>CM028133.1:73335000-74535000 GCA_016271365.2 Neoceratodus forsteri | reverse complement strand
TCATTCCTGAGAGAGAGATCTGTAGAGGAATGTATATGTAATTGAAATGCTAACTGTCTGTAACACAATGTTGTTGTACCACATAGTTTCCCATTCACAGAAAACAAACAAAAAAAAAAAATCAGCCGAGTGAGAATCTCCTTGCCACAAAACTCAACTGAGAAGCAGATACAGAGACGCAGCCTATTAAATCACAGTACATGCACATAGGCAACACACAACTGCACCCAGATCAGACTTTTTAAAAATGAAAAAGAAACAGCTAAGCATGTTTACATATATCTGTCTAGCTCAATGATGGTTCAGAGCTCGCAAGCTGTCTCATACAGTCACTTAAAGAGACGCTTGTTATTCGCACACTGTCGCTACAAAAAAAAAAAAACTCACCACTTGTAGGCTGTTTGTAAAAAAGCAAAAACCAAACATTCGGATGATATGCATTTTCTCTTTCTCGACATCAAACAGCCCTTGTTTTACTATCTGTTAGAAACATGGGAAGGACAACAGAAATGTTTAACCTAGGAAGTGTCTTCATAGCAGCAAAAGACTATTTTTTGGCGGAGTAATAAAATCATTAAAACTACAAAATAACCTGTTTTTTTGTTGGGTTTTTTTTTAACACTAAAAAAGGGGGATATTGTACAATCGCAATAAACCACTCCAGGGTGTGGGTTATGCTGGGATTTACCCAATTCTGGTGTGTATTTGGTCATAAGCTGCCACACCAGGTGTGGGAAAATCCCAGCATAACCCACACTCTGGAGTGGTTTATTGCTTAAATCACTGACCATCACTGTGGAAATTATGATGTCATCACTGTCAGATATGAACACACAGCCTGAGCAGAGGATGTCTGTGGGAGAGAAGCCTGATAATCTGTACAGTTTTTATATGTATAAGGGGGGCACTAATCATTGCCGATAGGTATAATATAGGGAAATGAATGGCTCAGTGGATTGGTAGTGGGTTAAAGAGTCTTTCATTTCTAAGTCCGTGGTAAAATCCAACCCATGTCAGTATACTGTGGCTGAAAGCCATCGTCACCTGAGGGCTGTCCTGTGACCTATCGAAATTAGTTATGGCAGTCTCAGTTCAGTGGGCAGGTGTCCACATCACAAAACCACCAACACAGTTGGTACTAATAGGCACTCTTGTTGGTAGTGTCACATGAACCACCAAGTATTGAAGGAGCATGGAGTTTAACTTCTCATCTACGTGGTGATCCCTCTGCGGTATCTGTCATGTTGATGAGCATAGGGCTTCCGTTTCCAGTGCTGTCAATCCAGCACCTGTCACAAGTCTAAAGTTTATACACAGGTAAAAAAAAAAAAAAGTTAAGGGGTGTAATGTAAACTGAAATGTCTAAAAGTATTTTCCAAAGTTTTCCCTGGGACAGCAAGTTCATATATGGGAACCGTGCTTAAGCTTCCTGTGGCTGCAGGCAGAGCAGAAAAGGCTTCTTGACTAATAACCAAATGTTTGTCCCCCACTTTTTTGCTTACAGATGGCTGCATATTTCACCCACTTGAACCTGCAACCAGTCCACATGATCCTGGTTCTCCGAACCGCACTCAACCTTTTCTTCAAGCTAAAGAACTTCAAAACGGCTGCAACCTTCGCCCGAAGGTTGCTGGAGCTTGGGCCGAAGCCAGAAGTGGCACAGCAGGTAAGGAGGAAGTTATTAACTAAGCAGATTATTATTGCCACAGGCATACAGGTACAGTAGACTCTCCATGTTCTCCTGAATCCCACAGCCGGTGGGCTTAACAGTTACACTATGCACCAGGTGATCATATCTGCGTAGCGTTCCACGGAGTATAAGAGGACAAAAACTTACTGAAGGTGTCCAAAGAAGAATTACAAAAGAAATAAATAAAAACTATGGAGCATAAAACTTATGACGAAAGGCTTGACAAATTAGACTTGCACTCGTTGCACTACAGAAGGTTAAGGAGGGGGAATTATGCTTAGAATATAGAGCTTTTAATGATGCCTTACTCTGGGAGAGTACAGGATTAAACAGTAAAACAACTAGATTAACTAGGTCACATAGCCTACAATTACAAGGTGTAGTAACTAACCGTACTAAAAGAATGAAATGGTTCAGCCAAAAAGTTGTTACGGCGTGGAATGCTCTACCAGAAGGAGTTGATACGTGCAGCTCCATGGAAAGCTTTAAACACGCATTAGATAAGTATATGGCCATCTCAACATGCAGGTATTACCACTAATTAAGTGGCGAGTTGCAGTGGGTCTTTCGACATACTAACTCGTATAGCACCTGTGAACCTATAGTATTGATCTCACTTCAAGGGGTGCTCTTACAGCAGGTAATACCATTAGGACTAAGGTTGCCAGGCATTAGAACCCCACAGAAAAATGTTCTAGCTAGCAGTCTGTAGCGGGGGACCCAGCACCACCTCAGATCTTCCTGGACATAAAGTCTCCACCACTCATTCACACTGATGGGATCTATGCCGGGGGCGCTAGGACCCAGCGGGAGCAAACTTTTGCGGGAGGTCAAGCGCCAGAGATGGAGCCGCACCACGAGCCGGCTGGCTGCAGCAATGATCTATCTCGGCGTTGACCCTCCAACCACCTCAGTTCCTTTTTCCGCTGCCAGGCGCTACAGAAAGATGTCACTCGCCCACCGTGAGTTAAACTTCAAACTAGCAGCATAGTTTTCAATTTTTTATTTTGCGGTATTTCTTGAAATAAAGTACCGCTTACTATAATTTAGTATAAGAAAGAAGTCTCCGCCTACATTGACGGAGTCGACCATGAGCGGGTCAGGTGACGATAGGGAGACTTCGTATGAAAGTTGTTCAGTCAGCCGGGCTGGGTCTGGTCCGCCGCCCTCTCCGGAGGGAGGGTCTGACAGCGGACCCTGCAGTGCACGGACGGAGGGGCGGTCACCCCGGAAGCATAAAAGAAAACGGTCGCACTCTCGGCACAATTTGGCCTCGAGCTCTTCTTCGACCCATGGGTCCTGAAAGAGAAGGCGTCACTCTAGGTCACCTTCTGGTAAATCTGTGCATCGACGGTCGGTCATTGGGGTCAGTTGCCGGTCTCCTCCAGAGTCGCCGGTTTCTGTCTCTGGTCTCTGACCTGTTCGACATCGGAGCCCTTCCCCGCCTTCTGGTAGGGCTTCAGATGAACAGTTTCATCAGTGGGCCGCTCTGATGGAGCAATAGGCTCGGATGTTGGTCCAGCTGCCTGGCCCGGTCACTCTGGGCCCTTGGACCCTTTGGGAGATCGGATAGGGTGGTTGGGCCTCCCTAGTCGCATAGCGCTTTCTTCGGTGCCGTTGACTCTGCGCTCAGATGTTTTCCCCCTCACATGGCTGTGACTTCCTTCTTTTGCCTCAAATCTTGGTTTTCAGGGCCCTGCGCTGGTTTTGGTGCCGTCGGCATCAATGGATCGCTCGGCACCGTTGTCGGCGTCGATGCGTTTGTTGGCGCTGTCTTTGGCGCCATTGAGGTTGGCGCCGTCCTCTGCGGCATGTGGCTTGTCGGCATCGTGTGGCTTGTCAGCGCCATCCTAGGTGCCGGGGTCTCTGTTGGTGCCATGCGCTGTGCTGGGCCAGGCGGCGCCGGGCTCTTCAGCGCTGAGACTTGGTGTGATGTCTTCCAGTCTCCAGGGCTCCTCGACTCTGAACCCCTTTCCCTCCTATTTTCCTTCTGATTTTCACTCCTATCCTGTCCATACAGTCCATCCTGGGTTGTCAAGAGATGATATTGAACCTGACCCAGACCTTAGGCTGGGTGATGATGTGGAAGGAACAGGATCTAATCCTCTGGATTGTCCTCCCAAACGGCAGCCAAAACTGTCAACTCTTCAGTCAGAACTTCTCGCCTCCAAGATACAAGGCCTTCTGAACAACAGGGCAGTAGAAGTAGTTCTGCTGGATCAACGGGACACAGGGTTCTACTCCCATTACTTTCTAGTTCCAAAGAAAACCGGGGGCATGAGCCCCATTTTGGACCTCAGAAAATTGAACAAATTTCTTCCCAAAGAGAAATTCAAAATGATATCGCTAGGAACTTTGTTACGTTTGCTTCATCAACACGATTGGTTAGCATCCCTGGACATGCAGGATGTTTACCAACATATTCCTGTTCACCCAAGGCATCACAAATACCTAAGATCATGGTTTTGGGACAACATAATCAGTTCAGAGTCTTGCCTTTTGGGCTATCCTCAGAGCCGTGAGTTTTTACAAAGTGTTCTGCAGTTCTCGCAGTGCACCTCAGAAAGATCGGAATACAAGTGTTCCCGTATCTGAACGACTGGCCTCTAGCAAGCCCTTCCAGGCAAGGAACTCTCGACGCCGTAGCCACGGCCTCAGACTTCCTTACGTCCATGGGAGTCTTGCTAAGTCTCAAGAAATAGCATTTGCAGCCCTCCTATGAAGCTCCTTTTCATAGGAACCCTTTGGACACCTCCTTTGCGAAAGCTTTTCTACCAGAGGACAGAAGGAGCGATATCCTACAGATGGCCTGATACATCAGAGAGAACAGTTCGGTTCGAGCTATCTCGATGCAATGGATGCTGGGTCTCATTGTGTCCTCGGTGTTCACTGTACCCCTAGCACGCCTCCACATGAGAACCTGTCAATGGATGCTCAGTACTCAGTGGTCCCCGACCACTCACCCTCAGTCCTTTCTCATCAAGGTGACAGAACCTCTGAAGAGGCCACTCACCTGGTGGTCGCAAGAGGACAATCTTCTGGAAGGGTATCCCTTTGCTTCTCTGGATCATCAGATTTCCATTACCACGGACATGTCCCTGATGGGGTGGGGAGCTCACAGTCAGAATCTCCACACCCAAGGTACGTGGACTCAGGACGAGTCCCAGCTTCACATAAATGTCCTAGAAATGAGGGCAGTCCTTTATGCAGTCCGGGCTTTGAAGGACATTCTCTGTCACAAGAACATTCTCCTTCAAACGGACAACAAAGCAGTGATGTATTACATCAACAAGCAGGGCATTCCTCACTCCTACCCTTTATGCAGGGAAGCAATGAGAGTGTGGGAATGGTGCATGGAGCACAAGGCTCTAATTCAAGCAGTCTACCTGCCGGGAGTGGAGAACAAAGTGGCAGACCATCTCAGCAGAACAGAGACAGATCCTCACGAATGGTCTCTTGACTCAGCCGTAGTTCAGTCACTGTTCGCGGAGTGGGGAACTCCAGACCTGGACCTTTTTTCATCCCCTCTCAACACAAAACTGCCTCTCTTCTGCTCCAGAAATCTAGGGCTTGGTATTTTCTGTCAGGTTGCGTTCAGGCTGCAGTGGACAAAACACTTCTCTACACCTTTCCACCTCTTCCTCTAATTCAGAGGGTACTTCTCAAGTTCGAGTCCCAGGGGGACAAAATGATCCTGATTGCTCCCTTCTGGCCTCGACAAATATGGTTTCCATTATTCAGCAGTATGTCAGAAACCCCTCCGAGAGTGCTTCCCCTTCAGACAAACCTTCTGACTCAGGGGCCTATGGTCCATCCCAATCTGAGATCGCTTCACCTTCATGCTTGGCTCCTGAAGAGACTGAGGTGAACAGGTTCATTGTCTCTCGCAGAGTTTCAGATATTCTTCTGGCTGCGTGCAAGCCAGCCACTAGGAAAACTTACACAGCCAAATGGAAGCGTTTTTCGTTTTGGTGTGCAAAATCCTCTTTGAATCCTTTTTCCTGCCTACCCAATAAAGTTCTACAGTACCTTTTAGACCTCTCAAATTCAGGTCTGCAATAATCTACAGTCAAAGTTCACCTTTGTGCCATTTCAGCTTATCATGAGCCAGTACTTTCCTTGTCACTGGCTCAGTTACCTGTCGTTAAGAGGTTTCTTAAGGGAATTCTGCATACCAGACCTCCTATCAGACGTCCAGTTGCAGCCTGGGACATTAATCTTGTACTAGACATGCTCACGTAAAAGCCTTTTGCTTCCTGTGAGCTGAAATTTCTCACTTGGAAAACGGCCTTCCTGGTGGCCATTACAACGACCCACAGGGTTTCTGAGACACATGCCTTGGTCACAGACCCGCCATATACTGTGTTTCATAAGGACAAAGTAGTTCTTAGGACCCATCCTAAGTTTCTTCCTAAGGTTGTTTCAGAATTCCATCTAAACCAACGTTTGGTCCTACCTAATTACTTTGAGAACTTCCAAAATGAAGTAGAGTGTACCCTTCATTCTTTGGATGTCAAAAGAGCCCTCCGCTTCTATTTAGATAGAACAAAAGAAATTCGCAAAGCTCAACAACTGTTTCCTTCAAGCGAGACCCGGCTGGGTCAACCTGTAGCCATCAGATGCATTTCAACATGGCTGGTGGCATGCCTTCGCCACTGTTATTCCATGGCACAGGTTAAGCTGGAGGGCAGAGTGTACACTCACTCGACTAGAGCAGTCGCAGCATCCCTGGTAGGAATCCGCAATGTGCCCATTGCAGATATTTGCAATGCAGCTACCTGGAGCTCAGTGCATACTTTCGTCAAGCACTATACCCTGGATGTTCATGCCATGCGACATATTTCGTTTGGGAGAACCATCCTTAATGGACTTTTGTCCTAAATTGTGAGCTCTTGGTCTCTCCTGCCACCCTGTTAGGGGATTATTAGCTCGGCATTATCCCATCAGTGTGAATGAGTGGTGGAGACTTTATGTCCAGGAAGATATGGAAATTACGTATACAAAGTCTCCACCACTCATTCACACGCCCACCCACCATACCCTGAGCTCACCTGTGTTGTTGGTCTTCACTTCCTCAATCTTTAGGCGAAGACTTCTTTCTTTGACCCATCTTATATGGGTCTTCCGGACTATCTTATGTCCGTTTTTTGTTAGGCTATCCTTCTAGGTTAGTTACGCTGCACCTCCTCGGAAAAAAGGTACTGAGGCGGTTGGAGGGTCGACGCCAAGATAGTAATTGCCGCACAAGCCGGGGCTCATGGCGCCGCTCCTCGTGGCTCCATCTCTGGCACCAACCCTCCTGCAAAAAAGTTTGCTCCCGCTGGGTCCTAGCGCCTCCGGTGTAGATCCCATCACTATGAATGAGTGGTGGAGACTTCGTCCAAGAAGATCAAGAATTACGGTAGGTATGCAATTTCCATTTCTTTTCCTGCCAGCGACTAGCGAACATCGGATCTATGGACGCCATAGTTGCAGTCGACTGCCTTTTTGCTTGCGCACAGCGCAATATGTTTCTCAAGAACAACCATTTCTAGGACATTTTTCCCTGTCAAAATTGAATGTCTTTTTAATAATATATTTTAATGAGAACTTTTTTCGTTTTACATCAGGAAAAAAAACAACTTAAAATATCAACATCATCAACAAAAATGCACTCTCTAAATACATAGTTGTTCTTATACCTAAATGTCGGCGTGTCTAGCCCAAATCATTTATTTTTTTGGGGGGGGGGGGAGTGAATCATACTAAATTTTCTCAACAGTGCAGTAGCTGCAATTATTTGATTTCAGGCTTATAGTTAATTACTAACATTATTTAATACCACAGCACTTCCCATTATTGTAAGTAATTCCAAATATCATAAAGATACAATTTATGATGCTTCCCTTCCCTAGCCATCCCAACCATACGTAACGATAACCTATTTAATAACTCCAACACCCAATCAAGAGACAAATCACAAATTTATTATCTCCTCTTCGGAAAGTGTGGGGGATTCTGCTTTATTATTTTGGCTATACTGAGTACGAATAAATGAGATAAGCTGATCTAGTTCATAAAACAAATATTGCACTCATTTATGTTTAATTCTGACTTTTGCTGGTGCCAGTAACTGAAAATTAGCATCGGTTTCAACAATTTCCTGACGGTAACCCAGAAAACACTGTATCCTCTGAGTAGAATATGCATAGTCAGGAAAAATATTAAACTTGAAAGAGTTATGAAGTAATGGTGCTTTAATCTGGGAAAGTCTCATTATTAAATCTCTGTCAGTGTCAAACGCAAGCAAGACAAAAATAGTTGCTTTCTAAGATCGTGGATATGTTGTTCATCCACACTTACTGATATGTCCCTTTCCCCTTTAATGATCGGCGAAAGCCTTCAAGCTGGCTCCTTCCACCCACCCATCCAGGTGGCATAACCCTTGGCTCCGCCCCATGATGTCAGATCTTCTTTTCTGCTGGAAGATTCAGGTTGCCTCCTTCGTGCTTTCCCCATTTTGTAGGCCCTGGCTTCAAAACCTTCAGTTATTCCGAAAATTTGTCTAGTTCACATTAGCAATCGCGACTGCTTATCTTCGATTATAGAAGTCGAGTCTTCCCCCGGATTTCACTGGTGTTCGTGTGGCCAGAAAATTTCGTGCACCGATCCCCACACCGCGTGTGTCTGTTGCTTGGGTGTCGACCATGACTCCTCGAAGTGCGTTTTTTGTCTTGCATTTCACCCTAATGTCCTCAACAACCGTCTGGCACGTCTGAAGTTGAGGAGGCCGGAAAAATGAAACCCTCCGGTGAAATCAAAGGAGGCTCGGTGGGCGGTTTCCACGGCTGCGGGATTCGCCGAGCAATTGGAACGCATGCAAGCCTTAGAGGAGGAAGTGGCTCATGCCACGGAATCTTCCTCCTGGAGCTTCTTCATTCTGCTCAACCTGGGCTCCACCTTTTCAGGTTCCTTCTGAGAGTTGTGCCAGTCTCTCCCGACTAAGGGAGAGGGTCCTGGGGGCATGAACTCCTCTCGGTCCTGTAAGCGAGAAAAGGACCCAGGATCGTCTTCATCTCGGCGAAGACGTTCTTGGGATCAGGAAAGATCTCGGTCCCAGGAACCGGCAGTCTTGACTTCGGTTGAAATTGCCTCTTTGGCTGCTAGTTTCTCGGCATTGCCATCTGGCCAATCGACCGAAGTGTCAATCAATTGAGGTTAAAATAATCATCAACCCATTGTCGCCGACTCCAGTCAATAATTCTCTCAGACTCTTGTCCTTTCTTTCCCCGACGAGAAGATCCAGCCTGCTGAGAATCCCATCGAGGAAGTGGTCCCCGACCCTGGGAAATCACCGGTGCCGCCGGTGTCTCCCGAACAACAGAATCAGCCTGTCCAATCTCAGTCAAGTTCTAGGACCCCCTTGACTGACAGGCCTGGGAAGAGCCACAAGTGCTCAAAAAAAGGCGACATCAGTCGTCCTTGTCTTCCTTGGATGAAGAGAGGCTCCGGTGGAAACTCCAGTACTACAAGGACCTCATGTGGCAACAGCTGATTCTAACCCCAGTAATGCTCAGTATATTCATAACTTTATGCAGTAAGCCTGGAATGTTGGACTGCCCGGAGAGATGGAACGTTTGCAAATGAGTAGAATTCTTTGCATGTGTGCATCTTTCAAATACTGCCTCTACCAACTGTAGTGTTCTAACCTCTTCAGATTTTTCTCTCCGCCTGAAAGTCGGGTCGCTCGGAGTGGTCGTCTTACTCTTTCACGGGAAGAAGATTCAAAAACCTTAAAAATCTTAAGTATTTTCTATTTCTTTTATTGTCTCTACTAATTGTTAATATAAATCTTGTTTACTGCTTAAGTTACATTTATTTTCCGGTTCCTCACAGTTCGGAATAACTGTGGGGGAACCGGGTTAGTCTTTTAAGTTATCGGGGTTCTCTGACTAAAGAGCCTTGTTTTTGTTTAATTATTAGTTTAGTTTTTTAGTGCATTTCTTGTTTTTTGTAACCGTGTTTTATCGGTTACAGAACCGATGATCCGGTTCACCTGACATCTCCTGGGTTCAGTTCCTCCAGTTCCCACTGGTTCGGGAACTGACAGCAAAAAAAAAAAAAAGAAAGAGTTTTGAGTTTTAAATAACTGCACTTTATATTTACTTAGCAGTTGGTGTTTTCTTGCCTTTCTGATCATTACCATGTCAGATAAACCCAAAAAGAGAACCGGAGAACCCGGTTTCAAAAATTGCTTAAAATGTGGAGATGTATTTGCAGAAGCAGAAAAGCACACCTTATGTGTGGCTTGTCTGGGATTTGAACATCTGGATCAGGATTGTGAAGTTTGCAAGACTTTCCCAGAAAAAAACTGTGGAAAAATGCCTTGAAATGCTAAAAAAGAAATTTCCTAGGGGTCCCTCCGGCTCTGACTGGCTGACACCCCAATCTGCTGTGACTGAAACCACAAGTTTGCTTACTCCTGCCCCTGAGACGGGTGAGAAAGGGGCAAAAAGAGGGAAAGAACTGGCTGACTCCCTGGTTCCATCAAAGAAACTTAAGAAAATTAAGCATGCAGAATCCTCCCCTGCTAAACCAGGGACTTCTGCTCAGTTGCCTGACATGCTTTCAGCTCGAGAGATAGCCCAGGCACTTAAAATTATCCAGGCACTGCAAAATATTGTTCCCCAGCAGCCTGCCCCTACCCAGGGTCCCCAGGCCAACATTGGTGTGCTGCCTTCTTTACAGGAGGAGCAGTATTATGAAGAGGAGGAGGATCCTTTTCAGCATAATGAACCTATTCCTCCAGAGGTTTCTCCAGAGCAGGATTTTGGTTCACCTCCCAGGGTGTCAGAGGATTACCCATCCCATTATACATTTGTAAGGAGAATGGCAGATGCTCTGGATATTGCTACTACAGAGCAAATTGAGGATGGGGAGGAAATTGAATACTTGAATATGATGGGTTTGATACCCACCAAAGCCCTCCTCTTGCCAGTTTACAAATTTTTCAAAAAGGACACCCTGAAACTTCGACAACCCCCTAATCTTCCTGGACATAAGTCTCCACCACTCATTCACACTAATGGGATCAGCGCCGGAGGCACTAGGACCCATCAGGAGCAAACTTTTTTGCTGGAATGTCGGCGCCCGCAAGGGGTGGCACCACGAGCCTCAGCTCGTGCGATAATGTATATCTTGGCGTGACCTTCCAACCGCCTCAGTTCTTTTTTTCCTCCGCTGCCGAGTGCACTTCAGTGACTATGTCGCTCGCCCACTGGGAGTCAGACTTCAAACTAGCATAGTTTTCAGTTTTATTGTTTTGTAGTAATATCTCGAATAAGTATCGCTTAAGTTTATTCTCATTTACAAAGAAGTCTCGGCCTACTTTCATGAAGTCTACCATGAGCGGGTCAGGTGATGGTAGGGAGACTTCGTATGAAAGCTGTTCAGTCAGTCAGGCTGGGTCCGGTCCGCTGCCTTCTCCGGAGGGGGGTCCGACAACGGTCAGTCCAATGCCCGAGGTGGGCGGCCCTCAAAGCATAAAATAACGTTGCATTCTTGGCACCGTTTCGCCTCGAGCTCTTCTTCGGCCCATGGGTCAAAAAAGAGAAGGCATCATTCGAGGTCGCCCTCTGATATGTCTGCACATAGACGGTCAGTTATTGGAGCTAGTTGCCGGTCTCCTCCTTCGGAGCCAGCTTCTGTTTCTGGTAGTCGACGTCTTCGACATCAGAGCCCTACCCCGCCCTCTGATAGGTCTTCAGATGAGCAGTTTCATCAGTGGGTTGCTCTTATGGAGCATTGGGCTCGGAGGTTGGTCCAGCTGCCTGGCCCGGTCACTCAGGGGCCTTCGGGCTTCTTGGGAGACCAGGTAGGGCAGTTGAGCCTCCCTGGTTGTGTGGCGCCATCTCCGGTGCCGTTGACTCCGAGCTTAGGTGTCTCCCCCCCCCCAAATGGCTGCAGCGCAGGGGGCCACACCGATGCTTCTACCTCCTGCTCTTCTTCCTCCTCCCTTCTTCTCAAATTCTGTTTTTCGGAGTCTTGGGGTGTTTTGATGCCCTCGGCATTGATGGCGCGCTTGGCGCTGTCTTCGGCGCTGCCCTCTGTGCCGTTGAGTTACTTGGCGCCATGCAAGTCGTCAGTGCCATTCAGTGCCATCTTCGGCGTTGTGCGCCTTGTCAGCACCGTGCGGCTTCTCGGCACCGTTCTTGGTGCCGTGCGGCTTCTCGGCGCCGTCCTCGGTGCCGTGCGCTTCGTCGGCGCCGTGAGTCTTTAGGGCATCGTCCATCTCTCAGGACTCCTCCCTTAACCCTTTTCCTTCCTCATTTCCATCTGATTTTCACTCCTTTCCTGTCCATACAGTTTCTCCTGGACTGTCAGGAGATGACATTGAGCCTGACCCAGACCTTAGGCTGGGTGATGAAATGGAAGAAACAGGGTCTATTCCTGCTGCAGAGCCTGTGGTCAAGGACCTGTCTTTTAAGTCTCTGCTGAAAAACTTGATTTCCACCCTTTCTCTCCAAACTACAGACATCGATCCTGGGAAATTGCTAAGACTCCAATATCTCCATGTTCCAGAGATCCCTACGGATTTGACTCCTCCGGTACAGCCATCCTTTGAAACAGTGTCTCAAATGGTATGGAGTAATTCTGCTCTCATTCCTTCGGTAGCTAAATCCATAGATAGGAAATACTCAGCCCCCAAGGATCGACCCATTTTGGAGTCCCAAGCCTTTGCGGATCCTATTGTAGTTTTGGCAGAGAATGATGAGGTCGTCCTTCCCCAAACTACTTCAGCTCGACCTATTAACAAAGAATCTCGTAAGATAGACAGTTTAGGTAAGAGAGTCTTTGCTGCTTCCACCCTGGGTATGCGTATTGCTAGCTACCAGGGCTATTTCTCTCAATATGAGTATATTCTTTGGCATTCGCTCAAACAGATGGTTGAAGCTCTCCCGGAATCAGATACAAAGTCAGAGCTTCTTCAGACCATTACCAGGGGTATCGAATCCAACAACCAGCAGGTTAAAGCGGCTATGGATGCTTTTGATACTGCTTCCAGAGCGGCGGCAACCGACATTTGTACCCGCCGTCATTCCTGGCTGCGCACTTCAGCTTTTACGAATGACGCACAGCAGCAGGTAATGGTGTTGCCTTTTGATGGTGTGTATCTCTTCAGCCCTCAAGTAGAACAGGCTCTAGAAGCTATACAAAAAACTAGGTCAGCCATTAAGTTGGCTCGCCCTCCTCCTGTCCCCTCTCGAGGGGGTGTTAATAAACGCCATTTCCATTACCGTCAGTCCTTTCAAGGCAGAGGCAGAGGAAGTTTTCATAAAAACCAAGCCCACCAGCCTCAAAAGAAAACGCAACAGAAGGCGCAAGGACCCAAAGCGCCCAGCGCCACCTTCTGAGTTGTTGGCCCAAGTCCCACCTCAGCTCTCCGCGGTGGACTCTTCCTCAGCGGTGGGAGGTCGTCTGACGCACTTCTACAATCAGTGGAAGTCCATAACCTCAGACAAATGGGTCCTCCGGATAATCCGCGAGGGATATTCATTCAATCATGTGGAGACCCCTCCGGATCGTCCCCCCGAACGACAGCCCAGGCTGTCAATACTTCAGACAGACCTTCTCGCCTCCGAGATCCAGGCCCTTCTGCACAACAGGGCAGTAGAAGTAGTTCCGCTGCACCAACGGAACACAGGGTTCTGCTACCATTACTTTCTGGTTCCAAAGAAAACCTGGGGCATGCACCCCATTTTGGACCTCAGAAAACTAAACAAATTTCTGCCCAAGGAAAAATTCAAAATGATTTCACTAGGAACTTTGTTACCTTTGCTTCATCAGCACGACTGGCTAGCCTCCCTAGACATGCAGGATGCTTACCAGCACATTTCTATTCACCCGAAGCTTCACAATTCCTAAGGTTTGTGGCTCTGGGACAGCATTATCAGTTCAGAGTCCTGCCCTTTGGGCTATCCTCGGCACCATGAGTTTTTACAAAGTGTTGTGCAGTTCTCACAGCGCATCTCAGAAAGATCTGAATTCAAGTGTTCCCTTATCTGGACGACTGGCTTCTGGCAAGTCCTTCCAGGCAGGGAACTCTGGATGCCGTAGCCACGGCTTCAACCTTTTTCACGTCCATGGGAATCCTGCTGAACCTCAAAAAATCGCAGCTGCAGCCCATTCCAGAGACTCCTCTTTATAGGAACTCTTCTGGACACCTACTGTGCGAAGGCTTTTCTTCCAGAGGACAGAAGGAGCGATATCCTTCAGATGGCCTATCACATCGGAGAGAGCAACTCGGTTCCAGCTCTCTCGATGTGACGGATGCTAGGTCTCATGGCATCCTCAATGTTCACCGTACCCCTAGCACGCCTTCACATGAGAACTTCTCAGTGGATGCTCACTACTCAGTGGTCCCCAACCACTCACCCACAGTCCTTTCTCATCAAGGTGACAGAACCTCTAAAGAGGTCACTCACCTGGTGGTCGCAAGAGAACAACCTCCTAGAAGAGTATTCCTTTGCTCCTCTGGATCATCAGATTTCCATTACCACAGACTCGTCCCTGATGGGGTGGGGGGCTCACTGTCAGGATCTCCAGACTCAAGGTATGTGAACTCAGGTTGAGTCCCAGCTTCACATAAATGTCTTGGAAATGAGAGCCGTGCTTTATGCGGTCCGGGCGTTGAAGGACATTCTCTGTCACAAGAGCATTCTCCTTCAGACGGACAACAAAGTGGTGATGTATTACATCAACAAACAGGGCAGCACTCACTCTTAACCCTTATGCAGAGAAGCGATGAGAGTGTGGGAATGGTGCTTACAGCACAAGTCTAATTCAAGCGGTCCACCTGCCAGGAGTACAGAACGAACTGGCGGACCTCAGCAGCAGAACCGAGACAGATCCTCACGATTGGTCCCTCGACTCAGCCGTGAAGTTCAGTCAATATTCGCAGAGGGGAACTCCAGACCTGGACCTTTTTGCATCCCCACTCAGCACAAAACTGTGCCTCTTCTGCTCCAGAAATCCAGGGCCTGGCATTTTCTGTCAGGATGCGTTCAGGCTGCAGTGGACAAAACGCTTTCTATATGTCTTTCTGCCTCTTCCCCTAATTCAGAGGGTACTTCTCAAGTTCGAATCCCAGGGGGACAAAATGATCCTCATTGCTCACTTCTGGCCTCGACAAATGTGGTTTCCACTACTCAACAGTATGTCGGCAGCTCTGCCGAAACCACTTCCTCTTCAGACGAACCTCTTGATTCAAGGGCCAGTTGTTCATCCCATCTTGAGGTCACTTCACCTTCACGCTTGGCTCCTGAAGAGATAGAAGTGAATAGATTCAACTCTCTCACAGGGTTTCAGATATTCTTTTGGCTGCACGGAAGCCAGCCACTAGAAAAACTTACACAGCCAAATGGAAGCGTTTTTCGCTCTGGTGTGCAACATCCTCTTTAAATCCCTTTTCCTGTCCACCAAATAAAATTTTGGAGTACCTCTTAGACCTCTCAAATTCAGGTCTGCAGTACTCTACAGTCAAAGTTCACCTTTGTGCCATTTCAGCTTATCTTGAGCCGGTACTTTCCTTGTCACTGGCTCAGTTACCTGTGGTTAAGAGGTTTCTTAAGGGAATTCTGCATACCAGACCTCCTATAAGACGTCCAGTCACAGCCTGGGACATTAATCTTGTACTAGACATGCTCATTCAGAAACCTTTCGAACCTCTGGCTGCCTGTGAGCTAAAATTTCTGACCTGGAAAATGGCCTTCCTAGTGGCCATTACCTCAGCCCGTAGGGTCTCTGAGATACATGCCTTGGTCACAGACCCTCCATATACTGTGTTCCATAAAGACAAAGTAGTCCTTAGAACCCATCCTAAATTTCTTCCTAAGGTTGTTTCGGAATTTCATCTAAACCAACCTTTGGTCCTACCCTCTTACTCTGCAGACTTCTAAAATGAAGGAGAATGTTCTCTTCATTCCTTGGATGTCTAGAGAACTTTGCGTTTCTATCTAGATAGGACAAAAGACTTTCGTAAAGCTCAACAACTGTTTGTTTCCTTCAGCGAGACCCGACTGGGTCAACCTGTCGCTGTCAGATGTATCTCAGCATGGCTAGTGGCATGCCTTCGCCACTGTTATTCCATGGTGCAGGTTAAGCTGGAGGGCAGAGTGTACGCTCACTCTACTAGGGCGGTAGCGGCACCTCTGGCAGAAATCCGCAACATTCCCATTGCAGATATTTGCAGAGCGGCTACATGGAACTCAGTGCATACTTTTGTTAAACACTATGCCCTGGATGTTCATGCCAGACGACATCTGTCCTTTGGCAGAACCATCCTTAATGAACTTCTGTCCTAAATCTGTGAGCTCTTGGTCTCTCCTGCTGCTTTCTCGGGGGATTATTAGCTCGGTACTGTCCCATTAGTGTGAATGAGTGGTGGAGACTTATGTCCAGGAAGATATGGAAATTACGTACCTACCGTAATTCTTGATCTTCTTGGACGAGTCTCCACCACTCATTCACACGCCCACCCTCCATCCCCCGAGCTCACCTCTGTTGTTGGTCTTCACTCCCTCAAACCTTTAGGCTGTGGAGACTTCTTTGTTGACCCTTCTTATACGGGTCTTCCGGACTATCTTATGTCCGTTTTTTGTTTAGGCTATCCTCCTAGGTTAGTTAGGCTGCACCTCCTTGGGGGAAAAAAGGTACTGAGGCGGTTAGAAGGTCGACGCCGAGATATTCATTACCGCACGAACTGAGGCTCGCGGTGCCACTCCTCACGGCGCCATCTCAAGCGCCGACCTTCCAGCAAAAAAGTTTGCTCCCGATGGGTCCTAGTGCCTCCGGTGCTGATCCCATTAGTGTGAATGTGTAGTGGAGACTAGTCCAAGATCATCAAGAATTACTGTAGGTACATAATTTCCATATTCTGCTCCTCCTATTGATAGGAGAATAGATAAAAATAAAAAGTATCAGTTGGACGGGATGGGAGCTGACTTTCTTTTCTCCCACTCTAACCATCAAGGGGTTATACAGCAGGCTGCCTGCGACAAAGCCAGAGTCCCCCTGTCCTCCTACCCTCCGGAGAAGGACTCCAGTAAAATGGATAGCATGGCCAAAAAAGGGGGTATTTATCAGCCTCTTTGGCCATGAGACAGGCTACCTTTCAAGCTTATGCTGCCCAGTATCAAAAATCTCTGTGGCAGTCAGTACTGGAAATGTCCATGAAAGCCCCCTCACCCTTGTCTGAAGACCTGGCTGAAACCGCCAGGTTTGGGCTGGAGGTGGCTAAGTACCAGTTCCAGATGGCTGCTGACTCCAACGACTCTGCAGCCAGATGGATGGCTAACACTGTGGCACAGAGAAGGCTTGCTTGGCTTAGGGCTACTTACCTTACTCAGGATACTCAGTCCAAGGCCCTGGATTTTCCCTTAGAGGGGAACTCTTTTTGGGGAATCCATGGTTGCATACATGGAAAAAGTGGATGAATATAAGGCCACCTATAGAAGCAACTCTGCTAAAGAGCATGCTTCACCATCCACTAGGCCCTATGGAAGGGGGGGCAGCTGTGCCCTAGTACCAGCAGTATCCACAACAGGGATACTCTAGGGGTAGGTGTAGAAGGGGCTGTAGGAGGGGTTCTCAAACCCAACCTCCACCCCAATCGGAGCAAAACCCCTGAAAATCAGGCCGCCTCCTCCCTCCCTGTCGGAAGCAGACTCTCCCACTTCTTCCAGGCTTGGCCAAGCATCACCACAGACAAGTGAGTGCTGGAGGTAGTGGGTCTGGGTCTGTCTTTGGACTTCAAATCTTTTCCTCCTCAGAAAACCAGGGTTTACTGCTCACCTCCTGTAGTAGAGAGGGCATTGCTAGAAGCAGAGGTCCAAAAATTGTTACATCTCAGAGCAGTGGAATTAGTCCCTACCACCCTGAGAGGAAGAGGTTTTTACTCCAGATACTTCCTAACATCAAAGAAAAGTGGGGAGTGGCAGCCAATACTGGATCTCAGAGCTTTGAGCAAGCATCTGAAAAAAAAACAAAGTTCAAAATGGTCACTTTGGCTCTAATATTGCCAACAATCCAAAAGGGGGCTGGCTGGCATCACTGGCCTTGAAAGATGCCTATTTCCACATCCTCATAAAGGAATCCTTCAGAAAATACCTCAGATTCACGCTTCCTTCAGGCCACTGTTAGATCTTACTTCGAGTGGGAGCTCTTGCAGCAGGCTATTACAATAAGGACTACGCCACAGGCACTAGGACCCTCCAGTGAAACTTCAGCCAGCAGTACACAGCAGGGACCGCCACGACCGGCCTGGGTACAAGAGGGGGCAGACTCAGCTCCACTTCAGTTCTTTCTCGCCACGTCCTGCACGTGAAGAAGGAAGAACAGCTTCTGCTTGCCAGTTGCAGCTAAAACCTTGTTGATTTGTCTTCAATCAAGACCTTTGGAGCCGTTTTTTCGACGGTTTTCTCCTTCATGGTACGCCAACGTCAGTCCGCTGCCCGTCAGTTATTTCACCATTCTTTTTAGATGATTTTTCGTGTTTCTAAAGGTTACCGACGTCAGCCGTTGCCTGATGGTTTTTGAAGTCCGATGGATGTCTTCTCAGGCGTCGGCCTCTCCGGAGCACTTGAACAAGTGTGAGTGTGGGAGGCAGATCCCAGCCAAGGACGGCCATCGGCAGTGTGTTTTTTTTTTTTTTTTGCCTAGGCCCAGACCACGACATCGCGAACTGCTCCGATTGCCAGGCTTTCACCAGCAGGACCCGCATCCGCCGCCTCAAGGCCCTAAAAAGCCTACTTACTGGAGCAGAAAATGGATCTGCACTCCTCTGAAGGGAAATGGAAAGAAAAGAAGCGGCACAGCAAAGACCGTAGTCGGTCCCGGCACCAGTCCCAGCCCTCTCTGAAGAAGGCCCGTCCCTCGGGTTCTGGAGAGCACCCGAAATCTTCTCAGGCTGAGGCCGGCCTTTCGGGGGAGAAGTCGGCTAAGCCCAAGGTGACCCCGCTAAGGGTCACCACAAAGCCGTTAGAGGTGCATGCTTTGGCCCCATCTCCTAAGGCACCGGCGCCGCCTGCTAAAGGCACGCCTCTGGAGCCCAAGGACTCTCCGGCGGCACCCCATTGTCTGTACCGGCACCGACGCCAGTCGAAGGGACGAAGGACGCGGAAGCGGCTGTGGAAGAGCTGACGTCCCTGTCGCCCAAGTCCTCCTCCCCACTGGGCACCCAGGAGGGCTCTCCTTCGCGCCCCGACATCCCGGATACTTCCTTCCCGAGACAGGCGGCTGAGATCTTCTTGAAGGATGAGCTCCAGGAGCTGTTTTCCTTCTGGTGGGGGCAGGTCCACAAGCGGTCCTCCCTGTCGCCAGCCCAGACACAGGTTCCCGACCCAGCGGAAAAACCACAGCCAGGAGGTGAGTCTTCCCTGCGGAAGTCACCGGAGCACCTGCCTACACCTCCCTCCAGGGCTCGTTCCCGCACCGGGTCCGAGGACCACCAACGTCGCCCCAGGGACTCTGGTTGACCGACGTCAGTCTAGGTCACGCTCTAGGAGCCCTTCTCGCTCTAGGAGCCCTTCTCACTCTAGGCGAGAACACTTCCGACGTCGGTCCTCTGACCGACATCAGTCTGTGCTCTGTCGCCGATCCAGGGACCAGAGTCGGTCTTCGGGCCGACATCTGTCCCCTAGCTACCAACGACAGTGAGAGCCTGGTAATAGGGAAGGGTCAGGCTATTCAAAGTCATATAGTCGATCCTCCTCACCATCATCTTCCTCTCTGTTTGCAGCGCTCCCTGGGAGAGAAGGACCAGCCTCGCTCGCCTCCAGACGATCCTACCTTTATGGACATTATGAGGCACATCCAGGCCTCCAACAAGTGGGACACTGAGGACCTGGATCCAGAACGCCAGAGACTAGCTAAGTACCTGAGGCAAAAGGACCCTAAACCTCTGGTCATTCCTCCTTTGGTGGATACGTTCCAGGACCTCACCAGAACCACCTGGATGCATCCAGCTTCAGTCCCAGCCATTCCGAAGAAGTCTGATAGGCTGTGTATAAGGCCCCGAGGGTAGAGCCTTTTCTCGCTGAACACCCTCAGGCCGATTCCTTGGTGATCACGGCTGCCCGTGATAAGTCCAGGCAGCCGAAGCACCTCAGCTCTCAGCCTCCCGACCCGGAGTCTTGCTGTTTGGATCAGCTTCCACCTGATCTTCCTGGACATAAGTCTCCACCACTCATTCACACTACTGGGATCTGCGCCGGAGGCACTAGGACCCATCGGGAGCAAACTGTTTGCTGGAGGGTCGGCGCCAGAGATGGAGCTGCGAGGAACGGCGCCGCGACTCCAGCTCGAGCGGCAATGACTATCTCGGCGTCGACCCTCCAACCACCTCAGTACCTTTTTTACCAAGGAGGTGCAGCGTAACTAACCTAGAAGGGTAGCCTAACCTAAAAACCGGACATAAGATAGTCCGGGCGACCCGTATAAGAAGGGTCAACAAAGAAGTCTTCACAGCCTAAAGATTTGAGAGAGTGAAGACCAACAACAGAGGTGAGCTCAGGGGACAGAGGGTGGGTGTGTGAATGAGTGGTGGAGACTCGTCCAAAAAGATCAAGAATTACGGTAGGTACGTAATTTTCATTTCCATACGTTCCCTCAACTTTCTGATGCATTTGGTACAGTACCAGAATGCGCTTTGGGAGAGGGGACAAGAGCTGAAGAAGGCCCTTCCAGACTCTGCCCAGAAGACAGAGCTCCTGGACCTCCTAAAATCGGGCTCAGACATAGGCTCCCATGTCCTGAGAGCCTCGTGTGACACGGCAGGTACGGCAGCCAGGGCATCCGCTTCCTGGGTGTACCTACGGTGCCACGCCTGGTTGAGAGTCTCCGGCTTTCACCAGGATCTGCAGGCCGGTATCAAAGATTTGCCCTTCCAGGGTACCGTGCTGTTCGGGCAGGAGACGGAGGCCTTGATCTCCCATCTCCAGGAGTCGGGCAAGTCAATCTGGTCGGTCTGCCAGATGTACCGAGGTGACTGGCGGCGACACCGTAAACGCCCTTTCCACAAGTCCTCAGGCGGTCAAGGTCAAGTCCGTAGCAACCAACAGGGGCAGAGAGGAGGCTTTCGCGGAAGATCCGGCAACCAGCCGTCTGGTGGACCTCCCGCCTATGGGCCCAAGTAATCCCAGGCCTCTCTGCCCACTCCCGGCTCAGCCCAGTGACTCCCTTCTGCCCCCCACCCTTACATGGGAAGATCCAGGGGAGCCGGTTGGGGGCCGCTTCTCCCTTCATTTCGAAGGGTGGAAGTCAGTAACTGCAGACCAGTGGGTCTCAGACATCATCAGGAGGGGACACACGCTGGAGTTCACAGAGTTTCCACCGAACTCTCCGCCAAAGCTCTCCCATTATCCTCCTTATCACATCCCACTTATAGAAGGAGAGATCCAGACCCTCTTGCGGAAAAGGGCAATAGAGATGGTCCCCTTGCATCAGCGAGGACAGGGGTTTTATTCTCACTTTTTCCTGGTCCCAAAAAAGACACAGGACCTTCGTCCTATTCTGGACCTCAGTCCTCTAAACCTCTTTATTGAGTACAAAAGGTTCAGGATGGTGACCCTCAAAGGGCTCCTTCCCTTGCTGCACCAGGGGGACTGGCTCTGCTCCCTCGACATGCAAGATGCATACATGCACATTGGGGTCTACCATCCCCACCGGAAGTTTCTGAGGTTCCACTTCCAAGGGGAGCACTGTCAGTTTCGAGTGCTTCCGTTCGGCCCCTCTTCCGCTCCGCGAGTCTTCACCAAGTGCCTAGCAGTGGTGGCTGCGGCTCTAAGGTGCATGGGACACTTTGTGTTCCCCTACCTCGACGACTGGCTGCTTATGACCCCGTCAAGGGTAGTCCTTCTTTGTGCCCCCAAAGACACTTATACTGTGTTCCGAGGGCTGGGGATCACCCTGAACCTGCTAAAATCGTCCCCAGAGCCCAGTCAAAAGCTCGCCTTCATCAGAGCTATCCTGGATTCCGTCCAGGGCATGGCCATCCTCCCCCAGGACAGGGGAGATGGCCTGCTAGAGATGGCAGAATGGATCTCAATAACTCCTCAAGTTCCAGCTCGGAACTTTCAGTTTACTGGGGCACATGGCAGCAGCCATTCCTGTCACTCCCTTGACCCGCCTCCACATGAGGGTCCCACAGTGGATGCTCAGGGTGCAGTGGGACCAAGGCCACGACAATCTAGACTCCCCGGTCAAGGTCTCGGAGCCAGTCAGGAGAACTTTGCTTTGGTGGATGGACCCCAGGAATTTGGAGAAGGGGGTCAGCTTTCGTCCGGAGCCACCAGGTCAGACTCTGATGACAGATGCATCGGACCTGTGGGGGGGGGGCACCTGGGTGCTTGTCGAACGCAAGGGGTTTGGTCACCCGAGGAGCAGTCCCTTCACATTGATGTGCTGGAAATGCGAGCGGTTCTCTACGCCTTACAGGCTTTTCAGGAAGACCTGGTGCCAGGCTGTCTTCTAGTTCAGACAGAAAACATGGCGGTTGTCTTCTACATCAACAAGCAAAGATGCACTCATTCTTACCCCCTTTGCAGGGAAGCGATGAGAGTCTGGTACTGGGCGATGGAGTGGGGCATTCTGCCGTCTGCAGTGCACGTTCCAGGCATCCTTAACGATCTGGCTGACAGCCTCAGCAAGTCGCGATCCGGAGCGCACGAGTGGGAGCTGCTACAGTCCGTAGCAGACCAGCTCTTGGACAGGTGGGGTCTTCCGGAGCTGGACCTCTGCGTCACCACGCAACGCCAAACTGCCAACGTTCTGCTCGCGAGAGCATGTGCCTGGAGTTTTCTGGCCAGACTCGTTATCCCTTTGCTGTGCAGGGAGGTTTCTCTATGCCTTTCCGCCCTTCCCTCTCATTCAGAGAGTGCTGCGTAAGTTACAGGCAGAAGGGGCCCGAATGATCCTAGTAGCCCCTAAATGGCCTCGGCAGATTTGGTTCCCACTACTGCAGCGGTTATCAACAGAGCCTCCAATTCCGCTGCCCATATGCTCACAGTTACTGTCCCAGGACCAAGGGTCGCTGGTCCACCCGGACCTTCGGTCCTTACACCTGCATGCCTGGCTCCTTCAGACGTAGCTCAACTTAGATACAGGGTTTCCCCGGAGGTGGCGGCAGTCCTAGTTTCGGCAAGAAAGCCCTCTACCCGCTCCGCCTGTGCTATGAAGAGGAAGTGTTTTTGTCTTGGGATCCAAACGCTGTGGCGATGCCCAGTCACCTGCCCTGTGAACTCAGCATTACAGTATCTCCTCTCCTTGTATGAAAAAGCCCTGAGTTACTCCTCTATCAAGGTGCACATGTGGGCAATTCTCGCCTATCATGCTCTCGTGAGAGACAGAGCATTGGTGCAATTGGATGTCGCCCGCACCTTTCTTAGGGGAATTCTGCATATGAGACCTCCCATTTGGGACCCTATCCCACCCTGGGACCTCCTTTTTTGTGTTGGAGAAACTCACCCTCTCTCCTTTTGAACCAGCAGCGGATTGTGATCTGCGTTACCTTTCTTGGAAGGTTTGTTTTTGGTTGCTGTTACTTCAGCTCTCAAGGGTTTCCAAGCTTCAGGCTCTGATGTGTAAAGAGCCGTATTTAGTTTTCCACAGGGAAAGGGTTTCCCTCAGAACGAATCCCAAGTTTCTTCCGAAAGTGGTCTCAGAGTTGACCCTTAACCAGTCGGTTGACCTTCCTGTTTATTTTCCTTCCCCTTCCAATAGAGGGGAGGCTCTCCTCAGGACTTTGAGGTACTACCTCAAGAGGACAGCTACGCAACGTCAATCGGAGCGACTTTTTGTGGCCTTTGCACCACATTGCTTGGGTCGACCGGTGACCAAGCAGACTGTCTCAAAGTGGATAGTTCGCTGCATCTCATTTTGTTATGAGAAACACAATAAACCCCTTCCGTGCCCGGTCAGGGGTCACTCCACCAGAGGAGTGTCTGCCTCATTCATTCCTGAAAAATGTCTGTATAAAGGACATTTGTGCGGCCGCCACCTGGAACTCGGTGCATACCTTCGTCAAGCATTACAGCTTGGATATCGTCTCCAGACGCCGAGCTGGCTTCGGCCTAGCTGTTTTACAAGGGCTTCTGTCCTGAGGCCTCTAGATTCAGCATATTCCACCTCCGGGTCGTCTACACTCTTTGGTGTGGGATCGCTTGGTATTCAGTGTGTTGCTTATTAGCCTGCTGCAAGAGCTCCCAGTCAAGTAAGATAGCACAGTTACGTAAGAACTCACTGTAACAGATCTTCGAGAGGAGCCTGCAGCAGGCGCTACTTCCCACCCGCCTTCCCCCTCGAGGTGTGCAGATCCATTTTCGTTTACATCTCCATTTCTCTTCTACAGTTGCTTCATCTCCTTCTCTTGTCAGGCCTTGTTCCGGGTCTTGGCAGGAGAACTGAGATGGAGCTGGGTCCGCCCCTACCCCTTGTACCCAGACCGACGTCGGAGCAGGGCAGGCGTCAGGGGCAGTCCCTGCTGTGTACTGCTGGCTGAAGTTTCACCGAGGGTTCTAGGTGCCTGTGTGCAGTCCTTATTAGTAGCTCTTCTGCAGACTCCTTGAAGATCTACTGTTACGGTAAGTCTTCATAACTGCTGTACTATCTTACTTGAGAGGGCTCTTGCAGTAGTTAATAACATATAGGACTGACGCCGCCAGCGGCAGGACCCCACGGAAAATTTTTTCTAGCTAGCAGTCCCTTAGTGGGACCCCCTGGCCAGGGTGATTCTGAGTCATGCACCACTATAAAGGGCGGTCCAGACGCCCGCCTTCCAGTTCTTTTCCTACCATTAGCTACTTAGTAGCACTGGTAAGTTCAAGCAGTCCTGTCTCTCTCGTGGTTTTTTCTGGAGAAAGATACAGTTTTTCTGTTCAATTGTCAGGTGAACGATTTTTGATGTCGCCCCTCTAAAAACAAGTGCACTGTATGTGCTCAACTGCCACACAAGCGATTCCGGTCACTCCCCGCGCCCTCTGCCTAGGGGCCCCCACCACGCTGTGGATAACTGTCCGCACTGCCTGCTCCACCTCAGTAGCCTGCAGTGATGCCAGCAGTCCTCAAGCCTATCTCCTGAAGAAAAAGATGGCGGTGGAGAAAGAGCTGAGAAAGGCAGGCCGACTCTCCGAAGGGTACATAAAGAAAGACAAGAT
This sequence comes from Neoceratodus forsteri, assembly GCA_016271365.2. NCBI lineage: Eukaryota > Metazoa > Chordata > Ceratodontiformes > Ceratodontidae > Neoceratodus > Neoceratodus forsteri. The sequence continues at coordinate 74,510,121 of CM028133.1, read as the reverse complement.
AGGCACCGGAGAGGTTTTCTTCCGCGATCCGCCGGAATCGCGGGCAGGTAACTTCTCCGGGGATCTCCGACGGCAGCCTCCATGGGTTTGAGGAGGCGTCTGGCCCGCCTCTTCAGGCTCGAGTTCGGGCCTGTCGGTGTCTCCGGGATAAAGGAGACTCTAGGCCTCAGCACGGTCTCACATCTCGACCTACCTGGCGCTGGCGCCCATAAGCCGAAGGCCGGGTTCCTCCGACGTCCGGGCGGAGAAGGCCTTAAGTCACCCGATTCCTTCGGGTGTCACCGGCTGTTCTCCTCTGACCGGCCTTCCTCTTCCTCGCCCGCCTCGGACGTGAGCCCGTAGTGACGCCTGCTCCTCCAACGTCCACTGGGTTCGACTTATAAGTCACACATCGTCTACTCCAACATGCGCTGGTTCCTAGAGCCTATTGCGGAACCACCCTCTTTCCGCGTGCATAGTTTCCCGCAGCCTTCGCTGCTGGGCCAGGGAGCCCCCAGTTCCCTTTGCCTGACTCAGGGGATTTTTCACCACCTTCCCGGATGAGACTAGGGATCCTGGCTGCTGGCCAGATCCCCTATTGAGAACTCCGGATCTGACGCCGGTTCCTCGATGTCAGCTGACGCCGCCGAGCCCAACACCGGCCTCCGACCGCACAGGGGGATTTTCCTCCTCTGGGCCCTCCACCCCAGGGGCCTTTTCTGCTGATCCGCCCCTGGAGTGCCCGGCTGGGCCGCTCTGCTCCAGCAGCCCTCCAGCGTCTTGGTACCCGCCTGCCATACCCGACGCTGTCTTCCTGGCTCCAGAGGCCTCACACCAGACCCGGCCGAATCCTCCGGGTTCACAGTACCCGACGCCTCACTACCCGCCTCCGAATTTATCCGCAGACGTGTCTTGGGTACTCTCCTACAGATATCCTCAGTTTCCACTATCCCTCCTCCTCCTCCACCGCCCCCAGGCCGCCGTGGATTTGCAGGAGACTTTCTGCTTCCTGGTGGGCTGGAAGCAAGGCTCAGCTCACCAGAGAAGTCAGAGCCGCTCACGGCGACGGTGCCTCCACCGGGTTCCCCGTGACGCCTAGATCATGCGTCTCTGCCCCTCGGGTTCCAGAGAGGGGCAGGACACCGCTCTGGGACTTCTTCCCACGGAACACGCCTCCCTAGACGGTGAGGGAGTCTTTTCTGCCTCTGATTCTTCCTCGAGTCCTTCGACTCCTCGGAAGCCTCCGTGGAGTTTCCGATAAACGACGACGAGCTACGCTCTCCGTCCAAACCCCCGCCGAGACCTCCCGAGGTCTCTCCGAGATCCTTCTTTCACAGAGTTACTTAAGAAAATCCAGGAGGTGATCAGTATGTCCTTAGATCCAGATCCTCGGTGGTGAAACTCACGAACATCTGATTTGCTCCTCACGCCCCTCACTTTAGTGCCACCCTGGATCGAGCTCACGCCCACCTTGTTTCCACTATTGGAAACAACCGCTGGCTTTAGCCCCACTTCCTAGGAAGTCAAACAGGCTATATGCTCAGGCCCGGAGGTGTAGACTTCTTTAGATTCTCAACGCTTGCCGACTGTGTGATCAGCGCCCGCTCACGTCGGTCCGGACATCCTAAACATTTGAGCTCGCTCCTCGGATAAGGAATCTCGCTTTTCTGGATCAGTTTGAAAGAAGATTTACACTTCCTCCACACTGCATAAGGGCCCGAACTATGTAGCTCACATGGGGATTACCAGGCCGCTCCCTACCCAGGCGGAATCTAAGATCGATTTCTTGCCGGACTCCCAGCTCAAGCAGGAGTTGGCCGACCCAGTCCGCTTCTGCTCGCCAGTCGTCACATGCTAAGGACAACATACGATGGTGACACCGACCTAAGCTCTGTGTTTGCCGTTAGCTCGGGCGCACGCATGGCTTCATGTGTCAGGTCTGGTCCCGGAGGTGCAATCCGCCATTCAAGAGGCACCTTTCAGAGGTTCTCCCTCCACCTCCCGGAGTGGGAGAGGATAACATCGGATTCATGGGTGCCTCAAATCATCGCAGAGGGACACTCCATAGAGTTTCTGCAGAAACCTCCACGTCACCCCGCTCTGAATTCCGCTTATTCAAGGGGCCATCTTTCTCTGGTCAGGGAAGAAACTTGGCTCTTCTTACAAAACGGCTATAGAACACGCCCTCCTACCCCACGGAACGGGTACTATTCCCACTTCTTCCTTGTACCAAAGAGACAGGAGATCTCAGACCGATTTCTATCTCAGCTCCTTGAACCTGTTTGTGGAATACAAAAGGTTCAGGATGCTCTCCTTCAATCCCTTCTGCCCTCATTTCCGCTGCTGGGCCAATGGCTTTGTGCACTGCATATGTAGATGGCTACCTGCACATCCCCATTCACCTTCGCACCGCAAGTACCTCAGATTTGGCGCTCCAGGGGTCCATTACCACCCGGCACTTCCGCTTGGCCTTTCCTCGCTCCCGAGTCTTTACTAAATGCCTGGCGGTGGTAGCGGCCCACTCCATGTCTCTTTGGGAGCTCAGTTTTTCCTACCTGGATGATTGGCTCTTGCTGTCTGTCCCAGGAGGAACTCCTGCATTTCTCTCCTCACCCGGCAGGTTTTACCAACCTGGTTATTACCATCAACCTCTGTCTCTTCTGAGCCTTCTCCAGGCTCCAGTTTATTGGGCGATTCTCGACACAACTTTGTGCAAAGTTTTTCTGCCTCCGGACCGGGGTTTCCCTCCAGTCAGAGATTTCCCTCCCACTGAACTTCAGGAGGGTCCTGCGAGGTCGGTGCTCCGCCTCTACTGGGGCTTCATGGCGGCTGCCATCCCCGACGATCCCACGAGCACGCCTCCACTGAGAATATCTCATGGACTCTTCGATCTCAGTGGGACCAACGGTAGATGACCTAGATATTCTGATCCTGATCTCCTCCGGTGGTCAGAGACCTGAAGTGGTGGATGGTACAAGAGAACCCTTCCGGGGTCCCTTCTTTCATCCTCCCTCGTCATCAGAGCCTGACTACGGATGCCTCTCCAAGGCTGGGGCCCATCTTGGTCCTCATCGAACTCAAGGACTTTGTCTGGCTTGAGGTAGCTCTCCACATCAATGTTCTCGAGTTCGAGTTGTGCTTTATGCACTCCAGCAGTTCTTCATCAATACATCCTTCCTGTCACCTAGCTGGGCCCAAACGGACAACATGTGGTGGTGTGGTACATCAACAAGCAGGAGGAATCGATCCTACCCGGGCTGTGCAGGGAAGCGATGAGGGTCTGGGAGGGCCACCTCACAACCTTCACCACGGCGGTATCCATGTTCCGGGAGTAGACAATGTCCTAGCAGACAGGCTAAGTCGCCGTCAGCTGTTCCACACGAGTGGGAATTAGACGGAATAGCCTAAATAGCATTTTTCAGGCTTGGGGTACTCTCAACAGACCTGTCTTCGCCTCCTCCCAAAACGCAGAAAACTTCCAAACTTTGCTCGCCGCCCAGAGCGAGGAGCTTGGAGAGGCGCCTGTCTCTAAGCTGGAAGGACAGATTCGGCTCATGCTTTTCCCAATTCCACTGAATTTCCCATATTGTGTTGCAGAACTGGCTCTAGAAGGAGCAAAAATTATTCTAATTGCTCCCTTCTGGCCCAGGCAAGTGTGTTCTCTCTTTCTGCAGCAGTACTCAGAGGTTCCTCCTTTCTTCCCCTTATCTCCTGGGATTGCTGACTCAGGATCATGGGACCTGGTCCATCCGGGACTCAAGTCCCTTCAACTGCAGCATGGCTCCTTTCAGACCTAGTTCAACTCTCACTTTGAGTATCCCTAAGGTAGCCGAGATTTTGGTAGAGGCTAGAAAGCCCTCCACTAGGTCCACTTAGTGCCATGAAATGGAAGAGATTTTTCCATCTATGCGCATCCAGGAACGAGGGAACCCTTTTCCTGCCCTGTAACCACTTTGCTGGATTACATGCGTCTATCTTCGACCTGGGTCTCAGTCACTCCTCCTGAAGGTTCACATGGCAGCTATCTCGTCCTTCACCACGCACCTTTCGCTGATAAGGCCTTTGCCCAGCTAGAGGTATCCAAATCCTTCCTTAGAGGGGTCTCTTCTATCTCAGCCTCGATCCGGACCCCAGCTCCAATTCTGGGACTTAAATTTGTCCTGAGAAACTTACTTTTCCCTCTCGAGCTCGCGGTTTCTGCAGACTTGGAAGTTTTATCGTGGAAGACGCTTATTGGCTATTACCTCAGCTCGCGGAATTTCCGGCTTTCAGGCCCTTATGCAAAATCCTTACTTGATCTTCCACAAAGAATGAGTAGCTCTCCGCATTAAACCCTAAGTTTCTCGAAGGTAGGTGAGCTGCATTTACTGAACTGTCTATTGAATTACCTGCTTTTTTCACTTAATACTCTAATCTTGGAGAATACTTTCTCACACCATGGATAGTTCACAGGATTCTGAGATATTATACAATAGGATGAAAGATCTCAGAAAGACTGATCAGTTGTTTGTCTCTTTCACTCAAAGAGAAGGCAATGCTGTTTCCAAGCAATGCCTGTCAAAGTGGTTGGCTCATTGCATCACTTTCTGTTATGACAAGTATAACAAGACCCTTCCGGTCAAGTCAGGAGGTCACTCCACTCGTGGGTTGCTGCCTCTGCGTCTTGTTTCAAGAGATGTGTCCGGCAGACATTTGTGCTGCCGCCACTTGATCTTCCGTCCATACCTTCACTAAACGATACAGTTTGGACGTTGCTCGTCAGAGCAGGGGTTTCAAGTTAGCAGTCTGTGCACCTTTCTTGAGGGTTGCAAGCTTCCGCCACTTATCTGAGTAGTTCCTCCCGGTGCCTTCTTCATTGGTTCCAGACTGCTTGGGATTCTGTCCTGTATATTGAGTTTATCTAGTGCAAGAGCTCTCGAAGTAAGATAGTACAGTTACGTAAGAACTTCACTGTAACAGTAGATCTTCGAAAGAGGCTCTTGCAGTAGGACTTACTTCCACCACCATCCCCCAGGCTTTTTCAGCCCTTTCCATTGAGGGAAACATCTGCTTTCTCTCATCCGGGCCTTCCGGGCCTGTGGCGGAAGAACTGGAAGGCGGGCGCCTGGGACCGCCTTTATACCGACGTCATCACGACGCCAGTCACCTGACGAGGGGGCGGTCCTACGTTAGACTGCTAGTTAGGAAAATTTTTCATAGTCCTGCCGCCGACAGGCGCCAGTCCTATATGTTATTACTCACTGCAAGAGCCTCTCTCAAGATCTACTGTTACGTTAGTTCTTACGTAACTGTACTTTATGATGAGTACGCACAGTTTTTTCTTTCGAGTGAGCAACACTGCCCTTTGGTGAGAGCTGGCATCGACCCATAAGTGGAATAGGTGGTGAAGGCTGATTCTTGGAAGATATGAAAGCAATGTGATTCACTGTAATTGTTGGGATCTTACTTCGAGACACAGCTCTTGCAGCAGGTTACACCATTAGGACTCAAGCCGCCAGGCGCCAGGGACCCCACGGAAAATTCTAGCTAGTTAACTACAGCGGGACCGCCTCACTGCCGGGTCCTGGGCCCGGTCAGGCGTGGTACACAAAGGGGCGGTCCCGCCCAGATTCTGTTCTTTTCCCGCCGACTTAGCCACCTGACCCTCTCGGCTACCAGTTCAGCTGCCGACGCCGTGAATAACAGTTCTTCTTTTTTTTCGACAAAAATTCTCGAAAATCTTCAGAACTCTTCAAGCAAGATCTTGATGTCATCACCAACTTCGGCCATCCTCTCAAGTGCGCTTGTGGAAAGCAGATCCTTGCTCAAGGACCCCCCCACACGGCTCCATGCCCTGTGCCTAGGCCTAGACCACTGCTACCCGGGCCTGTCCTTCTGCCAAGGGTTCAATAGGCCTCACCTGGATCCAAGCGCCAGAGGGCTTTGCAGGCTTTTTCTCTGGAGGAACACCTCGATTACCATGTCCTCCAAGGGAGAAAGCCTAGGGTCCATGCACGCAGAGAAGAGAAGAGAGAAGGCCCTTCCAGGTCCCTTCTAGGGGCTTGAGTCCTGTAGTTCCGGTTCAAATCTCTCCGCTGCAATCAAGAAACCTTCATCTCAGGAGAACTGCCAGGCCTTCCTCCTTCCAGGGCCTTGGCGAAGTCCGGGAACTACACCATCACTCACCGCAGTCGGGTTCCCGCCTCGTACCAGACGCCAGGTCTTCCCGGTGCCTCCACGCAAGACGTTGGAGCTCACACCTTTAAAAAGGCCTGTAGCTCAGACGCTGCCAGACAGCTGTCAGGCGCCTCTTCTTCCTGAGCCACGGTCTCGACCTAATTCGACGCCGGGCCATTACATCCCAGCTGATGCCTAGGGGATGACGTCTCCTGAAAAAGAAGCGTCTGTTACCCACCGACATCGTGGCCGTGGTTTCATCGGAGGAGTGAATTCAGAGCAGCCCGAGACCAGATCGGGCGACTCCCGGTCCCAGAGGCTACTCCTCAGGGATCCCGCATTACCAGAGCCCCCTGTGGAGCCGACGCTGACCGACGCACGCCCACTGCACCCGGGCCGCCGGGCCTCTCTAGTGGAGGTGAAAGATCTGTTCACCTACTGGTGGGATACCATTAAAAAGACATGGTTCCTCCTTCCTCTCCTCCTTCTACTCCGTTCCTGCCTCGCCATATCGGGTCGGCAGGCCGTTCCTCCTCCCCGGGAGCTTCAGAACCTTCCCAGGGGGAGACCTGATAAACGGAGACCTCCGCCGGAATCCTCTTCTGATCACCCAGCCCCAAAAGATCCAGGGAGACGCCGCCTTCTAACGGAGGACACGGATCAGACCACCTCCACCTCTAGATCCCCATCTCCACTCTCCATCCCTCTCCCGACCCATGTGAGATGCCTAGATCTCCTCCGGATGATCCCTCGCTCCTTGATATATAGAGACATATACAAGAGAACATGGATGGGATGCTGAAGACTTAAACCCGGAAGAGTGCTACCGCCAAATATCTTTCGCAAAGGACCCCAAGCCTGTGGTGGTACCACCCTTGGTTGACACTTTCGTGATCGCCAGCTAGGCTGCGTGGAAGGCCCACACCCGCCTCCCGCGAGACAAGAAAAGCTGATCGCTTGTACAGTGCTCCTGGGGACCACCCAGTACTTGACGCAGCATCCTCAGGCCGATTCTCTCGGTCATCACAGCCTCACATGACCGGGTCACAGAGGCCACAACATTTGAGCACCCTGCCACGGACCCAGAGTCCAAACAACTGGACGCATTGGGTAGGCGCACGATGCTTCCGCTACCTCGCGCCATCAGATCCCTGAACTATTTAACCCACATGGTTCAGTTCCAGAACGCTTTGGGAACAAGGTCTGAAGCGGCTGAAAGATGCCCGAGAGGTGAGCAGAAGGAGGAGATGCTTCAGCTCCTCCGTACGAGTTCAGACGTGAGAACCCAAGTGCTAAGAGCCGCGTATGACTCTCGGACTCCTTCGGCCCGAGCAGCAGCTTCTGGCGTTGCCTCCGGAGACACTCTTGGTTGCGTCCTCGTTTACTCCTCGACGTCCAAAAGAACATCTTGGACGCCCCTTTTGAGGGAGAAGTATTGTTTGGTAATCCTACAGAAAAGATCCTTACCAAACTCCAAGAGGCCGGGAAGGCGGTAAGGTCGGTTCAGGCCATGTACCGACCTAAGCTTGGTTCCTTTCGTAGGAACCAAAGCCGTTTTCGTGCGCGGACGCAGAGGCAACAGACCCACTCCGCTGCACCTCAGAGGGGCTCTGGTTTTCGTAGAGCCCAGGGCAAACACCCCGCCAGCCGAGGCCAGCGTTCTCCTAGGCAGGCCCAGCCAGCGGGTCCATCTGCCGCCACAGCCTGACTCCTTGCCGGCCCCCGCCCCTCAGGATCAACGGGAGTTTATAGTCGGGGGTCGCATTGCGAACTTCCTGCCGGGATGCAGCCATTACCACCGACAGGTGGATTCTTCAGTTGGTCAGTCTAGGCCACTTTATAGAATTCACAGAAAGCCACCCTCGGAGGCCTCCTTTGCTCTCCCGTATCAGGGTCAGCACAAAGCCTTGATCTGGCAAGAAGTATCAGCTTACTACTAAAGGGAGCGATAGAGTACGCCCCAGAGAACCAGAGAGGACTAGGATGCTATTCCACTTCTTCCTGGTTCCCAAGAAAACAGGGGACCTCCGTCCTCTTGGACCTCAGCGACCTCAATGTGTCGGTCACTTACAAGAGATTCCGCATGGTGACCCTTCCAGGTCTTATCCCCATGCTCAAACAGGACGCCTTTTTTGCGCTCTCTAGACATGCAGGATGCCTACCTGCACATCCCTATGGCTCAGGCGCACAGGAGGTTCCTCGCGCTCGAAGTTCTCGACCACCACCTTCAGTTCCAGCCCTTCCTTTCGGACTGTCTTCCGCACCGAGGTCTTTACCAGTGCATGGCAGTCGTGGCAGCGTCTCTGAGGAGACAGGGCCACTCACGTGTTCCCGCACCTGACCACTGGCTTCTCATGGCCGCCTCCAGAGACGTTGCTTCTGGCAATCAAGAGCACCCAGGATCTGTTCCGATCCCTGGGCATCCTCATAAATTACGAGAAGTCTCTCCTGGTACCGTCGCAGAAACTGCAGTTATTAGAGCAGTTCTGGACACTGTTGGGAAGAGCCTTTCTTCCGGCCGACAGAGCGGAGCGCATCAGATCCCTCTAAGGGACCTATCACTAAGCAAGGTTGTACCTGCCAGGTCGGTCCTTTGCTTGCTCGGACACATGGCTGCGGCCATTCCTACTGTCCCTTCGCAAGACTCCACTGCATTACTCAGTGGATGCTCAAAGTGCAATGGGACCAAAGGCAAGACCACTTGCAGCATCCGGTCAGACTCACGAATTCAGTGATTCAAGACTGGCAGTGGTGGCTAGCCCCAGGGTCGCCTCTCAGCCAGCCCTGCTCATTGCGCCTGGCCCTCGAGGTCACCTCACCACAGACGCTTCCGGTCTTGGGTGGGGGCACACCTGGACGGGGTAAGTCCCAGGTGACATGGACCCAGATGGAAGCTCACCTTCACATCAACGTGCTGGAAATGAGGCGGTCCTCTATGCCTGCAGGCCTTTCAGTCAGTTATCCCACCGTTACTCTTCTACTCAGACAGACAACAGGCGGTGATGTATTACCTCAACAAACAATGAGGCGACACTCTTACTCCCTTGCAGGGAGGCCATGAGAGTGTGGGATTGGAGTAATCAGACACGGCGCGAATCTGATCATGTGCACTTCCGGGGGACAACACGGCGTGCAGACGGCCTGAGTCGTCTCTCAGGCCAGAGTCCACAATGGGAACTCCTTCAAGAGGTAGCAGAGATCTTGTTTCTTCGATGGGGAACTCCAGATCTGGACTTGTTCGCCTCCCATCCAACATAAAACTGCCCAATTTTTGCTCGCTAGATCCAGGGCCTGGTGTTTCTCATGACGCTGCTATCCTCTCCTGGGCCAACAGATTCCCCACGCTTCCTCCTTTCCGCTGATCCAGAGAGTTCTTCTCAAACTGCGCAGGGAGCACGCAATAATGATCCTAGTGGCCCCATTTTGGCCCAGACAGATTTGGTTCCCTTTGTTGATTCAACTATCTCGGGAACCCCCGCTCCCATTGCCGCTCAGCTCCCACTTACTGTCTCAGGAGAAGGGTTCACTTGTCCACCCGGACCTACGTTCCTTGAACCTGCATGCTTGGCTCCTAGAGACATAGCCATTTTGCGTCACGGGGTCTCGCAAGAGGTTGCAGAAGTCCTTTCTGCAGCCAGAAAGCCGGGCAACGTGATATGGTTTATCGCCATGAAATGGCGCCTGCTTTTGTGGTATGGTCGCAGGCATGCGACCTTTCCCTTTAGGTTGTCCTGTGGGAGTAATATTAGAATATTTGCTCTCCCTCTTCATTCGGGTCTAGCCTACTCCTCTATTAAAGTGCACCTCTGTGCCATTTCGCTTACCACCTCCCGTGGGAAATCGTACAGTGGCTCAGGTGGACGCCTCGGAATTTCTTGGGAGTGTTGCACCTTAGGCCTCCTATTAGAGACCCTGTGCCTCCATGGGATTTGCTTTTGTCCTTGAACAGCTCACGCCCCTTTGAACCTGCCGCGGATTGGCGCACTCAGCTTCGTCGTGGAAAACGTTGTTTTTAGTTGCTGTTACCTGGCAAGAAGAATTTCTGAACTTCACGCCTCATGTGCAAAGAGCCTTATTTAGTTTTCCACGGGACAGAGTATCCCTGAGGACGAACCCTAAATTCTTGCCTAAGGTGGTTTCTTCACTCACTCTGAACCAGGATATCGACCTTCGGTCTACTTCGAACTACTCTAATAGAGGAAGGCTCTGCTCCATACCCTGGATGTTCACCGCGAGCCTGAGGTTTTACTCTCAACAGAACTCAGTCCTTTCGTAGTTCTGAGCAGCTTTTCATTTCCTTCTCTGAGAGAATGATGGGCCAATCAATATCCAAACAGTCCCTTTCGCTGGCTTGTCCAGTGTATTTCTCACTGTTATGGTATCAAACAAAAGCCCCTCCGGTACAGTCCGGGTCATTCCACTAGAGGGTGGCTACTTCCTTTGCAGCGCTCAAAAATGTTTCTACTTCTGCTATATGCGTGCAGCCACTTGAGTTCTGTGCATACCTTTATCAGGCATTATAGCCTGGACATCGCCTCGGCGAAGGGGCTGGTTTTGGTTTGGCGTACTTCAGGTCTCCTGTCCTAGGTTCAGGACCTGGTTTTTATCCTTTAATTTCCTCCTCCCGGATTTTCTGACAGCGTTTTGCTTGGGAATCAGTCCTAATGGTGTAACCTGCTGCAAGAGCTGGTCTCAAGTAAGATAGTACAGTTACGTAAGAACTTACCAGTAACAGTAGATCTTCGAACAGCTCTTGCAGCAGGTACCTTCCCGCCCACCTTCCCCTTGGAGAAGCATGGCTCATCTTTCTGAGCAGGAATTGTTATCTTTCTGTCTTCTGACTGGCTGAATCCTAGGGTCTCCCATTTGTGATGTCATTCTACGGCAAGAAGTCTCAGTGGAGAACTAGAAATCTGGGGGACCGCCCCCTTGTACCACGCCTGACGCCGGGGGCGGGACCGACGTCGGGCGGTCCTCGCCTGTAGTTAGCTAGCTAGAATTTTCCGTAGGTCCTGGTTTCATGGCTTCGGTCCTAATGGTGTAACCTGCTGCAAGAGCTGTTCTCGAAGATCTACTGTTACGGTAAGTTCTTACGTAACTGTACTATCTTCCAGAATATCTTCACCACCTATCCATATGCCTGCCCACCACCCCCTACTCAGTACGAGCCAGGTGTCTGGGCATCGCACCCCCCACCCCACCTCTTGGGCATGTTATTGTTTTAAAAAGAGAGAAGAGAGGAACAGGGATCCTGGGCCTCTTTTTCCCTCGGCCTATCCCTCAAAAAAAGGAGAAAACCACAAAAAAAGAGATTGAAACTAAAAATAGTTTGCAAAACAGGAAGGGGAAAGAAGGGATTCTTCGTCAGAGAGTTTTTTATCTCTGTTATCTCAGTTGCTTTGTTGTTTTTCTGCATGTAGGGTAAAATTACCTTTTTGTGCTTCTTTTGCATTACATTATTCTGCTTGGAAAAGAGCTCATGTCCTCTGTTTGCCAGACTAGATCTTGGAGCGTAACTTGGTGCAGTTTCTCCATATATACATGCACACACCCCTCCTCTAGGACTCCTGTTGATCTCCCTCCGGAGTCTGTATCCTGCAGGGCCACTGCCTCCATCTGTACACCCTGGTCCTTCCAATTCAGCATTCCTGTACTTCAGGGTTGGTCACCTGTGTTTCTCTGTAGAGTTCTTTGCTACCTGGATTCAGATTCGCTCTGTTTCCTGTCTGCTCTTGCTGCTTGGGATTTACCTGTGTAGGGTTCTCTTCCCTATTGCATAGGCATCCCTACATCTTCAGGAGGCCTGCTGCCCTGATGACCTTGGTCCCTTTAACAAAAAAAAAAAAAACACTATCTAGGATCCCCCAACCCCCACCCCACTCTTCTCTGGTTGGTCCAGTTTTATTGTTTTGTTCATTTTATATCCTATCCCTTTGGGCATTTTTGGCCCTCTCTCTTTTTTTCTCTCTCCCACTTTGTTTCTCTCTTCGCTGACATCACTAAGGTGAGCAGGGGGCTTGCATCGGTTACTGGCCATTCGATGTGCGCCATGTCATACATGAGCCTCGTGGGCAGCACTGTCACCAACATCAGCCCCTAGCTGTAGGCTAAAGAGTTTGCTCCCATGTGGTCCTAGTGCCTGCGGCACAAACCTGTAAGTGGGAGTATGTGATGAAGATATTCTGGAAGATCAACGGTGAGTACGTTCTTTTGATTCCTTACTTCATGAGTCTTTTGATCTGGAATAACCAATTTGAATTGTTCAGTAATGTACATCATAATAACTATACTGACTCACATGGAATGTAACCCTTTTGTCTGCCTTTTGCTCTGTTGGTAGTTCATGGTTGAACTGCACTCTTCTTTACTTCACCATAATGTAATAGGGACCTTTCCTTTCATCTTCCCCATACAGACCCGTAAGATCCTGGCCGCATGTGAGAAGACTCCGACAGACACCCACCAGATGAACTACGATATGCATAACCCATTTGACATCTGTGCTGCCTCCTACCGGCCTATCTACCGTGGCAAACCTGTTGAAAAATGTCCGCTCAGTGGAGCCTGCTATAGCCCTGAGTTCAAAGGACAGATCTGTCGCGTCACAAATGTAAGTGTGGGGGTATATGTGTGTGTGTGTGTGTGTGTGTGTGGTATGTGTGTGTGTGTGTGTGTGTGTGTGTATGCTTCTGTTTATGCTGTTTGTTTTCTTATTCCATTTTTTCTGTAGCCTACAGTTTAACTCTTCTGTCAGTCTCTCAGAATCTTTCCTATTTCAGCTACATTCCATGATGACATTTACCTCTATACAGGTCTGTTGTTTGTCTGGTGTTTTCTTGTCCTACTGCATTTTTTTCCCATAAAGCCATATTCTTCTACTTTGCCAAGAGATTCATCTTTTCATGTTGTATTGTGGTCTTAACGTTGACTTCTGAGCTGTGTGGAGATCCCAGGCTTGAATCCCACTTCAACCAAATAACTTCCAAAGCCAGCTAGTTTTCGACATAAACCCTGATATGGGGGTTCTGTATTTTAAATATAGATTAATGGATAACAGGAATTTTTGAATACACAGCCTAATTATTTCTGATGGATAGTGTGTCTGTACCACAGACAGACGCACATACAAAATAAGTTTTAAAGCCCATGAAAAGCTCTTTCAAATGACATTATGCTCATCTGCAGCTGGAAGCACTACAGAGATCTGGACAACTGAGTCTGTTCAACATTAATACTACATTGCAGCCAAGTTAAGAACATTATGATGTCATCGAGGAGCAAGCTGTACCTAATTACACTGAATCAAGCAGAGTTGTTCCTTATTGACATCACACAGATCTTACAGGAATTAGTCTTCACCATTGCTTCATGCTAGGAGATCTTAGCTGGTGGCATTAGGACCCTGCAGGAACTAGAACTCTTCTGGAGAGTCGGTGCCAAGGTAAGCATGAGCCGCATGGCTTACCTCGGCACTAGCCCTCAACTGCCTCTTTTTTTGCCATCAAGTGCGCATCAATGACATCACTCGCCCACCGGGAGTCAGAATTTCATGTCTATATGATAGCTTTCAGTTCTCTGTCACAGCGTTTAAAACTAGAGACTATTATTTTTTTTGTCAGTTTATTGATTTTATAAAAATGTTTGTCAGTCTCTCAGCCCTGCCAAGTCAGTGGTCAATAGCCATGGAGGACCATGGTAGGGAACCTTCTTGGGCACTTTTCCTGTCTTGTAAAGGTGTTTGCCACAGGTGGTCCAGTGACTGGGAGGAAGGGCTGTCCTCCCAGAAGCACAAAAAGAAGTGGGTGTTTGACTCCAGCAACAGCCACTGAGCCCTTACCAGTGGCCGTGCTGCCAGCTCCTGGTCCACTGACTACACCCCTTATTTAGTGTCACTGTTGCTGGCCTTGCCACAGTACCATTGCTGGTCACTTTGGTGCTGGCTGGGTCATTGGTGACTGGGTCAGCTCTGGGTGTAGGCCTTTCTGGACCTGGCCTGGCTCCAGTTCCACCCACAATGTCGGATTCTCCCTAGGACCAGATTCAGGTTCAGTTACAGTGCCACTTCTGGCACCGGCCCCGCATCCTTTTGGGCAGGTGTTGCTAAGGCTGTGTTCTGGATTGGTGGGCCTACAGTCCACCCCTCTTTATGACCCTTTCTGTGGAAGGGGACAATTCTGACCCTCACCTCATCATTTCTGAAGGCGGTGAAGGGGACTTTCTTTAGTTTGGACTCTTCGGACACAGGCCCTTCTTGTTCCACAGGAGGATCTAACTTTCCAGGCTTGCTCAGAAATATGCATTCTGCACTTTTGATTTTGAGCCTTCAGCCATTGACCGGGTAAGCATCTCTATCTGCAGTGGTTAAACATTTCTACCATGCTGGTCAGTTTTGTTCCTCCCATTTTGCCTGCATTTGAAACCTTGTCTGATGCAGTCTAGAGTAGACATGCTTCTAAGGGCATAAATATGGGTCATTTATCCAGGCGCTCACAGTTCCAGTGGAATGCAATGATTGGCTGAAACATCTTTAAGCTAAGCTCTTCCCATCACCTCGGTGGATATATTCCCCAACATTGCCCTGTGACATGAGATCCTTGTTTCTGCTGGAAGAACGGGATCTGTCTTCGAAGGTGGAGCTCTTGCAGCAAGTAATACCATTAGGACTGAAGCTGTCAGGCATCAGAACCCCACGGAAAACTTGTAGCTAGCAGTCTGAGGCAGGGGACTGCCCCAACGTCTGCTTTGTCACACATGGTATAAAAGGGGCGGTCCCCTGGTGCCACCTCGGTCCTTTTCCCGCCGTCGACCCACGTAGTTCGGCTCCACGGACGCCTCTCTTAGCAGTCGACAGCCATCGAACGTTAAATCAGTCGTTATTTCTCAGAATTCTATTTAATCAACGCCTTGTTTATGTCGTCACCCTCACCACTGCAGTGAAAGTCAAAGGGTGCATGCAGGAAGCAGATCCCAGCCAAAGACGGCCACACAGCCTGTCTCCTCTGCCTATGCCCAGAACACCAGCTCGACACCTGCACAGATTGTCAGAAATTCAGTCAGAAGACTCGCGCCAGAAGAACCAATGTTCTCAAGACCTTTCTCCTAGAGAAGAAACTTGCAGCCATGCAGCGAGGGTCAGGGGCCAGCTCATCCTTTCCCACCAGGGATTCCCCACCCAAGGCCAGGTCTTCAGGGGGGGGGGAGCATCACCACAAGGAAAAGGATCAGGTCAGGTCTGAATCCCGCCCCAGGTCACCGAAGCAGGCACTGTCTTCATCGTCCTCCGGTAAGAGATCCGGTTCAGTTCCAGTCCAGCCGTCTGAACACTCCCGCACCTCCCGCACGTCTAAGTCCACTCCCGCCTCTTCCCAGGGAAAACACTGGGAGTCGGTCTCGTTGGGACACCACCACTCTTCCCTGGCTCATCGACCTCTTAAATCTTCAGGGTCAACCCAGGAAAGCCTGCCCAGGGCCTCGGACAGGCCCAGCTCTTCGGAGAAGCGAAAAAGGGCAGAAGAACCCTCCGGTAGGCAGGAGGTCACCCAGGCTTGGACACCTCACCCTCACACTAAGGTGCGCCCTCCTCCAGACCTGCGCAGGCCTAGCCGGTTGCCTACCCTGTCGTCCTGCTCCCCGACTCCAGACACTGAGCAGTTGCCATATGAGGTCCAGCCGTCTGCCCCCTCCTCTGAGGGACCAGACACCTGATAAGGCCACACCGGATGCCACTCCAGACAAGAACGATACCGGTCGCCAGCCTCCTGATGCCGGGGTCCCAGACCCGAAACCCATCGGGCCAGACGCCCGGTCCCTCAGACCTGACGCCGGCCCCTGCAGTTGTCCTGGTAGCAGACATTGGTAGTCTGTTCACCACTTGGTGGAATACTGTGAAAGGGGACCTCCTATATAGACTCCCAGACATTGTCCCACCACTGCCACCCATGGGTCCCCACCCCCCCAGAACCTTCAGGAAACCAGGGTGAGCACCCAAGTCCACATCTCAAGGGGACGAGAAGGAAACGGCCTTCATCTCCATCTCCTTCCTCCCCTCTTGCTCTGTCCTCCTCGGATGAGGATGATGAGGATTCAGACTTCGCAGCTGGGGACCCCCCCCCCCGGAACCTAAGGATTCTCCTAGATCCCCTCCAGATGATCCCTCCTCCTTGGACATCATGCGGCACATCCAGTCCATATATGAGTGGGATACAGAGGATCTGGACCCAGAGCTTAAACGCCTGGCCTAGTTCCTTGGGGAGTAGGAGCCCAAACCCTTAGTGATTCCACCATTTGTGGAACCATTCCGGAATGTAACACGCCTGATCTGGAGGACCCTATCCTCCATCCCGGCAGTCTCTAGGAAGATGGACAGACTCTATAAGCCCCCCCCAAGTCTGATCTCTTCCTGGCAGAACAGCCAAAGGCTAATTTATTGGTTCTCACAGCTGCCCATGGCAGGAGGTCTCAACCAAAACATTTGAGTTCTCAACCCTGTCTCCAAGAAGTTTGATGCCTGGGGTCGTAAAGTCTTATCTTCGACCACTGGGGCCATCAGGTCATTGAAACTTTATGGCCCACATGATCACATATCAACAGTCAGTGTGGAGTAAGACAATGGACCCTGTGGAAGCTATGCCTGACTCAGATTCCAAACAAGAGATACTAGCGTATGCCCAGTCGGGTCTGGATGTGGACAAACATGCTCTCTGGTGTTTATACGACGCTGAAGACATGGCCTCCAGGGCAGCTGCCTCCGGAATCTGTATGAGACGCAGTCTTGGCTCAGACTCACAGGCTTCCGGCCGGACTTGCAAGAGTCCATCCTGGATTCCCCTTTTCAGGGTCCCATTTTGTTCGGCCCCGAAGTCGAACAAATGGTAAAACTACAGGAGTCAGGGAAAGCAGTGGCTGACATACATCGCATGTACAAAACCCAGCCTCAGGAACCCCGCCGACTCCCTTTTCGTAGAGGTCAAGGGCAGGTTCAGGGGAGCAAGCAGTCCCACGGCAAGGGATTCAAGAGGCGTTGTCACCCTGCCCCTCAAGGTTCCCAGGGCCCTAAGCAGCCCAAAACTCCTGGGACCCAGGTCCCCACCACTCCCTCTGCCGCCTTCCTCCCCTAGCGGACAGGCAGAACGTGAAGGTGGGAGGGTGGATTGCACTTTACTCGCTCGAATTGTCCAGTATCACTGCAGACCAATGGGTTTTGGATACCATTCGGAAAGGGTACACAATAGAGTTAATCTGTATCCTGCCGGACAACCCCCCTCCCCCCCAGTCACGTTCTCCAGTGGATCACAGCCTTCTCCTAGAAGCCGAGGTTCAACAGCTCCTAGAGAAAAGAGCCTTTCAAAGGGTCCCACAGGCCCAGAAAGGGAAAGGTTACTACTCCCGATTCTTTCTCGTTCCGAAGAAAACAGAAGACCTTCATCCAATTCTGGACCTGAGCCAGCTCGGCCTCTCAGTAAAATACCAGAGGTTTCGGATGGTCACCCTGGCAGGCCTCTTCCCCCTGCTTCAGCAAGGGGGACTGGCTGTGCTCCCTAGATATGCAGGACACCTACATGCATATCAAGGTCCTGATGTCCCACAGAAAGTTTCTGTGATTCAGCTTTAGAGATGAGCACTACCAGTTCTGGGTTTTCCCCTTCGGCCTTTCCTCAGCCTCCAGGGTTTTCACCAAATGCCTAGCGATGGAAGTGTCGGATCTCCGCAGTAGAGGCCTCTTCATCTACCCTTACCTGGACGATTGACTCCTCTCCGCTTGGTCAGAGGAGGAGCTCCTAATCACCCTAAGAGAGACACAGTCTCTGTTTTCCTTCCTGGGCATTACAGTAAATTGGCCAAAGTCGCACCCCTGACCGACGCAAAGGCTGCAATTCATCGGGGCTATCTTGGACACCGGACAGGGGAGAGCTTTTCTGCCACCAGACAGGGCAGACTGCCTTCGTGGTTTGGCCAGCAGTCTTCAGAGGACCCCCCCTTCCCTGCCTGGGTGGTCCAGCAGCTTTTGGGACACATGGTGGCGGCCATAGCCACAGTACACTTAGCCAGACTTCATATAAGGACTCTACAATGGCACCTCAGGGTTAAGTGGGACCAATTGGAGGAAGATCTGGATCTCCGAATCCGAATCTCTTGGGCGGTTCGACATTTTCTCGAATGGTGGCTCCGTCACGACAGGCTAGAGGGAGGAGTTCCTTTCCGGAGACCCTCCCCTCTTCAGACTTTAACCACAGATGCCTCTCTGTCAGGTTGGGGGGCTCATTTAGGGGACCCAGCAGTCTTGGTCTGTCACAGAGAGCTCTCTACACATCAGTGTTGTGAAAATGAGAGCAGTGTTGAATGCTGTAACTGCATTCAGAGACCATCTCTCATTGGGTCCTGTCCTGGTGCAGACAGACAGTACACCAGTAGTCTTCTCCATCAACAAACAAGGGGGAACTCACTTGTACCCCCTTTGCAGGGAGGCCATGACAGTGTGGGACTGGGCAGTGGAACACCGATTGGACCTCATCGCAGTCCATCTGCCCGGGGTTCAGAATTTCTTGCCGACAGTCTGTCACTACCTCTCTGAACTGTGAGTGGTAACTGCTCCAAGATGTCGCAGATTACCTCTAATCGCTGAGGCCATGCAGAGTTGGACCTCTTTGCGTCCCCATGCAACGCCAGAGTGCACAATTTTTTCTCGCTTGTTCCAGGGCCTGGTGTTTTCTGGTGAGAAACATTGTCCCTGTCTTGGACAGGGAAGTTCCTGTACGCCTTCCCTCCTTTTCCCCTCATTCAGAGAGTGCTGTTCAAATTGCAGTCAGAGGGAGCCAGAATGATTCTGGTGGCTCCTCTATGGCCTCACCAGATCTGGTATCCGTTGCTCCTACAACTGTCTCTATAGTCTCCAGTTCAGTTGCCACACTCCACCCACTTGCTCTCACAAGAACAGGGGACTGTCGTCCATACTGCTCTTCAGTCTCTTCACCTGCATGCGTGACTCCTGCAGTTGTAGCGGAAGAGAGACTAGGAGTGTCAAGCAGGGTGGCTGAAATTCTGGGTCTTATCTGTGTCAGTCTTCACCATTCATCACTGTTGGGTACTCGACCGGAGGTCAGGACCCCGAGGGAGATTTTTTATTAAGGTAGGTGGAGCCGGCGCACCATCTGCGCCACCACCCAGAGTCTGACACACTTTCCGTGGCACTCAGCGGGTTGGCGTTAGGATGTGCGACTCCACCTGCCTGCCAATTCTTCGTCTCCCGCCGTAGAGGTCACCTTGTGGGACGCTGAAAAGAAAAATCCTGAGGCCTGCTCTGCAGTTTCTTGACTGTAATTCAATCCTTCTGTGCTGAAGTCTGTCTGTTCCTCGTGCTGGTTCTGTTTTTGCCATACTCGACGTGGCCCGGTCAGATCTTTCCATTTTTCTGTACTTCTGCAACGTCAAGTCTGTTTTTGGTGTTGTTTTCCCCGTAGGTCATGTCTCGGTCAGAGGGCAAGAAAACTTTCACAACGGGTCGGCCCCCCATGCGACTGTGCCCATGCGGCCAAAAATATTCAGTCACCGACCAGCACGACCGTTGTCTTTTGTGTCTTGGCCCGCTTCACAACATGGATTCATGTGACACCTGCTTCTCCATGGACCACGGGTCATCGAGCAACTGCGATGGAAAGTGGGGCGAGCTCCGCCAGCTTCCGAGTGTCGAGCGCGCTACGAGCGCCTCTCGAGCCTTTCCTCGGGTCCCCTCCGGTTCTACCAGACGAGGAGGAGGAGCTTCGGCTACTGGTAGCCTAGTCATTGCCGAGGCTCCTTCCGTGGCGCAGGAGGCCCATTCCGCTGCTTTCGGAGGCAGGTAGAGGCGCCGCCAGCAAGTGCCCGCCAGTGAAGAGCTCCCCAGTGTTGGTGCCGTTGCGGTCCTCGGCACCGTTCGTGGCTCCATGTGCCCTAACGGAGCCGTCGTCGGTGCCGACTTGTCGCACGGTGCCATAGCTTCTGTCAGAGCCGTTTGCGGTGCCGATACTGCTACGGCGCCGTCTTTCTGTCTTACCTTGGCACCATCCGCAGTGCCGAGGTTGAGCACGGCACCGTGTCTTCGGGACTCTGGGTCATCGGCACCACCTCTGCCCTCGGTGCCATTTGTGGAGCCAGGCATCACCGTTGTCGGCGCTGTCTTCATCCGTGGCGCTGCTTGCAGTGCCGTGGGGCTGGATGGCGCTATGGCTGGTCCCGACTCTGGAGCTCCTGTTCGGGCTGGAGCCATGCCCCCTGTGGATTCTGCTCGTGGTGCTGTAGGGGGCACTGGCACCGGCTCAGACATGGCTTTGGTCTCTGGCACTCCTTTTGGCAAAGATGGCAGTGGGCGCCCTCCTACGGTCTGGCACAGGGCCTCGGCCTCTACCTCCTCAGAGGCGGGGTCGGGCTCTGAGTCAGATGGACAGTCTGACTCTTTGGGGTTGGCTGTTGGAGTGGGCAGCCCAGTAGTTTCCTCGACAAGCCGGAGTCAGCCCCCTTCTGAGGTGGGGTCGGTGGCTACCGAGACTGAGGTCAGGGGTGCTGACCAGTGGGCAGTGGTGCAGGCCGTCATTGCTCTGCAGCCCGGTCTTGGTGGGTTCACGGACCCTTCAGCAGTGGTACCCCCACCTGTGGTGTGACTAGATCGCACAACTTTGGGGCCGATCAGAGCACCTACGGGAGGGGAAGGTGCTGTGCCCTGGATAGCTCCTTCAGGTGCTGCCCAGAGCTGTTGGCTATCTAGGCTGGCCCTCTCAAGGAGGAGGAGGAGGACTCTTTCGGACTACGAGGGGTCGAGGGGTGTGGGGTCGGCACGGTGGCCTTTTTCGGGGGTCCACCTGGGCTCTGGGAGAAGCTGTACTGTGGATCTCCGCTCTTCGTCCTCGGTCTCTTTGAGAGCGCCCCATTCTTTTGAGGTAGGGGACTGTCCTTCTGGATCTGTATGGCCCTTGGTCACCTCACAGGGGGGATTCTTCCAAGCGCAGCCAAGGCAGTACCGAAATGGTTGTGCAGCTGTCCTCTCCTTAGCCCAGGCGGAGATCAGCCAACATCTCTTCTCGGCTCTGTCCCCATTCCTCTGCCACATTCTCCTGCGCTCCCAGGCATCCTTGGTCCTAGCGGGCCTCTCTCCTGGGAGCAGTTCAGAGCGGTGGCTGCTCGCTTCCCAGCTTACGTTAGGGCGATGGACAGTCAGGTTTTTCAACCTCCCCCTGAGCAGCCTCCCTCTGAACAGTCGATGCCCTCCATCTCCTCATCCCCCTCTTCTGGGGGAGAGGAATCTTCTGTCCACATCTCTCCAGCTGCTGATCTCGTTGAGTATCAGCGCTTCCTCGTGAGGATTTTGGAGGACTTGCACCTCACACGTGCCACTATTAGCAATCCTGAGCACTCGTCGCATGGCTTTCTAGCCGATTTTTGGTGAGGCCGCCCTTGTGGTGCCACCGTAGCCTGCTCCCTTTCGGGAGGCGTCATTGCGTTCCTGGCAGAGGCCCTTCTCTGGAGTTCCTGCCCCTAGGGATCTCGGCCAGGGGTATTGCGCACCCCCGGAGTCTCCATGTTCCATGCCTCATCCGCAGTCCGGATTGACGCAGTTGGATACTCCTGATGGGCTTTGCGCCCTTCATCATGACCGGCCCCCAGATCAAGACTCCTCAGATTTTGACTTCTGGGGTAGGAGGACTTTCTACTCGGCACGGTGATTGCTTTCCATTTCTGAACATCAGGCCCACTATGCAGCCTATGACAGGTTCTTGTGGTCCAGGCTAGGTCAGCTTCTAGCCTCATTGCCCAATACGGAGCAAACCAGACAAGCCATTGCACTCTCTGCACGTGGCCTGGAGCTAGCAAGGCACCAAGCAAGGGCATCCTATGATGCTAGCGAGTTAGCTACCAGGGTCGTAGGGACAGCGATCTGCACTAGGCGGACGGCATGGCTGCGTCTTTCCCGGTTGTCACCCTTGGCCCGGCGTAGGGTGATTAACTCCGCTCACCAGAGAACCTATCTCTTCTCCCGTAGAGTGAGATGCGCTTGTCGGGGCAACTTCCTTCCCGTCTCACTCTCCCCACTCTCGAGCCTCTCCAGGCCCTCAGTGTCACCCACTGAGAGCTAAGGGACTTTGTCCCTTAGGGTGTAAAAGAAAAACCCCCTTCAGGGGCTCGGCACTCACCCAACAGTGATGAATGGTGAAGATTGACACAGATAAGATATGAAAATAGCGTACCTACCGTAATTATGATCTTTCTGTGTATCTTCACCATTCATCATGATCCCAACCTCCATCCCCCTGGGGCCTCAGTCTGTGGGTCCCCCTTCCTCTCTGTGCCCATCCCTCTCCCCTCTCCTTTCTTTTCAGGAGTGGGGTAAAACAGGGGTACACAGGGGGATAATGTTCCAGGGAGAGTGGACAGCGGGGAAGGGGGGCACTCCTTCTCCAGTGCTTTGGCTGCACCCCTGTGGGGGTTGGAGTTGACAGTTGCCCTCCATTCTGTCCTCCTCCTCCTCCTCCTCCCTGTTTCTGTCCAACTTATTTCTCCTTGTTTATTTAAAAAAAATAAATTCCCTTTTTTTCACCAATAATCTTTCCTTGAGAGGGTGTTAATTCTCTGTACCCTGTCCTCCTTCCAGAATAGCCGACTCTGCTTATCTGGAGTGTTCGCCAGCCATTCTGTGCCTTGAATTCTGGCAGAAAGCCTTTGGTTACTCCTTGCAGTTCCTATGTAATCTGGAGACAGACCAGAGTCTGGGATGTTTAATTCTCCCCACTCCTCTTAAATTCTTTACCCACCCTACCTCCCTCTTCCATTTCCAGAGATCGGGGCCCCTCCCAATCCCTTTAGTTTCTGACTTTTCTCCCTTCCTGACCTCTCAGTCATTATTTTTCCTTTTGGTTTATCTTTTCCTTTTTCTGTCCCTTGGACTTCCTTGTCCCACCCTCCACTCACTTCCTCTTAACCTCTCCGCGACTCAGAACTGGCAGGCAGGTGGAGTGCGCAGCCTAACGCCAACCCGCGGCGCCATGCAGTCACGTCGGCCTCGGCGTGGCGATAGTGTCGGCTCACCTACCTAAAAAAAAAGCTCCCGTGGGGTCCTGACCGCCGGCCGAGTACCCAACAGTGATGAATGGTAAAGATACACAGAAAGATCATAATTACGGTAGGTACGTAATTTTCATTTGCAGCGAGGAAGCCTTCCATCAGGACCACGTATGCTCTGAAATGGAAACGCTTCGGTCAGTGGACTATGGCCCGCACCCTAAATCCCTTGGTTTGTCCAGCTAGGCACGTGCTAGAGTATCTCCGTCACCTTCTGGACTTAGGATTGAGCTGCTCATTCATCAAGGTGCACATGTGTGCAGTCTCCGCATATCTTGACCCTATTGGAGATAAAACTCTGGCACAGCTTAATGCCTGCAAAACCTTCCTTCGAGGGGTCTTACACGTCAGACCTCCCAAGAGGGACATCGTTCCTCCTTGGGACCTCCTTTTTGTCCTGGAGAAACTCACCCTTCCTCCCTTCGAGCCTGCAGCTTCATGCGAGCTGTGGTTCCTCTCATGGAAGACCCTCCTCTTGGTAACTACTACCTCTACTCGAAGGGTTTCTGAGTTCCAGGCTCTGATGTGTAAAGATCCTTACATAGTCTGTCACAGGGACAAGATGAATCTGCGCATGAACCCTAAATTTATGCCAAAGGTGGTGTCCATGCTGACCCTTAACCAGGACATCAACCTTCTGGTTTATTATCCGAAGTTTACAAACCAAGGTGAAGCACTGTTGCACACCTTGGACGTTCATCGTATTTTGAGGTATTACCTCCACAGGACTCTCTCCTCTAAACAGTCATAGAAACATAGACTTTGACGGCAGATAAGGACCGCTTGGCCCATCTAGTCTGCCCATTTCCCTACATACAGGATAGGCCGCAGATCCTACTTAACGAACAGCCTATTTCTTCCTACCCCCCACAAGAATTGCCTTATGTCTGTCCCATGCATTCTTGAATTCTCCCACAGTTTTAGACCCCACAACCTCCTCAGGAAGGCTGCTCCATGCATCCACTACCTCTCTGTGAAATAATACTTCCTCACATTGCCCTGAACGGCCCTCCTTCTATCTTTAAATTGTGTCCCCTTGTTCTTGTATGCCTCTTTTCTGAAAGATGCTACCCTCTTGGACTTTGTTGATTCCACTGAGGTACTTAAAAGTTTCCATCATGTCCCCCCTCTCCCTTCTTTCCTCAAGGGTATATATATTAAGCTCCTTTAGTCTCTCCTCATATGGCTTCTCTTGCAGACCCTGCACCATTTTAGTTGCCCTCCTCTGGACTGCCTCTATCCTGTCTATGTCCTTGCGGAAATGGGGTCTCCAGAACTGGACACAGTACTCTAGATGGGGTCTCACCAACTGTCTGTACAGAGGGATAACAACTTCCTGTTTTCTGCTGCTGATGCCTCTCCCTATACATCCCAGTATACCCCCAGCCCTCCCTACTGCCTTCTCACATTGCTTGCTCAACTTAGGTCATCTGATATGATAACCCCAGGTCCCTTTCCTTTTTTGTCGTTGTTACTACCTCCCCACCCATTGTGTATTCTTCCCCTGGGTTCTTGTTTCCCAGATGCATTATTTTGCACTTCTTTGCATTGAATCCTAGCTGCCATACTTCTGACCATTCCTCCAACCTTGCCAAGTCCCTTTTCATTCTTTCTACGCCTCCTTGTGTATCAACCCTGTTGCAGATCTTTGTGTCATCTGCAGAAAGGCATACTTTTCCTTCCAGCCCCTCTGCAATGTCACTGATGAAGACATTAAAAAGGACTGGACCCGATACTGAACCCTGCGGTACACCACTAGTAACCCCTCTTTCTTCAGAGTGGACTCCATTTACAATTACCTTCTGTGTCCTATTGTGCAGCCAGTGTTTTACCCAGGCTACCACCCTGGGACCCACTCCCAGGCTGGTTAATTTGACTATTAATCTTTTGTGTGGGACTGTGTCAAATGCCTTGCTAAAGTCTAGGTAGGCCATGTCCACAGTCCCTCCCTGGTCTACTACTTTGTTCACCCAGTCAAAGAAATCTATTAGATTCATCTGACATGACCTTCCCGCTGTGAACCCATGCTGCCTTGGGTCCTGTGCCCCACTGGCCTCTAGGTACTCAACTATTCTTTCCTTCAGAAGTGACTTCCATCACTTTCCCTACCACAGAGGTCAGACTGACAGGTCTGTAGTTTCCTGTCTCTGTCTTGGTCCCACTTTTGGAAGGGAATCACATCCGCTTCCTCCAGTCCTCGGTACCACACCATCCTCCCATAATTTATTAAAAGAGTAGCCAGTGGTTTCACTAGTTCCTCCTAATTCTTTTAGAATTCTGGGTGAATTCCATCAGGACCCATTGCTTTGTCCACCTTCAGTTTTAGGAGTTCTTGCAGAACCCTTTCTTCTGTGAAAGAACTGGATCGACCCCACTATCAAGAGTGCTTCTGTTAATTGGATTAGGCACTTTTCTTCCTCTTTGTGAATACTGAGCAGAAATTTTCATTCAGTATCCCTGCTTTTCCCTGTCCCTCTGCCCACCCACTGCTCATTCTATTCAGCCTCACTATCCCTCCCTTTGTCTTTCTATACTGCTGATGTACCTATAAAGGTTTTGTCCCCTTCTTAACTGAGTTGGCTATCTTTTCCTCAGTTTGGGCCTTTGCTATTCTGACTTCCCTCCCTGCTTCCTTCTGCCTTAACTGGTACAGCTCTCTGTCCCTTCTTATTCTGTGTTTCCTTATACTTCCGAATGCTATCTTTTCTTCCTGACTTTCACAGCCACCTCTTTTGAGAACCATAGTGGCTTTTTCTTTCATTTTGATTTGTTTATTGCTTCACACAAAGGCTTGTTGCCTCTGTGATGGCAGTTTTGATGATTCCCATTGTTACTCCACACCTCCTTCTAGCCTGTTTGCTAGTGCTTTCTGAGGCACTCTCCCATCTTGCCAAAGTCAGCCCTCCTGAGTCCAGTACTCTCACTTTTGTATGGCTTGACTCTGTAGCTGAGTTTAACGTAAACCACACTGTTTGATGGTCACTTGTCCCCAGATGGCAACCCACTTCTAGATCTGAGATCCTCTCACTGCCCCCATTTGAGAGTACGAGGTCTAAGATTGCTCCCTCACGAGTGGGTTCCGAAACTAGCTGTCTGAGGCCTGCCACCTTTAGGGCATTAAGAATGGCCCTGCTCTTGGATGTGGCTGCAGCAAATGTGCTCCAGTTAACATCTGGCAAATTCAGGTCTCCCATTAACAGTATCTCTCCTTTCTCTGCCATTCTAAGAATGCCTTCTATCATAGCCTTGTTCATTCCCTCCCCCTGACATGGGGGTCTGTACACAACCCCTCTGTGGATTGTGGTGCCCTTTTCAGTCTCCAAGGTGACCCACAGTGCCGCCTCTCCTCCCTGTTTACTCTTTTGTTCAGTTGCTTTTATCCCTTCCTTTACATAGAGAGCTACTCCTCCCCCTCTTCTCCCCTGCCTGTCTCTCCTGTAGGTTATGTACCCTGGTATGTTAACATCCCAGTCATGGTTCTCTGTGTACCATGTTTCTGTGACTGCTACGATATCCAGGCATCCCTCTTCCATCAAGGCCACCAGCTCAGGGGAGCTTGTTGCCCAGACTACGGGCATTGGTACTCATTACCCTCCATTTCCTGATAGCCTTACTCCCTTTTGCCCCATCCCTGTCCCTCTTGCCTTTGTCACTTTCTTCATTTACCCCTGCCCTTCTCCCTATCGACACCTCTGTGTTGGTGGTTGCCTCACTTACTACCTTGATTATTTGGGGGGGCTAGGATTTCCCTGCTCCTTTACAGTGCCTCCCCCCTTGGCTAGTTTAAATGCTTGCCAATGAATCATTTAAACCTATCACCTAGGATCCTGGTTCCCCTCCCGGACAGATGCAGCCCATCATGCCAGCATAGGCTTGCATCACTCCAGGTGGACCCCCAGTCCCCAATGAAGCCAAATCCCTGAGCACCACACCAGTTTTTCAACCACTGATTGAATCCCATGGTGCGGAACACCCTAGCCTCTCCTATGCCATAGATGGGCAGCACCTCCGAGAAGGTTACCGTGCGTGCTACTTGACTAAGGCCCCCTCCCCAATTCCACAAACTCTTCCTGCACTTCTCTAATCCCTTTCTTAGCCAGGTCATCTGTCCCTAGGTGGACAATGACATCCAGCTCCCTCCCCTGTGCAGCTGTTCTGGAAATCCTGAGGATTCGCCCCCTGTCCCTCCAAGCCATGGCGCCAGGCAGGCACCTCACCTCCTCTCCCTTCCTCCCCAGTTCTACCTTCCTAACAATGGAGTCCCCACCAGGAGTTGTTTCCTTCCCGCAGGGTCTCCTGCCACCCTCCTGTGGGTCTCCTTTTGGAGGTTCCCAACATCGTCCTTGGTCTCCACTGCAGGTGCCTCCATAGAGGAACCACACTTTGCCAGAATGGCATAGGGTGTGGAGAGGTACAACTGGAGGATGCGCTCTGTTCCACCACCCTCACCCTCCCTGAGCCCACTGTGGTCCAACCGCTTTCTTTCTTGGCAACCTCTGAGGCAGCGGCAGTGGCACTGGTGGTCCCCGGATGGAAGAGGAGGCCACAAATCCTGGCCAACTCAGCCTGGAGATGAGCAACCTCCTCCCTCAGCCCAGAGGTGCCTGCAGATGGGACAACACCGCATTCTCCAGAACGTCTCCTGGAAGACTGCTGCTGCACAGCCACTGCACTGCAGCACTCCAATCATGTCTTATTTCTGGCCCCTTAACTGTTTGCAATCCCTACTCTTTCCTCTGTTTTTTTTTTTTTTTTCTCTTTCTCCTTACTTTCTGCCTGTGTGCCCTTTAAGCTCCTGATTGTCCTGTTCTGAGACAAGAATATCCTATATTTCTCAGTAGACCCCTTACTTGCTCAGAGGCAGACCTCCAGCAGCTTGAGGGTGCCGGAGAGCTACTCTTGCCCTTCTAGGATGGTGGGTCTTTGGTGGTTCTGTGATCACTCACTTCCTGCTCCCAAACAGGAAGTTCCTGTTGTCAGTCAAATCCTGTGCCTATAAAAAAAGAACTAGCTTTGGGTGGCGGGGTGGAGGAGAGGGAAGGAGGGCAATAGAGTCCCAGTAGAGAAGTTCAGTCACACAGCAGTCCTTTCTCCTGGTGTCTTCTGCCAAGCTATTAGCAGAATCTTTCTATGGCAGTCTATAAATGTAGCTTCCTTCTAGCTAAGCCACTCCCCCTACTTACTAGATCTTTTTACAAGTAATTTAAACCTCACAGCTATTAAGTCCTTTCAATCACCTGAGATTTACACCTAGATAACTGTTCAGATAATCATTCAGTTCAGTGGACCAGTTGTTCATCTCGTTCGCTAAGCGAATGCTGGGAGCTCCTGTTTCTAAGCAGACACTAGTCTGTTGGCTAGTACAGTGCATCTCGTTCTGTTATCAGCACCATAACAGGCCTCTTCTGGGTGCTGTCGGGGGGGGCCATTCCACCAGAGCGGGGGGCCCCTTCTTTTGTAGCCCTCAAGAATGTCTCTTAAGCTGACATAGAAATATAGACTTTGACGGCAGATAAGGACCACTTGGCCCACCCAGTCTGCCCATTTCCCTACCTACTGGATAAGCTGCAGATTCTAGTTAACCAACAGCCTACTTCCTGCAACCCCCCACTATAATTGCCTTATGTCTGTCCCATGCATGTTTGAATTCCCCCACTGTTTTAGACCCAACGACCTCCTCAGGAAAGCGGTTCCATGTATCCACCACTCTCTCTCTGTGAAAAAAATTTCCTTACATTACCGGAGTCGTCCCCCTCTGTCTTTAAATTGTGCCCCTTGTTCTTACACATCTCTTTTCTGAAAGATGCTACGCTCCTGGACTTTGTTGATTCCCTTGAGGTACTTGAAAGTTTCTATAATGTCCCCATCTCTCCTTTCATCAAGAGTATACATATTAAGCTCTCTGTCTCTCTTCATATGGTTTCTGCTGCAGACCCTGCACCATTTTAGTTGCCCTCCTCTGGACTGCTTCCATCCTGTCTCTGTCCTTGCTTAGATGAGGTCTCCAAAACTGCACACAGTATTCCAGATGGGGTCTCACCAACTGTCAGTATATAGGGATAACCACTTCCCTTTTTCTACTTGTGATGCCCCTTCCTATGTATCCCAGTATCCCCCTGGCTCTCCTTACCGACTTCTCACATTGCTTACCCACCTTTAGGTCATCTGATATGACTACCCCCAGGTCCCTTTCCATTTCTGTTGCTGTTAGTACCGGCCCTGCTATTGTGTACTCTTCTCCTGGGTTTTTGTTTCCCAGGTGCAAGACTTCCCACTTCTTTGCATTGAATCTAAGTTGCCATATGTCTGACCATTCCTCCAACCTTGCCAAGTCCCTTCTCATCTTTTCTACCCCCTCTTGTGTATCAACTCTGTTACAGATCTTTGTGTCATTTGCAAAGAGACATACCTTTCCCTTCAGACCCTCTGCAGTGACACCTATAAAGATGTTAAAGAGGACTGGACCCAGTACTGAACCCTGAGGTACTCCACTAGTAACCCCCGGTTCTTCGGAATGTGTTCCATTCACTATTACCTTCTGTGTCCTGTTGTGCAGCCAGTTTGCTTCCCAGGCTGGCTAACTTGATTATTAATCTTTTGTGCGGGACTATGTCAGATGCCTTGCTAAAGTCTAGGTAGGCCATATCCACAGCCCCTCCCTGGTCTATTACCTTGGTCACCCACTCAAAGAAATCAATTAGATTCGTCTGACATGAACTTCCTGCTGTAAATCCATGCTGCTTTGGGTCCTCTGCCCTGCTGGCCTCTAGGTACTCAACAGTTCTTTCCTTCAGAAGTGATTCCATCGTTTTCCACTGAGGTCAAACTTACAGGTCTGTAGTTTCCTGCTTCTGCCTTGCACCCACTTTTGTGAAGGGGAATCACATCTGCCCTCCTCCAGTCCTCAGGTACCACCCCTTCCTGCCATGATTTGTTAAAAAGCGTGGTCAGTGGTGTCACAAGGTCCTTCCTTAGTTCTTTTAGGATTCTGGGGTGAATCCCATCAGGCCCCATTTCTTTGTCCACCTTGAGTTTTAGGAGTTCTTTCAGGACTCTTTCTTCTGTGAATGGACTGGTGTCAACCCCCCTACCCAGAGTGCTTCTGTTGTCTGGTTTAGGTAACTCCTCCTCATCTTCTTTTGTGAATACTGAGCAAAAGTATTCATTCAGTATCTCTGCCTTTTCACTGTCTCCTTCTGCCCACCTTCCCTCTCCTTTGTTAATCTTCACTATCCCTCCCTTAACCTTTCTGTGCTCCGTAATGTACCTATAAAAGGTTTTATCCCCCTTCTTAACTGAGTTGGCTATTTTTCCCCTCGGTTTGGGCCTTCGCTATTCTGACTGCCTTCCCCACTTCTTTCTGCTTTAATTGATACAGTTCCCTGTTGTGCTCCTTCTGTGATTCCTTATACTTTCTGAATGCAGCCTTTTTCTCCTTAACCTTCCCCGCCACCTCTTTTGAGAACCATAGTGGTTTTTTACTCCACTTGGTTTTCTTGCTATTTGTTTCACACAAAGGATTGTTGCCTCTATGATAGTAGTTTTGATTTTTCTCCATTGTTCTTCCACCCCTCCTTTTTGACCATTTGCTAGTGCATTCTTCAGGTATTCACCCATTTTTCCAAAGTCAGCCCTTCTGAAGTCCAGTATCCTTGTTTTTGTACGGCTTATCTCCATAGTTGTGCTCATTGTGAAGCACACTGTGCAGTAGAAATAAAGGTCTGAATGCCATGTTTAGCATTATTCCTTATCTTAAATGAGGTTTCAAATCAGGTTCCATATGTTTATATGTCATCAAGTTAAATGTACATAATATGACTTTAAAGTTTTATTATTTCTATTCTGAATTAACCATCTGTTAGGTTTGTTTACCACGTATTGTTGTATTTATCTGATGTGATATATTTAGCTATTTTGTTAAATACATATTTATTTGGTTGCTTTAGATACAGAAGGGATATTTAGTTGATAGATTTAAATTGTTAGGTATTACTTAATTAGTGATCTACACTGCCTTGGTTTTTTCTGACTTTCTAAATTGGAATCTAGTATGTTTAGGTCTAATTGTATTAACTGTATTTGGTTTCTATGGCAATGGGTTCATTATCTATTTAAGGTGTGTAGTTCTTTGAGCCAGTATCACATTGAAAAAGCGTCGTTTAAGACGTGAAACGTGCATCTATGGCTCTTTAGTGCTGTTTGATTTCCTTGCTTTTACAGTTGTCTTATTAAAAGCTTTTTACATGACCTTAGCTTGCAGGTCTTTTTTTGTCAATTACTGGGTAGCCATTCTGTTTTTTACCTGAAGTCTGTGCATTGATCGCCAGGGGCAGGGGTTCTACTCCCAACGCCTTCGGTGTCCCCTTTGGTCTCTGTTCCTGATGACCGGCATCCTTAACTCAGGAGTCCCTCCTTGCCTCTTGGGAGGTCTTCCAGTGAGCAATTTCATCATTGGGCTGCTGTTATGGAGCAGTGGGATTGGCGGTTGTCCTGCCTGCCCGAGCCCACAGTTCCATCTCCAGGGCCTTCAGGCCTAATGGTTTCGAACCTGTATGCAGGGCGGTTGGGACTTATACTCATGCAGTACCTTCTCCGATGCCGTTGATACCACCCGTGCTTTCCCCCCTCATATGGCTGAGGCGCAGGGGCCAGCACAGGTGCCTTTCTCTCCTGCTGATTTTCTTAGATCTTCCTCCCGGGTGGTGTGTTGGGAGCCTCTGGTCCTGTGGCGCCGGTCCCTCCGGTGCTGGCACCGCATCCGGCGCCATCTGCACTTTCAGCGCCACATAGGGCAACAAGGTTCTCGACTCTGATTCACAGAGCTGCTCTTCCTCTTTTTCCTTCCTTTCCTGTATACTTTGTCCCTCCGAGGCTAGTAGGAGATGATACTGAGCCTGATCCTGATCTTCGATTAGGAGACGACTTTGACGATTCCTCTCTGGGGGTGACAAATAAACCCTCTCTTCCAGCAGAGCTTCTAGTAGAGGACCTTTCCTTTAAGTCTCTGCTTAAGAAAATGAATACCACACTCTCTCTCTCTCCAGTCTTCAGAGATTGATTCTGGGAAATTGCTGCGTCTGCAGTATCTGCATCTTCCGGGATATTCCTGTGGAATTTGCTCCTCCGGTGCAACCCTCTTTTGAGACGCTCTCACAAATGGTGTGGGATAATCCAGCGCTTATTCCTTCCATGGCCAAATCCATAGATAGAAAGTAGCCCCCCCCCGATCGTCCTATGCTAGCCTCACAAGTCTTTGCTGATGCCATAGTTGTCGTGGCAGAGAATGACAAAGCTTCCCTTCCTCAAGAATCTACGGCATGTCCAGTAAATAAGGAATCTCGTAAGATTGACACTTCGGGGAAGCAAGTTTTCGCTGCCTCTACCCTGGGTATGCCTATTGCTAGCTACCAGGGTTATTTCTCTCAAATACGAGTATACCCTATGGCATTCTCTCAAAGCCACTGTTGAAGCTCTTCCAAAGTCGGACGTTAGCACAGAGCTTCTCCAGACCATTACTAGAGGCATTGAATCCAACAATCAGCAACTTAAAGCTGCCATGGATATTTTTGTCACTGCTTCCAGGACATCAGCAGCTGGTATTTGCACCTGACGCCACTCGTGGTTACAGCCATCGGGATTCACAATTGATGCCCAACAGAGAGAGATGAGTTTACCATTTGATGGAACGTATCTGTTTGGCCCTCAAGTTGAGGCGGCACTGGAGGCCACACAATAAACTAGAATGGCTATCAGAATGACCAGGCCGCCCTCTGCTGCCCCTCAACAGGGCGGGAACCAGTGGCAATTTTGTAACAGTCGGTCCTTTCAGGGCAAAGCAGAGGGGGCTTCAACAGAAATCAAGCCCCCCAGCCACAAAAGAAAATGCAGCACAAGGCGCAGGGCCCAAAAGCGCTTAGTGCCACCCTCTGAGATCCTGGCCTCCTCAGCAGTAGGTGGGCATCTGACTCAGTTGTACAACCAGTGGAAGTCAGTCACTTCAGACAAATGGGTGCTCAGGATAATCTGCGGGTTACACTCTGAATCTTTCAGAACCCCCTCCCCGAACATCCACCCAAACAACAACCCAAGCTGTCGATTTGTCAGTCAGACCTTGCTTCCGAGATTCAAACAACATGAAGTCTTGCTGTATTCTGACAAATTGCAGTGAGGTCCAACCTTCGAACTGCCCTGGAGATGAGAGGTAACTTTCCATGCCAGGCATGGAACGCTGAGCTCGAGCCCGGTTGAGACTCTGTTGCTGTTTGAACTCAAACAATGAGATTCTTTACTCCGCCTCACTGAACAGTCGCTCTGGAGAATTTCTCCTTTGCTCAGTTCAGTTTGTCAGTTAAAGTACCGTTTTTCTCAGTTTTCGACCGAATTTAAACAGTAACCTATCGGTTCAGTCTCTGTCTGTGGTTTCGTGAGTACTAGATAGGCTTATTTTTTGTTATTATTCTGTGTGGAACTTGTAAACGTGGGATCGGTTCGGTTTGAACCGATCAGGTTGTTTAAAAGAACTTTATTCTGCTTTTAGAGTGTGGTAACCGGTTCTTATCGGTTCTAAAAAAGCAGTTTTATTACTTTTTTTCACGACCGTAACACGGTCAGGAACCGATAAGGATGTCTTGTCTGGTGATTGCCGAAAAAGGGTAAGTTTTTGTTAGACTGGCTATATCCAGAAACCCAGAAGAAAAACCGGGCCCACTGGGTTTCAACACTGTAGTGTGTGTGGGGAAGTCTTTGCTAAGGCTGATCCCCACACCACCTGTGTTTATTGTCTGGGGTTTGACCACCTCGATTCAGACTGCCAGATTTGTAAAAATTTTCCTGCAGCTACCCTGGAAAAAAGAGTTGGTAGGCTCAGGGAAAGAGAGGCCAAGAAGTCCACTGACCCGGATGGCCAGCCCGATTCGGTTCCAACCAAACTAGAAGGAGTGCCCTCTGACCAGGGCGAAACTTCTTCGGGCAAAAGGAGAACCGATTCCGAGGAGTCGGTTCCGGTTAAAAGAACAAGAAGGGATAAATCAGCCGGTGCGTGGATCTGAAAAGTTCTTCTCCGACCGCTGATGAAATAATAGCCAAAGCGATAAAATTGTTCAGTCGCTATCCCGGTTCTGACCGAACCGGCACCATTAGTAAGGCGCTCGGTTCGGTCGGTTCCCCTGGTTCCGGATTATGATTTAGAGGAATTTTATGAACCGGAGGAGGAGGAGGAAGGAGAGTATGAGGAAAGTGAGTGTGATTATGAAAGTCTGGATGTGCCCATTGACCCGGACATCTCCCCAGACAGACCTCCAGGAGTGTCTCCTCCTAGGCTTTCTGAGTCCCCTTCCCATTTTATGTTTTACAAGAAAGTGGCTGAAACTCTTCAGCTTCCTATGGAAGAAGCTGTGGATGACCAGGAGGAGCCTGACTATGTTGAAATTATGGATATCCCAGAGTCCAGGAGGCTGTCTATTCCCCTTCATAAGTCCTTTGGGAAACAGACAATAAACATTTTAAAGACTCCTAATTCTGTACCTCCTGTGGATGAGAGAATGGACAAGAGGTATACTCTGTCAGGCTCAGATACGGAGTTCCTTACCCAGCAATGCAGCCATGTTGGGGTAGTGCAAGCTGCAGCCTGTGATAAGGCAAATATACCCTTGGCTTCACACCCCCCCAGATAAGGACTCCAGGAGGATTGATGCCATGGCAAAGAAACAGTACATGGCAGCATCCTTGGGACTCAGGCAGGCTAATTATATGGCCTATACAGCTAGATATCAGAA
Organism: Neoceratodus forsteri; assembly: GCA_016271365.2. Lineage (NCBI taxonomy): Eukaryota > Metazoa > Chordata > Ceratodontiformes > Ceratodontidae > Neoceratodus > Neoceratodus forsteri. The sequence goes on along the minus strand of CM028133.1, from coordinate 74,475,127 downwards.
ATCTAGATGGGACACTGTAATGGCTTTAGCTAAACAGGTCACTGGCCAGCTTGCCAAGGAGCTGGAGCAGGTGGCTGCGGATGGTATTGAGGTATCCAAGGTGCAATTCCATGCTGCAGTGGACTCCAATGATGTTTCATCTAGAGTTATGGCTACATCTGTGGCCCTTCGTAGGATGGCTTGGCTCAGATGTACTAGCCTGTCTCAGGATACCCAGACTAAGGCCATGGATTTTCCTGTTGTGGGTTATTCTCTGTTTGGGGAGCAACCAGAGAACTACATGAAGGAAATGGATGAGTACAGGACAGCCTACTCCTCAGAGGCAGCATCCCAGGGGCAGGGGCAGGCCTTTTCATAGGCCTTTCTGCCAAGCCCAGGCCTCCTCTTCTGCTTTTGCTCATAGGGGGTTCTTTAGAGGGAGAGGCAGACTGGGTACAAGCAGGCCTGCTTCCACCCCTCAGCCTAAAGCCCCTGCCAAACAGGCACCCTGATGGGTTTGCCAGGGCCGATTCTCCACCACCTGTAGGGGGCAGGTTGGCTTACTTTGTCCAGGACTGGATGCCTTTAACTTCAGACAAATGGGTCCTGGAAGTAGTAAGCCAGGGACTGATTCTCAGCTTCAAAAAATTTCCAAAGATGAGAACCAGATCCTTTCCACCTGCAAATCCTTCAGAGGCACTTGCCCTAGAGGCAGAGGTCTCTTCCCTCTTGGCTGTCAGAGCCATAGAGAGGGTTCCACCCCTACACAAAGGGAAAGGATTGTACTCCAAGTACTTCCTCACCCCCAAAAAGACAGGAGAATGGCGGCCCATCCTGGATCTCAGATATTTAAACAAGCACCTTTTAAAGCCAAAGTTCAAAATGGTGACTCTTGGAATAATTCTACCCTCTCTAAGGCCAGGGGACTGGCTAGTCTCCCTGGACCTCAAGGATGCCTATTTCTGTATTCTCATCAGAAGCTCCCATCAAAAGTACCCAGGTTCGAGCTGCCCTCGGGCCACTACCAATTCAGAGCAATGCCCTTCGGCCTAACTTCTGCTCCAAGGGTGTTCACAAAATGCATGGCAGTAGTAGTTGCCTTCCTAAGGAGAAAAGGGATCTCCATATTTCCATACCTGGACGACTGGCTCATAGTAGGCCAGTCACCAGACCAAGTCAAGTTACACCTACAGATAACTCAGCAACTGCTCACTTCTAGGTTTCTCTGCTGAATCTTTCAAAGTCAGTTCTAGAGCCTGTGCAGCTCTCACCTTCATAGGGGCAGAGCTGGATACAGTAAAAGCAGAGCCTTCCTTCCCCTGGATAGGGCAAGGACACTTATTTCACTGGCCTCTTCATTCACCCCTCAGGTGTCTTGGCCAGCAAGGCATTTTCTGCAACTCCTAGGACACATGGCTGCCTCTACAGCAGTGGTGCAGGGAGCAAGATTTCAAATTAGGGACATTCAGTTCCACTTGAGAGCCTTTTGGTCTCAGAAAAGGGACCCTCTGACCAAACTAATTCCAGTGACTCGAACCCTGATCCAGGCGTTACAGTGGTGGCTGGATCAGGATAATCTAAGACAGGGAGTTCCTTTTGTCACTCAGTCTCATTCTCTAATCCTTACTACAGATGCCTTCCTCTTGGGGTGGGGAGCACACTTGGGACCCCTCACCACCCAAGGGTTGTGGTCTCCTCAGGAATCTCTGCTTCACATTAATCTTTTAGAACTCAGGGTAGTGTTTCTAGCACTTCAAGTTTTTTCCAAGTCTGTTCAGAACAAAGTAGTTCAGATCAGGACAGACAATACCACCACAATGTGGTATATCAACAAGCAAGGGGGCACTCAGTCTACGGCCTTGTGCACAGAGACAATGAAGTTATGGTCTCTGGCCTATTCCCTGAACACTTCTCTTACAGCAGTACACCTCCCAGGCAAGGACAATGCCCTGGCAGATGCTCTCAGCAGGATATCTCAGGGCCATCACGAATGGTCCTTGGATCCCCTGGTTTTGAAGGTGATCTTCTCCAGATGGGGCACCCCACAGATGGATCTTTTTGCAGCCCCAGACAATCACCAACTTCCTCTCTTCTGCTGCAGGCCCCCAGTGTTTGGCTCAGTCCCCCTGGATGCCCTAGTTCTCAATTGGGAAGGGAAGTTCCTGTATGCTTCCCCCCTTCCCTCTCCTGTTCAAGGTATTAGTCAAAATCAGGTCTGAACCCTGCAAGGTGATTCTGATTGCTCCAGACTGGGCCAGGCAGCCCTGGTACCCTCTCTTGTTGTCCTTAGCAGTCCACCTTCCCCTATCTCTTCCCAGGAATTACAACATGTTAACATGTGCTCAGGGGAGGGTTTGGTATCCGAATCTCAAATCTCTCAATCTCAAGGCCTGGCTCTTGAAGAGTTAGAGTTTGATGATTTGCACCTCTCTCAAGGTGTTATGGATATTCTAAAGGCTTCTCGGAAGCCTTCACCAGAAACACTTACAACTCCAAGTGGAAAGATTTTCTATCTGGTGCTCTGGAAACATATTTCCCAGAGTCTGCCTAGCCTGTCCACGGTCCTGGACTATATGGTTCATCTTAATACCTTGGGACTCAGACCAGCTACACTAAGAGTGCATCTGGCAGCTGTCTTTGCTTTCCTTTCAACAGGTAAGCCTTCTTCCCTTTCAGCTCATCCTGTATTCTCTAAATTTTTCAAGGGATTGCTTCATACCAATCCTCCATTCAGGGACCCTGCCCCTGTTTGGGACCTTAATGTTTGCATTGCCCAGCTTATGCAACCCCTTTTTGAGCCTTTGTCCTCAGCAGAGCTTAAGTACTTGACTTGGAAAACTGTTTTCTTGGTGGCCATCACTTCTGCCAGGCGCATAAGCGAGTTACAAGCCCTGTCAGTGGAGCCTGATTTTATCTCTCTCCATAGAGATAAGGTGGTCCTCAGGACTAATAGGAAGTTTTTACCTAAGGTGGTTTCAGACTTCCACCTTAACCAGTCTATGTCTCTTCCTGTTTTCTTCACTGACCATTCCTCCTTTGGGGAGAGGAGGCTGCACAGTTTGGATGTGAAAAGGGCCCTTAGCTACTAAATAGAGCGTACCAAGGGTCACAGGTTTGACTCCCTTCAACTGTTCCTCACTTATGGTGAGGTTGGCAAGGGAAAACCTGCCACTAAGAGATCTGTTGCCAGGTGGATTGTCTCTTGCATTCAATTTTGCTATGAAAAACTGGGCAGGACTCCACCTCAGGCCTGAGGGCTCACTCTACCAGAGGTACAGCTGCTTCCCTGGGTGCTGCTAGGGATATTCCTATCTTAGAGATTTGTCAAGCAGCTACCTGGAAAACAGTACACACTTTTACCAAGCATTACTCTCTGGATATCCAGGCTAGGAGTGATGCTCGGTTTGGCACAGCAGTGCTTCAGAGCCTATTTCCTAGGTAGGTTCTGTCCCTCCTCCATGGAGGTACTTCTTGGTAGTCTGCAATTTGTCAGACTACAGCAAGACTTCATGTTGTTTGAAGAAAAAATTACCTTAGTAATGTTGTTTCTTCTAATGGAGTCTTGCTGTATTCTGACCTCCCCCCCGCCTCCCCTCTCAGAACCTTTGTTTTGGGATGTGGGTGGGCAGTAGCAGTGTTGGCACTCAAGAGGTGCCCCACCCTTTATTTATCACCCCTTTAGTTTGGGTGGGTGGGTGTTGTGTTTGTTTCATTTTTTGAGTTTCCTGACTTGAGTCTTTGTTTTGGGACCAAAAAATATGTTTATTATATTTAGTAGCCAGTTGGCTAGTGTAGGTTTACAGCTTCCACACAGGACACTCGGTGAGTATAGCTCGTAAAGATCTGACGGTTTGAGTTCAAACAGCAACAGACAGAGTCTCAACCGGGCTCAAGCTCAGCGTTCCATGCCTGGCATGGAAAGTTAACTCTTTCATCTCCGGGGCAGTTTGAAAGTTGGACCTCACTGCAATGTGTCAGAATACAGCAAGACTCCATTAGAAGAAACAATATTACTAAGGTGAGTAATTTTTTCTTCAGGGCCTTCTGAACAACAGGGCAGAAGAAGTAGTTCCACTAGATCAACAGGACACAGGATCTTACTTCGAGATACAGCTCTTGCAGCAGGTTACACCATTAGGACTGAAGCCATCAGGCGTCAGGACCCCACAGAAATTTTCTAGCTAGCAGTCTTCAGCGGGGACTGCCTCTGACGTCGGTCTCGCCCCTGACGTCAGGCATGGTACATAAGGAGGCGATCCCGCCACAATCCCCAGTTCCTTTCCCGCCGTCGACTTCACAGCATCAGCCTCTCGGTCATTTCTAGCGCGCGACGACTAGAAGAATTTCAACAGTTCTTTTCCTTGGAATTCATCTGATGTCCTCTCCAACTTCCTTGGAGGGCCATTCATCGAAGTGTGCCTGTGGCAAACAGGTTCCTTTTAAGGATTCTCACTCGGCCTGTGTCCGCTGCCTGGGCCCGGACCACGACACCCAGGCCTGCTCCTTCTGCCAGGGCTTTAACAGCCGTACGAGGATCCGCCCGTAAAGGCCTCAAGCTTTCCTCCTTGAGGAGAAACTTAGGGCAATGGACTGAGACCCTTCCTCCAGAGGGGAATCTTCAGGGAAGTCCCACCGGCACCGCGAAAAGCGCGGAGAAGGAGACACCCAGATCCCCTTCCAGGGCCTCTGACTCCCGCAGCTCTGGCTCCAGGTCGGACCGCTCTCCGTCGAGGGCCCGTTCTCAGCCTCCCCCGGTTCTTGTCAAATCGGTTAGTGGTTCCACCTCTCTGCAGCCTGTCAAGACCTCCAGGCCTGCTTTTTCCACTCCGGCTAAGGCCTCGTCCAGGTCTGAGGAGCGCCATAAGTCGTTCTCCCGGTATCCGGCCTCCGACATCAGGTCTGTCTCCCAACCGCCGACACCTCAGCGCAAGACCAAGGAGTTGACCTCCCTTAAGCGGACGTCGGACCCGGCGTCGGCCAAGGCACATAGGCACTCCAAGGAACCAGCAACCATCCGTCACCCGTCGCGGTCAGGCATTCGACCCTGAGGATGCCGGGCGGGGACGCAACACCAATAGAAAGAGGATCACACCACCGCCTACTGATGTCGGGTCGGTTACGTTGTCGGAGGAGGAGGAGTCTACCCAGTCCCAAGACCAGGCGGAGACCCCGGACCCATCAAGCTCCCACGGGAACCCTCTCTGGAACCAGAGACCCCCGGGGATCCGACGCCTGGCCCCGAAGACAGGCCACCGGCGCCCGGTCCATCGTCTGGCCTAAATCTGGCAGAAGTGAAGGAGCTCTTCACCTTCTGGTGGGACACCATCAAGAAGGATGTGGTCACCACGCAACCTCCTCCTGCGCCTGCACCCCCTCCTCCACCTAGGGGGTCAGCAGGACGGGCATCGTCCCCCAAGGAGCCAGCATCACCTCCTAGGGGCAGACCTTTGGAGAAGAGAAGGCCTCCGTCAAGATCCACTTCAGGGTCGCCCAGCCCCAAGAGACCCAGAAGATGTTGGTATACCCTACTGTGGAAGGGTTGGGATGGAAGACAAAACACAACTCCAGAGATGATGGACTGGAACTCAGAAATCCAGGCATTTATTTGAAGCCATCAAATACATAGCGAACTTCAGCCGAGAAAATAAAAACAAACATGTAGCAGTTCCCATTCATAAAACTCTAGAAGGCAGCTAGAGTGATGTTGCTGTCTAGAAGGCCATCACAAGACTGACCCTCAGTAACATTTGAGTCCTTTTATAGGGGTAAATAGTCATGTGACCTGTAAACTCCTCCTTCTTTTAAATAAACTAAATACTTTTTAACTTAATGTGCTTTATATTTATTTTCAGATACAATAAATCTATTAGGAGGATTGTAAGAATCATTTCCTATATTGCAAACATAAATTCCAAAACAAAAAGACATTATTGCCACAGAGGACACTCCTCCTACCTTTAAACATTATAAATATGCATGAGAAAGGGCCGGCGGCTCTTAGTTACCAGGAAGAAGAATGAGGAAGAGGCAGCAAGGAGGATTTTATAGAACTAAAACAATTCAAGTAAGAAAAACCCCAAAACAACAATACTTTAATTTAATCTGGTTAGAAATGACTTTTTAAGCCCTTTTGTTAGCCTTTTCAGAATTGCAGTATCATTTCCCCTTATTTATATTAGTTTGAACCCAGTTTGGTTATCGTTTCAAAATTTATGTATTATTTTTCCCAGCGTTTCTGTTACCACAAAAACTGTATTTCACTTTCGTTTAAGGAGTTTATTTGAACACAGAGGATAAAACGAGCTGTTCCATGCTTGAAAAACGCCATAGGAGACTGAAGCAAAGAGCGAGCAGAAGCGTGGTTTTTCCTCACAGAAGAAGCTACCTTCAGTTCAGAAACAAGCGACTCGTCCAGTAAATATAGAACTTTACTAAATATTCGGTTTTAAAGTCACTAAGAGAACTATTTAACCTCTCGCGTCTTCGCGAGGTTGAAAGACAGAAGGACAATTTCTCCGATTTAAGGATTCCTGCTCGAACGTGCGCACGTTCGAGAGGGAAAATCACCACCGCTAAGGTTAGCAGTTTAGGAAAGCACATCATTTTAACATTAAATGGGCACAGAATAAACAGGGAGACGGAACGTTGTCCACAGAAGTCAGGAAAGAGTTATAAAAAAAAAAAAACGTTTTTAAACAAGGACATAACGTGTAGTTGGCCAGACCACACGCCAGCTTGCATTATAAAAATAATATTACGAGGGGTTTTTAGTGCTGTTGCGCAACAGACTTAGGGGGGAAAAAATATTACCAGCTTATATAGACAACGCTCACAGGACAGGGCAAAAAGAAAGGGGGGGTACAAAGCACAAGGAGGCATCTGTGACACCCATCCACGGAGGATTCCAGATCTGACATCTCTGAGTGCTCCAGATCTCCTTCTCCAATCAGCGTCCCCTCGCCGGATCAACGCGACCTTCCCAGGTCCCCTCCGGATGACCCTTTGTTCTTAGAGATAATGAGGCATATTCAGGAGAATATGGGGTGGGACGCTGAAGAGCTTGACCCCGAAAGACTACGCCTTGCCCACTACCTTTGGCAAAAAGACCCCAAGCCTGTGGTAGTGCCACCCTTGGTGGACACCTTTGTGGACGTCACCAAGGCTTCGTGGAAGCGTCCACATTCGACCCTGGCAATGCCGAAGAAGGCCGACCGCCTGTACAAGGCCCCAAGGGAGGACCAGTACCTGGCGAACCATCCTCTGGCTGACTCCCTGGTCATTTCAGCCTCACATGACCGGTCTCAGAAACCGCAGCACTTGAGTACGCAGCCACCGGACCCAGAGTCCAAGCAGTTGGACGTCCTGGGCAGGCGCACGTATGCGGACCGCGACTTGTGCCATTAGGTCGTTAAGTTACTTAACCCACATGGTTCAGTTTCAGAATGCACTGTGGGAGCAGGGACAGGACCCAGCTGAAAAATTGCCAGACAGTGGCCAGAAGGAGGAGCTGTTGCAACTCCTCCGTATGGGTTCGGACATGGGGACCCAGGTTCTTAGAGCCGCATACGACTCTGCAGACTCTTCGGCCAGAGCTGCGGCCTCAGGCGTGTGTCTCTGGAGACACGCATGGCTCCGTGTCTCCAGGTTTACCCCGGACGTCCAGAAGAACATTATGGATGCCCCTTATCATGGCGAAGTTCTGTTTGGTGAAGCCTCGGAGAAGGTGATCACCAAATTACAGGAAGCCGGGAAGGCGATCAGATCTGTACATGCTATGTACAGGTCTCGGCTTAGTTCCTTTCACAGGAACCAGAGTCACTTTCGCAGCCAGACCCAAAGGCAACAACCTCGTTCCGGCCAGCAACAGAGGGGCTCCTTCACCCGAAAAGCCCAGGCCAAGACATCCTCAGGCAGAGGCCGACGAGCCACAAAGTCGGCCCAACCTGCAGGATCCAATGCTGCCACAGCATGACTCCTTCCCGGCCCCAGCCCCTCCTCAGGATCAACGGGAAATGAAGGTCGGGGGTCGCATCGAGGACCACCTGCCAGGGTGGCAGTCGATCACCACCGACAGGTGGGTGCTACAGTTGGTCAAAAAAGGCCATTATATAGAATTTGTAGACAACTCGCCTACAAGGCCTCCTCTGCTTTCCCGCTATTCGGGTCAGCACGCCCTGCTCATACAGCAGGAGGTGCTCACGCTTCTAGAGAAGGAAACTTTGGAGCATGTTCCAGGGAACCAGAGAGGAGCAGGATACTATTCGCACTTCTTCCTGGTTCCAAAGAAAACAGGGGACCTCCGTCCAATCTTGAACCTCAGCGACCTCAGTCTATCGGTCGTCTACAAGCAGTTCCGCATGGTGACCCTTCCGGGGCTAATCCCCTTGCTGAAGAAGGGCGCTTTCTTGGTGTCCCTGGACATGCAGGACGCTTACCTGCACATTCCTATTGCCCAGGCGCACAGGAGGTTCCTGCGCTTCGAGTTTCTCGGCTGCCATTATCAGTTCCAGGCGCTTCCCTTCGGACTATCATCAGCACCTCGGGTTTTTACCAAGTGCATGGCAGTTGTGGCAGCGTCTCTGAGGAGACAGGGCCACTACGTGTTCCCGTACTTGGACGATTGGCTTCTCATGGCCCCTTCCAAGGAGGCACTACTGATAGTCATCTAATGTACCCAGACCCTTTTTCAGTTTCTGGGCATCCTCATCAACTACGAGAAGTCTCTCCTGGTACCGTCCCGAAACTGCAGTTCATAGGGGCAGTTCTGGACACCGTCAAGGGAAAAGCCTTTCTTCCCTAAGACAGAGCAGAACGCATTCGATCCCTCATAAGGGACCTGTCAGCGAAGAAGACCGTCCCAGCCAGACTGGTCCTTCGCCTGCTCGGACACATGGCTGCGGCCATTCCTACAGTCCCGATGGCAAGACTCCACATGCGGGTAACCCAGTGGATGTTAAGGGTGCAATGGGACCAACGGCAAGACCATCTGCAGCATCCAGTCAGAATCACGAAGGCCGTGGTTCGGGACTGGCAATGGTGGCTAGATCCGGAAACCCTCTCTGTGGGGGTTCCTTTCACAGCGCCTTCCCCGGTTATAACCCTCTCCACAGATGCGTCAGGGCTGGGGTGGGCAGCACATTTGAATGGGGTGAGGTCTCAGGGAACATGGACTACCCAGGAATCTCATCTCCATATCGACATATTGGAGATGAGGGCGGTCCTTTATGCCCTGCAAGCCTTCCAGTCAGAGATTCCACCGAGTACTCTCTTGTTGCAAACAGACAATACTGCGGTGATGTATTACCTCAACAAACAAGGAGGCACACACTCTTACCCCCTTTGCAGGGAGGCCGTGAGAGTGTGGGAATGGGTAATTCGACACGGCGCAAACCTTGTTATTGTTCACGTTCCTGGGGTGGACAACACCGTCGCAGACAGCCTGAGTCATTCCCAGGCCAGAGTCCACGAGTGGGAACTTCTACAGGAGGTGGCAGAGGATCTGTTCTACAGATGGGCACTCCAGAATTAGATCTATTCGCGTCCCCATCCAACACAAAACTGCCCAATTTTTGCTCGCTAGATCCAGGGCCTAGTGTTTTCTGGTGAGACGCGTTGTCCCTCTCCTGGGCGAGCAGATTCCTCTACGCCTTCCTTCCTTTCCCGTTGATCCAGAGAGTTCTTCTCAAACTTCGCAGGGAGCACACGATGCTGATCTTGATGGTGCCTTTCTGGCCCAGACAAATCGGGTTCCCGCTACTGCATCAGCTATCTCGGGAACCCCCGCTTCCTTTGCCAATCAGCTCCCATCTGTTGTCTCAGGAGGAGGGTTCACTAGTCCACCCAGACTTACATTCATTGAACCTACATGCCTGGCTCCTAGAGACATAGCCATGATGCAGCACGGGGTCTCGCAAGAGGTGGCAGACATGCTGTCTGCCGCTAGAAAACCGGCAACACACACAACACATGCCATGAAGTGGCGCAGGTTTTGCCTGTGGGCTCAAACGCGTAGTTTCTCGCCCTTAGACTGTCCTGAGAAGCTGGTTCTGGAGTACCTGTTTTCCCTTTTTCAGTCTGGGCTAGCTTACTCCTTGATCAAAGTGCACCTTTGTGCAATCTCAGCTTATCATGCCCCCATAGGCCATCGTATGGTGGCTCAATTGGATACTACTCGTGCCTTTTTAAGGGGGGTCCTCCATCTTAGGCCGCCTATCAAGGATCCGGTTCCTCCTTGGGACTTGCCCTTCATCCTGGAGCAGCTTACGCTGCCACCCTTTGAACCAGCCACGGATTGCGAGCTACGTTTTCTGTCGTGGAAAACTTTGTTTTTAGTTGCAGTTACTTCGGCGAGAAGAATCTCCGAATTGCATGCACTCATGTGCAAAGAGCCTTATTTAATTTTCCACCAGGATAGGGTATCCCTGAGGACAAATCCTAAGTTCCTGCCTAAGGTGGTTTCAACCCTTACCCTTAATCAGGATATCAACTTACCAGTGTACTTTCCTAAGTACACCAATCGAGGAGAAGCGTTGCTTCACACCCTGGATGTTCACAGGTGTCTTAGATATTGCCTGACCAGAACCAAACAGCACCGGAAAGCGAATCAGCTGTTCGTATCCTTTGCTGAGAGGATGAATGGGGCCCCTGTTTCGAAGCAGACCCTTTCACGTTGGCTCATTCAATGTATCTCTTTCTGTTATGACAGGCGCAGCAAACCCTTGCCAGGTGCGGTCAAGGGCCATTATACCAGAGGAGTGGCCACCTCCTTTGCAGTGCTGAAGAATGTGTTCACTTCAGCAGTTTGTTGCTGCAGCCACCTGGAGCTCAGTGCATACCTTTATTAGGCATTATAGCCTGGACATCACTTCAAGGCGAAGGGCTGGTTTCGGCCTAGCCGTCCTTTCAGGGACTTCTGTCCTAGGCTCAAGCAGGGTGGTACTCTCTGTTCTTCCTCCTCCCGATGGCTTTAGAATGTCGCCATTGCTTGGGAATCAGTCCTAATGGTGTAACCTGCTGCGAGAGCTGTATCTCGAAGTAAGATAGTACAGTTACGTAAGAACTTACCGTAACAGTATTGTACTACGCCTGACGTCAGGGGCGGGACTGACGTCGGAGGTGGTCCCCGATGAAGACTGCTAGCTAGAAAATTTCCGTGGGGTCCTGACGCCTGATGGCTTCAGTCCTAATGGTGTAACCTGCTGCAAGAGCTGTTCTCGAAGATCTACTGCTACGGTAAGTTCTTGCTTAACTGTACTTTTCTACTCCCATTATTTCCTAGTTCCAAAGAAGACAGGCGGCATATGCCCTATTTTCGATCTAAGGAAGCTAAACAAATTTCTTTACAAGGAAAGGTTCAAGATGCTATCTTTCCACTCCCTGTTACCTCTGATTCATCGGAATGACTGGCTGGCTTCTCTAGACATGCAGGACGCCTACCAGCATGTTCTAATAGACCCAAACCACTACTAGTACCTAAGATTTGTGGCACTTGGTCAGCACTACCAATTCAGAGTCCTGCCCTTTGAGCTGTCCTCAGCGCCTCGAGTCTTTACAAAGTGCTTTGTAGATCTTCTTCGAGGTACAGCTCTTGCAGCAGGTTACACCATTAGGACTGAAGCCGGCAGGCGTCAGGACCCCACGGGAATCTTCTAGCTAGCTATCTTCAGCGGGGACCGCCTCCGACGTCGGTCCCGCCCCCGACGTCAGGCGTAGTACATAAGGAGGCGGTCCCGCCAGAATCCCCAGTTCTTTCCCGCCGTCGACTTGCATGTCTCGACCCTTCGGTCAGTATCTACGCACGACGATCAGGAAATTCGTTCTACCATCTCTTCAACCGAGAATTCTTCAAGAATCTCTTCCTCCAGATTCATTCTTCTGTCTGATGTTCTCCCCAACCTCCGTGGAGGGCCATTCGTCCAAGTGCGCCTGTGGGAAACAAATTCCATTCAAAGACCCACATTCGGCCTGCGTCCGGTGCCTGGGCCCTGACCACGACACCCAGGCTTGCTCTTTCTGTCAGGGCTTCAACAGCCGGACCCGGATCCGCCGACAGAAGGCTCTCCAGGCTTACCTTTTAGAAGAGAAGCTCAAGGCCATGGAACCATCCTCCAAGGGGGAATCTTCGGAAAAATCCTGTAGGCATCATGAGAAGCACAGGGAGAAGGTGAGACCTAGATCCCCTTCAAGGGCCTCGGACTCCCGCAGCTCCAGCTCCAGGTCCGACCACTCTCCATCTCAGGCCCGCTCTCAGCCTCCCCGATCGTGGTCAAGTCTGCCAGCGGTTCTTCCTCCCTGCGGCCTGCTAAGACTTCTAGGCCTTCTTCTTCCTCCAAGGCCTTGTCTAAGTCTGGGGATCACCACAAGCGTCACTCGGCCCCCGACATCCGGTCAGTTTCCCTGCCGCCTCCCCCTCAACAGAAGACTAAGGAGCTGACCTCCCTTAAGAGGACTTCGGACCCGACGTTGGGGGAGCCAACGTCGGCCAAACATCATAGATCCCGGGAACCAACGACAGTCCGACACCCATAGCCGGTCAGGCACTCTCCTATGCCGGCTGGGGGACCGATGTCTGATACAGCAGCGAGAAGAACCACATCACCGCCCGCCGATGTCGGCCAGGAGGCGTTGACGGAGGAGGAATCCACTCAGCCCGAGGACCAGGTGGGCGACCCCGGACCTGTCAGGCTCCCACGGGGGCCCTCCCCAGAACCGGAGACCCCAGAGGAGCCGACGCCGGGACCCGATGACAGGCCACCGGCGCCCGGCCCGTCGTCGGGCCTTAACATCTCTTAAGTGAAGGAGTTATTCACTTTCTGGTGGGACACCATCAAAAAGGATGTGGTCACCACGCAGCCCCCTCCCATACCCGCGGCACCACTGGCCCAAGCGCCCCCTCCTTCACCCAGTGGGGCAGCAGGCAGAGTACCTCCCCCCCAGGAGCCAGCCTAACCTCCTAGGGGCAGACCTACGGACAAGAGAAGGCCTCCGTCCCGATCCTCTTCTGGTTCACCCAGCCCCAAGAGACCCAGAAGACGCCGCTACTCCCCGTCTACGGAGGACTCAAGATGGGACATCTCAGATGGCTCCAGATCTCCTCCTCCCATTAGCGTCCCCTCTCCAGACCCACGGGAACTTCCTAGGTCTCCTCCAGATGACCCCTCATTGTCTGAGATTTTGAGACATATGCAAGAGAACATGGGGTGGGACGCAGAAGAACTTGACCCCGAAAGGCTACGCCTAGCTCGTTATCTTCGGCAAAAAGATCCTAAGCCTGTGGTGGTACACACCCTTGGTGGACACCTTTGTAGGCGTCACCAAGGCAGCGTGGAAAACGTCCACATTCGCCTCGGCGATGCCGAAGAAGGCTGACCGCCTGTACAAGGCCCCAAGGGGCCAGTAGCTAGCTAATCATCCTCTGGCCGACTCCTGGTCATCACAGCCTGTCATGACCGGTCCCAGAGACCGCAACATCTGAGACGCAGCCACGGACCCGAGTCAAACAACTGGACGCCAATGGGTGAGGCGCACTTATGCAGCTGCGATCTGCTGCGCCAGGTCCCTGAACTACTTTACCCACATGGTTCAATTTCAGAACGCTGTGGGGAACAGGGACAGGACCTGACAGAGAAATTGCCAGACGGTGGCCCAAAGGAGGAACTGCTCCAGCTCCTCCGCATAGGTTCAGACGTGGGGACCCAAGTGCTCCGAGCCACGTACGATTCCGCAGACTCCTCGGCCAGAGCGGCAGCCTCAGGCGTATGCCTCCGGAGACACTCATGGCTCCGTGTCTCCGGATTTAACCCGGACATCCAGAAGAACATTCTGGACGCCCCTTTTCACGGCAAAGTCTTGTTTGGTGAAGCGTCCGAGAAGATCATCACCAAACTGCAGGAAGCTGAGAAGGCCATTAGATCTGTCCAGGCCATGTACAGATCTAGACTCAGTTCCTTTCGTAGGAACCAGAGTCGCTTTCGCAGCCGGACTCAGAGACAACAGCCTCGTTCCGGCCTGCAACAGAGGGGCTCCGTTTCCCGGAAAGCCCTGGGCAAGTTGTCCTCAGGTAGAGGCCAACGTTCTACCAAGTCAGCCCAACCTGCAGGACCCTCCGCCGCCACAGCATGACTCCTTCCCGGCCCCTGCCCCTCAAGATCAACGGGAAATAAAGGTCGGGGGTCACATCGCAGACCACCTCCCAGGGTGGGAGTCGATCACCACCAACAGGTGGGTGCTACAAGTTGTCAAAAAAGGCCACTTTATAGAATTCTCAGACAAGCCACCCACAAGACCTCCTTTGATCTCCCGTTACCCGGTCAGCCGCCCCTGCTCATCAGGCAAGAGGTGCTCACGCTGCTGCAGAAAGAAGCTTTAGACACGTCCAGTGAACCGAGAGGAGCAGGATATTATTCCCACTTCTTCCTGGTTCCAAGAAAACAGGGGACCTCCGTCCAATCTTGGACCTAAGCGACCTCAATATGTCGGTCGCCTACAAACGCTTCCGCATGGTGACCCTCCCGGGCCTAATCCCCATGCCGAAGAAGGACGCATTCCTGGCGTCCCTAGACATGCAGGATGTTTACCTGCACATCCCCATCGCTCAAGCACAGGAGGTTCCTGCGCCTGAGTTCCTCAGCCACCACTATCAGTTCAGTGCTTCGCTTCGGGCTGTCATGGCCCCCAGGGTCTTTAGCAAGTGCGTGGCAGCGTCTCTGAGGAGACAGGGCCACTATGTGTTTCCGTACCTCGACGATTGGCTTCTCATGGCCTCCTCCAAGGAGGCGCAGTTGATGGCTATCCAGCACACCCAGATCCTTTTTCAGTCTCTGGGCATCCTAATCAACTACGAGAAGTCTCTCCTGGTACCGTCCCAGAAACTGCAATTCATAGGGGCAGTTCTGGACACCACCCAAGGGAAAGCTTTTCTTCCAGAAGACGGGGCGGAACGCATCCAGTCCCCATAAGGGACCTATCAGCGAAAAAAGACCATCCCAGCCAGATTGGTCCTTCGCTTGCTCGGACACATGGCTGTGGCCATTCCAACAGTCCCGATGGCAAGGCTGCACATGCGGGTAACCCAGTGGATGCTCAGAGTGCAGTGGGACCAAAGGCAAGACCATCTGCAGCAGCCAGTCAGAATCACGAAGGCCGTGGTTCAGGACTGGCAATGGTGGCTAGACCCAGGAACTCTCTCTGTGGGGGTCCCATTCTCAGCGCCGTCCCCGGTGATGACACTCTCCACAGACGCCTCAGGGCTGGGGTGGAGGAGCGCACTTGAACAGGGTGAAGTCTCAGGGAACATGGACTACTTAGGAAGCTCATCTCCTTATCAACATTTTAGAGATGAGAGCGGTCCTTTATGCCCTGCAAGCCTTCCAGTCGGACGTTCCACCGAGTACTCTTCTGTTACAAACAGACAATACGGCGGTGATGTACTACCTCAACAAACAAGGAGGCACACACTCCTACCCCCTCTGCAGGAAGGCCATGAGAGTGTGGGAATGGGTAGTACGACATGGCGCAAACCTCATTGCAGTTCACGTTCCTCGAGTGGACAACACTGCATGAACAGCCTGAGCCATTCCCAGGCCAGGGTCCACAAGGGAACTTCTACAGGAGGTGGCAGAGGATTCGTGTCTACAGATGGGGCACCGAATTGGATTTGTTCGTGTCCCCATCCAACGCAAAACTGCCCAATTTTTGCTCGCTAGATCCAGGGTCTGGTGTTTTCTGGTGAGATGCGTTGTCCCTCTCCTGGGTGGGCAGATTCCTCTATGCCTTCCCTCCCTTCCCGTTGATCCAGAGAGTCCTTCTCAAACTTAGCAGGGAGCACGCGACGCTATTTTTGATAGCGCCTTTTTGGCCCAGACAGATTTGGTTCCCGCTCCTGAGTCACCTGTCCCGGGAACCTCTGCTTCCTTTGCCAATCAGCTCCCATCTACTGTCTCAGGGGTAAGGTTCACTAGTCCACCCGGACTTACATTCACTGAACCTGCACGCTTGGCTCCTAGAGACATAGCCATTTTGCGTTACAGGGTCTCGCAGGAGGTGGCGGAAGTACTTTCTGCCGCCAGAAAACCAGCGACACATGCTACATATGCCATGAAGTGGCGTTGGTTTTGCCTGTGGTCTCAAGCACGCGGTTTCTCCCCTTTAGACTGTGCAGATAAATTAGTTCTGGAGTACCTGCTCTCCCTTTTTCAATCAGGATTGGCTTAGTCCTCGATAAAGGTGCACCTTTGTGCAATCTCAGCCTACCACGCCCTGGTAGGCCAACGCACGGTAGCGCAGTTGGATACGCCCCGGCCTGCTTAAGAGGGCTCCCACCAGCTGTACCCATTAGGATCCTGTCCTCCTTGGGACTCCACTGTTTGCCCTGGAGCAGCTTACGCCACCTTTTGAACCTGCCAGATTACGTAGCTGCATTTTCTGTCGTGGAAAACGCTGTTTTTGGTTGCTGTTACTGGCGAGAAGAATCTCCGAACTACATGCTCTAATGTGCAAGGAGCCTTATTTAATTTTTCACCAGGACAGGGTGTCCCTGAGGACGAATCCCAAGATCTTACTTCGAGATACAGCTCTTGCAGCAGGTAACACCATTAGGACTGAAGCCGGCAGGCGTCAGACCCCACGGAATTCTTTTCTAGCTAGCTATCTTCATGGGACCGCCCTCTGTCGGTCCCGCTCCGGTAGCCAGGCGAGTACATAAGGGGCGGTCCTGCTAGATTCCCAGTTCTTTCCCGGCCGACTTGTATGTCTCGAATCTTCGGTTCAGTTTCTAGCGGCGTATCGCTGGTAAAGTGTTTTCCTCACGGGAAATCTGCGCTCTCTGCTCAGCTTTTGTCTGATGTCCTCCAACCTCCGTCACCCTCGAGTGCGCCTGTGGGAAGCAGATCCCATTCATGATCCGTACTCGCCTGTGTCCAGTGCCTAGGCCCAGACCACGACACCCGGTCCTGCACCTTTGTCGTGGTTTCAACAGCAGAACCCGGATCCGTCGCCAGAAGGCTCCTACAGGCGCTCCTGCTCGAGAACAACTCATGACCATGGCTTCCAGGGGATTCTTCGGAGAAGGCCTGTAAGCATTCTGAGAAGCATAGAGAGAAGGCCCTTCCAGGTCCCCTGCCTAGGGCCTCCGACCGCGCAGTAGCTCGCTCCAGGTCCCGATCGCCTCCTTCCGGCTGCTCCTCAGCCTCCCCCGCGTGAGAAAATCTTCAGCTCCTCTTCTCAGGCCAAGACTCCAAGGCCCTGGCTAAGTCGGGGGATCGTCACCATCACCACAAGTCGGGTTCCCGGCATTCTGAACCCGATGTCAGGTCCGCCTCTTTGTCTCCTCCTCCCCAGCGGAAGACCAAGGAGCTCACCTCATTTAAGAAGCTGTTGGACCCGATGCCGTCTTCGCCCGACGCCAGCCTCTCGCCATAGGTCGCCCAGAGCCTCGTCCGTCAGAAGACCGCCGCCGCATGTTTCCTCTCATCCCCGGACGCCGTAGGGGACCCGGGCGCCCAGACCAATCAAGAAGAGGACCCCGACGCCCCACCAACGCCTCTCAGGAGACCATCACTGAGGAGGAGTTGACACAGCCCGAGGACCAGACGGGACCCCGTCCTGTTGAGACTCCCAGGAACCCTCCCGCAACCCGAGGCCCCTGTGGAGCCGATCGCCAGACCCGACAACCCACCACCGCGCCCGTCCGTCATTGGGCCTTTCTTTTCAGAGGTGAAGGAGTTTCCACTTGCTGGTATACCATCAAAAGTGACATGGTCCCCACTCCACCTCCCTCTCCACTTCCTCCTCCTCCTACACCGTTACTCCTCCGGTTCCTCGCGCCTCTCTCCATCTGGGTCTGCAGGCTGTTACCTCCTCCCCGAGCCCAGCATCCTCCAAGGGGAGACCAGATAAAGAGACCTCCATCCAGATCCCTCTGGGTCACCCAGCCCTAAGTGAGACCCAGAAAGGCGCCGCTTTCGCCTCGATGGAGGACACGGATCAGAGTTTTCAACAGGATCTAGATCCCTCATCTCCCCTCTCCGTCCCTTCGAAGGACCCACGTGAGCTTCCAAAGTCTCCTCCGGATGACCCTTCATTCTCGGATATCATGAGACACATCCAAGAGAACATGGGAAGGGATGCGGAAGAGTTAGACCCCGAAAGGCTACGCCTCGCGAAATATCTTTGGCAGAAGGACCCCAAGCCTGTGGTGGTGCCACCCTTGGTAGACACTTTCGTGGACGTCACCAAGGCAGCGTGAAGCGTCCATATTCACTCCCGGCGATGCCGAGAAAGCTGACCGCTGTGCAAGGCTCCAAGGGAAGACCAGTACTTGGCTTAGCATCCTCAGGCCGACTCTCTGGTCATAACAGCCTCTCATGACCGTCCTAGAGACCGCAACATTTGAGCACCCTGCCACCGACCCAGAGTCCAAGCAGTTGGACGCTATGGGTAGGCGCACATATGCTTCCGCACTCTTGCCTATCAGATCCCTGAATTATTTGACCCATATGGTGCAGTTCCAAATGCCCTGTGGGAGCAGGGTCTGGATGCTGCTGAGAAATTGCCAGAAGGTGAGCAGAAGGAGGAGATGTTGCAGCTCCTCACGCACGGGTTCGACCTGGAACCCAAGTGCTACGAGCTCAGCATTTACCCGCGGACTCCTCGGCCCGAGCAGCAGCTTCAGGTGTATGCCTCCGGAGGCACTCTTGGCTCTGTGTCTCCGGTTTTACCCCGGACGTCCAGAAAAACATCATGGACGCCCCATTCGAGGGAGAAGTTTTATTTGGTCAGCCCTCCAAGAAGGTAATCACCAAACTCCAAGAGGCCGGGAAGGCGGTGAGGTCGGTTCAGGCCATGTACCGACCGAAGCTTAGTTCTTTTCGTAGGAACCAAAGCCAATTTTGTAGACGGATGCAGACAACAGTCCGCGTTCTGCCCACAGCAGGGGCTCTGGCTCGCAGGAGCCCAGGGAAACAACCAGCAGGTCGAGACCAGCGCTTTCCTAAGTCGCCCAGCCAGCGGCCCTCAACCGCCACAGCCTGACTCTTTCCAGCCTCCCGCCTCAGGATCAACGGGATTTCATGGTCGGGGGTCAGCATGAATTTCCTGCCAGGATGGCAGTCTATAACCACCCGACAGGTGGGTTCTCCAGATGGTCGGAAGAGGCCACTTTATAGAATTCGCAGAAAAGCCACCCTCGAGGCCTCCTCTGCTCTCCCGGTACACTGGTCAGCACAAGTCATTGATCAGACAAGAAGTACTCGCGCTCCTGCAAAAGGGAGTGATTGAGTACGTCCCAGAGAACCAGAGAGGATACAGATACTATTCCCACTTTTTCCTGGTTCCAAAGAAAACGGGACCTCCGTCTGATTCTGGACCTCAGCGACCTCAATATGTCGGTCGCCTACAAAAGATTCCACTTGGTGACTCTTCCGGGTCTTATTCCCATGCTAAAGCAGAGACACCTCTTAGCAGTCTCTAGACATGCAGGACGATACCTGCACATCCTATAGCTCAAGCTGCACAGGAGGTTCCTAAGCCGAGTTTTCTCGGCCACCATCTTCAGTTCCGAGGCCTTCCATTCGGACTGTCGTCCGCACCCAGGGTCTTTACCAAATGCATGGCAGTCGTAGCGCGTCTCTGGAGAGACAGGACCATTATGTGTTCCTGTACCTGGACGATTGCTTCTCATGGCCGCCTCCAGAGAGGCGTTGTTACTAGTGATCCAGAGTACCCAGGACCTGTTTCCGATCTCTGGGCATCTTAATCAACCACGAAGTCTCTCCTGGTACCATCGCAGAAACTGCAGTTCATAGGCGAGTTCTGGACACCGTTCAGGGAAGAGCATTTCTTCCAGACGACAGAGCGGAGCGATCAGATCCCTCATCAGGATCTTTTGTCAAAGACCGTCCCAGCCAGGTTGGTCCTTCGCCTGCTCGGATACATGGCTGCGGCCATTCCAACCGTCCCTTTGCAAGGCTCCACATGCAGGTAACTCAGTGGATGCTCAAGGTGCAGTGGGACCAAAGGCAAGACCACATGCATCTGGGTCAGAATCACAAGCGCCGTGATTCGAGACTGGCAATGGTGGCTAGACCCAGGGGCGCTCTCACAGGCGTCCGTTTATAGCGCCCGTCCCGGAGTAATCCCTCACCACAGGCGCCTCAGGACTGAGGTGGGGAGCACACCTGGATGGGGTAGTCCCAGGGAACGTGGACCCCTCAGGAGGCTCACCTCCATATCAACGTCCTAGAGATGAGGGCGGTCCTTCATGCCCTGCAGGCATTTCAGTCAGAGATCCCGCCGAGTACTCTCCTGCTTCAGACAGACAACACGGCGGTGATGTATTACCACAACAAACAAGGAGGCGCACACTCTTAGCCCCTTTGCAGGGAGGCCATGAGGGTGTGGGATTGGGTAATCCGACACGGCGTGAACCTGATCACAGTACATGTTCCTGGGTGACAACACAATCGCAGGACGGCCTGAGTCATTCCCAGGCCAGAGTCCACGAGTGGGAACTTCTTCAGGAGGTAGCAGAGGATCTGTTTCTTCGATGGGGAACCCAGAATTGGACTTGTTCGCTTCCCCATCCAAGCATAAAACTGCCCAATTTTGCTCGCTAGATCCAGGGCCTGGTGTTTTTCTGGTGAGACGCGTTGTCCTCTCTCCTGGGCGGACAGATTCTCCACGCTTTCTCCTCTTCCCTGTGATCCGAGAGTTCTTCTCAAACTGCGAGGGAGCATGCAACAATGATCCTGGTGGCCCTTTTGGCCCAGACAGATCTGGTTCCCTTTGCTAATGCAGCTATCCCGGGAACCTCCGCCTCCCATTGCCGCTCAGCTCCATCTCTTGTCTCAGGAGGAGGGTTCACTGGTCCACCCGACTTACGCTTCCTGAACCTGCATGCATGGCTCCTAGAGACATAGCCATTTTCTGCGACAGGGGTCTGCAAGAGTGGCTGAAGTCCTTTCCACAGCCAGAAAAGCCGACAGCGATGCAACATACGCCATGAAATGGCGCCTCTTTTGTTTATGGCTCACGAGCACGCCTTTTTCCCTCTAGGTTGTCCGAGTGAAGCGGTGCTCGAGTACCTGCTCCTCCTTTCCGTTTGGGTCTCGCCCTCCTCTATTAGGTGCACCTCTGTGCTATCTCCGCTTATCACCTTCCGGTGGGACAGCGCACTGTGGCGCAATTAGATGCCTGTCGGGAATTCCTGAGAGGGGTGTTGCATCTTAGGCCTCCCATTAAGGACCCTGTGCCTCCATGGGATATACTCTTCATCCTGGAACAGCTCACGCTCCCCCCCTTTGAACCTGCCGCGGATTGCGAGCTGCGTTTTCTGTCATGGAAAAGTTATTTTTAGTTGCTGTTACATCAGCGAGAAGAGTTTCTGAGCTTCAGGCTCTCATGTGTAAGGAATCTTATTTGGTTTTTCACCAGGACAGAGTTTCTCTGAGGACGAACCCTAAGTTCCTGCCTAAGGAGTCTCCACACTCACTCTCAATCAGGACATTGATCTGCCGGTCTACTTCCCTAATTATTCTAATAGAGGAGAGGCGCTGCTCCACACCCTGGATGTTCACCGCAGCTTAAGGTACTACCTAAGCAGGACCAAGCAGCTTCGGAAGTCGGAGCAGCTTTTTGTTTCCTTTACTGAAAGGATGATGGGCCAGCCAGTATCGAAACAGTCCCTTTCTCACTGGCTTGTCCAGTGCATATCATACTGCTATGATATCAAAAAGAAGCCCCTTCCGGGATCAGTTCGGGGCCATTCCACTAGAGGAGTGGCCACCTCTTTTGCAGCACTTCGCAACATCTCCACCTCAGCCATTTGTGCTGCAGCCACTTGGAGCTCTGTCCATACCTTTATCAGGCATTATAGCCTGAGACATTGCTTCATGGCAGACCGGCTTTTGCCTGGCCTGCTACAGGTCTCCTGTCCTAGAACCAGGACTTGGAATGAGCCTTCTAGTTTCCTCCTCCCAGAGTGTTTGCAAGTGCTACTGCTTGGAAATCAGTCCTGAATACTTGCTGCAAGAGCTGTATCTCAAGTAAGATAGTACAGTTACGTAAGAACTTACCGTAACAGTAGATCTTCGAGAACAGCTCTTGCAGCAGGTACCTTCCTCCCACCTTCCCCTTGGAGGAGCATGGCTTCTCGAGCCTTTAGCGGGACTTATACCTCTTTGTCTTCTGACGGTGGATCCTCGGTCTCCCATTCTGATGTCATCCTGCGGCTGGAAGTCTCCGGCGGAAGAACTGGGGAATCTGGCGGACCGCCTTCTTAGTACTACGCCTGACGCCGGAGGCGGGACCGACGTCCAGGGGTCCCCGCTGAAGATAGCTAGCTAGAAGAATTCCGTGGGGTCCTGACGCCTGCCGGCTTCAGTCCTAATGGTGTTACCTGCTGCAAGAGCTGTTCTCGAAGATCTACTGTTACGGTAAGTTCTTACGTAACTGTACTTTCCTGCCTAAGGTGGTCTCATCCCTCACGCTTAACCAGGACATTGATTTACCAGTGTACTTCCCTAAGTACGCTAATCGAGGGGAAGCACTGCTTCACACCCTGGATGTTCACCGGTGTCTTCGATACTACTCGACCAGGACCAAACAGCACCGCAAAACGGAACAGCTGTTTGTCTCTTTTGCTGAGAGAATGTTGGGAGACCCAGTCTCGAAACAGACCCTTTCTCGCTGGCTAATCCAGTGCATTTCCCTTTGCTACAACAGTAGACAGAAACCCTTACCAGGGGTGGTTAAGGGCTATTCGACAAGAGGAGTGGCTACCTCTTTTGCAGCACTAAAAAACTTATCCACATCAGCCATATGTGCTGCAGCCACCTGGAGCTCAGTGCACACTTTTATCAGGCATTACAGCCTTGATATCGCCTCACGGCGAAGAGCGAGTTTCGGACTTGCTGTCCTGCAGGGTCTCCTGTCCTAGGCTCAGGACATGTTGGTGTATCAGTATTGCCTCCTCCCGATGGCTTTTCTAGGCACCATTGCTTGGGAATCAGTCCTAATGGTGTAACCTGCTGCAAGAGCTGTACCTCGAAGAAGATAGTACAGTTACGTAAGAACTTACCGTAACAGTAGATCTTCGAGAACAGCTCTTGCAGCAGGTACCTTCCCGCCCACCATTCCCCCTTGGAGGAGGTAAGTTCCAGCCTACGCTGAACAAGATCGTTTAGTCTTGGCCATCTGATGGCGGGTCCTCGGTCTCCCTTTCTGATGTCATCCAGCAGCCGGGAATCACCGGCGGGAGAACTGGGGATTCTGGAGGGACCGCCTCCTATATACTACGCCTGACGCCGGGGTGGGATCGCGCGAGGCGTGTCCTCGCTGAAGACTGTTAGCTAGAAGATTTCCTGGGGTCCTGACACCTGCCGGCTTCAGTCCTAATGGTGTAACCTGCTGCAAGAGCTGTTCTCGAAGATCTACTGTTACGGTAAGGTCTTACGTAACTGTACTTTATCGCAGCACATTTTGGGAAGCTTGGAATTCAAGTGTTCCCGTATTTGGAAGACTGGCTCCTAGCAAGTCCCTCCAGACAAGAGACTGGAGGCCGAGACTACAGCCTCAGACTTCCTTACGTCCATGGGAGTTCTGCTCAACCTGAAAACGTCACAGCTGCAGCCCTCCCAGAAGCTTGTCTTCATAGGAACCCTTCTGGACACCTCCTGCACAAAAGCCTTCCTTCCTTCCGGAAGACAGAAGGAGCGATATCCTTCAGATGGCCTGCTTCATCAGAGAGAACAGCTCAGTTTGAGCTCTTTTGATGCAGCGGATGCTGGATCTCATGGCATCCTCGGTGTTCACTGTACCTCTGGCTCGTCTCCAGATGAGAACCTCTTGGTGGATGCACAACACTCCGTGGTCAGCAACCACTCGCCTTCAGTCCTTTCACATCAAGGTGACAGAACCGTTGAAACAGTCACTCACCTGGTGGCTCAGGAGGACAGCCTTCTGGAGGGATATCCCTTCAACCTCTAGATCCTGAGATCTCCATTACCACAGATGTGTCCTTACTGGGCTGGGGAGCTCACTGCCAAGATCTCCACACCTAGGGCATGTGGACCCAGGACAAGTCTCAACACCACATAAACGTCCTGGAAATGAGGGCTGTCCTCTATGCAGTCCGAGCTTTAAAGGACATATTTTATCACAAGACCATTCTCTTTCAAACGGACAAGGCAGTGATGTATTACATCAACAAGCAGGACGGTGCACACTCTTACCCATTATGCAGGGAAGCACTGAAAGTGTGGGAATGGTGCATGGAGCACAAGGCTCTGATTCAGGCGGTCTGCCTGCTAGGAGTACAAAACGAACTGGCAGACCGTCTCAGCGGAACAGAGAGATCCTCACGAGTGGTCTCTCGACTTAACCGTCGTTCAGTCACTCTTCAAAAAGTGGGGAACTCCAGACTTGGACCTTTTTGCATCCCCACACAACGCAAAATTGCCTCTCTTTTGCTCTGGAAATCCAGGACCTGGCATTTTTTTGTCTGGATGCATTCAGGCTGCATTGGACAAAATGCTTCCTGTACTCATTTCCTCCTGTTCCCCTAGTTCAGAGAGTGCTATTCAAATTGGAGGCACAGGGGGGCAGACTGATTCTCATTGCCCCATTTTGGCCTCGCCAGATCTGGTTTCCTCTCAGCAGGCTATCGGAAACCTCCCAGAAACCGCTGCCACTCCAGACAAACCTTCTGACCCAGGGCCCTGTAATTCATCCCAACCTGAGGTTCCTTCACCTCCATGCTTGGCTCCTGAGAAGATAGAGGTGAACAGGTTTAACGTTTCTCTTAGAGTTTCAAATATTCTCCTAGCTGCACGTAAGGCAGCTACTCGAAAAACGTACACAGCTAAGTGGAAGCGTTTCTGTATCTGGTGTGCAAAATCATCTTGGAATCACTTTTCATGCTCACCAAGTAAAGTCCTGGAGTATCTTGTAGACCTCTGTAACATAGGTCTACACTCAAAGTTCATCTTTGCGCAATTTCCGCATACCATGAGCCTGTACTTTCTATGTCCTTAGCTCAGTTACCTGTAGTTAAACGGTTTCTTTGGGGCATTCTGCATACCAGACCGCACATTAGACATCCAGTTGCAGCCTGGGACATTAACCTCGTGCTAGACATGCTCATTCGTAAACCCTTCGAGCCTGTAGCCACTTGTGAATTGAAATTTCTAACTTGGAAGACTGCCTTCCTGTTGGCCATTACTTCCAGCCGTTGAGTGTCAGAAATACACACTTTGGTCACAGACCCTCCATACACTGTATTTCACCAGGACAAAGTGGTTCTTAGGACTCATCCTAAGTTCCTTCCTAAGGTTGTCTTGGAATTTCATTTGAATCAACCTTTAGTCCTTCCTACCTACTTTGAGAATTTCCAGAATGAGGGAGAGCTTACCCTTCATTCTTTGGTTGTAAAGAGAGCTTTGCTGTTCTACCTGGACAGGACAAAACAGATCTGCAAAGCTGAACTGTTGTTCTAGGATCGTGGATATGTTGATCTTACTTCGAGAAACAGCTCTTGCAGCAGTTTACACCATTAGGACTGAAGCCAGCAGGCGCCAGGACCCCACGGAAATTTTCTAGCTAGCAGTATTCGGCAGGGACTGCCTTCTTTGGTCCCGCCCCCGTCAGACGCAGTACATAAGGAGGCAGTCCCCCAGAATCCCCAGTTCTTTTCCCGCAATCGACTCACCAGCATCGGCCTCTCGGTCTCTACCTAGTGCATGACTTAGAAATTCAAGAGTTTCTCCAAACTGATGTCCTCTCCAACTCTTTCACTCGAAGGATACCTTTCCAAGTGAGCCTGCGGAAAACAGATCCCTTTTAAGGATTCTCATTCCTCCTGTGTGCGGTGCTTAGGCCAGGACCACGACCCCAAGACCTGCACTTTCTGCCAAGGGTTCAACAGCCGCACCAGGATCCGCTGTCAGAAGGCACTTCAGGCTTACCTGCTGAAAGAAAGACTTAGTAGGATGGACCAAGAACCTTCTTCCAGGGGTGATTCTTCTTCCAAGGCCCATAAACACCAGGACAAACACCAGGAGAAAGCAAGGTCCAGATCCCTGAACCGGGCCTCTGACTCCCGTAGCTCAAGCCCCACCAGGTCGGACCGCTCTCCCTCCAGGGCTCGTTCTCGGACCCCTCTGGTCAAAGTCCGAGCCTCAGGCGGCTCTTCGACTTTCCAGCCCATCAAGACTTCAAGGCCCTCTGCTTCCTCTACTCCCTCTTGGGCCTCTTCCAAGTCTTCAGAACACCACAAATCTTTCTCATCGACCTGATGTCGGGACCCCGACTCCAGGTCGGTCTCCCAGCCTCCCAGAGGTCCGGATCCACCACCCAGGAAGACTAAAGACCTGACGCCCCTAAAGCGGATGTCAGACCTGACGTCGGCCAAGCATACAAAGTTAGCCAGGCTTTTGCTGGAGCTGCGAACACCAGCCAGGCACCAGACTCCATCCGGGCGTTCGGAGGACCCAAAGACGTCAGCCAAGCGACCGACGTCGGCCTCACATTAACCGGAGCCGAAGACCGCCCCCCAGTCACCGGTGGACACTGGTCACAGGGATTCAATGGAGGAGGACACAACACTGCTGGAAGACCAGGCAGGCAACACTGAGGATGCCTGGCTCCCAAGGGAACCTTCACTCACCCCGGAGACACCCGAGGAGCTGACGCCAGACCACCGGCGCCAGGTCCGTCGTTGGGCATGAACCTGCAAGAAGTAAACGACCTCTTTACTTTCTGGTGGGACACCATCCGAAAGGATGTGGTCCCTGTAAAACCTCCTCCTCCTTCACCTCCTACGCCCCCTCCTCCACCACAGGGGCCAGCAGGATGACCACCAACCCCTAAGGAGCAGACTCCACCTCCCAGGGGTAGATCGAAGAATTGAAGGCCTCCCTCAAGATCTCCATCAGGGTCTCCCAGCCCCAAGCGACCCAGATGTCGGAGGTTTACTCCGTCAGGGGAGGACTCCAGATCGGATACCTCGGATTACTCCAGATCTCCTTCTCCACTCAGCATTCCATCACCTGACCCACATGACCTGCCCAGGTCTCCTCCAGATGATCCCTCTTTCTCTGAGATCATGAGGCACATCCAGGACAACATGGGATGGGATGCTGAAGACCTCGACCCTGAAAGACAGTGCCTTGCCCGTTATCTTCGGCAGAAAGACCTAAAGCCTGTGGTAGTGCCACCCTTGGTGGACACATTTGTGGATGTCACCAAGGCTGCATGGAAGCGACCGCACTCCACTCCTGCGGTGCGAAGAAAGCTGACCGCCTGTACACGGCCCCAAGAGAGGACGAGTACTTGGCTCAACAACCTCTGGCAGACACTCTGGTCATTACGGCCTCACAGGACCGGTCCCAAAGACCGCAACACATGAGCACACAGCCACCGGACCAGGAATCCAAACAATTGGATGCCCTGGGGAGACGCATGTATGTGGCCACTACATGCTCCATCAGGTCCCTGAACTACCTAACCCACATGGTACAGTTTCAGAATGCCCTATGGGAACAGGGCCAGGACTTGGTCAATAAACTTCCGGATGGCGATCAGAAAGCGGAGCTCCTAAACCTTCTCCGCACAGGGTCTGATGTGGGTACCCAAGTACTACGAGCTGCATACGATTCTGCGGACTCGTCCGCCAGATCTGTAGCTTCAAGCGTCTGTCTCTGGCGACACTCTTGGCTCCATGTCTCCGGCTTCACCCCAGACGTACAGAAGAATATTCTTGATGTCCCCAACAACGGCAAAGTACTCTTTGGTGAACCCTCAGAGAAGGTTATCACCAAACTCCAGGACGCTGGGAAGGCAGTCAGGTCTGTACAGGCCATATACAGATCCAGGCCTGGTTCCTTTCGTAGGAACCAGAACCGTTTTCACAGCCGGCAACAAAGGCAGCAGCCACGTTCCAGCCAGCAACAAAGGGGCACCTTTCAGCGGAAAGCCCAGGCTAAGTCGTCCCCAGGCAGAGCCCAACGCTACACTAAACCAGCCCAGCCTGCAGGGACCAGTGCTGCCACAGCATGACTCGTTCCCAGTCCCCGGCCCTCCTCTGGATCAACGGGCACAAAAGATCGGGGGTCGCATCGCTTGCCACTTTTCAGGGTGGCAGTCGATTACCACCGACCAGTGGGTTCTCCAGTTGGTCAAGAAAGGTCACTTCATAGAATTTCTCGACCACCCACCGCAGGGCCTCCCCTGCTTTCCCGTTACTCTGGTCAGCATGACCTGCTCATACAGCAGGAGGTGCTTGCGCTCCAGAGATAGAGCACATACCACGGAACCAGAGGAGTGCAGGGTATTATTCTCACTTCTTTCTGCTTCCCAAGAAAACAGGAGACCTCCGTCCGATACTGGACCTCAGCAACCTCAACGAGTCAGTCCTGTACAAATGCTTCCGCATGGTGACCATCCCAGGTCTGATTCCCATGCTCAAGCAGGGCACCTTTCTAGCGTCCTTGGACATGCAGGACGCTTACCTGCTTATGCCCATTGCTCAAGCGCACAGAAAGTTCCTGCACTTCAAGTTCCAGGGCCACCATTATCAGTTCCGAGCCCTCCCCTTCGGACTGTCATCGGCACCTCAGGTATTCACGAAGCGTATGGCAGTCGTAGCGGCGAGACTGAGGAGACAAGGCCACTACATGTTCCCCTACCTGGACAACTGGCTTCTCATGGCACCCTCTGGGGAGGCCTTGATGTCTGCCATCCATTATACTCAGTCTCTGTTCGAGACAGTGGGCATCATGATCAGTCAAGAGAAGTCACGCCTGGTTCCATCACAGACTTTGCAGTTCATAGGCGCAGTTCTGGACACCGTCCAGGGGAAAGCTTTTCTTCCCCAGGACAGAGCGGAACACATCAGATCCCTCATCAGGGACATTTAGGTGAAGAAGACCATTCCTGCCAGATTGGTCCTTTGCTTGCTCGGACACATGGCTGCAGCCATTGCAACAGTCCCGCTTGCTTGTCTCCACATGCGGGTCACCCAGTGGATGTTGTGGGCCCAATGGCAAAAGCAAGACCATCTGCAGCTTCCAATCCAGATCACGAAGACCGTAATCCAGGATTGGCAATGGTGGCTATATCCGAAGAATCTATCGGCAGGGGTCCCCTTCATTGTGCGGTCTCCAATTGTGACACTCTCCACAGACGCCTCAGGGCTCGAATGGGGTGCAGACCTCGACGGTGTCTGGTCTCGGGGCCTGTGTACAGCCCAAGAGACTCATCTCCACATAAATATCCTGGAAATGAGAGCAGTTCTTTACGCCCTGCAGGCCTTCCAGTAGGAGATTCCACCGGGTACTCTTCTGTTACAAACAGACAATTCCACGGTGATGTATTACCTCGACAAACAAGGAGGCACCCATTTCTACCCGCTTTGCAGGGAGGCCATGAGGGTGTGGGATTGGGCTTTGCAACATGGCGCAAACCTCATTGCTGTTCATGTCCCAGGAGTGGACAGCATCATTACAGACGGCCTGAGCCGCTCTCAGGCTAGAGTCCACGAGTGGGGACTACTCCAGGAGGTAGTAGAGGATCTGTTTCGCAGATAGGGTACACCAGAGTTGGACCTTTTCGCGTCCCCATCCAACGCAAAACTGCCCAATTTTTGCTCGCTAGATCCAGGGCCTGGTGTTTTCTGGCAAGAGGTGTTGTCCCTCTCCTGGACGGGCAGATTCCTCTATGCCTTCCCCCCTTTCCGTTGATCCAGAGGGTTCTTCTGAAACTTCGCAGAGAGCAAGCAATGCTGATACTTATCGCGCCGTTCTGGCCCAGGCAGATCTGGTTCCCTCTGCTACATCAGCTATGCCAGGAACCTCCGGTGCCTCTGCCAATCAGCTCTCACTTGTTGTCTCAGGAGGAGGGCTCCTCGGTCCATCCAGACTTTAGTTCACTGAGCCTGCACGCTTGGCTCCTAGAGACATAGCCATTTTGCGACACGGGGTCTCGCAAGAGGTAGCTGACGTTCTGGTGGCCGCGAGAAAAACGGTCACTCATGCTATTTACACCATGAAATGGCGTTGTTTTTGCCTATGGGCTCAAGCGTGGGGGTTTTCGCCTCTAGGCTGTCCAGAAAATTCGGTCTTGAACTACCTTCTGTCTCTTTTTCAGACAGGCTTGGCCTACTCCTCGATCAAAGTACACCTTTGTGCCATCTCAGCCTATCGTTGTCCTATAGGCCAACGCACCATATCACAGTTGGATACGGCACGAGCCTTCCTGAGAGGTATTCTCCACCTTAGACCTCCAATTAAGGATCCGATTCCGCCTTGGAATCTACCCTTTGTTCTGGAGCAGCTTACGCTGTGCCACCCTTTGAACCAGCCGCAGATTGCAAGCTACGTCTTCTTACTTGGAAGACGTTGTTTTTAGTTGTCGTTACCTCAGCCAGAAGAATTTCTGAAGTTCATGCACTCATGTGCAAAGAGCCTTATTTGGTTTCCCTATGGACTAATCTCAAGTTTCTGCCTAAGGTGGTTTCAGCTCTGACCCTTAATCAGGACATCAGTCTACCAGTGTACTTTCCTAAATATTCAAATCAAGGAGAGGCCCTGTTTCACACTTTAGATGTGCATAGGTGTCTACGATACTACCTGCCCAGATCCAAACACCACCGAAAATCGGACCAGCTTTTTGTCTCCTTTGCCCACAGGATGATGGGAGCTCCTGTTTCTAAGCAATCACTGTCCAGGTGGCTCATTCAATGTATTACATTCTGTTACCAGAAGCGCAACAAACCCTTACCGGGCGCTGTCAAAGGTCATTCCAGAAGGGGGGTGGCTACCTCCTTTGTGGCCCTAAAGAATGTGTCCACCTCGGCCATCTGTGCTGCAGCTACTTGGAGCTCCGTGCACACTTTCATCTGGCATTATAGCCTGGATATCGCATCAAGGCGAAGAGCAGGATTTGGTCTAGCAGTCCTTCAAGGACTTCTGTCCTAGGCTTTGGTTCCATTAAGGATTTCTACCTTCCCTCCTCCCTATGGTATGGGATTTCCATCATTGCTCGGGATCAGTCCTAATGGTGTAACCTGCTGCAAGAGCTGTTTCTTGAAGTAAGATAGTACAGTTACGTAAGAGCGTACCATAACAGTAGCTCTTCGAGAACAGCTCTTGTAGCAAGTACTTTTCTCTCCCACCATCCCCGCTGGAGGTAGATTCTCATTCCAACTTCTTTCTCCTAGGATCAGGTATTCTCAGCATCTCTCTGTTTGCTGTTTGATGGCGGATCCTCAGTCTCCTCTTCTGATGTCATCCAGCGGCCGGGAGTCTCCGGCCGGAGAACTGGGGATTCAAACAACATGAAGTCTTGCTGTATTCTGACAGTAGCAGTGAGTCCCAACCTTCGAACTGCCCCGGAGATGAAAGAGTTAACTTTCCATGCCAGGCATGGAACGCTGAACTCGAGCTTGGTTGAGACTCTGTCTGTTGCTGTTTAAACTCAAACCATCAGATTCTTTACTCCGCCTCACTGAAGAGTCGCTCCGGAGATTTCGCCTTCTGCTCTGTTCAGTTTGTCGGTTAAAGTACCGTTTTTCTCGGTTTTCGACCGAATTTAAACCACAACCTGTCGGTTCAGTCTCTGTCTGTGGTATTCATGAGTACTAGATAGTTATATATTAATTCTGTTCTGTGTGGAACTTGTAAACGGTTTATCGGTTCGGTTTGAACCAATCAAGTTGTTTAAAAATCCTAAGTTGTACTTTTAGAATGTGGTTACCGGTTCTTATCGGTTCTAAAAAAAACGGGTTTTATTACGGTTTTTTCCACGACCCGTGACACGGTCAGGAACCGATAAGAGGGTCTTGCCTGGCGGATTGCCATTAAAAGGGTAAGTTTGGTTAGGACTGGCACAATGTCTGAGAAACCCAAAAGAAAAACCGGGCCCACTGGGTTTCAACACTGTAGTGTGTGTGTGGGGAAGCCTTTGCCAAGGCTGACCCCACACCACTTGTGTTTATTGTCTGGGGTTGACCACCTCAATGCAGACTGCCAGATTTGTAAAAATTTCCTGCAGCTACCCTAGAAAAGAGAGTTGGTAGGCTCAGGAAAGGAGGCTAAAAAGTCCGCTGAACGGATGGCCAGCCGGTTGGTTCAAACCGAACCAGAAGGAGTGCCCTCAGACCAGGGGCGAGACTTGGGCAAAGGAGATCCACTCTGAGGAGTCGGTTCCAGCAAAGAACTAGAAAAGAAAAATCAGCTGGTGTGGAGCCAAACTTTCCTCTCCAACCGCTGAAGAAATAGCCAAAGCGATCAAAATTGTCCAGTTGCTTTCCCCGGTTCTGACCGAACCGGCACCATCAGGGAGGCACTCGGTTCGGTCGGTTCCACCGGTTCAAGATTATGATTTAGAGGAGTATTATGAACCAGAGGAGGAGGAAGAGGAGTATGAGGAACGTGAATGTGGATTTGAAAGTCTGGATGTGCCCATTGACCCGGACATCTCCCCAGACAGACCATCAGGAGTGTCTCCTCCTAGGCTTTCTGTGTCCCCTTCTCATTTCATGTTTTATAAAAAAGTGTCTGAAACCCTCCAGCTTCCTATGGAAGAAGCTGTGGATGACCAAGAGGAGCCTGACTTTGTGGAAATGATGGATATCCCAGAGTCTAAGAGGCTGTCTATTCCCTTGCATAAATCTTTTGGGAAACAGACATTTAAAATTTTGAAGAATCCTAACACTATACCTCCTGTGGATAAGAGAATGGACAAGAGGTATGCATTGTCAAGCTCTGATACGGAGTTCCTTACACAATAATGCAGCCATGTTGGGGTAGCGCAGGCTGCAGCCTGTGACAAGGCAAATATTCCCTTGGCTTCACACCCCCCAGACAAGGACTCCAGGAGGATTGATGCCATGGCAAAGAAACAGTACATGGCAGCATCCTTGGGACTCAGGCAGGCCAATTATATGGCTTATGTTGCTAGATATCAGAAATCCAGATGGGACACTGTCATGGCTTTAGCAAACAGGTCCTTGGCCAGCTTGCCAAGGAGCTGGAGCAGGTGGCTGCTGATGGTATTGAGGCATCCAAGATGCAATTCCATGCTGCAGTGGACTCAAATGATGTGTCATCAAGAGTCATGGCTACATCTGTGGTACTTGCAGAATGGCTTGGCTCAGATGTACTAGCCTGTCACAGGATACCCAGACTAAGGCCATGGATTTTCCTGTTGTTGGTAATTCTTTGTTTGAGGAGCAAACAAATAATTACATGAAGAAAATGGACAAGTATAGGACCACCTACAGGAGTGCCCAGGCCAAGGAAAGGCAGGCCACTCCTCAAAGGCAGCTTCCCAGGGGCAGGGGCAGGCCTTTTCATAGGCCTTTCTACCAAGCCCAGGCCGCCTCTTCTGCATATGCTCAGAGGGGTTCTTTAGAGGGAGAGGCAGAAGGGGTACCAGCAGACGTGCTTCCACACCTCAGCCAGAACCCCCTGCCAAACAGGCACCCTGATGGGTTTGCCAGGGCCGATTCTCCACCACCTGTAGGGGGCCGGCTGGCTTACTTTGTCCAGGACTGGAAGTCTCTAACATCAGACAAGTGGGTCCTGGAAGTAGTAAGCCAGGGACTGGTTCTCAGCTTCAAAAGATTTCTAAAGCTGAGAACCAGATCCTTTCCACCTGCAAACCCCTCAGAAGCACTTGCCCTAGAGGCAGAGGTCTCTTCCCTCCTAGCTCTGAGCTGTGGAAAGGGTTCCACCCCTACACC
This sequence comes from Neoceratodus forsteri, assembly GCA_016271365.2. NCBI lineage: Eukaryota > Metazoa > Chordata > Ceratodontiformes > Ceratodontidae > Neoceratodus > Neoceratodus forsteri. The sequence goes on along the minus strand of CM028133.1, from coordinate 74,441,412 downwards.
AGGGCAAAGGGTTGTACTCCAGGTACTTCCTTACCCCAAAAAAGACAGGAGAATGACGGCCCATCCTGGATCTCAGATACTTAAACAAGCACCTGTTAAAACCAAAATTCAAAATGGTGACTCTGGGAATAATTTTACCCTCTCTAAGGCCAGGGGACTGGCTAGTATCCCTGGACCTCAAGAATGCCTACTTCCATATTCTCATCCGAAGCTCCCTTCAAAAGTACCTCAGGTTCGAGCTGCCCTCAGGCCATTACCAGTTCAGAGCAATGCCCTTCGGACTAACCACTGCTCCAAGGGTGTTCACAAAATGCCTGGCAGTAGTAGCTTCTCTAAGAAGGCAAAGGATTGCCATCTTCCCTTACCTGGACGACTGGCTTATAGTAGGCCAGTCCCCAGACCAAGTCAGGTCACACTTACAGATAACTCAGCAACTGCTCACCTCATTAGGTTTCCTCCTCAATCTTTCAAAGTCAGTTCTAGAGCCTGTCCAGCTCCTCACCTTCATAGGCGCAGAGCTAGACACAGAAAAGGCCAGAGCTTTCCTTCCCCTGGACAGGGCAAGGACCCTTATCTCTCTGGCCTCCTCATTCACCCTGCAGGTATCTCGACCAGCAAGGCATTTTCTACAGCTCCTGGGGCACATGGCTGCTTCCACAGCAGTGGTGCAGGGAGCAAGATTTCAGATTAGGGACATTCAGTTCCATTTGAGAGCCTTCTGGTCTCAAAGGAAGGACCCTCTGACCAAATTGATCCCAGTGACTCGAACCCTGATCAGGCCCTACAGTGGTGGCAGGATCAGAGCAATCTGAGACAAGGAGTCCCCTTTGTCTCTCAGTCCCACTCCTTAATCCTTACTACAGATGCCTCCCTCTTGGGGTGGTGGGCTCACTTGGGCAACCTGACCACCCAGGGGTTGTGGTCCCCTCAGGATTCTCTGCTTCACATCAATCTGTTGGAACTCAGAGCAGTGTTTCTAGCACTTCAAGCGTTTTCCAAATCTGTTCAGAACAAAGTTATCCAGGTCAGAACAGACAATACCACCACAATGTGGTACATCAGCAAGCAAGGGGGCACTCGGTCTACGGCCTTGTGCACAGAAGCAATGAAGTTGTGGTCTCTGGCTTATTCCCTGAACACCTCCCTCACAGCGGTTCACCTTCCAGGCAAGGACAATGTCCTGGCAGATGCTCTCAGCAGGATATCCCAGGGCCATCACGAATGGTCAGTGGATCCCTGGTCATGGAGGTGATTTTTCCAGATGGGCACCCCACAGATAGATCTTTTGCAGCCCCAGACAATCACCAACTTCCCTTTTGCTGCAGGCCCCAGTGTTGGGCTCAATCCCCTGAATGCCTTAGTTCTCAGTTAGGAAGGAAGTTCCTGTATGCCTCCCCTCCTGTTCAAAGTGCTAGTCAGAATCAGATCTCAACCCTGCAAGATGATCCTGATTGCTCCAGACTGGACCAGACAGCCTTGGTATCCACTCCTACTGTCCTAGCAGTCCATCTTCTCCCTGTGTCTTCCTAGGAATCACAACCTGTTAACCTGTGCTCAGGGAGGGTTTGGGTGCCCCGAATCTCAAATCTCTCAATCTCAAGGCCTGGCTCTTGAAGAGTTAGAGTTTGCTGATTTACACCTCTCCCAAGGCGTAATGGACATTCTGAAGGCTTCTAGGAAACCTTCCACCAGGGCTACTTATAATTCCAAGTGGAAAAGATTTTCCATATGGTGCTCTGGAAAGCATACTTCCCCAGAGTCTGCTGATCTGCCCACAGTCCTTGATTATATGGTCCATTTAAATAGCTTAGGGCTTAGACCAGCTACACTGAAGGTGCATCTGACAGCTGTTTCTGCTTTTATCTCAGCAGGTAAGACCTCTTCTCTTTCAGCTCACCCTGCATTCTCCAAGTTTTTCAAGGGATTGCTTCACACCAACCCTCCTTTCAGGGACCCTGCCCCTGCTTGGGACCTTAATGTTTCATTGCTCAGCTTATGCAACCCCCTTTTGAGCCTTTGTCTTCAGCAGAGCTTAAGTACTTGACTTGGAAAACTGTGCTTCTGGTAGCCATTACCTCTGCCAGACGCATAAGTGAGTTACAAGCTTTGTCAGTGGAGCCTGAGTTTATCTCCTTTCATAGAGATAAGGTGGTCCTCAGGACTAACAGGAAATTTTTGCCTAAGGTGGTTTCAGATTTCCACCTTAATCAATCTGTGTCTCTTCCTGTGTACTTCACTGACCATTCCTCCTCTGGCGAGAAAAGGCTCCACAGTTTAGATGTGAAAAGAGCCCTTAGCTACTACATAGAACGTACCAAGGGTCACAGGTTTGACTCCCTCCAACTGTTCCTCATTTATGGTGAGGTTGGTAAAGGGAAACCTGCCACTAAAAGATCCATTGCCAGGTGGATTGTCTCTTGTATCCAATTTTGTTATGGAAAACTGGGTAAGGTTCCACCCTCAGGCCTGAGGGCTCACTCTACCAGAGGTACAGCTGCTTCCCTGGCTGCTGCCAGGGATATTCCTATCTTAGAGATATGTCAAGCAGCTACCTGGAAAACAGTTCACACTTTTGCCAAGCATTACTCCTTGGATATCCAGGCTAGGAGTGATGCTCGGTTCTTCACGCTGTGCTTCAGAGCCTATTTCCTAAGTAGGTTCTGTCCCCCTCCATGGAGGTACTGCTTGGTAGTTGTTACTGTCAGAATACAGCAAGACTTCATGTTGTTTGAAGAAAAATTACTCACCTTAGTAATGTTGTTTCTTTTAATGGAGTCTTGCTGTATTCTGACCTCCGTCTGCCCCTCTCAGAACCTCTGTTTTGGGATGTGGGTGGGCAGTGCAGTGTTGGCACTCAGTAGATGCCCACCTTGTTGTTTTCAGCCCCCTTTCTTGGGTGAATTGGTGTTGTGTTTTTAATTTTTTGGATCTCCTGACTTGAGTCTTTGTCTTGGGACCAAAAAATGTGTTTTATGTTTAGTAGCCAGTTGGCTAGTATAGGTTTACAGCTTCCACACAGGGCCTTAGTGAGTTTGCTCGTAAGGATCTGACGGTTTGAGTTTAAACAGCAACAGACAGAGTCTCATCCGAGCTCGAGCTCAACGTTCCATGCCTGGCATGGAAAGTTAACTCTTTCATCTCCGGGGCAGTTCGAAGGTTGGGACTCACTGCTACTGTCAGAATACAGCAAGACTCCATTAGAAGAAACAACATTACTAAGGTGAGTAATTTTTTCTTCTGGGGGACTGCCTCCTTATGTACTGCATCTGGCGTCGGGGGCGGAACTGACATCAGTGGCGGTCCCCGCTGAATACTGCTAGCTAGAAAATTTCCGTGAGGTCCTGGCACCTGCCGGCTTCAGTCCTAATGGTGTAACCTGCTGCAAGAGCTGTTCTCAAAGATCTACTGTTACAGCAAGTTCTTACATAACTGTACTTTCATCCACACTTATTGGCATGTCCCTTTCCCCTTTAAGAATCACCGGAGTTCTTCATGCTGGCTTCTCCCACCCACCCGGGTGGTATAACCCTAGGCTGTGCCCACTGACGCCAGATCTTCCTTTCTGCTGGAAGATTAAGGTTGCCTCCTTCGTACTCCTGCATTTTGTAGGCCCTGGCTTTAAAGCCTTCAGTTATTCCGAAAATTCTTCTAGTTCGCATTAGCAGTCGTGACTGCTTATCTTCGATTATGGAAGACAAGTCTTCCCCCGGATTTTGACAGTGTTCGTGTTGCCAGAAAATGTCGCACTCCGATCCCCACACCACGTGCGTCTATTACCTGGGTGTCGACCATGACACCTCAAAGTGCGATTTTTCTCTTGCATTTTACCCTAACGTCCTCGACAACCATCTCACATGCCCGAAGTCGGGGAGGCCGGAAAAACTGAACCCCCCAGTTAAATCAAAGGAGGCTCAGTGGGCAGTTTCTGCAGCCACTGGATCCACTGAGCAGTTGTAACACATGCAAGCTTTCGAGGAAGAAGCGGCTCGTGCCGGGGAATCTTCCTTTCGGAGCATCTTTGATCTGCTTAACTTGGGCTCCACCTTCTCGGGTTCCTTCATGAGTTGTGCCAGTCTCTCCCAACTAAGGAAGAGGGTCCTGCAAGCACGGACTCCTCTCGGTCTCATAAACGGGAAAAGGACTCTGCATCGTCTTCGTCTCGGCGAAGATGTTCTTGGGATCAGGAGAGATCTCGGTCCCAGGAACCGGCAGTCTCGACTTTGGTCAGAATTGCCGCTTCGGCCACTGGCTTCTCGGCTTTGCCGTCTGGCCAGTCAACCGAAGTGTCGATCGATGAGGTTGAAATAATCATCGACCCGATCGACCCATTGTCGCCAACTCCAGTCGACGAGTCTGTGTTGGACTCTGGTCCTTTCTTTCCCTGACGAAGAGACCCAGCCCGCTGGGAATCCCATCCAGGAAGTGGTCCCCGACCCTTGGAAATCACCGATCCTGCCGGTGTCTCCCGAGCGACCGAATCGACCCGTCCGATCTCGAACGAGGTCTAGGACCCCGTCGACCGATATGCCGAGGAAGAGCCACAAACACCATTAGTCGTCCTTGTCCTCCTCGGAAGAGGAGAGGCTCCGGCGGAAACTCCAGTGCTACAAGGACCTCATGTGGCAACAGCTGATTTTTGTCCAGGCACAAGCCGACCCCGGCTTCCACCCCGGCCATTACTTGGCTTTCACCTCCCAGGCCGAAGCAGACTCTTTCGGAGCCGATTACGTAGACTCCCCCACCCGCAGAGCTGGCAAAACCTCCAGTTCGGCCTAAACCGGTCTCCACCAATCATGGTGGAACCACCACCCAAGCAGCCTGTGGGAAGGGCTTCTTCTAAGGAAGATAGACCAGACACCGGGCTTTCCCGGCGTCTTTCGGTCACTGTCACCCCAGACCACCCTCGGCGGGTCGAAGTTGACCTGGGCGGTCAACCGTTGTATCCAGATTCCTCAGACTCTGATGAGACTGGCCTACATTCTCATTCCTGGGGTGATGAATAGGCTGGTGGGTTAGAGACGGAGGAAGGTCCTTCATCCTTTTAGGCATTCTTCGCCTCATCTCAGAGTCTACAGGGATGCCCCTGGAACCTATCCAAAAAAAGACCGTATACCCTATCACGGACATCCTCAAGACAGGAGATACCCCGACGGAGGGCTTTCTAGTGGCCGAGGCCATAGTTGGCCCGGCCTTAGAACTTTGGCAGTGCCCTGCCTTCTGTCCAGCTCAGTCTGCCCACATGACCCGCAAGTGTACAGTGCCCATGGGGTCCCTTTCAGGATTCACAGAGCACCCTTCGGCTGAGAGCCTGGCGACTGCCTCTGTGTTCAGGCATACTGGCAGTTCTGTTGACACTGACCAACCTCCCGAAAAAGAATCCAAACTCTTGGATCATTCAGCTCGAAAGGTCTATGCGGCCTCATCTTTAGGCCTTTGTCAGGCAAGTTCAGCCATCATCATGGCACACTTCTCCCATGCCCTGTTTGAGTCTTTGGATGAAGTCCTCCCACACCTCTCCGTGGACATGCAGACCACAGTCAAGCAGGTCTCGGATCAAGGCCAGTCTATTGCCAAACAGCAGCTTCAGACAGTCCTGGACATTGGGGATTCTTGTGCCCACTCGATGGCAGCCACAGTTGCCTCTCGTCGCAGGGCTTGACTGAGACTCTCCTCTTTTCTGGCATATACTCAGCACAAACTAGCTGATGTGCCTTTCCTGGGCACCGACATTTTCGACCCAAGTGTGGCTGGTCACCTTCAGCATATTGAGCAGTCCAGTGCCACCTTGGAAGCTACTTCTGCTAAAGGTTCTTCGGGCAAGAAATAGCAGAAGAAGAAACCGTCTTGGCACGCTTTCCCTGTGGCACAGCAACCCTCCTTTCAAGGAGGGCAGCAGCAGGCTCAAGCTTGGCGCCCCGGCCCAAGCTCGGGCCTTCTCAGGCCCATAAAGGAGGCCAAGATTCAGGTTCAAGATTCCTGGATCCTCCTCCTCCAAGCCTGCTCAGTTTTGGGGCAGGGGCTACCACCCCCTCTCCCGTCACGCCAGCTGTGGGTCCTCCCATGGGGGGCCGGCTCTGCCACTTTCTTTCCGCCTGGTCCGTTATTACCATGGACAGGTGGGTTTTGGAAGTGGTCAGTCAGGGACTGCCTCTGGAATTCGAGCAGCACCCTCCAAGCCGAGCCCGCGCCCCTCGGGAGGAAAGAGTATCCGTCCATACTCAGGCGGCTGTCCAAGACAATATCGCTTAGCTCCTCCTCAAGGAGGCAGTAGCTCCAGTGACAGATTCTTCAGCAGACCCAGGCCTTGTCTCCAGGTACTTCCTGGTGCCCAAGCGGACGGGGGGCTGGTGCACAGGACAGGGCTTCCCTGACATCTGTCGATTATAGATAATCACCCCGGATCGCCCTCATCGTATTGAGAATGAGTTAGGCGGTAGACCGCTGTATCGTGACTCCTTGGACTAGGATGTCACTGGACTGCACTTATACCCCGGGGATGATGAGCCACCCTTTGACGCAGGGATGGAGGAAGGCCCTTCCTTTTTCCAGGGCTTTCTCTGCCTCATCTCCAATTCCACCGGAATGCCCCTGGAGCCCATCCAGAAAGAGGCGGAGTACCCTCTCACTGACATCCTCAAGAGAGGGGATACCCCGACGGAGGCCTTTCCAGTGGCCAAGGCCATTGTTGGCCCTCAAACTTTGGCAGTGTCCTGCCTCCTGCCCAGCACCATCTGCCCGCATGGCCCACAAGTACGCGGTGCCTATGGTGTCACTTGAGGGGTTCACAGAGCACCCTTTGGCCGAAAGCCTGGTGACTGCCTCTGTGTTCAGGTGTACTGGTAGTTCGGCCGACATTGTCTGACCCCCAGACAAGGAGTTCAAAAATGTGGACCACACTGCCCATGAGGTCTATGTGGCCCCTTCTCTGGGCCTTGGTCAAGCCAACTCGGCTGTCATTACGGCACACTTCTGTCATGCTCTTCACGGGTTATTAGATGAAGTCCTCCCTCATCTGCCAACGGACATGCAGACCATGGTCAAGCAGGTCCGTGACCAGGGCCATGCTGTCGCTAAACAGCAGCTACAGACAGCCTTGGACATCGGGGATTCTTGTGCCTACTTGCTTGCAGCCGCAGTGGCCTCTCACCGCAGGGCTTGGCTGAGACTTTCCTCCTTCCTGGCAGATACTCAACATATGCTTGCTGATGTGCCCTTTCTGGGGACCGACTTGTTCGGTCCAGGAGTGGCCGGTCACCTTCAGCGTATAGAGCAGTCCAGTGCCACTTTGGATGCTACTTCTACCAAGGGTTCTTTGGGCAAGAGCCAGCAGAAGAGAAAGAAGAAGCCATTTCGGCACTCTTTCCTTGCAGTCCGGCAGTCATCTTGTCAAGGAGGACCGCATCAGCAGCAAGCACAAGCTTGGCGCCCTCGGCCCAAGCAGGGTCCTCAGCAGCCCCATAAAGGAGGCCGAGGCTCGGGTCATGGAGCCTCCTCCTCCTCTAAGCCTGCTCAGTGACGGGTTGGGGGTCACCACCCCTACACCCATCATGCCAGCTCTGAGTCCTCCCTTGGGGGGTCAGCTCTGACACTTCCTTTCTGCCTGGTCCGCTGTCAGTTCGGACAGGTGGGTTCTCAGTGGTGGGTGGGATTGCCTCTAGAATTCGAGCAGTACCCTCTCAGCCGAGCCCGCGCCTCTCGAGAGAAACAGATTTCCGCCTGCACTCAGTCAGCTCTTTGAGACTACGTAGCTCAACTCCTCCTCAAGGAGGCAGTAGCTTCAGTGCCAGATCCTCCGACAAACCCAGGCTTTGCCTTCAGGTACTTCCTGGTGCCCAAGTGGACGGAGGGGGGTTAGTGCCCTATCCTAGATCTCCACGACCTGAATCAATGTCTCAGGTCTTGCACCTTTTCTGATGGTCACTCTGAACTAGGTCATACCATCCCTGTAGCGAAACATGTGGATCTTCCTTGTCAATCTTCACCATTCATTACTTCTGGGTGTAAGCCGGAGGCGCACCGTCCACGGAGCTTTTTTTTTTAAAGTTGCCTAGCGGCCGGTCCCTCGAGGCGGCGTCATGCGGCGGCCGTTAATAGAAGCACCGGCCTCCTCCTTAAACTCAGTTCTGTTTCTCCCACGGCCGAGGCAGCACCTGCTCTTCGAGCGTCCATATTTTGACTGCGTCTGCGACTCCTCTTTCCCGCACACTCGACGCCAATCGGTAAGACCGTTCTTTTTTATTTCTAAAGCGGCGCCGGGTGTGCTTTCCTACTGTTTTTTCTTGTTGATTTCGCGTTATGTCCGGTTCCGGAGCTAAACGTGTTTCGAAGACGGGCCGTGCCCCTATGCGTCGGTGTTACTGTGGCCGGCATTTCTCCGTCTCGGACCGGCATGACGTTTGTCTTCGTTGCCTGGGACCCAACCATGACATGGATTCGTGCGACGCCTGTTTCTCCATGGACCGCCGTGTCCTCGAAGTCCGCGCGTTCAAGCTCGGCAAAGCCCCGCCGACCTTCGGGGGACGACGTCGCTCAAGGGATTCTCAGGTAAGGTCTCTAGGCCCTCCCGGGTCCCTCCCGGCCTACTCTGGTCTGAGGAGGAGGGGCCCTCGTCTTTTCTTGCCGAGGAGGAGCCCCTTCCGCGGTGTCGGGAGTCAGAGTCCCTCCGGCCGCGGGGCGCCGACACCGCCCGCAGTCACCTTCGAGGTGCAGGCTCCCCGCGGCGAGGCTCCCGATTTTTGGGCTGTCAGGCCTCGACGCCTTCGGCGCTGCTTTCGGATCCTGGCAGCCAAGCCATGTGCCGGTGATCAAACGGGCGCCGCGGAGAGTCCCGGCGCCAAGCCAAGGGCGCCGCTGATCCCGGCGCCGTCTGCGCGCCGGTGATCGGGTGGCTTATTGGCTGTTAGCCGCCATGCCGGTGCCGTCATGGGGCGCCGATGGACAAGGCGGGCGCTCACGCGTGCCGCCGCTTCCGGGACGCTTCGCGCTGCGGGCCTTGTCCTTCTCCAGGCGGTAGCGGCCTTGCCGGGCGCCTGCTTGGGGTGTGGAGCTAGGCCTGGCTGCTACCGGGCGTGAAGGGAGGCGAAGCGGCGCCCCTTGGTGTCAGGGGCCGCTTCATGCCCTGGGCGGGCTTCAGGGGATCCTGGGTGGCAGCATTGAGGTCCTGTTGATCTCGCCCCTCCTCGGAGGGCGATGATTCAGACGTGGACTCATCCTGGCACCCCCACCTCGGAGTCTGGGTCCCGGTGGCTGAGGTGCCAGGCGGCAGCGGGCTCTCACCTCTGTCCCCCTTCCGCCGTCTCCTGAGGGTTCCCGCTGGGTGGCTGGAGCCCGGGGCAGGCGTGTGACGAGGGGGAGTGGCTCCTCTGAGGCCCGTGACAGCTACCCACGGGGTGCTGTTGCCCTCTAGGGACAGGGGGACGCTGTGGTCGAGGAGGAGGGCCTCTCGAGTCCGAGGGGTTGAGGGGCAGGGGTCTGCTGTTCGTCTTTGGCCACCCAGGGGGTGGCCAGGAGCCGAGTGCAGAGCCTCGCCCTCCCTCCAGGGTTCTAGGTGTCCTCGGGCGCGCGGCGGACTGCCCTCTTCTGGATCCATGTGTCCCAAGGCCGTCATAGGGAGGTTCTCCCCAGGGCTCTTCCAGGCCCGCCTCAGAGTTCCGCTTCATGGGCCTGGTTCTGATATCCGGATCCTCTTTCCAGGGCCCTTTCCCGGATTCCAGAGCCCTCGTGAGAGAGCAGTTACTCCATGAGGTGCCCCTTCCTATCTCTCTGCCTCACCACCCCTCGCCTCCAGGCCATGTCGGTCCCACGGGTCCGTTATCCTGGGGCAGTTCAGGGTTCTGCGCGCCTCCCTCATATGTTAGATACATGCATGAGCGGGTCTTTCGACTCTCCCCACCGCCGCAGGAATCCTCTGGGCATTCCAGTTCCCCATCATCCTCGTCTCCCTCCTCCGAGGGAGAGGAACCCCCTGCTCATCTGTCCTCCGATGCTGATTTCACAGAATATCGCCGCCTTTCGAGGATGGTGAGGATCTCCGGATTTCCACGCTCACAGAGACACATCAACGGAGACGCCAGGAATTCCTTGGTGAATTCAGTGCCCAGCATCTGGTGGTACCTTCCTGGCTCATCCCTTCCAGGAGTGTGCTATCCGTCATGGCAGTCCCTGCCGCTTCTTCCCAGCCCCGCGGACTGCCAGCGAGGTATTGTGCCCTCTGAGTCTCTCAGGTTCCCTCCCAACCCGTCCTCAGGTTTGGTATACCTGGATACTCCTTCTGGGCGCCGCTGCTGGCGCATGTACTGCCCACCGGATTCGACTCTCCAGTTCGGACTGCTAGCTTAAGAGTGTTCTTCTTCTCGTATGAGTGCATGTATTGCATCACATCAGGCTCACCACGCTGCTTCACAACCGCATCTGTGGTCGATGATGTCCCAGCTGCTGGCATCTATGCCTGATACGGAGCAAACCAGACAAGCCGCCTCTCTCCATGTAGGGCCTGGAGCTGGCAAGACACCAAGCAGTGGTACTTATGACGCCAATGAGGTGGCTTCCAGGCTTGCGGGACAGCGATCTGCATCAGGCGGACGGCATGGCTTGCTCTTTCCAGGTTGTCACCCCTGGCCCGGCGAGGGTGATTCGCCTCCGCCTTCCGGGGACCCGCTTTTTTCTTCCAGAGCTAGGAGACTTTTACAGGGCTCCCTCCGCCTCCTCGCCCTCGGGAGGCACCTCCTAGCTCTTCTCCCACTTAGGCTTTCTGAATAAGCAGGTCTTTCCTTCTGTTTCTCACCAACAGAAGGCTGGGGTCTTGTCTCAGGGTATGGCCTCTTCCTCCAGGGAAGAGGAGCTTGGTATCACTGGTGATGAATGGTGAAGATTGACAAGGAAGATAGGAAAATTACTGCACTCCACCGTAATTCTTGATCTTCTCTTTGTATCTTCACCATTCATTACTTACACCCTCCCACCATCCCTCAGTGGCCTCTTCCTGTGGCTTCTCCACCTCGCCTCCTTCCCTCTCTTGCATTTATATAAAAATATAGGGAAAATTGCTTCATTTTCCAAAAAAAAAAAAAAAAGAAAAATCTTCTTCGGGGTTTAAATCAGAAAAATTATTTACTCTAAGATTCATGGGCTATCTCGTGATTGCATTACGATCAGACTGCACAACTATCTCTTGCTATTCTTATGGCAAGATACCTCTGGGTTATTTGGCCTGGCTCAGGCTATTCAGTTTGATCCTGCAATCCCGTGTTCAGATAGTTGCCCTGAAATCTAATCCCCCCCTCTATTCTTGCCTTGCAGAGCAGAGGAACGAGTACGTCTGTTCCTTTCTCTTCTAAAAAAAAAAAAAAAAATGCTGAGGGAACTCTCTCCGACTGCTATAGGCATCTTGGTATCTGGGTCATTCATCTAGTAAAAAAAAAAAGGGGAAAAGGAGAAATCAAACAAGAAGGCAAATGAGAAGGTAGGCTATCCTTCTCGCTGTTTTGCTAAGTGGTTTCTCCCTTTAAGTGTCCTCCTGGACAATTTTTACAGTAGAGCTCTACTGACCATATCCAATCTTAGCCAGCCTAAGCCTTGGCCGCCTTAGCCAGTCAGTCTGGGTCCTGCTTTTCTTGGAACGCCTGAAAGGCTTACATTTTCCATTTCTAAACCCTGAGCAGCGCCTCATGCTGTGGGGTTTTATTCTTCCCTCCTCAGCTGTCCTCCAGTTAAAGGCCTTCCACGGCCAGGAGCCCGAGGTGGGTGTCAAGAACAATGGCATGTTGAAGATGAGGACTATGCCTTCTGAGGCTGTCTAGCTGGTTCGGTGAACCTTTCTTCAGCTCTGTCTCCGGGATTCTTGCTTCCCTTTAGTCGAGCCTTCAGCTACAAGCTTTACTATGCTTCATGGGCATTCTGGTCCTTCAACATCCCATCTCTCTTCTCTTTCTTTCTTCTTCTTCTATTTCTCATTTCCTTACTCATCTCTCTCCCAGAGTCGCCCAGGTAAGGAGGCCCTGCACCCCTAGGCTAGGATGTTCTTATCTCCTCTGTCCTTCCTCCATCGGCTTATTCCTTTTCAGTTCATTCTTCCTTGCTTTTGCTATCCCTCGGCTATCTTGCCTCGCCTATCTATATTTTCTGCTTCTTATTTTGCCTCCGGCTCACAGAACTGAGTTGGAGGAGGAGTCGGTCACATTAACGGCCGCCTCCCAGATGACGCATGACGCCGCTCTCGAGGCGGGGTCTTAGGCAACTTTAAAAAAAAAGTCTCCTGACGGTAGCGCTTCCCGCTTACACCCAGGAAGTAATGAATGGTGAAGATACAAGAGAAGATCAAGAATTACGGTAGGTACGTAATTTTCCTTTCTGTTCACTGGATCTACAGGACACGTTCTTTCACATCCCGATCCGTCTATCCCATCAGCGGTTCCTCCGCTTCAGGGTCGAAGGGACCCTGTACAAGTTCCGAGCCATGCCGTTCGGCCTGTCATCGGCCCCACGGGTCTTCACCAAATGCATTGCAGTGGTGGCGGCCCACCTTAGGCGTCAAGGAGTTAGAATCTACCCATATCTCAATGATTGGCTCTTGGCAGGTTCCACCCTACATGAGGTGGAAAGGTCCAGGGATCTGGCCCTCCAAACCTGCTCCCAACTCGGCCGCCTGATCAACGAGGCTAAGTCGGAACTCGTGCCTTCTCAGGTGATGGGCTTCATCAGGGCAGAGCTTGACTCTTGTCAAGCCATAGCTCGGCTCCCAGTGGTCAGGGCAGAGGTTCTCTCCTCCTCTGCATGATCATTTCTGGTTGGGCATTTGTGCCCTGCCTTGGACTTTCTGCGCTTTCTGGGTTACATGGCGGTGTGCAATTCGGTGGTTCGGGTGGCACATGCGCTCTCTCCAGTAGCAGCTGCCCACCCGGCGGGCTCGGCGATATGGTCATTTCAGCCAGCTGATCACTGTAACCTAGAAGATGTGGGATGCCCTCCAATGGTGGATCACCCCAGACTGTTTGCAGGAAGGGATCCCGTTTGTCCGCCCGACCCAACAGTCATCCGTACGACCGATGCCTCTCTCATGGGCTGGGGAGCCCACATGGGGGACAACAGGGCCCATGGGTTCTGGACTCCCGAGGAGTCCCGATGCCACATCAACCTGTTTGACCTTAGAGCAGTCAGACTGGCACTGTCGGCTTTCGCCCCTCAGCTCCGGTGTCAAGTGGTTCAGGTCCAGGCGGACAATACCATGACCATGTACTACCTCAACAAACAGGGCGGCACACACTCCCGTCTGCTTTGCAGGGAGACACTCCGCATCTGGACCCTCGTCAGCCGTCTGGAGGCGGATCTCCTAGCCATTCATGTGGCAGGAGCCTCAAACCATCTGGCGGATGCTCTCCGCCACTTAGGCGAGACATTCCACGAGTGGTCTCTCCATCCAGAGGTAGCTTACAGCCTGTTCTCCCACTGGGGCAGACCGATGCTGGACCTGTTTGCCTCCAGGGAAAACACCAAGCTGAGGCTGTTTCAAACAACATGAAGTCTTGCTATATTATGACAGATGCAGTTTGTCCCACCATTAGAACTGCTCCGGGGGTGAAAGAGTTAACTTCCATGCAGAGCATGGAACTTAGAGCGCGAGCTCGGTTAAAGAAGCTCTGTTAGGGTGGTTTCAAACTGAAACCGTCAGATTCTTTACTCCGCCTCACTGAACAGTCGCTCTGGAGATTCCTCCTGCTGCTCGGTTCATTTCCTCGGTTTAAAGCGTCTTTTCTCGGTTGAATTTAACTGCGATATTATTTATTTTAACCGCAAACCGATCGGTTCAAGCTCTGTCTATGGTATTGTAAGTAATAGATAGGTTTTCTGTGTGGAACTTGTAAATGTTTATCGCTCGGTTTGAACCGATCGAATTGTATTTAAACTTGGTTTTAAAGCCTTTAAGGCTTGTTAAAGTCGGTTCGGTTCTTATCGGTTCTAAAAAACGGATTTCATTACGGTTTTTTCCACGACCAAGACACGGTTGGGAACCGAGTAAGGGTGTCTTGCCTGGCACTGCCATCAAAAGGGCAAGTTTTGGTTAGGCTGGCATTATGTCTGAGAAACCCAAAAGAAAACCCAGCCACTGGGTTTCAACACTGTAGTGTCTGTGGGAAGCCTTTGCAAGGCTGACCCACACACCACATGTGTTTATTGTCTGGGGTTTGACCACCTCAATGCAGACTGCCAGATTTGCAAGAATTTCCCTGCAGCTACCCTAGATAAGAGAGTTGGTAGGCTCAGGGAACGAGAGGCCAAAAAGTCCGCTGACCCGGATGGCCAGCCCAGTTCGGTGCCAGCCGAACCAGAGGGAGTGCCCTCTGACCAGGCAAGACTTCTCGGCAAACGAAAGCTGACTCTGAGGAGCCAGTTCCAGCAAAGAGAACTAGAACGCCAGCAGGTGTGGAGTCCAAAATTCTTCTCCAACTGCTGCAGAGATAGCCAGGGCAATACAGATTGTCCAGTCACTGTCCTCGGTTCCTCCGAACCGCCACTATCTGGCAAAGGTCGGTTCGGTCGGTTCCACGGGTTCAAGAATATGATATAGAGGAGTTTATGAACCAGAGGAGGGGAGGATGATTATGATCAGTGTGAATGTGACTTTGAAAGTCTGGATGTGCCCATTGAACCGGACATCTCCCAGACAGACCTTTAGGTGAATTTCCCAGGCTTTCTGAGTCCCTTCTCATTTTTGTTTTATAAAAGTTGCTGAGACCCTCCAGCTTCCTTTAGAGGAGGCTTTGGATGAGCAAGAGGAGCCTGACTATGTAGAGATGATGGATATCCCAGAGTCCAGGAGATTGTCCATCCCTTTACATAAATCTTTTAGGAAACAAACAATAAAAATTTTAAAAGCTCCTAATTCTGTGCCTCCTGTAGATAAAAAGATGGACAGGAGGTACACTTTGTCAGATCCTGATACAGATTTTCTTTCTACAGCAGTGCAGCTGTTAGTAGTTCAGGCGTGAGCCTGTGATAAAGCTAATATTCCCTGGCTTCATCCTCCTGACAAGGACCAGGAAGATTGACGCCATGGCACAAAACAATACATGGCAGCATCTTTGGGACTCAGACAAGCAAACTATATGGCTTATGTTGCGAGATACCAGAAATCTAGATGGGATACTGTCATGGCCTTAGCTAAACAGGTCCCTGGCCAGCTTGCAAAGGAGCTGGAGCAGGTGGCTCTTGATGGTATTGAGGCATCTAAGGTGCAATTCCATGCTGCAGTGGATTCTAATGATGTATCCTCTAGAGTTATGGCTACATCTGTGGCTTTTTCGTAGATTGGCCTGGCTCAGGTGTGTACTACTTTGTCACAGGATACCCAGTCTAAGGCTATGGATTTTCCTGTGGTGGGAAATTCTCTGTTTGGGGAGCAGACAGAGAATTATATGAAGAAAATGGATGAATATAGAACCACTTATAGGAGTGCACAAGCCAAGGAACGGCAAGCCACTCCTCAGAGGCAGCCCCCCAGGGGTAGGGGCAGGCCTTTTCACAGGCCTTTTTACCAGACCCAGGCCTCCTCTTCAGCCTATGCTCAGAGGGGGTTCTTCAGAGGGAGAGGCAGATGGGGTACGAGCAGGCCTGCTCCCACCCCTCAGCCTAAAGCCCCTGCCAAACAGGCACCCTGATGGGATGCCCAGGGTCGGCCCTCCATTACCTGTAGGGGGCAGGCTGGCTTACTTCGTCCAGGACTGGGAGTCTTTAACATCAGACAGGTGGGTCCTGGAAGTAGTGAGCCAGGGTCTGGTTCTCAGCTTCAAAAATTTCCAAAGATGAGAGCCAGATCTTTTCCACCTGCAAACCCTTTAGAGACTCTTGCTTTGGAAACAGAAGTCTCAACCCTCCTAGCTCTCAGAGCTGTAGAAAGGGTTTCTCCCCTACACCAGGGCAAGGGTCTGTACTCCAGGTACTTCCTTACCCCAAAAGACAGGAGAGTGGCGGCCTATCCTGGATCTAAGATATCTGAACAAGCACCTTTTAAAACCAAAATTCAAAATGGTGACTCTGGGAATGATTTTACCCTCCTAAGGCCAGGGACTGGCTAGCTTCCCTGGACCTCAAGGATGCCTACTTCCATGTTCTTATCAGAAGCTCCCATCAAGTACCTCAGATTGAACTGCCCTCATGCCATTATCAGTTCAGAGCAATGCTCTTCGCCTCACCTCTGCCCCAAGGGTGTTCACAAAATGCCTGGCAGTAGCAGTTGCTCATCTAAGAAGGCAAAGATTGCCATTTTTCCTACCTGGACGACTGGCTCATTGTGGGTCAGTCTCCAGACCAGGTCAAATCACACCTGCTAGTTACCCAGCAGCTGCTTACCTCTCTGGGCTTTCTTCTCAATCTTCCAAAGTCAGTTTTGGAACCTGTCCAGGTACTCACCTTTATAGGCGCAGAACTGGACACAAAGCAGGCCAGAGCCTTCCTTCCCCTGGAAAGGGTAAGGACCTTGGTGGCCCTGGCCTCGTCCTTCACTCTGCAGGTCTCTCGACCAGCAAGGCATTTCCTGCAGCTCCTAGGACACATGGCTGCTTCCACAGCTGTAGTGCAAGGAGCAAGATTTCAGATGAGGGACATTCAGTTCCATTTGAGAGCTTTCTGGTCTCAAAGAAGAGGTCTCCTATCCAAGTTAATCCCAGTGACTCGAACCCTGATCCAGGCCCTTCAGTGGTGGCAGGATCAGAGCATTCTGAGACAAGGGGTGCCTTTCATCCCTCTGTCCCACTCCTTGACCCTTACTACAGATGCATCCCTCTTGGGATGGGGAGCTCACATGGGCTACCTCTCCACCCAGGGGTTATGGTCCCCTCAGGAATCTCTGCTCCACATCAATCTGTTGGAACTCAGAGCTGTTTTTCTAGCACTTCAGGTTTTTTCTGCATCTGTTCAGAACAAGGTGGTACAGGTCAGAACAGACAACACCACTACAGTGTGGTACATCAACAAACAAGGGGGCACTCGGTCTTTGGCCTTGTGCACCGAGGCGATGAAGTTGTGGTCTCTGGATTATTCCCTGAACACTTCCCTCATAGCAGTTCACCTCCCAGGCAAGGACAATGTCCTGGCAGATGCTCTCAGCAGGATTTCCCAGGGCCATCACGAATGGTCACTGGATCCCCTAGTACTGGTAGGGTTGCCACCTGTCAGGTTTTTTTACCTGGTGATCAGGTTTTCTGGGTCCCTATCAGGTAATCCAGTTTTGCTGTGTGCTGGTCAGGTTTTTGAGCCATTTTGAGTGCTCACATACTTTTGAAACAAATGTTGTCATATTATTCATTGTTTCAGCTGCATGTCCAGCTTACAAACAAGTTCTGTTGTCAATATAACCCTTTGTTTGTGAAAGCAGTCAGCCTGGGAGGTGTAAAGTATGGTCATTAACACCATTAGCACTTATTCATACATGTGATATGTCCAACTTGCTTAAGAGGGAGATTTGGGTCAAATTAGGAGGGAGATTGGCCTGCCAACTTGTTTAAGAGGGAGATTTGGGTCAAATTAGGAGGAGATTGGCCTGCTAGTAGGAGATGCCGTAACGTCGTATGCTTTGTCCTTAAATGGTGTCACAAACATAAGAAAAAGTCATTAAAAACGTAATGCATTTCATTTTGTCAATAATAAGCACTAAAAGAATAAACAACTAGTTATATAAAGTTATCAGATACATTGTTCATCACTGATTTAATTTTTATGTGTCTTTATCTGCCCATAAAAGATGGATATTTTGGACAGAATTTTACTTAAGCAGGAGATTTTGTTTCCAGGAGGAGGGAGGGAGTTCATTAAAAAAAAAAACAGGAGTCTCCTGCGTAAAGAGGGAGATATCACATGTATGCTTATTTAACCTAATCTTTTCCACTGCATCTTGTCTTTTATCGATATAACAAATGGTCTTCTAGGAGAAACAATGCATGATGAGTCATAAAAAGAGGTGGGGCTAGGGGCGGAGCTTAGGATCCGGTTTTTGCCCCATCCAAAGGTGGCAACCCTAAGTACTGGGGATAGTTTTTGCCAGATGGGGCACTCCTCAGATAGATCTTTTTGCAGCCCCAGACAATCGTCAACTTCCACTTTTTTGTTGCAGGCCCCCAGTGTTGGGCTCAGTCCCCCTGGATGCCTTTCTCCTCGACTGGAAAGGGAAGTTCCTTTTTGCCTTTCCCCCCTTCCCTCTCCTGTTCAAGGTACTAGTCAAAATCAGGTCTCAGCCCTTCAAGATGATCCTGATTGCTCCAGACTGGGCCAGGCAGCCCTGGTACCCACTCTTTCTGTCCTTAGCTGTCCATCTTCCCCTGTGTCTCCCCAGGAACCACAATCTGTTAACCTGTGCTCAGGGGAGAGTTTGGTATCCAAATCTCAAATCCCTCAACCTCAAGGCCTGGCTCTTGAGTAGTTAGAGTTTGCTGATCTACAACTTTCTCAAAGTGTTCTCAAAATCCTGAAAGCTGCTAAGAAGCCTTCCACCAGGGCTACCTATAACTCCAAGTGGAAAAGGTTTTCCATATGGTGTTCTGGGAAGCATATTTCCCGGAATCTGCTGATTTACCCACTGTATTGATTATATGGTCCATCTTAATTCTTTGGGACTGAGACCAGCTACCCTGAAAGTGCACTTGGCAGCTGTCTCTGCCTTCATTTCAGCAGGGAAGCCTCTTCTTTCTGCTCACCCTGTATTTTCCAAGTTTTTTAAGGGATTGCTTCATACCAATCCTCCATTCAGGGACCCTGCCCCTGCTTGGGATCTTAATGTTTGCATTGCTCAGCTGATGCAACCCCCCTTTGAGCCTCTGTCTTCGGCAGAGCTTAAGTATTTGACTTGGAAAACTGTATTTCTAGTAGCCATGACTTCTGCCAGGCGCATAAGTGAGTTACAGCCTTTATCAGTGGAGACTGACTTTATTTCCTTTCACAGGGATAAGGTAGTCCTCAGGACTAACAGGAAGTTTTTGCCTAAGGTGGTTACGGATTTCCACCTTAACCAATCTGTTTCACTTCCAGTGTTCTTCACTGACCATTCCTCCTCTGGTGAGAGGAGGCTGCACAGCTAGATGTTAAGAGGGCCCTAAGTTACTACATAGAGCGTACAAGGGTCACAGGTTTGACTCCTCCAACTGTTTCTCACTTATGGTGAGGTTGGGAAAGGAGACCTGCCACCTAAGAGATCCATTGCCAGGTGGATCGTCTCTTGTATCCAGTTTTGCTATCAAAAAGTGGGGTTCCCCCCTCAGGCCTGAGGCTCACTCTACCAGAGGTACTGCTGCATCTCTAGCTGCTGCTAGAGACATCCCTATCTTGGAGATATGTCAAGCAGCTACTTGGAAAACAGTACACACTTTCACTAGCATTACTCCTGGATATCCAGGCCAGGAGGGATGTTCGGTTTAGCACAACCGTGCTTCAGACCTATTCCCTAAGTAGGTTCTGTCCCTCCTCCATGGAGGTACTGCTGTGTAGTCTGCATCTGTCATAATATAGCAAGACTTCATGTTTGATGAAAAAATTACTCACCTTAGTAATATTGTTTCTTCTAATGGAGTCTTGCTATATTATGACCTCCCCCCCAGCCTGCCCCTCTCAGAACTTCTACTTCGGGTCTGGGGTGGGCAGTCCACTGTTGGCATTTATTGATGCCCCCTTTTATGTTTGGGTGTTGTCTTATTTAGTTATTTTATCTTATTTTTCTGGTCCCCTGACTTGAGTCTTGGTGTTGGGACCAGGAAAATGTGTGAATATTTTAGTAGCCAGTTGGCTAGTGTAGGTTACAGCTTCCACACAGAGCCTTAGTGAGTTTTGCTCAAAGATCTGGCGGTTTCAGTTTGAAACCACCCTAACAGAGTCTTTAACGAGCTCAGCTCTAAGTTCCATGCTCTGCATGGAAGTTAACTCTTTCACCTCCGGAGCAGTTCTAATGGTGGGACAAACTGCATCTGTCATAATATAGCAAGACTCCATTAGAAGAAACATTACTAAGGTGAGTAATTTTTTCTTCATGCCCGCCCCCCTCAGCTGGGCTCGCTGCAGTGGGATGCCTTCTTGAGGCCGTGGACCCCAGGCCTCTTCTACACCTTCCCTCCATTTTTCTTGATCCACAAGGTGCTCCTCAAGGTGAAGAGGGACAAGGTGAAGGTGATTCTGGTAGCCCCAGTCTGGCAGTGCCAGTTCTGGTATCCAGACCTCCTCAGCTGCAGGCACCTGGAGCGGCTTCCAGTATGCCCGGACCTGATCTCTCTCAATCAGGGGAAGGTATACCATGCGAACCTTCAATTCCTGCACCCCACAGCCTGGTACCTGAGCAGCTAGAGTTTCAGGCTTTGGGTCTTTCCAAGGATGTCCTCACCGTGGTGGAGGTATCCAGAAAGGATCAATCAGGAAGTGTTATGCCTTCAAATAGAAAAGGTTTTCCATTTGTTGTCAGGGCAAGGGCCTGGACCCTCTGTCCTGTCCAGTGGCTAACATTCTTGACTACCTTTGGTCTCTGTCCAAAAGGGGTCTTCGGTCATCAACCCTTAGGGTGCACCTGGCAGCCATCTCTGCTTACCGGGCGCGGGCCGATCAGCCAGTGTTCGTGCAAGAGACAGTGATCAGGTGCTTTTTCAAAGGCCTGGATCACATATCCCCTTCACAGCGTGAACCTCCACCTCCGTGGGATCTACTGCTGATACTGGCAAAGCTTATCAGCAAGCCATTCAAACCAGTGCACAAGTGTGTGTTGTCACAAGTGTCGTGGAAGGCCTCCTTCTTGGTGGCTATAACGTTTGTCAGAAGAACAGGGGAGCTTCAGGCACTTTCGGTGGACTCCTCTTATCTGGTCTTCCACAGGGACAAGGTTGTCCTATGCCCCCAACCGGAATGCCTTCCGAAGGTGTTGTCACAGTTTCACCTTAACCAGGTGTTAACTCTGCCAGTATACTACCCTAATTACAATTCGGAGGCTGAGTACAGGCTGCATACTTTGGACCTGAGGCAAGCTCTCTTGTATTATAAGGAGAGGATGGCGGAAATTTGGGGAGAGGTTCGCCAGCTGTTTGTCACCCACGCTGAAGCTGATTCTGGCAGACCTGCAGCAAAACAGACTATTGTAAGGTGGATTACATCTTCCATAAGTCTGTGCTATGAGTTGGCGGGCATGGAGCCTCCCGGAGGAATAAGAGCTCATTCTACCCACCATACCGCCGCATTGGTGGCTGCTTCCAGGGGCATCACTATCCAGGAAATCTGTCTGGCTGCTACCTGGAAGTGAGCAAACACCTTCATTACCCATTACCACATCGACCTTGAGTCACGCCAGGATGCTGGTTTTGGGGCCTCAGTTCTCCAGTCTCTGTTTCCCAAGTGAGTATATTGCGAGGGGTGCGCCTTGCCTTCCTCCTCCCGGAGAACTACTAGGAGTCTGCCAATAAGTGTGGATGAACAACATATCCACGAGCCTAGAAAAACAGGTTACTCACCTGTAACAGTAGTTCTAGGAGTGGTATATGTTATTCATCCACATGGACCCACCCGACCTCCCCGGCTGCAGATGCACAAACCTGGCTTCCAGCGGGCTGAGATCTGGCATCATGGGGTGGTGCCGAGGGAGGAGCAAGCTTGAAGACTTCCGGCGATTCTTAAAGGGGAAAGGGACATGCCAGTAAGTGTGGATGAACAACATATACCACTCCAAGAACTACTGTTACAGGTGAATAACCTGTTTGTCTCCTTCAGCACGACCCGTCTAGGTCAACCTGTTGCTATCCGGTGCATTTCAGCATGGTTAGTGGCATGCCTTCGCCACTGCTACTCCATGGCACAGGTCAAGCTGGAAGGCAGAGTGTACGCTCACTCTACCAGAGCAGTCGCAGCATCTCTGGCTGAAATCTGCATTGTGGACATCTGCAGTGCAGCCACTTGGAGCTCCGTGCATGTGTTTGTAAAGCTCTATGCCTTGGATATCCATGCCAGACAACATCAGTCCTTTGACAGTACAATCCTTAATGGACTTCTGTCCTAAGTGAGCTCCTCTCACCTGTCGCCCATCTCAGGGGATTATTTTAGTTCGGTACTCTCCCATTAGTGTGAATGAGTGGTGGAGACTTTATGTCCAGGAAGGTATTGAAATTACATACCTACCGTAATTCTTGATAATCTTGGATGAAGTCTCCACCGCTCATTCACATGCCCACCCACCATCCCCCAGGCTCACTTCTCTGTTTATGGTCTTCACTCCTTCAGTCATTGGGCTGTGAAGACTGTCCTTTGATTTTTTTTACACGGGTCATTCAGACTATTTTATATCAGATTATTTAGGCTAGTCCTTTCTAGATTAGTTAAGCTGCACCTTCTCAGGGAAAAAAAGGTACTGAGACGGTTGGAGGGTCGACGCCGAGGTAGTCTATAGTGCACGAGCCTAGCTCGCAGTACCATTCCCTCGCAGCTCCACCTCGGCGCTGGCCCTCCTGAAAAAGTTTGGCTCCCGCTGGGTCCTGGCTCCTCCGGCGTACTCCCATTTGTGTGAATGAGTCCAAGAAGATCAAGAATTACGGTAGGTATGTAATTTCCATTTCTAGGGACGTGGATATGTTGTTCAATCCACACTTTGTGGCAGGTTCCTTGCCACTTTAAATCTTGCCGGAAGGTCTTCAAGCTGGTTCCTTCCACCGACCCGGGTGGTAAAACCCTCGGCTCCGCCCCATGGCGCCAGATCTTCCTTACTGCTTGGAAGCTCAGGTTCCCTCCTTAGCGCTCGGCGTTTTAGGCCTGGATCCAAACTCTTCAGGTGTTCCGAAAATAATTGTAAAGTTTACCAGACTACAGTCTTCATCTTCCCTCGCTGCTACAATGGATAGATCCACTCCCGTTTCCGTCGGTGCCCCTGCGGGCAGATGATGTCACCGACCAATCTGTACTCCACGTGCATTTACTGCCTGGGTCTTGACCATGATCCGCAGACCTGCGATCTGTGCAAGTCCTTCTCGGCTTTGGTTTTAGAGGACCGCGCTGCCAGACTACAACTTGGGCACCCCAAGAAACAGTACCCGCCAGTGAAGATGAAAGGGGGGGCCCGTTGGGCAGTGTCCGCAGCTGCAGGCTCCGTGGAGCAGCTAATAGCCCTCGAGGAGGAGGCGGCCCAGGCTGCTTCATCTTCCTCCACTGTGTTTATCCTGCTCTCCTTGGGCTCCTCCTACACTGCGTCTTTTAAGGAGCTTTGCCAGTCCCTCTCCACCAAGGGAGAAGGGCCATCAAGACATACCAGTAGGTCCAAGAAAAAAGAACCAAAAGGTAAGTCCCATCATCGACGTTCATGGGAGCAGGAGAGATCCCCTTCACCGGACCGTCGACTTTCGACTTCGGTCGAAGTTGCAGGTAAGGTTACTGGCTTCACGGTGCCCCGTCAGGTCAGCCAGCCGAGATACCCGTCGACGTGGTTGAGATTTTTCTTGACCTTTTGGACAGTTTGTCGACTGGAGAAGCAGACGGCCCTTCTTCACCGGTTCCCCTGGTGGTAACCAAGACTTTCCTGTGCCAAAGTCCCCGGTCAAGGACCCTGAACCGAGGGATGAGCGGGTTTCCTGCCCCCTCTTTGACCCACCCTCGGCAACCCCGAAGGTCTCTGTCTCTGTCCTCTTCCATGTTTGGTAGATCTCGCCAACATCGGCGGTCCCGACACCATGGAAAGTGGTGTCGCCGCTCAGCCTCTTCGGAAGATAGGCTCCGACGCAAGTTACGCCGGCGCTATTAGGACATGATGTGGCAACAACTTTTGACCGGTAACAAGCCGACTCCGTCGCCTTCTCTGTCCATTAAGTGGCTGTCACCGGAGCGACCGAAGCAACCCCTTATAGTTGTCAAAGAGCCAACCCCAGCACCGGTTATTCGGCCAAAACCGTCTGCTCCGCCCATTGTGGTGGAACCACCGCCTCCTCAGCCGAACACTGGGGCCCCGACCAAGGATTCTCGGTCAGGTCAGGGCTTGCCCCACAGGCTGTCTGTCACCCTCACTCCCGATCGGCCTTGGCAGGTGGAGGGTGGCTGAAGCGCTCGGCAGCTGTTTGCAGACTCCTTGGAGTCTGACGACTCCTCCCTTTACTCCAGGCCCATTGACCTGGAATCTGCAGGGGGTCAGTCGGTGGAAGAGACCCCATCATCGTTCTTGGGAATACTTTGACTCATCTCAGAATCCACTAGGATGCAGCTCGAACCCGTTCAGAAACGGGCCAGGTATCTGCTCACGGAGATGCTGGACCGAGGAGATTCCCCTACGGAGGCCTTCCCGGTAGCGGAAGCCATTTTTGGCCCGGCCCTTGAGTTGTGGCAGTGGCCTGCATCTTGTCCCATGCCTTCGGCCAGCATGGCTCGCAAGTATGCAGCCCCTACCGGTTCACTCTCCAGTTTCTCAGAACACCCCTCTGTGGAGGAGCTGGTGACTGACAAAGTTTTCCAGCGTTCCAGGAACGCTAGGGACATGGACAAACCGCTAGATAAAGAATCCAAAAAGCTGGATTATTCAGGACAGAAGGTTTACGCTGCTTCCTCCCTAGGCCTTGGACAGGGTAGCTCGGCTGTACTGATGGCACATTTTTCACATGCCCTTATGGGTTCCCTGGATGAGATGAACCCCATCTCTCGGCTGACCTTCAGACTACGGTCAAGCAGGTGCAGGATCAGGGAAGGGCGGTGGCTAAACAGCAGCTCCAAACTTCTTTGGACATCAGTGACTCTTGTGCCCAGTCAATAGCAGCCATAGTAGCCATGCACTGCAGAGCTTGCCTGTGGATCTCCACCTTCGCGCGGCAGACACACAGCACAAGCTGGCAGACGTTCCCTTCCTGGGCACCGACTTGTTCGAGCCAGGGGTGGAAGGCCATCTCCAGAGGATCGAGAAGTCCAGTGCCACCTTGGACTCTGTCACATCTGCCCAGAAGGACAAAGGCCACAAGCAGCAGCGTAAGCCCTTTCGCCCTTCCACCCCTGCGGCACTTACGGCCCAGCAGCACCAGCAACAGGGCCAGCAGACTCACACTTGGCGCCTTAAGGCCAAGTCTGACATTTCTCCAGTAGGAAGCCTGGAGGGAAGGTTCCAGGAAGCCCCTCGGCCGGCCCTTCCTCCAAGCCTGCCCAGTGACGGATCGAGGGGTGTCACCCCCAGCCTCGTCGCTCCTCCCCGGGTTCCCCCCCATGGGGGGGGACGGCTACGCCACTTCCTTTCCTCCTGGTCCGCTATCACCATGGACCGCTGAGTGCTAGAAGTGGTCGGCAGGGGTCTGCCTCTGGAGTTCAAGCAGTCCCCTCCCTATCGAGCCATCGCCTCACAGAGGGGGCAACGGGTTCCGCAGCCTGTCAGCTCATCAAGCTGATATTGCCCTGCTCCTCCAGAAGGAGGTGATCAGCAAGGTGGCGGACCCTCCTCCAGACCCAGGGTTTGTGTCCAGGTACTTCCTGGTCCCAAAGCGGACGGGGGCTGGCGCCCCATTCTCAACCTGCACGACCTGAACAAGTTCCTAAGGCCATGCACCTTCAGGATGGTCACTCTGGCTTAGATCATTCCATCCTTGGAACTAGGCATATGGGTCTGCTCTCTGGATCTCCAGGATGCATTCTTTCATATCCCAATCCATCCATCTTATCACGATTCCTCTGCTTCAGAGCAGAGGGATCTCTTTACGAGTTCCAAGCCATGCCCTTCAGCCTTTCTCCAGCTCCCAGGGTCTTCACCAAATGCATGGCAGTGGTGACAGCATTCCTGTGGCGCCCAGGGGTCTGGGTGTACCCTTACCTGGACGACTGGCTGATTGCAGCCCCTTCCAGGTTGGAGGTGGAGTGATCCAGGTATCTGGCCCTCCAGGTCTGCTCTTAGATTGGCCTCCTCATCAACAAGGCCAAATTGGAACTTGTGCCATCGCAGGTGATTCAGTTCATCGGTGCAGAGCTTGACTCTCTTCGAGCCAGAGCCTGTCTCCCAGCAGACAGGACCGAGTTCCTTTCCTCCTTTGCCCAGTCATTTCTGGTTGGGTAATTGTGCCCTGCCCAGGACTTCCTGCACCTTCTGGGCCTCATGGCTGCCTGCACCAGCGTGGTCCGCTGGGCCCATTGGCATGGGGCTGGTCAGCCAGTGGTCACAGCGCTCCGGTCCTTTGGACCAGCCGGTGACAGTGACCCAGGAGATGTGGGACAGCCTGCAGTGGTGGCTCGTCCCAGCTCATCTGCAGGAGGGTATCCTGTTTGTCCATCCAAGCCGACGGTCACTCTAACGACCGATGCCTCTCTGATAGGTTGGGGTGCCCATCTGGGGGACCTCCGGGCCTTCGGCCTCTGGTCCTCTGAGGAGTCTCGATGTCACATCAACCTGCTGGAGCTGCAAGCGGTTCAACTAGCCTTCACCACCTTCGCTCCATTTGTACGGGGTTGGTTGGTTCAGGTCCAGAGGGACAACACCATGACCATGTACTACCTCAACCGTCAGGGCGGGACGCACTCCTTGCCTGTGTGCAAGGAGGCTCTCTGCATCTGGTCTCTCGTGATCAGCCTGGAGGTGGATCACCTAGCCATCCATGTGGCAGAAGCCTCCAACAGTCTGGCCGATGCCCTTGGCTGGATAGGCGCTGCATCTCAAGAGTGCTCTCTCCTGCCGGAGGTAGTACAAGACCTGTTCTCCCATTGTGGCACTCCTCAGGTGTACCTGTTTGCCTCCAGGGAAAATGCGAAGCTGAGGCTGTTTCACGCCCACCCCCCTCAGCAGGGCTCGCTGCAGGGGGATGTCTTCTCGAGGCCGTGGACCCCGGGCCTCTTTGATGCCTTCCCACCATTTCCCTTGATCCACAAGGTGCTCCTCAAGGTGAGGAGGGAAAAGGCGTAGGTGATCAAAAGATTAATACACAAGATAGCCAGCCTTGGAGTGGGTCCCAAGGTGGTAGCCTGGATAAAAAATTGGGTAGACAACAGGACGCAAAGGGTAGTAGTAAATGGAGTACACAGTGAAGAAAGGGTTACTAGCGGGGTACTGCAGGGTTCAGTACTGGAACCGGTCCTTTTTAATGTCTTTATAAGTGACATTGCAGAGGAACTAGAAGGAAAAGTATGTCTCTTTGCAGATAACAAAAAGATCTGCAACAGGGTTGATACACAAGATGGAGTGGAAAGGATGAGAATGGACTTGGCAAGGTTGGAGGAATGGTCAAATGTATGGCAGCTCAGATTCAATGCAAAGAAGTGCAAGGTAATGCACATGGGAAACAAAACCCAGGGAAGCGTATACAATGGGGGTGAGATACTGACAACAGTAAAAATAGAAAGGGACCTGGGGTAATTATATCAGATGACCTAAAGGTGAGCAAGCAATGTGAGAAGGCAGTAAGGAAGGCTGGGGGATACGGGATGCATAGGAAGAGGCATCAATAGTAGAAAACAGGAAGTTGTTATCCTCTGTACAGACAGTTGGTGAGACCCCATCTGGAGTACTGTGTGCAGTTCTGGAGACCCCATCTCCACAAAGACATAGACAGAGGAGGCTGTCCAGAGGAGGGACCAAAACGGTGCAGGGTCTGCACCAGAAGACATACTAAGAAAGACTAAAGGAGCTAATATGCATACCTTGAGGAAAGAAGGAGAGGTGACATGATAGAAACTTTCAAGTACCTCAAGGGAATTAACAAAGTCCAAGAGGGTAGCATCTTCCAGAAAAAGAGATGTGCAAGAACAAGGGGGCACAATTTGAAGATAGAGGGAGGGACGGCTCAGGGGTAATGTGACAAAGTATTTTTTCACTGAGAGGGTTGTGGATGCATGGAACAGCCTCCCTGAGGAGGTCGTGGACTCAAGAACAGTGGGGGACTTCAAGAATGCATGGGACAGGCATAAGGCAGTGCTAGTGGCGGGTAAGAGGAAGTAAGCTGTTGGTTAACTAGGATCTGCAGCTTATCTGTTAGGTAGGAAAACGGGCAGACTAGGTGGGCCAAGCAGTCCTTGTCTGCTGTCAAATTCTATGTTTCTGTGATCCTGGTAGCCCCAGACTGGCCTCACCAGTTCTGGTACCCAGACCTCCTCAGCCTCAGCTGCAGACTCCCGAGGCGGCTTCCAGCCTGCCCGGACCTGATCTCGGTCGACAAGGGGAAGGTTCTCCATCCGGACCTTTAATCCCTGCACCTGACAGCCTGGTTCCTGAGCAGCTAGAGTTCCAGGCCTTGGGTCTTTCCAACGAGGTCCTCAGCGTCGTTGAGGCATCCTGTAAGGAGTCGATCAGAAAATGCTACACCTTCAAATGGAAGAGATACTCCATTTGGCGTCGGGACAAGGGGTTGGACTCCTCTTCCTGTCCCTTGGCTAGTATTTTGGACTACCTGTGGTCCTTTTCTCAGCTAGGGCTTCGGTCGACAACCCTCAAGGTGCACTTGGCAGCCATCTCTGCTTACCGGGCGTGGGCCGGCAAGCAGTCGGTGCAGGAGAAGGTGGTCAGGTGCTTTTTCTAAGTCCTTGATCGCATATCCCCTCCAGTGCGAGAACCTCCACCTCCATGGGATCTATTACTGGTATTGGCTAAGTTCATGGGCAAGCCATTCGAACCGATGCACAGGTGCAGTATCTCCCACCTGTCATGGAAGACTGCCTTCTTGGTGGCTATAACGTCAACCAGAAGGATGGGAGAGCTGCAGGCGCTTTCCATAGAGTCTCCTTATCTGGTCTTCCATGGGGACAAGGTTGTCCTTCGCCCCCACCTGAAATTCCTTCCAAAGATGGTGTCGGAGTTTCACCTGAATCAGGTATTGTCTCTGCCAGTGTTCTACCCCAATCACACCTCAGAGGCCGAATATAGGCTCCATACTTTGGAGCCCTGGAAGAGCACTCACTTATGAAGGAAGCGACGCGGAGTTCGGGAGAGATTCGCCAGTTGTTTGTCACCTACACTGAAGCCGCACCTGGCAGACCTGCAGCCAAGTGGACGATAAGCAGGTGGGTCACCTCCTGCATAGATCTCTGCTATAGGTTGGTGGACATGAATCTTCCCAAAGGGATAAGAGCTCATTCTCCGCGCCATACCGCTGCTTCGGTGGCTGCTTCTAGGGACGTCCCTATCCAGGAAATCTGCAGGGCTGCTACCTGGAAGTCAGCACACACCTTTATTTCCCATTACCACATTGACCTAGAGTCACACCGGGATGCTGGTTTTGGGACCTCGGTTCTCCAGTCCTTATTCCCTAAGTAGGGGGTGTGCGCCTTGCCTCCCTCCTCGTGGAGAACTGCTAGGAGTGTGCCAGTAAGTGTGGATTGAACAACATATCCACGTCCCTAGAAATACAGGTTACTTCACCTGTAACAGGAATTCTAGGAGTGGTATATGTTCATCCACACGACCCAACCGACCTCCCCTGCTTTGACGCGCAACCTGGCTTCCAGCAGGCTACATCTGGCGTCATGGGGCAGAGCCCAGGGTTTTACCACCCGGTGGGTGGGAGGAGCCAGCTTGAAGACCTTCCGGCAAGGAACCTGCCACAAAGTGTGGATGAACAACATATACCACTCCTAGAACTCCTGTTACAGGTGAGTAACCTGTATTTCTTTCATTTCCCTGTCTGTTGTCTGTCTGGTTGTGCAACCACTTTTTCTTGAGACCTAGGATTTGATCACCCCGATAGTCTTGCGGTTCTTTGCCTCTCACTGTCTGTTTTCCCTTGCTGTCTGTCTTTTCCTCCCTTGCCTATCTGTTGATATAAAAATATATGCAAATCATTGTATGGAAATGTAACTAACATTGGGATCCCTTTTGTTTAGAAACTATATAGTGTTACTGTTGAAATATACATGACTGTAGTTTGAGATGATTGCAAAAAGCTATTGGGAACTCAAGAGGTTACCTGAGGGCAAGTTTTAAGCCTTTTGCAGAAGAGATGTGGAAAACGGGCCTCAGCTCAGGTACACTGTGTTCCTGCCAGCACCTGCCTGAAACATACAAAAACAGGATGCTTGTTAAGAGTGGGGGTTGGAAGGACTTATAAGAGAGCTGAGCTGCAGTTGCTTGGAAGATGGACACAGAAATTGAAGAAAAACTGAGATGTACTTTTTCTATTTGGCCGTTGTAAATAGTTATACAGAGCAATATTATTTTTTATGTTACTGTTAATGTAAATAAATTGGTGACTTCTACAACTGCTCCTTGTTTTTCCTATGCTTCCTGATCTGTGCCTCGACGACAGACCTCTCTGTGATTTCTGCCTAGCACGAACCAGTATGGAATATGTTGGTAGCTCAGATACCACTAGTCAAGAGATTCTTTAAAGGCATACTGCACACTGGACCACCCGTCAGGAGACGAGTGGCTGCATGGTATATCAGTCTTGTGGTAGACATGCTCACCCGTAAGGCTTTTGAGCCTCTAGCAACCTGAAGTTTCTGACCTGGAAGGCAGCCTTCCCAGTGACCACTGTGTCCGCTTACAGGGTCTCTGAAATACATGCCCTGGTCACAGATTTAACCCCCCCCCGGTACACCGTATTTCGCAAGAACAAGGTAATCGCCCTAAATTGCGACCCAAAGTGGTCTTGGAATTTCACCTTAACCAGCCCTTGGTCCTCCTGACCTACTTTGCAAATTTCAAGAATGAAGTGGAACGTGCCCTTCTCTCTGGATGTTAAGTGTCTTGCTATTCTGCATCAACAGAATGAAAGAGATTCGCAAATCCAAGCAACTTTTTGTATCGTTCAGCATGGCCTGACTGAGTCGGCCTATTGCCATCAGATGCATTTCAGCATGGTTGGTAGCTTGTCTTTGATATTGCTACTCGATAACGCAGGTCAAGCTAGAAGGTCGGGTGTATGCCCCCTCTACCAGAGCGATCGCGGCCTTCCTGGTGGAGATTCGGAATGTGTCTATTGCAGACATCTGTAACACAGCCACTTGGAGCTCTGTGCACACTTTCGTGAAGCACTACACCCTGGATGTCCATGCCAGACAGCATCCTCATTTTGGCAGGACAATCCTTAATGGACTTCTGTCCTAAGTGAGCTCCTTTATCTTTCTGGACATAAAGTGTCCACTACTCATTCACACTAATGGGATCTACGTCAGAGGTGCTAGGAACCCAGCAGGAGCAAACTTTTTTGCAAGAGGGCCGGCGCCAGAGATGGAGCCGCAAGGAGCGGCGCCGTGAGCCTCTGCTCATGCGGCAGTGACTATCTCGGCATCAACTCTTCAACCGCCTCAGTTCCTTTTTCCCCGCCATCGAATGAGCTTCAGTGACGACGTCGCTCGCCCGCCAGTAGTCGAACTTCAGACTAGCAGCATAGTTTTCAGTTTATTATTTTGTAGTATTTTTCAAATAAAGTTCCGCTTACGATAATTTATCCTTATCAAAGAAAGAAGTCTCAGCCTACATTGACAGAGTCGACCATGAGTGAGTCAGGTGACGGTAGGGAGACTTCGGATGAAAGCTGTTCAGTCAGCCGGGCTGGGTTCGGTCCGCCGCCTTCTCCAGAAGGAGGGTCTGACAACGGATTTGGTCCAGTGCCCAAGGGATTGGTAGTCCTCTGGAAGCATAAAAGTAAATGGTCGTATTCGGCACTGGCTCGGCCTCGAGCCTCTTCTTCGCCCGTAGGTCAAAAACAGAAGGCATCACCTCGAGGTCGCCTCTGATGTGTCTGCGCATAGACGGTCGGTCATTGGGGTCAGTTGCTGGTCTCCTCGTTCGGAGTCACCGGTTTCTGGTTCTGGTCACTGACCTCTTCGACATCGGAGCCCTTCCCCGCCTTCTGGTAGGGCTTCCAATGGGCATTTTCTTCATTGGGCCGCTTTGATGGAGCAATAGGTCCAGAGGCTGGTCCAGCTGCCTGGCCTGGTCACTCCGGGGCCCTCGGGCTCTTCAGGGGATCAGGCAGGGCAATTGGGCCTCCCTAGTCGCACGGTTGCCTCTTCGGTGCCATCGACTCCGCGCTCAGGTGTTTTCCCCCCTCACATGGCTGTGGCGCAGGGGGCCACACCGATGCCTCGATCTCCTGGTATTCTTCCTTCTTTCCCTCAAAGCCTAATTTTCGGGGCCCTGGGTTGGTTTTAGCACCGTCAGCATCGGTGGGTCGCTCAGCGCCATTTTCGGGGCCAATGCACCTGCCGGCACCGTCCTCTGCTTTTCATCTGCCACTCTTCAGGGTTTCTCCTCTCTGAATTCTTTTCCTTCCTCTTTTCCTGCTGATTTTCATTCCTTTCCTGTCCATGCAGTCCCTTGTGGACAGTCAGGAGATGATATTGAGCCTGACCCAGATATTAGACTGGGTGATGATGTGGAAGACACAGGACCTAATCCTGTTGCAGAGCCTGTGGTCGAGGACCTGTCATTTAAGTCTCTGCTGAAAAATTTGAATTCCACTCTTTCTCTCCAGATTATGGACATCAATTCTGGGAAGCTTTTAAGACTCCAATACCTCCATGTTCCGGACATCCGTATGGATTTAAATCCCCCGGTACAACCCTCCTTTGAGACGCTTTCTCAAATGGTATGGAATAATCCTGCTTTCATTCCTTCTGTGGCTAAGTCCATAGATAGGAAGTATACTGCTCTCAAGGATCGACCTATTTTGGCCTCCCAAGCCTTTGCGGATCCTATTGTAGTCTTGGCAGAGAATAAGGTCATCCTTCCTCAGACTACTACAGCTCGACCTATAAACAAAGAATCTCGTAAAATAAATACTTTAGGTAAGAGAGTCTTTGCTGCATCCACCCTGGGTATGCATATCGCCAGCTACCAGGGCTATTTCTCTCAGTATGAGTACTGTATATTCTTTGGCAGTCGCTGAGACAAATGGTTGAGTCGGACACTAATTCAGAGCTTCTTCAAGCCTTAACCAGGGGTATAGAGTCCAACAATCAGCAGGTTAAAGCAGCTACGGATGCTTTCAATACTGCCTCCCGAGCGGCGGCGGTGGGCATTTGTACCCACTGCCATTCCTGGCTGCGCACTTCAGGTTTCACAAATGATGCCCGGCAACAGGTCATGGCGTTGCTCTTCGATGGTGTGCATCTCTTCGGCCCTCAAGTAGAACAGGCTGTAGAGGCCGCACAAAAGACTAGGTCAGCCATTAAATTGGCTCGAACTCCTCCCATCCCCTCTCGGGGGTGGGGTGTTAATTAACGCCAGTTTCATAACCGTCAGTCCTTTTGAGGCAAAGGCAGGGGAGATTTTAATAAAAAGCAAGCCCCTCAACCTCAAAAGAAAACACAACAGAAGGCGCAAGGACCCAAAATGCCCAGTGCCGCCTTCTGAATTGCTGGCCCAAGTCCCACCTCAGCTGCCCGAGGGGGACTCCTTAGCAGTGGGAGGTCGTCTGACTCAATTCTACAACCAATGGAAGTCCATAACTCCGGACAAATGGGTCCTCCGGCCAATCCTCGAGGGGTATTCCCTCTATTTTTCAGAGAACCCTCCAGATTGTCCCCCCAAACGGCAGCCCAAACTGTCAATACTTCAGTCAGAACTTCTCGCCTCCGAGATACAAGGCCTTCTGAACAACAGGGCAGTAGAAGTAGTTCCACTGGCTCAACGGAACACAGGGTTCTACTCCCATTATTTTCTAGTTCCAAAGAAAACCAGGGGCATGCGCGCCACATTTTGGACCTCAGAAAATTAAACAAATTTCTTCCCAAAGAGAAATTCAAAATATCGCTAGGAACCCTGTTACCTTTGCTTCATCAGCACGACTGGTTAGCCTCCCTGGACATGCAGGATGCTTACCAACATATTCCTGTTCACCCAAGGCGTCACAAATACCTAAGGTTTGTGGCTTTGGGCCAGCATTATCAGTTCAGAGTCCTGCCCTTTGGGCTATCCTCAGTGCCGTGAGTTTTTACAAAGTGTGCATTCCTTGCAGCACATCTCAGAAAAATCGGAATATAAGTGTTCCCATATCTGGACAACTGTCTTCTAGCAAGCCCTTCCAGGCAGGGAACTCTCGACGCCATTGCCATGGCCTCAGACTTTCCCCACGTCCATGGGAGTCCTGCTAAATCTCAAGAAATCGCAGCTGCAGCCCTCCCAGAGGCTCCTTTTCATAGGAACTCTTCTGGACACTTCCTATGCGAAAGCTTTTCTACTAGAGGACAGAAGGAGCGATATCCTGCAGATGGCCCGATACATCAGAGAAAACAGCTCGGTTCGAGTTATCTCGATGTAACGGATGCTAGGTCTCATGGCATCCTCTGTGTTCACTGTACCCCAGCACGCTTGCACATGAGAACCTCTCAATGGATGCTCAGTACTCGGTGGTCCCCAACCACTCACCCTCAGTTTTTTCTCATCAAGGTGACTGAACCTTTGAGGAAGTCGCTCACCTGGTAGTCGCAAGAGGACAATCTTCTGGAAGGGTATCCACTTGCTCCTCTGGATCATCAGATTTCCATTTGGGGTGGGGAGCTCACTGTCAGACTCTCCACACTCAAGGTACGTGGACCCAGGATGAGTCCCAGCTTCACATAAATGTCTTAGAAATGAGAGCCGTCCTTTATGCAGTCCGGGCTTTGAAGGACATTCTCTGTCACAAGAACATTCTCCTTCAAACGGACAACAAAGCAGTGATGTATTACATCAACAAGCAGGGTGGTGCTCACTCTTACCCCTTATGCAGGGAAGCGGTGAGAGTGTGGGAATGGTGCTTTGAGCACAAGGCTCTCATTCAAGCAGTCTACCTGCCGGGAGTGCAGAACAAACTGCAGACCATCTCAGCAGAACAGAGACAGATCCTCACGAATGGTCTCTCGACTCAACCGTAGTTCAGTCACTATTCGTAGAGTGGGGAACTCCAGACCTGGACTTTTTTGCATCCCCAGTCAACACAAAGCCACCTCTCTTCTGCTCCAGAAATCCAGGGCCTGGCATTTTCTGTCAGGATGTGTTCAGTCTGCAGTGGACAAAATGCTTTTTATACGCCTTTCCGCCTCTTCCTCTAATCCAGTGGGTACTTCTCAAGTTTGAGTCCCAGGGGGACAAGATGATCCTCATTGCTTCCTTCTGGCCTTGATAAATATGGTTTCCATTACTCAACAGTATGTCAGAAACCCATCCGACGCTTCCCCTTCAGACGAACCTTCTGACTCGCGAGAGCTCTGGTCCATCCCAATCTGAGATCGCTTAACCTTCACTCTTGGCTCCTGAAGAGATGAAGTGAACAGGTTCAATGTCTCTCTAGGGTTTCAGATATTCTTCTGTTTCTGTAAACCCAGCCACTAGGAAAACTTACACAGCCAAATGGAAGCGTTTTTCGCTGTGTTGTGCAAAGTCCTCTTTGAATCCCTTTTCCTGCCCACCAAATAAAGTTTTAGAGTACCTCTCAAATTCAGGTCTGTAATACTCTACAGTTAAGGTTCACCTTGGTGCCATTTCAGCTTATCATGAGCCAGTACTTTCCTTGTCACTGGCTCAGTTACCTGTGGTTAAGAGGTTTCTCAAGGGAATTCTGCATACCAGACCTCCTATAAGATGTCCAGTCGCAGCCTGGGACATTAATCTTGTGCTAGACATGCTCACTCGAAAACCTTTCGAGCCTCTAGCTACCTGCGAGTTAAAATTTCTCACTTGGAAAACGGCCTTCCTAGTGGACATTACCTCTGCCCGCAGGGTCTCTGAGATACATGCCTTAGTCACAGACCCTCCATATACTGTGTTTCATAAAGACAAAGTAGTTCTTAAGACCCATCCTAAGTTTCTCCCTAAGGTTGTTTCAGAATTCCATCTAAACCAACCCTTGGTCCTTCCTACTTACTTTGCGAACTTCCAAAATGAAGGAGAGCGTTTTCTTCACTCCTTGGACGTCAAAAAAGCTTTGCGTTTTTATCTAGATAGAACAAAAGACTTTCGTAAAGCTCAACAACTGTTTGTTTCCTTCAGCGAGATCCGGCTGGGCCAACCTGTCACTATCAGATGTATTTCAGCATGGCTAGTGGCATGCCTTCACCACTGTTATTCCATGGCACAGGTTAAGCTGGAAGGCAGAGTGTACGCTCACTCTACTAGAGCGGTCGCGGCATCCCTAGCTGAAATCCGCAACATGCCCATTGCAAATATTTGCAATGCGGCTACCTGGAGCTCAGTGCATATTTTCGTCAAACACTATGCCCTGGATGTCCATGCCAGACAACATCTTTCTTTTGGCAGAACCATCCTTAATGGACTCCTGTCCTAAAACTGTGAGCTCTTGGTCTGTCCTGCCACCCTCTCGGGAGATTATTAGCTCAGTACTCTCCCATTAGTGTGAATGAGTGGTGGAAACTTTATGTCCAGGAAGATTTGGAAATTACATACCTACTGTAATTCTTGATCTTCTTGGGCAAGTCTCCACCACTCATTCACATGCCCACTGTTGTTGGTCTTCACTCCCTCAATCTTAGGCTGTGAAGACTTCTTTGTTGACCCTTCTTATACGGGTCGTCCGGACTTATGTCCGGGTTTTTGTTAGGCTATCCTTCTAGGTTAGTTACGCTGCACCTCCTCGGGGGGGAAAAAAAGGTACTAAGGCGGTTGGAGGGTCGACGCCGAGATAGTCATTACCGCATGAGCTGAGGCTCACGGTGCCGCTCCTCGCGGCTCCATCTCTGACGCCGACCCTCCAGCCAAAAAGAGTCTTCTCCCGCTGGGTCCTAGTGCCTCCAGCGCAGATCCCATTAGTGTGAATGAGTGGTGGAGACTCGTCCAAGAAGATCAAGAATTACGGTAGGGTACGTGATTTCCATTTACGTAAGAAATTACCATAATAGTGATCTCTGAGAGAGGCTCTTGCAGTAGATAACCTATTTACCTCCCACCTTCTCCCTGCTGCTGTTCTTTTCAGCCTTCTACTGGTTCCAGGATCCCACTCCTTCTCCTGTCACACCTTCTTTGGTCTACGGCGAGAGAACTGGAGGGTGGGCGTTGGGACCGCCCCTTATATGGCGTTGAGCCGATGCCAGTCATGTGATGATGGGGGTGGTCCCCCCTATACAGTGCTAGCTAAAGTTGTGCGTGTGGTCCTAGCACCTGGCGGCTCGGTCCTCAAGGTTATTACCTTCTGCACAAGCCTCTCTCGAAGATCTACTGTAATGGTAAGTTCTTACGTAAGTGTACTATCTTCGAGGAGATCTCAGTCATCAGATATATTTCCCTCTCACCATCCCCCTTCTTGCGCCTCCTGTCTAGGAGCTGGCTATTTGGCGTAGTTAGCTTTTTATTTTGGTCTGAGTACCTCTTTCTCGCCTCAGTCCCCCAAGGCAAAAGTCTTGCTCCCTTAGTCTCCGGGGAAAAAGAACTGAGGAGAGAGCTGGGCCTCCCACGCCTGTGTAGGGTTGGTGACAGTGACTGCATGGGTGGCCCCAGTTGTACTGCTGAAAATCCTCTGTGTGGATTCCCCTTCATCAATGGTGAAGGTTGCTAGGGTGTAATCTGGTGACTGAGATCCCCTCGAAGATCTACTGTTGGTAGGTTCTTACGTAACTGTTCTTTCTTCATACACATCCCAAGTTTTTGCCTAAGGTGATGTCAGTTTCACTTAAATCAATCTCTAGTGCTGCCTACATACTTTCCTAACTTCTAGACCAAAGGGGAGTGCATCCTCCACACTCTGTATGTTGAGTCCTCACATTCTACCTCAATAGAACATTCTACCTCGATAGAACTAAGGACTTTTGACACTCTAAACAGCTCTTCATTTTCTTACACTCTAACTGGTTGAGTAAGTTTGTTACGGACAAATGCATTTCTGCATGGATTGTCAGTTGCCTCCGTCACTGCTGTTCTATGACGCAGGTCAAACTAGATGGCAGGTTTGTGCCCACTCTACCAGAGTGGTTGCTACGTCCTTGGCAAAGATTCACTCTGTACATTCCACTGATATTTGCAGAGCTGCCACTTGGGAGCACAGTGCACACTTTTATCAAGCAGTATGTCCTAGATGTCCATGCCAGGCAGCATGTCTCTTTTAGCAGGACAGTCCTTAATGGACTTTTGTCCTGAGTAAGCTCCGGCTCCTACTGCCCTAACCAGGGGACGTTCATCTCAGCTTGGTACTGTAACCCATTGGTGTGAATCAGTGGTAAAGATTGATTCCTGGAAGATATAAAAATTACGTGCTAACCGTAATTCTTGATCTACTAGGAATATCTTCGCCATTGATTCTCACACCCACTGTCCATCCCCCAGGCTCATTCTTTCTGTTCGTTGGTCTTCATCCCTTATTTTTGGTTTGGGCTATGAAGACACTGTGTTGTTCATTGTTGACTCTTCTTACATGAGTCACGAGAGATATCTTATGCCCTTAGGTTAAGGGAATTTGTGTTCGTTAGGTTACACTGCACCTCTTCTGTAAAAAAGGTACTGAAGCAGTTGAGGGACGGTGCCGAGGTAAGCCATGCAACGTAAGCTAGTCTCACAGTGCCACGCATACGCGCAGCCTACCTCAGTGCCAGCCCTTCTGAAAAGTTCTGGCTCCCGCAGGGTCCTAGTGCCTCCAGGATAGAACCCATTTGCGTGAATAAATGGTGAAGATATTCCTAGAAGATCAAGAATTATGGTGAGCACGTAATTCTTTTTTTTCTCTCTGTAGTTTTGTTTTACTGCAAGCACAGTGCTTGTCATTGCCCCTTTCCTTGATATCAGGACTGAGGCAGATCATCAGTGGTTACCGGCTGAGATGCACAGTGTCACGCATGACTAAACCATTGTCCAGCGCCCTGATGAAAAAGTTTACTCCCATGGAGCTCTGGCGCCCCAGCCGCAACACAAAAGAGTGACTTTATAGAAAAGATCTTTAACATCTGGAGTTATATTAAGCAACTTTCGTTTTGTTTTGCTCCCCTGCTTCTCCACGGAGGATTGGTGGGAGCAGCCCCAATCTTGCTGTTGGTGGATGTTTAGGAACTCCATTCACCTAAGGCATAAAACTGGAGTGGTTGGGGCCACTCACATTATGTAGGCGGCACTGTGCAGCACCATTGTGCATTTAGGTATGTCAACATAGGTGGCCCCGTCATGCAGAAGATTTCTGCGAGGTCATGGCACTAACAGCTTACAGTCCTGTATATTAGTATTCTATGGATAGCCTCGCAAAGATCTACTGTTACTGGTGAGTAACAACCCTTAATAGCATCTTAACCAGGATGTTATGAATAACAAAAATATAACACATTTTGACTTGTTCCATGCCACTCTTGTTTTATCTGTTGGTTGAATACTGACCAGAGCTATAAATCCAGCAATAAAATGGAAAGCCATTTCACTCTAATGGTGAAGTCTGCACTCGGACATCAACAGTCTTCGATTTAATGCTTACATCCAACTAAACTGTCTTTTTCTTCTTTTTCGATAGGTGTCTGAAATTGGCAAAGATGTTATTGGTCTGCGAATCAGTCCACTACAGTTCCGCTAGAAATGAAGCACCAGTCTTCCTCATGGACCGCCATCTCCCCCCACTCCTTCTATATAACATATGTAGAGGAATGCTCCCGATTCACTCTGCCATCAGCCTGTTGACCTAGCTACTACTTTTCCTCTTCCTACTCAGTGATCAGCATACCATGTTCAGAGTCTGTAACCATGAAATTGTTTACTAATTGTATGTCATTGAAAACTGTTGACTTTGTTACTCTGATTAAAGACAGAAGGCATACACTCTGTGTGTGCATGCATGAACTGCATTGAGATGTTCCATGCCCCCACCACTCCATTTACTGCTTCTTCAAGGATCAGAGAGAATTTACAGAGAGCTGCTGCCCACTCAAGTTTGAGGGAGGAGGTGATGTCCTAAGGTACCAGACAGCACATGGTGAAGGAGAAGCTGCAGAGATGGGCAGGAATCTAGTGAAATACTGAGCAACTCAAGGATTAGTTTAGTTTAACCGAGGTAGGAGAGCTAGGAAATATTTTCCCATTTCATTCCTCTCGGGGGAGGTAGCTGTTAGTAGTTATAGTAAATGGGGGAAATTGGCCAGAACAATGTGAAAAATTCCCCATACACTTGACAAGAAGTGGCATGAGATGTTTTAACATCCACCAGAGCAAGCAGATAATGTACGTCTTATAAATAGCTACCAGGAATAAAAAGTACCTGGAGGCAAGGGTAACATGCATGTCTGGATCAGCACTTCTCTAGGTGTATAAACTGATGCTGTAGTGCAGTATGAAAGAAGTGCTACACTGTTTAGGTGCCATCCTTCAGGTAAGTTGTAAAACTGTGGTCCCTTATGCCCATCTCTTGTCAGTGTTTAT
Source organism: Neoceratodus forsteri (assembly GCA_016271365.2). Lineage (NCBI taxonomy): Eukaryota > Metazoa > Chordata > Ceratodontiformes > Ceratodontidae > Neoceratodus > Neoceratodus forsteri. Next base: position 74,401,214 of record CM028133.1, on the reverse strand, counting down.
GTGAAGGTTAAAGATCACATTACACTTATTGAAGAAGAGTAGGGGACTTTCCTGTGAGTCATGGCCAGCATTCCTCCTGACAGTAAAAATCAGTCCATGTCCCCGATACACATGGATACCGGCAATCACAGCTCTGTGCGCCTTTCCTGGTCAATAAATGTAATCCCGAGCTCAAAGGCAGTGTATTTCACCATTTCAAGTGCACCACTATTGCTGCAACTGTTTTTCACCTAAAGTCATTTGTACTGCGTCAGCAAGAGGTTTCCATGGGCAAGTCATTCATAAGTTACTCTCAGCTGATTACACTCTCCAAGGTTAGCACTGTAAAAAGAAAAAAGTTGTACAAACATTGCATTTCCAGTGAAGGTAGTGAACATATATTCCCACCAGAAACGATGAGCGGGAAGAGACATTCCCCACCTGCATCCCAGGATTGCTTACAGTTGAATATTTTGTACTTTAATGTTAAGTTGAATGTGGTTATATACATGCTCTTTCTGTAAGAGTGGAACTTTTCATCTGCCAGTTTGTGAGAAAGGAGTAGAAGGTGGGAGTTCTTGAGGTGTCTATAAAAGGTTACACTTTTTAATCTTGCTAGAACAGTCTCATTATATGTTGCGTATGTTGGTAAATAAAGACAAAAAACAATCTTGCATTATGTGGTCTTACTAGCTATACCCTGTGTACTGTTGAATCTAAATCCTCACCTGCAGACATCAGACTCCACTTCAGAGATACCCTTCTTTTAAAATGTATAGACTCTAAACATTATAGTTGCTATAGCACCATGCACTTAATGGCGCTGTGACATTATGCCTGTAATGGATAGATCTTCTGGGTCTAAAAGTTTCCACCACCCATTCACAATAATGGGACTACGCCGGAGGCGCTAGGACCCCGTGAGAGCAAAAAATCTTCAGGAGGGCCGGCGCCGGGATAGGACCATGCATGCGCGTGGCACTGCAAGACTAGCTCTCACCTGTATAGGCTATCTCGGTGTCAACCCTCCAACTGCCTCAGTTCCTTTTCTCCCGCTGTCGAGTGCACTTCAATGTCAACATCGTTCTCCTGCCGGGAGTCAAGTCTTCGTCTATACGACAGCAGGTACAGCCATTCAATTAATTTACAACTTTAATGTTCTTTTCTTATTTTAAAAAAATGAAGAAGAAATTCTCAGCCTGCCATCAACGAAGTTGACCTTTGACGGTAGCGGTGACAGTGGGGAGATTTCATTTGAAAGCTGTGATGGCAGTGGGGCTGTGTCCAGTCTGCCACCCTTTGCAGAAGGGGGGATATGACCACGGGCAGTCCGGTGCTTGGTGGTGGTGGTGGTGGTGGTGGTGGGGGCAGTGCCGAAGCACAAAAGCTGCGAGCCGTTCCCGACCTCGATCGGGGACCCTGCTCCGCTCGCCCTCGAGCTCTTCTTCCTCCTGTCGGTGGAAGTAGAAACAGTACCGCTTGAGGTTGCCCTCTGGTACATCTGCACAGTTATCATCAGTGGTGGCGAGCGGCAGGCCTGACCCAACTTTAGTGGGGTCCTCTGTGGCTCCATTCTTAACGGCCATGATCTTTGCCACTGGGCCCCATCCCTGTCCTCGATGGTGCTCCAGTGAGCAGTTTCACCTCTGGACCACTCTTTTATAGCAGGGGGTTTGACATCTGCCCAGTTGATTTGGCCAGTGGACCCAGTTTGGAGGCCTTTGGGCCTTTAAGCCACTGAGCCACAGCCAAGTCAGGCAGGCACAATGTGCGCGGTGCCTTCTCTGATGCCAGCGCCATTGATGCCGACCCCGCATGCCTACCCCCCACCTTTTCTTCTGCAGGGGCCGGCACGGGTACCGCTTTCCTTCTCTCCCCTTTTTTCTTCAGGTCTAGGCCCGGGATGCCTGACACCACACAGCGCCAACTGGTGCTGTGCAGAATTCCGGTGAAACAAAATTCAATGGAATTTTCATTTTTCCACAGAAATTGTTGCGGAATGGTTTTCCGTGGAATAAGATGCTGTTCCGCTGAATGCTTTTCTGCAGATCTTAGTAATGGAGCTCCGCAGAGGAACCAATGAAATTCCAGCTGAAATTCCGCTGGCGGAATTGTTATTCCATGCTGATTCCATTGGCAAAATTCCGCACAGCAATAGTGCCGGCTCCATGAATGGCGCCAAACTCCTCAACGCCGTTCCGGGTGACAGAGTCTTTTGTGATTCTGCCTGGATCTGCCTTTAGGAGGTTCTTCTGGGGTAGAAGTGGATCTGGATGAGTCTCTCCCTGTCCTACTTTGTCAGAGACACAGTAGATTACTCATTTTAGAGGCGGGAAGGCAAGCCGTCTGTATCAGCACAGCCTATGATGGAAGATCTTCTTTTCAGTTTTACCTCAGGGATATGGGGTCCACATAACATTTCAGACTTCTTCTGTGTAGCGAAGCAGACTTCTGCATCTGGAGTTCCTTCAGTCTTCAGTTCAGGTACACCCTGTGGAACACATTAAATTCAGTGGTCAAGAGCTTTCCGGGCTCTACCGCTTCATTGATAGGGGCTTATAGCCTAGTAATCAGCTAAAAGCTTTTATAGACCCTATGACACTGCCCTAAGGTGGCTACTGTTGGTAGTGATTATTGGTTCAGCCTCAGATTGAGCTCTGGGCTCAGACTCTCCCGAAGGGGCGGCACCCTCGTCATTCTTGTAACAGGCAGTCCTTTCAAGATAGAGGCCTGGAAGCCCTTGTCAGGAGCCAACTCCTCATCTGCAAAAAAAAAAAAAAAAAATATGAAAAAATCGCTGCAGAGGGCACAGGGCCTGGTACCACCCTCTTGGATCTGGCCCAGGTCCCACCTCAGCTGTCTGAGGTGGACGCCTCTCGACAAAGTAGAAGTTGTTCCTCAACGAGTTGGAACACAAGTTCCTTTCTCGACCTTGAAAGGTTAAAATAAGTGCCTGTTCAGTGAGGAGTTCACTACAACCTCAGTATTCAAGCCTTCACTTCCTGGACATTTGGCAGCGAGCCAGCCGATCTGGGTTAGAGCCTCAGGAAGCAGTTGCCACAGCTTCCCACTCGCTTTCATGCCAGATTCACCTTCCCAGCAGCTCCTTTTCATAGGAGCCCTCCAGGATACCTCCAGAGCAAGGGTTCTTCCTCTTGAGAACAGAAGAAACGACATCTCAGATGTCTCATTACTTCACAGAAAGCGACTCTGTCCGGACCCTTTCAATGCAGCGGATGCTGGGACTTATGCCTTTATCCGCAACAAATGGTCTCTGACCACGCATCCACATAAATAACAGAACCTCGGACAAAATTACTTATGTGGTAGACACAGTTGGCCTAGCTTTTGCTCAGTCTACCCTTACCATCTAAATCCCAGATCACAATCTCCACGGTTGCTCTCCTGATCCGTTGGTGAGCTCACTGTCAAGACCTTCACATTCAGGTGTGGAGCCAGGAGTATGAGCATCATCTTCTCATAAAATTCTTAGAGATGAGGACTGTCTTACATGCTTTTCCCAAGTCCTGAAGGAGGCCCTCTACTACAAAGTGATCCCACTTTGGACAGATGACAAAATTGAGATGTTTTCATTAACAACCAGGGTAGAGCACACTCCTGCCCTCTGTGCAGGAAGGCTGTGGGGAGGTAAAAGTGGTGTCTTGAGCACGTTGCGTCACTTCAGTCATTGTGCAGTCGCTATTCAATGAGTGGGGCAGTCTGGACCTGGTCCTTTCTTCTTCCCCTCTCAACACATTTCTGCCTCTATCCTGCTTCAGAAATCCAGACCCTGGTGTTTTCTGTCAGGATGTATTCGCTGCAGTAGACAAGATGCTTCTCTACGCTTTCCTCCTCTTCCCTTTGTTCAGAGGGTGCTCCTCAAGTTGTAGGCAAACGAGGTCAGGATGATTCTCATCATCCCAGACTGGCCTCGGCAGATATAATTTGCATAAATGGTCAGTCAGAAGTTTCCCAAGGTAACTCCCTCTACGAGTGGACCCTCTGACACAGGGACTTGGTCCATCCATCCTGCACTCCCTTCATCTCTATCCTGGGCTCCTGAGAAGATGAAAGTGTGCAAGTTTTAGGTTTCCAGACAATCATAGAGATCTTCTTAGCTGCACATAGACCATCCACCAAGAGGACTTGGGCAGTTAAGTGGTTTCACTTCACCTTCTGGTGTGCAAAGCTCCATCTGGATCCCTTTAGTTGCACACCAAGTAAAATTCTGGGGTGCCTCGTGAACCTGTCGAAAGCAGGTCTGCATTTCTCGGCAGAGAATGTTCACCCCTCAGCGTTTTCGGACCATCTTGAGCCAGCAGACATATTACTGGCTCACTTACCATTACTCAAGTTTTGCTTCTCCCTCCTTGTTTCATTATCTCCAGTATGAAGGAGAGCACTCCCTTTATCTCTCTGAATGTTGAGGGTTTTGCAATTCCACATCGACAGAATGAGGAGATATGCATCCAAGCAACTATTGTATCTTTCCGAATGCCTTGGCTGGGACAGCCTGTTGCCATGAGATATATTTCTGCGTGGTTAGTAGCATGTCTTCTACACTTCTAATCCGTGGCACAACTCAAGTCGGAAGGTGGGTTCTCACCCACATACCAGAGCGGTTCCGGCTTTCCTGGCAGAGATTAATATACCTGTTCTAGGATCGTGGAAATGTTGTTCTTCCACACTTATTGGCATGTCCTTTTCCCCTTTAAATCTAGCCGGAAGTCTTCAAACTAGCTCCTCCCACCCACCTGGGTGTTATATACCTCTGCTCCACCCCGTGACACCAGATCTTCTTTTCTGCTGGAAGATACAGGTTGCCTCCCTCGTGCTCATGCATGTCGTAGGCCCTAGCTTTAAATACTTCGGTTTTACTGAAATTAAAACTCATCCGGGTTAGCGATTGCACTTTTGTGTCCTCGATCAGGGAAGAGAAATCTTCACCAGGATTTTGCCGGTGTCCTTGCGGCCAGAAGACGTCACACACTGATCCCAATTTTACGTGCGTCTACTGCCTAGGTGTCGGCCATGACACCTCGTCCTGCAGCTTTTGCTTGGCCTTCCATCCCAACGTTCTGGACGACCGCCTGGCACACTTAAAGTTGGGGAGACCGGAGAAAACGAATCCTCTGGTGAAGTCCAAGGAGGCTAGGTGGGTGGTTTCCACCTGACGCGGGTTCTGCTGAGCAGCTGGAGCGCATGACGGCATTGAAGAAGAAGCTGCCCGCACTTCGGACAATCAAAGCTTTTTCGTTCCTTTCAACCTGGGCTCCACCTTCTCGGGTTCCTTCAAGGAGTTGTGCCAGTCTCTCCCCACCTTCGGAGAGGTGCGCGCAGGTTTGTACTCCTCCCGATCTTGCAAAAGAGATAAGGAACCATGCACGTCTTCGTCTCAGCGAAGACGCTCTTGGGACAGAGAGGTCTCAGTCCCAGGAACATGTGATCTCGACCTTGGTCGAGATCGCTTCCTCGGATACAGGCTTCACGGACCTTCCATCAGGCTAGCAGACTGAGGATGTGGCCGATGAGGTAGAGATTGTCCTCAACCCCATCGACCCACTGTGGCTGGCCCCGGTCAATGACTCCAGTCCTTGTCTGCTCCGATGAGGGGACCCAGCCTGCTGGTGTCCCCATCGAGGACCCGGTTCTGGATCCCTGGGTATCACTGGTCCCGCCGGTGTCTCCCGAGCAACCGAGTCGGCCCATCCGATCTCAGTCGAGGTCTAGAACCCCCTCGTCCGGACGGCCGAGGAAGAGCCACAAGCACTTCAAAAGGAGGCAACGCCATTAGTCGTCCTCATCCTCCTCGGAAGAGGAGAGACTCAGATGGAAACTCTGGCACTACAAGGACCTCGTGGCAACAGCTGATTATGTCCGGACACAAGCAGACTTCGACTCCCAACCCTGGCCATTGCTTGACTTTCACCTCCTAGGCTGAAGCTGGCCCTCTCGGAACCAAAGCCTTTGGTTCCTCTGCCTGCAGGGCGACCTGTCCTCTGGTTCAGCCTATACCGGTCTCACCACCAATAGTGGTGGAGCTGCCGCCTAAGCAGCCTGCGGGAGGGGCTCCTTCTAAAGAGGACCAACCAGATACCGAGCTACCCCAACGTCTGTCTGTCGCGGTCACCCGGGACCGCCCTCTGTGGGTCGAGGGTGATTTAGGTAGCAGGCCGCTGTACCCCGACTCTTCGGACTCTGATGTCACCGGGCTTCACTCTCATCCTGGGGATGATGAGTAATCCGTTGGCACAGGGACGGAGGAAGGTTCTTCCTCCTTCCAAGGGATCCTTCGTCTCATGTCTGATTCCACAGGGATGCCCCTGGAACCCTTCCAGAATAAGGCAGAGTACCCACTCACGGACACACTCAAGAGAGGGGATACCCTGACGGAGGCCTTGTCTGTGGCCAAGGCCATTGTTGGACCAGCACTCAAACTGTGGCAGCGTCCTGCCTCATGTCCAGCACCATCTGCCTACATGACCCGCTAGTATGTGGTGCCCATGGGGTCCCTTGCGGGGTTCACAAAGCACCCTTCAGCTGAGAGCCTGGTGACCGCCTCTGTGTTCAGGCATACTGACAGTTCTGCCAACCTCTCAACAAAGAGTCCAAGCATTTGGACCATTCAGGGCGGAAAGTCTGTGCGGCGTCCTTCTTGGGCCTTCATCAGGCAAGTTCGGCCGTCGTCATGGCACACTTCTCCCATGCCGTTCTCAGGTCATTGGATAAAGTCCTCCCACATCTCCCTGAGAATATGCAGACCACGGTTAAGCAGGTCCAAGATCAGGGCTGTACTGTCACCTAAAAGCAGCTCCAGGCGGCCCTGGACATTGGGGACTCTTGTGCCCGCTCAGTGGCCGCCACAGTTGCCTCTCATTGCAGGGCTTGGCTGAGGCTCTCCTCCTTCCCAGCGGATACTTGGCAAAAGTTAGCGGATGTGCCTTTCCTTGGGACCGACTTTTTGGGCCCAGGAGTGGACGGTCACCTACAGCGCATAGAGCAGTCCAGTGCCATCTTGGACGCCACTTTTGTCAAGAGTTCTTCAGGCAAGAACCAGCAGAAGAAGAAGCCCTTTCGGTACTCTTCCCCTCCAGTTCAGCTGTTCTCCTTCCAGGGAGGACAGCTGCAGCAGGAGCAAGCTTGGCACCCTCGGCCTAAGCCTGGACCCCAACAGGCCCTCAGAGGAGACCGAGGCTCGGGTCCTGGAGCTTTCTCCTCCTCCAAGCCTGCTCAGTGATGGGGTGGGGGTTGCCACCCCTATTCCCGTCACACCAGCTTTGGGTCTTCCCATGGGGAGCCGGCTTCGCCACTTCCTTTCTGCCTGGTCCGCTGTCACTACGGATAGGTGGGTTCTTGAAGTGGTCGGTCAGGGACTGCCTCTAGAATTCGAGCAGTACCCTCCCAGCCGAGCCCACGCCCCTCTGGAAGAAGAGAGTTGCACATGCACCCAGTCGGCTCTTCGAGAAAACATTACTCCGCTCCTCCTCAAGGAGGCAGTAGCTCTCGTGGCGGATCCATCTGCAGACCCAATTTTTGTCTCCAGGTACTTCCTAGTGCCCAAGCAGACAGGGGGCGGGCGCCCCATTCTAGATCTCCATGACTTGAATCAATATTTCAGGTCACGCGCCTTTCGGATGGTCACTCTGTCCCAGATCATACCATCCTTGGAGCAAAAAATGTGGGTCTTCCTGGACATAGTCACCACCACTCATTCACACTGATGAGATCTGTGCCAGAGGCACTAGTACCCAGTGGGAGCAAACTTTTTTGCTAGAGGGTCAGCGCCGGGGATGGCGCCGTGAGGAGCGACACCGCGAGCCTCCGCTCATGCAGTAATGACTATCCCGGCATCGATCCTCCAACCGCCTCAGTTTGTTTTTTTTCCCGCCGTTGAGTGCGCTTCAGTGACAACGTTGCTCGCCCGCCAGGAGTCAAACTTCAAACTAGCAGCATAGTTTTCAGTTTATTATTTTATAACATTTTCTCGAATAAAGTACCGCTACACTAATTTATTCTTAAGAAAGAAGTCTCAGCCTACATTGATGGAGTCGACCATGGACAGGTCAGGTGACAGTAGGGAGACTTCGTATGAAAGCTGTTCAGTTAGCCAGGCTGGGTCCAGTCTGCCACCTTCTCCGGAAGGGGGGGTCTGACAACAGACGGTCCAGTGCCCGAGGGGAAGGGCGGTTCCCCTAGAAGCATAAATGAACACGGTCGCATTCTCATTACCGTTCAGCCTCAAGCTCTTTTTCAACCCGTAGGTCAAGGAAGAGAAGGCATCACTTGAGGCTGCCCTCTGATATGTCTGCGCGTTGACAGTCGGTCATTGGGTCCAGTTGTCTGTCTCCTCTTTCAGTCTCGCTGGTTTCTGGTTCTGGTCGCCCGACATCTGAGGCCTTCCCCGTCTTCTGGTAGGGCTTCCGATGAGCAGTTTCGTCAGTGGGCCGCTGTGATGGAGCAATGGGCTCGGAGGTTCGTCCAGTTGCCTGGTCTGGTCGCCCCAGGGCTCTCCGGCTCGTCTGGCGATTGGGTCTTCCTAGTCACGTGGCGCCTTCTCCGGCGCCGTCGACTCCGCACATAGATGGCTGCGACACAGGGGGCCACACCAATCCATCGATCTCCTGATATTCTCCCTCTTTTTTCCTCAAATCCTAGTTTTCGGGGTCCTGTGTTGATTCCAGCGCCAGTGGGTCACTCGGCGCCGACTGAGGTGCGGTGTGGCCTGTCGGCACCATCTGCGGCGCCGTGTGGGTTTTTGGAACCGTTGACTTTCTTGATGCCATGTCGCCTTCTAGCGCCATCCTCGACGTCGTGCGGCTTTTTGGCATCGATGCCTGGCTCCTTGTCGGCCAATCCTCAGGGCCTCTCTTCTCCAAATTCTTTTCCTGCTGATTTTCATTCCTTTCCTGTCCATACAGTCCCTCCTGGACTGTCAGGAGATTATGTTGAGCATGACTCAGAGATTTGACTGGGTGATGATGTGGAAGGAGCAGGTCCCGATCCTGCTGCAGAGCCTGTTGTTGAAAACCTGTCGTTTAAGTCTCTGCTGAAAAATTTGAATCCCCACTCTTTCTTTCTAGACTATGGACATCGATCCTGGGAAGCGTTTGAGACTCCAGTACCTTCATGTTCCGGACATCCCTATGGATTTAACTCCCCCCGTACAACCCTCCTTTGAGACGCTTTCTCAAATGGTATGGAGTAATACTGCTCTCATTCCTTCTGTGGCTAAGTCCATAGATAGGAAATATGCTGCTTCCAAGGATCGACCCATTTTGGCATCCCAAGCCTTTGCAGATCCTATTGTAGTCTTGGCAGAGAATGATAAGGTCGTCCTTCCTCAGAATACTAGAGCTCGACCTATAAACAAAGAATCTCGTAAGACAGAACTTTAGGTAAGAGAGTCTTTGCTGCTTCCACCCTATGGTATGGATATTGCCAGCTACCAGGGCTATTTCTCTCAGTATGAGTATATTCTTTGGCATTTGCTCAAATGGTTGAAGCTCTTCCGGAGTCTGACACTAATTCAGAGCTTCTTCAAACCATAATCAGGGGTATCGAGTCCAAAAACCAGCAGGTTAAAGCAGCTATGGATGCCTTCGATACTGCCTCCCAAGTGGCGAGCATTTGTACCGCCGTCATTCCTGGCTGCACACTTCAGGTTTCACAAATGATGCCCAGCAACAGGTCATGGCGTTGCCTTTTGATGGTGTGTATCTCTTCGGCCCTCAAGTAGAACAGGCTCTGGAGGCCACACAAAAGACTAGGTCAGCCATTAAATTGGCTCGACCTCCTTCCGCTCCCTCTCGAGGGGGTGTTGACAAACATCAGTTTCATAACCATCAGTCCTTTCGGGGCAAAGGCAGGGGAGGTTTTAATAAAAACCAAGCCCCTCAGCCTCAAAAGAAAATGCAGTAGAAGGCACAGGGACCCAAAGTGCCCAGCGCCGCCTTCTGAGTTATTGGCCCAGATCCCACCTCAGCTGCCCGAGGGGGACCCTTCCTCAGTGGTGGGAGGTCATCTGACTCAATTCTACAATCAGTGGAAGTCCATAACATCGGACAAATGGGTCCTCCAGATAATCCACAAGGGGTATTCCCTCAATCTTTTAGAGACCCCTCCGGATCGTCCCCCCAAACGACAGCCCAGGCTGTCAGCACTTCAGTCAGAACTTGCCTCCGAGATACAAGGCCTTCTGAACAACAGGGCAGTGGAAGTAGTTCTGCTGGATCAATGGAACACAGGGTTCTACTCCCATTATTTTCTGGTTCCAAAGAAAACCAGGGGCATGCGCCCCATTTTGGACCTCAGAAAATTAAACAAATTTCTTCCCAAAGAAATTCAAAATATCGCTAGGAACCCTGTTGCCTTTGCTTCATCAACATGACTGGTTAGCCTCCCTGGACATGCAGGATGCTTACCAGCATATTCTTGATCACCCAAAGCATCACAAATAACTAAGGTTTGTGGCTTTGGGACAACATTATCAGTTCAGAGTCCTGCTGTTTTGGGCTATCCTCGGCACCGCAAGTTTTTACAAAGTGTTGTGCAATTCTCACAGCACATCTCAGAAAAATCGTAGTACAAGTGTTCCTATATCTGAACGACTGGCTTCTAGCAAGTCCTTCCAGGCAGGGAGCTCTAGATGCTGTAACCACGGCCTCACACTTGCTCACATCCATGGGAGTCCTGCTAAACCTCAAAAAATCGCAGCTGCAGCCCTCCCAGAGGCTCCTTTTCATAGGAACTCTTATGGACACCTCCTGTGCAAAAGCATTCTTCCAGAGGACAGGAGGAATGATATCCATCTTCTTCGAGATACAGCTCTTGCAGTAGGTTACACCGTTAGGACTGAAACGTCAGGACCCCACGGAAATTTTCGCTAGCAGTGCTAGCGGGGACTGCCTCCGACTATCAGTCCGCCCCGATGTCGGTAATACATAAGAAGGCGGTCCCGCCAGAATGCCCAGATCTTACTTCGAGAGGGCTCTTGCAGTAGGTAATTACATATAGGATTGATGTCGGCAGGCGGTAGGACCCCACGGAAAAATTTCTAGCTAGTAGTTCCTGGCAAGGGACCGCCCCCACGTCAGGTGACCGGCGTCAGACGACGTCGGTATAAAGGGGCGGTCCTGGACGCCCGCCTTCCATTTCTTTCCTGCCGTTAGCCCCTCGTCAGGTGAACGTCGGTGTATGTCGTCCCCTTCCAAAAATAAGTGCGACTCATGCGGCGCCCAACTGCCTCACAAGGACAGCCACTCTCTTTGCCTTTTTTGTCTAAGCCCCAACCACGCAGTTGACAAGTGCCCGCATTGCCTGCACTTCAATGCAGCTACCCGCGTATGACGCCAGCAGTCCTTGGAAGCCCATCTGCTCAAAAAGATGTTTTCAATGGAGAAGGAGTTGAAGAAGCTTAGGCAGGCGTCGACCTCTCCAGAAGGACACCACAAGAAGCGGGACAAAGAAAGGCACAGGGAGAAGGCCTCCTCGTCAGCGACTCCGGCTGGAGTCACGGTTCAGGTAACATCCCCTCTGGGGGATCGTCCGACGGCAGCCTCCAAGGTTTTGGAGGAGGCGTCAGGCTTGAGCTCAGGTCCGGCGGGCGCCTCCGGGCTAAAGGAGGCCTCTGCCCCCAGTACCGCAGCAGGCTTGTGGCCTACTGGCGTGGGCACCTCCCATAAGCCGGACGTCAGCTCCTCCGTCTGCCGGGAGGGCCGATAAGACACCTGACCCTCAGGGCGGCTGCAGTCCACGTCCCCCTCAGACTGGGCGCTTCCCACCCTCGACCCGCCTCCGGCGAGGACCCCATAAGCAGACGCCGGCTCCTCCCAACATCCGCTGGGATCAGCCCCTAAGCCGCCGTCGGCTCCTCCAACGTCGCTGGGCGTTGGAACCTATAACAGACCCTCCATCGTCTGTCGTCACAGGTTCCCGCAGCCTTTGCTGCCGTCCGGGAGCCAGGTCACCCCAGCCTGACCCGGTTTTCCCTCTGTCCCGGGTGATGCAGGATGTTTTCCCGTCACTCTCCTCCTACAGAACCGGATCTGGCGCGGCTCAACACCAGCCCGCCAACTGCTGGCCCCACACGGCCCTGTGGGGATATCCCCCCTCTGTCGGGCCCCACCCCCCCGGGCCTATCACTGTTGATCCGCCCGTGGGGCTCCCTACTGGGCCATCTGCTCTGGCAGCTCCTCCGGTACCTGGATATCCGCCATCCTGTCCGACGCCGGCTTACCCAAGTCCGCAGTACCCGACGCCGGCTCCACTGACGCCGCAATACCCGGCTCCGGTGTTCCCGCAGCTGGGTTACGGATACTCTCCTTACGGATATAATCCGTATAATTATCCCCCTCCTCCTCCTCCACCGCCCCCAGGCCGCCAGTGGATCTTCAGGAGACTCTGGCTTCCTGGTGGGCTGAGGCCAAGGCTCAGCTCACCAAGGAAGTCGAGAGCCGCCTCACGGCGACGGTGCCACCTTTGGCCCCCGCACGCCCGAGACGGCACACTCCCTCTCTGCCTCCAGATTCCCGATCTCTTCCCTCTGGATCCAGAGAGGGGCAGGACACGCATCCGGGGATTCCCCCTAAGGAACCCGTTCCTCCCCCTGGACGGGTCAGGGAGTCTTACTCTGCTTCTAATTCTTCTTCTTCCTCACTCTCGGATTCCTCCGATGGATGCTCCGAGAGAGACGGCGAACCTCGCTCTCCGTCCAAGTCCTGGCCGAGGACTCCTCCGGAGTCTTCTCCGGAGGATCCTTCCTTCACGGAGTTGCTCAGGAAGTACATCAGTGGCGTTCTTTGGAACCAGATCCTCAGCAGGTTAAACTTGCCGAACATCTGGACCTGCCCCTTACGGCCCCTACTCTAGTGCCACCCTGGATCGAGCCTCACGCCCACCTTGTTTCCACTATTTAGAAACAACCGTCGGCTTTAGCCCCGCTTCCTCGGAAGTCCAACAGGCTATACCAGGCTCCGGAGGGTGTCGATTTTTTTGATTCTCACCACCGTGCAGCCTCGGTCGTGATTAGCGCCGCTCACGGACGGTCAGCACACCCCAAACATTTAAGCTCGTCTCCCCCAGATAAGGAGTCTCACCTTCTGGATCAGTATGGAAAAAATATATACGCTTCTTAGGGCCCTGAATTATGTAGCACATATGGGGGATTACCAGAAGGCTATCCTTACCCAGGCGGAATCTAAGATTGACTCCTTACCTGACTCCCAGGTCAAGCAGGAGTTAGCTGACCTAGTCCGTTCTGCTCGTTCGGCCAGTCGTCACATCCTGAGGACGACCTTCGATGCAGTGGACATTGCCGGGCGGAGCTCCACGTTTGCCGTAAGTCTTCGGCGTCACGCCTGGCTCCGTGTGTCAGGTTTGGTCCCGGAGGTGCAGTCAGCAATCCAGGAAGCTCCTTTCAGGGGTTCAGTGCTTTTCGGCGGTGATGTCAAGGACATCATCACCGATTTGCAGGAGAAGGGGATGGCTCTGAAATCTGTGGATTCCATGTACCGTCCCCATCCCCTGCAGCACCGTCCTTTTCACAGACGCATGGCCGGCCTCAAGCGAAACCCCAGGAAGGCGGGCCGCAAGCGCTGGGCCCCAGCTGCGGCGCTGCCCCACACTACCTGACTCCTCCCCTCTCCCACCGCCTCCGGACTCCCTGGAGGAACCGGTAGGAGGGAGATTCTCCCTCCACCTTCCGGGTTGGGAGAGGATAACAACGGATTCATGGGTGCTTCAGATTATCGCAGAGGGGCACTCCATAGAGTTTCTACAGAAACCTCCACGCAACCCCTCTCTGAAGTCCTCTTATGCAAGGGACCATTTTCCTTTGGTCAGGGAAGAAATATCTGCCCTTCTCACGAAGCAAGCCATAGAACCCATCCCTCCTCACCTTCAAGGGACGGGTTACTATTCTCATTTCTTCCTAGTACCAAAGAAGACTGGAGATCTCAGACCCATTCTCGATCTCGGCTCCCTGAACTTCTACGTGGAACACAAAAAGTTCAGGATGCTCTCCCTTCAAACCCTTCTTGGCCGGGTCAATGGCTTTGTGCGCTGGATATGCAGGATGCATATCTGCACATCCCATTAAATCGCGCCATAAGTACCTCGGTTTGCTTTCAGGGGACCATTACCAATTCCGGGCACTACGTTTGGTCTTTCCTCGGCTCCCGGTTTTACCAAATGCCTGGCAGTGGTAGCGGCCCACCTACGTACTCTGGGAGTTCAGGTGTTTCCCTACCTGGACGACTGGCTCCTGGCGGCCTTGTCCAGTGAGGAGCTCCTGCATTTTCTCTCCCTCACCCAGCAGGTTTTCACTTGCCTGGGTATCCCCATCAACCATTCCAAGTCTCATCTGGACCCCTCCCAGAGACTTCAGTTCATCGAGGCGATCCTCGACACGACAGTGAGCAAGGCCTTTCTTCCTCCGGACAGGGTGACCTCCCTCCAGTCACAGATTTCCCTGCTATCAGAATGCAGGAAGGTTCCAGTGAGGTCGGTTCTCTGTCTTCTGGGGCTTATGGCGGCTGCCATCTCGACGGTTCCCCGAGCACGGCTCCACATGAGGATTTCTCAGTGGACTCTCCGCTCTCAGTGGGATCAACTCGTAGATGACCTAGATCATCTGGTGCTGATCTCCTCACCGATGTCAAGAGACTTGCAATGGTGGATGGTTCGAGAGAACCTGTTTCAGGGGGTTCCCTTCTGTCATCCTCTCCCCTCCCAGACTCTGACCACGGATGCATCAGGCAAAGGTTGGGGTGTCCATCTGGGTCCTCACCGAACCCAGGGTTTATGGTCCAGATTGGACTTAGCTCTCCACATCAATGTGCTAGAGCTACAAGCAGTACTATATGCTCTCCAAGCCCTTCACCAATACATCCTTCCCAGTCACCTAGCTGTCCAAACGGACAACATGTGCGTGGTGTGGTACATCAACAAGCAGGGAGGGACTCGATCCTACCTGCTGTGCAGGGAAGCGATGAGGGTTTGGGACTGGGCAACGCTTCACAACCTTCACCTCACGGCGATCCATGTTCCAGGAGTCTACAATACCCTGGCAGACAAGCTAAGTCGCTCCTCGGTTCTGCCACACGAGTGGGAGCTGGACCAAAAGGATCTAGACAACATCTTCCAGCTTTGGGGGGCTCCACAGGTAGACCTGTTCGCCTCTTCCCAAAACGCAAAACTTCCCACCTTTTGCTTGCTCGCTCCAGAGCGAGGCGTTTTCTGGAGCGACGCTCTGTCTCTAAACTGGAAGGGCAGATTCGTCTATGCTTCCCCCCAATTCCTCTGGTCTCTTGTGTGCAGAAACTTGCATTGGAAGGAGCGAGAATGATTCTGATCGCTCCTTTCTAGCCCAGGCAAATCTGGTTCTCTCTTCTACAACAATACTCAGAGGTTCCTCCTCTTCCTCTTCCTTTATCTCGAGGATTGCTGACCCAGGATCAGGGGACCCTGGTCCATCCGGGACTCAAGTCACTACAACTTCATGCATAGCTCCTGCAGACCTAGCATAATCTCGCTTTGGCGTCTCTGCAAAAGTGTCTGAGATTCTGGTGGAGGCTAGAAAACCCTCCACTAGGTCTACTTACGCCATGAAATGGAAGAGATTTTCTATTTGGGCTGCCTCCAGGAAGGTAGAACCTTTCTCCTGTCCTGTGGCCATTCTGCTCGATTATTTACGTTACCTCTTCGACCTGGGTCTCAGTCATTCCTCTTTGAAAGTTCACATGGCTGCTATTTCAGCCTACCATGTTCCTTTCGCTGATAAAGCCTTTGCCCAATTAGAGGTATCCAAGACTTTTCTCAGAGGGGGTCCTTCATCTTAGGCCCCCTGTCCGGACTCCTGCTCCCCCTTGGGATTTGAACTTTGTTCTAGAGAAACTTACCCTTCCTCCCTTCGAGCCTGCGGCCTCCGCAGATTTGAAGTTTCTGTCGTGGAAGATGCTCTTCTTGGTGGCCATTACCTCTGCTCGAAGAATTTCCGAGCTCCAGACCCTTATGTGTAAAATCCTCCATCTGATTTTCCACAAGGAACGAGTAGCTCTTCGCACGAACCCTAAGTTTCTACCGAAAGTGGTAGCGGAGTCTACCTTAAATCAGTCTATAGAGTTACCTGCCTTTTATGCAGTACTCCAACCAGGGAGAATTTTTGCTCCATACCATGGATGTTCACAGGATCCTGAGATACTACACTGATAGGATGAAGGATCTCAGAAAGACTGATCAGTTGTTCGTCTCTTTTGCTCACAAAAGGGAAGGCAATGCTGTTTCCAAGCAATGCCTGTCAAAGTGGTTGGCTCATTGCATCACTTTCTGTTATCACAAGTACAAGACCCTTCCGGGTCAAGTCAGAGGTCACTCCACTCGTGGAGTAGCAGCCTCTGCGGCTTGTTTCAAGAATGTGTCTGCGGCAGACATCTGTGCTGCCGCCACTTGGGCTTCCGTCCATACCTTTACTAAACACTACAGTTTGGACATTGCCTCTCGCCGTAGAGCAGGCTGCGGGTTAGCGGTCTTGCAAGGCCTCCTGTCTTGAGGTTGCAAGATTTTTTGTTACTTCTTGGAGTAGTTCCTCCTCCTGGTGCCTTTCACTTGTTCCAGACTGCTTGAGATTCTGTCCTATATGTAATTTCCTACTGCAAGAGCCCTCTCGGAGTTAGATAGTACAGTTACGTAAGAACTTACCGTAACAGTAGATCTTCAAGAGAGGCATTGCAGTAGGTAATACCTTCCCGCCTTCCATCCCCCTAGGCTTTTTCAGCTCCTTTTCCATTGAGGGAAATATCTGCTTCTCTCTCATCCGGGCCTTCTGGGCCTGTGGCGGGAAAGAACTGGAAGGTGGGCATCCAGGACCGCCCCTTTATACCGATGTCGTCTGACGCCAGTCACCTGACATGGGGGCGGTCCCTCGCCAGGGACTGCTAGCTAGAAATTTTTCCATGGGGTCCTGCCACCTGCCGACGTCAGTCCTATATGTAATTACCTACAGCAAGAGCCTCTCTTGAAGATCTACTGTTATGGTAAGTTCTTGCGTAACTGTACTTTCTTTTCCCGCCGTCGACTTAGCAAGCATCGGCCTCTCGGTTGATTCTAGTGCGCGACGTCTAGGAGAATTTCTACAGTTTTTCTTGGGATTTTCGTCTGATGTCCTCTCCAATCTCCATGGAGGGCCATTCTTCGATGTGTGCCTGCAGCAAACAAATTCCTTTTAAGGACCCTCACTCGGCTTGTGTCCGCTGCCTAGGCCCGGATCACGATACCCAGGCCTGCTCCTTCTGCCAGGGCTTCAACAGCCGCACGAGGATCCGCCGCCAGAAGGCCCTCCAAGCTTTCCTCCTTGAGAAAATCAAGGCTATGGACCGCGAACCCCCCTCCAGAGGGGAATCTTCAGGGAAGTCCCACCAGCACCATCAGAAGCACCGGGAGAAGGAGAGACCTAGATCCCCCTCCAGGGCCTCGGACTCCCTCAGCTCCGGCTCCAGGTTGGACCGCTCTCCGTCGAGGGCTCACTCTCAGCCTCCCCTGGTTCTGGTCAGATCGGTAAGTGGCTCCTCTTCTCTGCAGCCTGTAAAGACCTCCAGGCCCACCTCTTCCACTCTGGCTAAAACCTCGTCCAGGTCTGGGGAGCACCACAAGTCGTCCTCACGGCATCCGGCCTCCGTCAGGTCTGTCTCCCAACCGCCGCCTCCCCAGCATAAGACCAAGGAGCTGACCTCTCTCAAGCGGACGTCTGATCCGACGTCGGCCCACCCAACGCCAGTCAAGGCCCACAGGCACTCCAAGGAACCGACCGTACGTCGATCATCGCCGGTCAAGCAGTCGCCGCCAAGGACGCCGGCAGGGGGACCGGCGTCCGCTGCCGCAGATAAGAGGACCACACCACCGCCTACCGATGTCGGTCAGGAGGCGTTGTCGGAGGAGGAGTCTACTCAGCCCGAAGACCAGGCGGGCGACCCCGGACCCGTCGAGCTCCCAAAGGGAACCCTCTCCGGAACCAGAGACCCTCGGGGACCCGACGCCCGGTCCCGACAACAGACCACCGGCGCCCGGCCCATTGTCGGGTCTAAATCTGGCAGAAGTGAAGGAGCTCTTCACCTTCTGGTGGGACACCATCAAGAGGATGTGGTCACCCGCAACCTCCTCCTGTGCCCGCCCCCTCGACCCTGCCCCCCCTCCACCTAGGGGTTCAGCAGGATGGGCATCGACCCCTAAGGAGCCAGCATCACCTCCTAGGGGCAGATCTTTGGAGAAAAGACAGCCTCTGTCAAGATCCACTTCTGGGTCACCTAGCCCCAAGAGACCCAGGAGACATCGGTACTCCCCGTCCATGGAGGATTCCAGATCTGACATCTCCAAGTGCTCCAGATCTCCGTCTCCAATCAGCGTCCCCTCTCCGGATCCACGCAACCTTCCCAGGTCCCCTCTGGATGACCCCTCGTTCTCCAAGATGAGGCATATTCAGGACAACATGGGGTGGGACGCTGAAGAGCTGAACCCCGAAAGACTACGCCTTGCCCGCTATATTCTGCAAAAAGATCCCAAGCCTGTGGTGGTGCCACCCTTGGTGGACACCTTCGTGGACGTCACCAAGGCTGCGTGGAAGCATCCACTCTGAACCCCGGCAATGCCGAAGAAGGCCGACCGCCTGTATAAGGCCCCAAGGGGGGACCAGTACCTGGCGAACCATCCTTTGGCCAACTCCCTGGTCATTACAGCCTCACATGACCGGTCTCAAAAACCGCAGCATTTGAGCACACAGCCACCGGACCCAGAGTCCAAGCAATTAGACGTGCTGGGCAGGCGCATGTACGTGGCCGCGACTTGTGCCATTAGGTCATTGAATTACCTCACCCACATGGTTCAGGTTCAGAATGTTTTGTGGGAGCAGGGACAGGACCTGGCTGAAAAATTGTCAGACGGCCAAAAGGAGGAGCTGCTGCAGCTCCTCCGTACAGGTTCGGACGTGGGGACCCAGGTTCTTAGAGCCACTTACTATTCTGCGGACTCTTCGGCCAGAGCTGCGGCCTCAGGCATGTGTCTCTGGAGACACTCATGGCTCCGTGTCTCCGGGTTTACCCCGGACGTCCAGAAGAACATCATGGACGCCCCTTATCATGGCGAAGTTCTCTTTTGGTGAAGCCTTGGAAAAGGTCATCACTAAATTGCAAGAAGCCGGGAAGGCGATTAGATCTGTTCATGCCATGTACAGGTCTCGGCTCAGTTCCTTTCGCAGGAACCAGAGTCGCTTTCACAGCCGGACTCGAAGGGCACAACCTCGTTCCGGCCAGCAACAGAAGGGATCCTTCACTTGAAAAGCCCAGGCCAAGACATCCTCAGGCAGAGGCCAATGAGCCACAAAGTCGGCCCAGCCTGCAGGACCTAGTGCTGCCACAGCATGACTCCTTCCCGGCCCCCGCCCCTCCTCAGGATCAACGGGAAATGAAGGTCGGGGTTCACATCACGGACCACCTGCAAGGGTGGAGGTCGATCACCACCGACAGGTGGGGGCTACAGTTGGTCGAAAAAGGCCATTATATAGAATTTGTAGGCAACCCGCCCACAAGGCCTCCGTTGCTTTCCTGCTACCCGGGCCAACACGCCCGGCTCATACAGCAGGAGGTGCTCATGCTCCTAGAGAAGGAAGCTGTGGAGCACGTTCCAAGGAACCAGAGAGGAGCAGGATATTATTCACACTTCTTCCTGGTTCCAAAGAAAACAGGGGACCTCCGTCCAATTTTGGACCTCAGCGACCTCAATCTGTCAGTCGCCTACAAGCGCTTCCGCATGGTGACCCTTCAGGGACTAATCCCCATGCTGAAGAAGGACCCTTTCTTGGCGTCCCTGGACTTGCAGGACGCTTACCTGCACATTCCTATCACTCAGGCGCACAGGAGGATCTTCCTGGACATAAGTCTCCACCACTCATTCACACTAATGGGAACTGCGGCGGAGGCACTAGGACCCAGCGGGAGCAAACTTTTTTGTGGGAGGGCCGGTGCCAGAGATGGAGCCGCGAGGAGCGGCGCCACGAGCCTCGGCTCGTGCGGCAATGACTATCTCGGTACCGACCCTCCAACCGCCTCAGTTCCTTTTTTCCCGCCGTCGAGTGCGCTTCAGTGACAACGTCGCTCGCCCGCCGGGAGTCAAACTTCAAAGTAGCAGCATAGTTTTCAGTTTTATTATTTTGTAGTAATATCTCGAATGAGTATCGCTTAAGTTTATTCTTATTTACAAAGAAGTCTCAGCCTACTTTGCCAGAGTTGACCATGAGCAGGTCAGGTGACGGTAGGGAGACTTCGTATGAAAGCTGTTCAGTCAGTCGGGCTGGGTCCGGTCTGCCGCCTTCTCTGGAAGGGGGGTCTGACAGCAGTCAGTCCAATGCCGAGGCCGGTCCCTCGGAGCTTATAAAATAAGCGTCGCATTCTTGGCACCGTTCGGCCTCGAGCTCTTCTTCGGCCCACAGGTCAAAAAAGAGAAGGCATCACTCGAGCTCACCCTCTGATATGTCTGCACGTAGACGATCGGTTATTGGGGCTAGTTACCGGTCTCCTCCTTCGGAGTCGCCTGCTTTTGTTTCCGGTAGCCAACGTCTTCGACATCAGAGCCTTACCCCGCCCTCTGGTAGGTCTTCAGATGAGAAGTTTCATCAGTGGGCCGCTCTTACGGAGCAATGGGCTCGGAGGTTGGTCCAGCTGCCTGGCCCGGTCACTCAGGGACCTTCGGGCTTCTTGGGAGACCAGGTAGGGCGGTTGAGCCTCCCTGGTGCGTTGCGGCACCGTCTTGGTGCTGTCGACTCAACGCTAGGTGTTCCACCCTCCACATGGCTGCGCTGGGCCACACCGATGCCTTTATCTCCTGCTCTTCTTCCTCCCTTCCCCTCAAATCCTGTTTTTCATAGTCTTGGGGTGTTTTCGGCACCGATGCATCTGTCGGCGCCGCCTGGCCTCTCGGTGCCGCCCGTCCTCGTGGCGCCGCCTGGCCTTTCGGCACTGTCTTCAGCGCCGTGGGCTTCTTCGGCACCGTGCGCCTCCGCAGCACCGGGGGTTCTTAGGGCGTCATCCACTTTTCAAGACTCCTCCTTTAACTCCTTTCCTTCATCATTTTCCTCTGATTTTCACTCCTTTCCTGTCCATACAGTCCCTCCTGGACTGTCAGGAGATGACATTGAGCCTGACCCAGACCTTAGATTGGGTGATGAAGTGGAAGAAACCAGATCTATTCCTGCTGCAGAGCCTGTGGTCGAGGACCTGTCCTTTAAGTCTCTGCTGAAAAACTTGATTTCCTCTTTCTCTCAAACTACAGACATCGATCCTGGAAATTGCTAAGACTCCAATACCTCCATGTTCCGGAGATCCCTCACAGTTTGACTCCTCGGTACAGCCCTCCTTTGAGACGCTGTCTCAAATGGTATGGAATAATCCTGCTCTCATTCCTTCGGTGGCTAAATCCATAGCTAGGAAATACTCAGCCCCCAAGGATCGACCCATTTTGGCGTCCCAAGCCTTTGCGGATCCTATTGTAGTATTGGCAGAGAATGATAAGGTCGTCCTTCCCCAAACTACTGCAGCTCGACCTATTAACAAAGAATCTCGTAAGAGAGTCTTTGCTGCTTCCACCCTGGTATGCGTATTGCCAGCTACCAAGGCTATTTCTCTCAATATGAGTATATCCTTTGGCACTCTCTCAAACAGTTGGTTGAAGCTCTACCGGAATTGGATACAAAGCCAGAGCTTCTTCAAACCATTACCAGGGGTATCGAATCTAACAACCAGCAGGTTAAAGCGACTATGGATGCTTTCGACACTGCTTCCCGGGTGGCGACTGGTATTTGTACCCACCGTCTTTCCTGGCTGCGCACTTCAGGCTTCACAAATGACGCACAGCAGCAGGTTGCCTTTTGATGGTGTGTATCTTTTCGGCCCTCAAGTAGAACAGGCTCTAGAAGCTACACAAAAGACTAGGTCAGCCATTAAGTTAGCTCGACCTCCTCCTGTCCCCTCTCGAGGGAATGTAATAAATGCCAGTTTCATAACCGTCAGTCCTTTTGAGGCAGAGGAAGTTTTCATAAAAATCAAACTCCCCAGCCTCAAAAGAAAACGCAACAGAAGGCGCAAGGGCCTAAAGCGCCCAGCGCCACCTTACGAGTTGTTGGCCCAAGTCCCACTTCAGCTGCCCGAGGTGGACTCTTCCTCAGCGGTGGGAGGTTGTCTGATGCACTTCTACAATCAATGGAAGTCCATAACCTCAGACAAATGGGTCCTCCGAATAATCCGCAAGGGGTATTCACTCAATCTTGTGGAGACCCCTCCGTTGTCCCCCCAAACGACAGCCCAAGCTGTCAACCCTTCAGTCAGACCTTCTCACCACCGAGATTCAGGGCCTTCTGAACAACAGGGCAGTAGAAGTAGTGCTGCTGCATCAACGGAACACAGGGTTCTACTCCAATTACTTTCTGGTTCCAAAGAAAACTGGGGGCATGCGCCCCATTCTGGACCTCAGAAAACTAAACAAATTTCTGCCCAAGGAGAAGTTCAAAATGATTTCTCTAGGAACCTTGTTACCTTTGCTTCATCAACACAACTGGCTAGCCTCCCTAGACATGCAGGATGCTTACCAGCACATTTCTATTCACCAAAGCATCACAAATTCCTGAGGTTTGTGGCTCTGGGACAACATTATCAGTTCAAGTCCTGCCCTTTGGGCTATCTCGCGCCCTGAGAGTTTTACAAGTGTTGTGCAGTTCTGCAGCGCATCTCAGAAGATCGGAATACAGGTGTTCCCTTAACTGGACGATTGGCTTCTGGCAAGTCCTTCCAGACAGGGAACTCTGGGCCGTGCCCGCAGCTTCACGCTCTCCGTCCATGGGAGTCCTGCTAAACCTCAAGAAATCGCAGCTGCAGCCCTCCCAGAGGCTTTTTATAGGAACTCTTCTGGACACCTCCTGTGTGAAGGCTTTTCTTCCAGAGGACAGGAGGAGCGATATCCTTCAGATGGCATGTTACATCGGGGAGAGCAACTCGGTTCCAGCTCTCTCGATGCAACGGATGCTAGGTCTCATGGCATCCTCGGTGTTCACTGTACACCTAGCACGCCTTCATATGAGAACTTCTCAGTGGATGCTCAGTACTCAGTGGTCCCCAACCACTCACCCGCAGCCCTTTCTCATCAAGGTGACAGAACCTCTAAAGAGGTCACTCACCTGGTGGTTGAAGAGAACAATCTTCTAGAAGGGTATCCTTTGCTTCTCTGGATCATCAGATTTCCATTACCACAGACACGTCCCTGATGGGGTGGGAGCTCACTGTCCGGCTCTCCACACTCTGGGTCACAGTGGACTCAGGTCAGTCAGCTTCACATAAATGTCTTAGAAATGAGACCGTCCTCTCGTCGGTCCGGTGTTGAAGGACATTCTCTGTCACAGAACATTCTCCTTCAAGCGGACAACAAAGCGAGTGATGTATTACATCAACAAACAGGCGGCACCCTCTTACCCCTTATGCAGAGAAGCGATGAGAGTGTGGGAATGGTGCCTACAGCACAAATCTTGAATTCAAGCAGTCTAACTGCCAGGAGTGCAGAACGAACTGGCAGATCACCTCAGCAGAACAGAGACAGATCCTCACAAATGGTCTCTCGACTCAGCCATAGTTCAGTCAATATTCGCAGAGTGGGGAACTCCAGACCTGGACCTTTTTGCATCCCCACTCAACACAAAACTGCCTCTCTTCTGCTCCAGAAATCCAGGGCCTGGCATTTTCTGTCAGGATGAGTTCAGGCTGCAGTGGACAAAGCGCTTTCTATCGCCTTTCCACCTCTTCCTCTAATTCAGAGGTGCTACTCAGTTCGAATCCCAGGGGACAAAATGATCGTCATTGCTCCTTCTGGCCTCAACAGATGTGGTTCCACTACTCAACAATAAATCGGCAGCTCTGCGAAACCACTCCCCTTCAGATGAACCTCTTGACTCAGGGCCTGTTGTCCATCCCAACCTGAGGTCGCTCACCTTCACGCTTGGCTCCTGAAGAGTGAAGTGAACAGGTTCAATGTCTCTTACGGGGTTTCAGATATTCTTCTGGCTCGTGGAGCCAGCCACTAGAAAACTTACACAGCCAAATGGAGCGTTTTTGCTCTGGTGTTACAAAGTCCTCTTTAAATCCTTTCCTGCCACCAGATAAGATTTTGGAGTACCTCTTAGACCTCTCAAATTCAGGTCTGCAGTACTCTACAGTCAAGATTCACCTTTGTGCCATTTAGCTTATGAGCAGGTACTTTCCTTGTCACTGGCTCAGCTACCTGTGGTTAAGAGGTTTCTTAAAGAATTCTGCATACCAGACCTCCTACAAGATGTCCAGTTGCAGCCTGGGACATTAATCTTGTGCTAGATATGCTCCACTCGAAACCTTCCGAACCTCTGGCTACCTGTGAGCTAAAATTTCTCACCTGGAAAGCGGCCTTCCTGGTGGCCATTACCTCAACCCGCAGGGTCTCTGAGATGCATGCCTGGTGCATGAGACCCTCAAGTATACTGTGTTCCATAAAGACAAAGTAGTCCTTAGAACCCGTTCTAAATTTCTTCCTAAGGTTGTTTCGAATTCCATCTAAACCAACCTTTGGTCCTTCCTCTTTTCGCGGACTTCCAAAATGAAGAGAACGTTCTCTTCATTCTTGGATGTGAAAAGGAAACTTTGCGTTCTATCCAGATAGAGCGAAAGACTTTACAAAGCTTAACAACTGTTTGTTTCCTTCCAGCCGAGACCGGCTGGGTCAACCTGTCGCTATCAGATGTATCTCAGCATGGCTGGTGGCATGCCTTAGCCACCCCTAACTATTCCTTGGCGCAGGTTAAGCTGGGCGGTTGCTCTTACTCTACTAGGCAGTCGGCAGCATCTCTGGCGGAAATCCGCAACATGCCCATGCAGATATTTGCAATGCGGCTACCTAGACTCAGTGCATACTTTAGTTAAACACTATGCACTGGATGTCCATGCCACAGCAGCATCTTTCCTTTGGCAGAATCATCTTAGTGGACTTCTGTCCTAAAACTGTGAGCTCTTGGTCTCTCCTGCCGCCCTCTCGAGGATTATTAGCTTGGTACTCTCCATTAGTGTGAATGAGTGGTGGAGACTTATGTCCAGGAAAATATGGAAATTACCTACCGTAATTCTGATATTCTTGGACGAGTCTCACTCATCATCTCCCTCTCTATCCCGAGCTCACCTCTGTTGTTGGTCTTCCTCCTCAGATCTTTAGGCTGTGAGATTTCTTTGTTGACCCTTCTTATCTGGTCGTCAGACTCTCTTATGTCCGGTTTTGGTTGGGCTGTCGTCCTAGGTTGATTACAGCTGCACCTCCTCGGGAAAAAAAGGTACTGAGGCGGTTGGAGGGTTGGCCTTGAGATAGTCATTGCCCATACGAGCTGAGGCTCGCAGGCGCCGCTCTCTCAGCTCCATCTCTGGTGCCGGTCCTCCCACAAAAAAGTTTGCTCCCACTGGGTCCTAGTGCCTCCGGCGCAGTTCCCATTAGTGTGAATGAGGGGTGGAGACTCGTCCAAGAAAATCAGAATTACGGTAGGGACGTAATTTCCATTTCCTGCGTTTCGAGTTTCTCAGCCGCCACTATCAGTTCCGGGCACTTCCCTTCGGACTGTCATCAACACCTCGGGTTTTTACCAAGTGCATGGCAGTGGTGGCAGCGTCTCTGAGGAGACAGGGCCACTATGTGTTCCCGTACCTTCCAAGGAGGCATTACGGATAGCCATCCAATGTACCCAAACCCTTTTTCATTCTCTGGGCATCCTCATCAACTACGCGAAGTCTCTCCTAGTACTGTCTCAGAAACTGCAGTTCATAGGGGCAGTTCTGGACACCGTCAAGGGGAAAGCTTTCCTCCCCGAAGACAGAGCGGAACACATTCGATCCCTCATAAGGGACCTGTCAGCGAAGACCGTCTCAGCCAGACTCGTTCTTCGCCTGCTCGGACACATGGCTGCAGCCATTCCTACAGTCCCGATGGCAAGACTCCACATGCGGGTAACCCAGTGGATGTTGAGAGTGCAGTGGGACCAAAGGCAAGACCGTCTGCAGCAGCTGGTCCGGATCATGAAGGCCATGATTCGGTATTGGCAATGGTGGCTAGATCCGGGAAAACTCCGTGGGGGTTCCCTTCACAGCACCGTCCCCGACGGTCACTCTCTCCACAGACGCCTCAGGGCTGGGGTGGGGAGCGCACTTGGATGGGGCGAGGTCTCGGGGAACATGGACAGCCCAGGAATCTCATCTCCACATCAACATATTGGAGATGAGGGCGGTCTTTTATGCCCTGCAAGCCTTCCAGTCAGACATTCCATCGAGTACTCTTCTGTTGCAAACAGACAATACTGTGGTGATGTATTACTTCAACAAACAAGGAGGCACACACTCCTACCCCCTTTGCAGGGAGGCCATGAGAGTGTGAGAATGGGTTATACGACATGGCACAAACCTCATTGCAGTTCACATCCCCGAGGTGGACAATTCCATTGCAGACAGCCTGAGTCGTTCCCAGGCCAAAGTCCATGAGTGGGAACTTCTACAGGAGGTGGCAGAGGATCTGTTCCACAGATGGGGCACTCCAGAATTAGATCTATTCGCCTCCCCATCCAACACAAAACTGCCCAATTTTTGCTCGCTAGATCCAGGGCCTGTTTTCTGGTGAGATGCGTTGTCCCTCTCTTGGGTGGGCAGATTCCTCTGCCTTCCCTCCTTTCCCGTTGATCCAGAGAGGAGTTCTAAAACTTCGCAGGGAGCATGCGACGCTTATCTTGGTAGCGCCTTTCTGGCCCAGACAAATCTGGTTCCTGCTTCTACATCAGCTATCCCGGGAACCTCCGCTTCCTTTGCAATCAGCTCCCCATCCTGTTTGTCTCCAGGAGGGAAGGTTCACTAGTCCACCCAGACTTGCATTCACTGAACCTACATGCTTGGCTCCTAGAGACATAGCCATGATGCGACACGGGGTCTCGCAGGAAGTGGCGGAAGTACTATCCACTGCTAGAAAGCCAGCAACACACGCGACATACGCCATGAAGTGGTGCAGGTTTTGCTTATGGGCTCAAATGCGTGGTTTCTCGCCCTTAGACTGTCCCGAAAAGCTGGTCCTGGAATACCTGCTTTCGCTTTTTCAATTCGGACTAGCCTACTCCTCGATTAAGGTGCACTTGTGTGCAATTTCGGCTTATCATGCCCCCTTCAACCATCGTATGGTGGCTCGATTGGACACTACTCGTGCCTTTTTAAGGGAGGTTCTTCACCTTAGGCCACCTATCAGGGACGCGGTTCCTCCATGGGACCTGCCCTTTGTCCTGGAGCAGCTTACGCTGCCACCTTTTGAGCCAGCTGCGGATTGCGAGCTACGTTTTCTGTCGTGGAAAACGTTTTTAGTTGCAGTTACTTCGGCAAGAAGAATCTCCGAATTACATGCGCTTATGTGTAAAGAGCCCTATTTACTTTTTCACCAGGATAGGGTGTCCCTGAGGAAAAATCCTAAGTTTCTGCCTAAGGTGGTTTCAGCCCTTACCTTTAATAAGGATATCGACTTACTAGTGTACTTTCCTAAGTACACCAATCGAGGAGAATCACTGCTTCACACCCTGGTTGTTCACAGGTGCCTCGGATGTTATCTGACCAGAACCAAACAGTACCGGAAAGCGGATCAGCTGTTTGTATCCTTTGCTGAGAGGATGAAAGGGCCCCTGTTTGAAACAGACCCTTTCACATTAGCTCATCCAATGTGTCTCTTTCTGTTATGACAAAGCGCGAAGCCTTGCCATGCATGGTTAAGACCCATTCTACAGAAGGAGTGGCCACATCCTTTGCAGCACTGAAGACGTTTCCACTTCAGCTATCTGTACTGCAGCTACTTGGAGCTCGGTGCATACCTTTATTAGAGCATTACAGCCTGACACGCCAGCTTCTAGGCGAAGGGCAGGTTTGGCCTAGCCATCCTTCGGGACTTCTGTCCTAGGCTCTGACAGGGGTCGTAATCTCTGTCTTTCCTCCTCCCAGCTGGGCGTGGGATTGTCGCCATAACCACAGAATCAGTCCTAATGGTGTAACCTGCTGCAGAGCTGTATCTTGAAGCAGATAGTATGGTACTGTACTTACCGTACAGTAGGTCTTCAAGAACAGCTCTTGGCAGGTACTTCCGCCTACCATTCCCCTTGGAGGAGTAGGTTATAGCCTAACATCCATCTTCTGGGATGGGAACAGTTTATTTTAGTCTTGGCCATCTGATGGTGGATCTCGATCTCCTCTTCTGATGTCATCCAGCGGCGGGAGTCTCCGGCAGAGAACTGGGGATTCTGGCGGACGCCTCCTTATGTACTACGCCTGGCGTGGAGGCGGGACGATGTCGGAGGCAGTCCCTGAAGACTGCTAGCTAGAAGATTTCCATGGGGTCCTGGCACCTGACAGCTTCAGTCCTAATGGTGCAACCTGCTGCAAGAGCTGTTCTCGAAGATCTACTGTTACGGTAAGTTCTTACGTAACTGTACTTTCAGATGGACCCATACGTTGGAGAGAACAGCTCGGTTCCAGCTATCTCGATGCAACGGATGCTAGGTCTCATGGCATCCTCAGTATTCACTGTACCCCTAGCACGCCTTCACATGAGAACCTTTCAATGGATGCTCAGTACTCAGTGGTCCCTGACCACTCACCCTCAGTCCTTTCTCATCAAGGTGACAGAACCTCTGAAGAGGTCACTCACCTGGTGCTCGCAAACGGACAATCTTCTGGAAGGGTATCCCTTTGCTCCTCTGGATCATCAGATTTCCATTACCACAGACTCATCCCTGATGGGGTGGGGAACTCACTGTCAGACTCTCCACACTCAAAGGTGCGTGGACTCTGGAGCGAGTCCCAGCTTCACATAAATGTCTTAGAAATGAGGCAAATCCTTTATGCAGTCCGGGCGTTGAAGAACATTCTCTGTCACAAGAACATTCTCCTTAAAATGGACAACAAAGCAGTGATGTATTACATCAACAAGCAGGGCGGTGCTCACTCTTACCCTTTATGCAGGGAAGTGATGAGGGTGTGGGAATGGTGCTTGGAGCACAAGGCTCTAATTCATGTGGTCAACCTGCTGGGAGTGCAGAACAAACTGGCAGACCGTCTCAACAGAACAGAGAAAGATCCCCATGAATGGTCTCTCAACTGAGCTATAGTTCAGTCACTATTCGCAGAGTGGGGAACTCCAGACCTGCACCTTTTTGCATCCCCACTCAACACAAAGCTGCCTCTCTTCTGCTCCAGAAATCCAGGGCCTAGCATTTTCTGTCAGGATGCGTTCAGGCTGCAGTGGACATAACACTTTCTATATGCCTTTCCGCCTCTTCCTCTAATTCAGAGTACTTCTCAAGTTCGAGTCCCAGGGGACAAAATGATCCTCATTGCTCCTTCTGGCCTTCGACAGATATAGTTTCCATTACTCAACAGGTATGTCGAAACCCTTCAAACTGCTTCCCCTTCAGACAAACCTTCGACTCAGGGGCCTGTGGGGCCATCCCACCTGAGATCGCTTCACCTTCACGCTTGGCTCCTGAAGAGATAGAAGTGAACAGGTTCAGTGTCTCTCACAGAGTTTCAGATATTCTTCTGACTTGCGCATAAGCCAAGCCTCTGAAAAACTTACACAGCCAAATGGGCGTGTTTTGCCCTGGTGTGCAAAATCTCTTTGAATCCTTTTCCTGCCCACAGATAAAGTTCAAGTACGTTTGGACCTCTCAAATTCAGGACTTCAATACTCTACTGTCAGGATCACCTTTGTGCCATTTCAGCTTATCATGAGCCAGTACTTTCCTTGTCACTGGCTCAGTTACCTATGAATTAAGAGGTTTCTTAAAAATTCCATACCAGACCTCCTGAATGTCCGAGTCGCAGCCTGGGACATTAATCTTATGCTGAACATGCTCTTTCGAAAACCTTCGAGCCTGTAACTACCTGTGATTAAAATTTCTCACTTGAAGACGGCCTTCCTGAGCCACTCATTACCTCAGCCGCAGGGGCTCTCTGAGATACATGCCTTGGTCACAGACCCTTCGTATACTGTGTTTCATAAAGACAAAGTAGTTCTTAAGACCCATCCCAAGTTTCTCCCTAAGGTTGTTTCAGAATTCCATCTAAACCAACCTTTGGTCCTTCCTACTTACTTTGTGAACTTCCAGAATGAAGGAGACTCTCTCTTCATTCCTTGGACGTCAAAAGAGATTTGAGTTTCTATCTATATAGAACAAAAGATTTTCGCAAAGCTCAACAACTGTTTGTTTCCTTCAGCGAGACCCCGCTAGGTCAACCTATCACTATCAGATGTATTTCAGCATGGCTGGTGGCATGCCTTTTGCCACTGTTATTACATGGTGCAGGTTAAGCTGGAGGGTAGAGTGTACGCTCACTCTACTAGAGCGGTCGCGGCATCCCTAGTGGAAATCCGCAACGTGCCCATTGCAGATATTTGCAATGCGGCCACCTAGAACTCCGTGCATACGTTTGTCAAACACTATGCCCTGGATGTCCATGCCAGACTGAACCCTTTCATTTGGCAGGACCATCCTTAATGGACTTTTGTCCTAAAACTGTGAGCTCTTCATCTCTCCTGCCGCCCTCTTGGGGGATTATTAGCTCGGTACTCTCCCATTAGTGTGAATGAGTGGTGGAGACTTTATGTCCAGAAAGATATGGAAATTATGTACATACCTTAATTCTTGATGGTCTTGGACGAATCTCCACCACTCATTCACATGCCCACCCACCATCCCCCGAGCTCACCTCTGTTTTTGGTCTTCACTCCCTCAATCTTTAGGCTGTGAAGACTTCTCTGTTGACCCTTCTTATACGGGTCGTCCGGACTATCTTATATCCTGTTTTTGTTAGGCTATCCTTCTAGGTTAGTTATGCTGCACCTCCTTGGAAAAAAGTTACTGAGGCGGTTGGAGGATCGACGCCAGGATAGTCATTACCGCATGAGCAGAGGGTTGCAGTGCCGCTCCTCATGGCGCCATCCCCGGTGCTGACCCTCTAGCAAAAAAGTTTGCTCCTGCTGTGTCCTAGTGCCTCCGGCGCAGATCCCATTAGTGTGAATGAGTGGTGGAGACTCGTCCAAGAAGATCAACAATTACAGTAGGTACATAATTTCCATTTCTGTTCACTGGATCTGCAGGACGCTTTCTTTCACGTCCCAATCCGTCCATCCCATCAGCAGTTCCTCTGCTTCAGGGTCGAAGGGACCCTGTACGAGTTCCGAGCCATGCCATTTGGTCTGTCATCGGCCCCATGGGTTTTCACTAAATGCACTGCAGTTGTGGCGGCCCATCTCCGGCAGCAGGGGGGGTCAGAATTTACCCCTACCTCGACGATTGACTCCTTGCAGGTTCCACCCAACAGGAGGTGGAGAGGTCCAGGGATCTGGCCCTCCAAACCTGCTCTCAACTTGGCCTCCTGATCGAGGCCAGGTCGGAACTCATGCCTTCCTCAGGTGATGGGCTTCATCGGGGCAGAGCTCAACTCTTGTCAAGCCAGAGCTCGGCTCCCAGCGGACAGGGAGGAGGTTCTCTCCTTTTGCCCAATCATTTCTGGTTGAGCACTTGCGCCTTACCCGGGACTTTCTGCACCTTCTGGTTTACATGGTGGGGTTCACCTCAGTGGTCTGTTGAGCCCGGTTGCACATGCGCCCCCTCCAATGGGAGCTGGCCACACAGTGGACTCAGCGCCATGGTCATTTCAACAAGCTGATCACTGTAACCTAGAAGATGTGGGACACTCTCCAGTGGTGGACCGCCCCAGACTGGTTGCAGGAAGGGATCCCATTTGTCGCCCCGAGCTGACATTCGTCCTCACGACCGATGCCTCTCTTACGGGATGGGGAGCCCACATGGGGGACAACAGGGCCCACAGACTCTGGACTCCTGAGGAGTCCCGATGCCACATCAACCTGTTGGAGCCCAGAGCAGTCAGATTCACACTGTCAACTTTTGCTCCTCAGCTCCGGGGTCAAGTAGTTCAAGTCCAGATGGACAATACCACGACCATGTACTACCTCAACAGAAAGGGCAGCACACACTCCCGTCTGCTGTGCAAGGAGACGCTCCATATCTGGATCCTCGTGAGCCAGTTGGAGGTGGATCTTCTAGCCATCTATGTAGCAGGAGACTCGAACCAGCTGGCGGATGCTCTCAGCCGCTTAGGCCAGACATCCCACGAGTGGTCTCTCCATCCAGAGGTAGATTATAGCCTGTTCTCCCATTGGGGCAAACCGATGGTGGACCTGTTTGCCTCCAAGGAAATCACCAAGCTGAAGCTGTATCATGCCCGCTCCCCTCAGCAGGACTCACTGCAAGGGGATACCTTCTCGAGGCAGTGGGCCCCAGGCCTCCTCTACGCCTTCCCATTTCCCTGATCCACAAGGTGTTACTCAAGGTGATGAGGGATTTGGCAAAGGTGATTCTGGTAGCCCCAGACTGGCCACACCAGTTCTGGTATCCAGATCTCCTCAGTCTCAGCTGCAGGCCCCTGGAGTGGCTTTGTACACACCTGGACTTGATATCTCTGAACCAGGGGAAGGTCTTCCATCCAGGCCTTCAATTCCTGCACCTCACTGCCTGGTACCTGAATGGCTAGAGTTCCAGGCTTTGGGTCTTTCCGAAGATGTCTGCACTGTGGTGGAAGCATCTAGAAAGAAATTGACCAGGAAATGTTATGCCTTCAGATGGAAAAAGTTTTCCATTTGGTGCCAGGGTAAGGGTCTGGACCTCTTATCCTGTTCTGTGGCTAACATTCTCGACTAACTTTGGTTTCTCCAAAGGGAATCTACAGTCATCGACCCGTAGGGTGCACCTGACAGCCATTTCTGCTTACCGAGTGCCAGCCGGTCAGCCAACATTGGCGCAGGAGACGGTGATTGGGCGCTTTTTCAAAGGCCTGGATCACATACCCCCTTCGGTGCATGAACCTCCTCCTCCGTGGGATCTACTGCTGGTATTGGCAAAGCTCATGGGCAAGCCATTCAAACCAATACACAAATGTGAGCTGTCACACTTGTGGAAGACTGCCTTCCTGGTGGCTATCACATCTGCCAGAAGGACAGGGGAGCTCCAGGTGCTTTTGGTGGACTCCCGTTATCTGGTCTTCCACAGGGACAAAGTTGTCGTGTGCCCCCACCTGAAATTCCATCCGAAGGTGGTGTCAGAGTTTCATCTTAGCCAGGTGTTGTCTCTGCTGGTATACTACCCTGATTACACCTCGGAGGCCGAATACAGGCTCCATACCTTGTACCTGCGACATGCTTTCTCCCCCAAGCTCACTCGTTCTGTTTTGGTCTTCACTTCCTTGTTGTTCAGATTGTGAAGACATTGTTGAATTGACCCTTCTTATATGGGTTATTCGGGCCTTCCCATGCCCGGAAGTTAGGGTTAGGTTTTCTTTCGTTAGTTTATGCTGCACCTCCTCGGTCGAAAAGGTACTGAAATGGTTAGAGGGTCGATGCCGAGATAGCCTATACAGGCACAAGCTAGTCTCATGGTGCCACGCATGCGTGGTCCTATACCGGCGCCAGTCCTTCTGAAGATTTTTGTCTCCCGTGGGGTCATAGTTCCTCCGGCATAGTCCCATTAGTGTGAATGAGCGGTGGAGACTTCGTCCAGGAAGATCAAGAATTATGGTAAGTACGTAATTTCCTTATCTTCGAGGGTACCTCTTGCAGCAGATCATACACTTGGGACGTCTACCAGAGAGCGCTCTTTCATGGTAGCTTTCACCAGTAATGTTGACTGGGGGCTGACCACCATGATGTCAATCCATGCATATGTATAAATACATGTGCGGCCCTTATCGATCTCAGTTCTTTTCCTGCTGTGTCCTATCTCGTTACCTGTGCTACTTTCGCTGCAAGTGTGGTGTCACTTCCATCGATGAGGAAAGTTTTTTCCCCTTATGTCCAGTTTGGATTCCCTCCCCCAAGTGCCACTGTAGAAGATCTACAGGTTTGACAACCACTCTCTCTCTCTGTCTGTTCGGTGTCTGGGAGCTGCCCACAACATTCAGTCCTGTTCTCATTGCCAGGAATTCAACCAGGCCACACATTGTCGATGACTGCAGGAACTGGAATTATACATAATGGAGCTGAAGGTGGCTTCCCTAGAAAAGGAATTGCAGTCCTGCTCCTCTTCGTCTCGGTCCCCACTGACAAGCTCCCAGGTGTCCCAGTTGCACTGTTTATCATCCAAGCACCGAGACAAAGACAAGGCCATGTGTGTGAGAGGTAAGGGCCCACAGGCATCAATGGCTTTCACCTCCAGTCACTCCTCGATGGCTCGGGCCTCTCCCACTCCAATGCAAAAAAAAAAACGGATGGTCTTGGCAGCCTTGTCCCAGAGGCTTCAGGCCTCCCAAAGAGACCAAGAGCCTCCTCCATCGACAGGTTCCTTGCCAGTGCTCTCGCTGTCACATCTCTCCAAGGCTTTGTCAGTCCTGGATACAGACCAGGCCCCTCCGTCGATGACTCTATCCTCAACGACCCATCCCTCCAGCATGGGACTGAGTCCCTCGTCAACAATCTCTACTTTCCAGCATTCGTCAAGATCTCCTTTTATCTGCCCCTAATCAACCCTCTAGCATGGGTCAGGGTCTGGCCTCAACAGACTTACCATCCTTACCACCACCATCCCAGCTCATATCTTATCACGGCCTGTCAGTCCAGGCCTCCGGTGTTGCTGTTCAGACTTTGGGCTCTCAGCCGTATCCCCTCAGTGATGTCTCCTCCTCTCACTTGGGGGGGCCCCTGGGATTCCTCCACTTTCCTCTTTGGCTTCATCAATGGCTTCTGCTGTCAACATTGCCTCTGTGGTCAAAATGGTGTTGGAGATCATGCAGGCCAAACAACAGCCTCCTTCTCCACCCCTCTCATTTCCGTTGCCCCCTCCCAGAAAGAGGGATCGCCATGAGCCTCCCACTCCACACTCCTTCCTGGTCATGGAGGATTTGGACTATATGGAGGAGGAGGAAGGAGAGGACCCAGCTGAGAATGATGGGGTGTGTACCCCCTCCAGTGCCTCTATTCTGTCCTCAGTGGGGGAGCATCCCAGGCTCTATACTCCCTGCTCTCCTCCAGATTATCCCATTTTCTTAGACATTATGACCCAGTTACAGCATGTCATGGGGTTCACAACCACTGAACAAGACCAGCAATGCTGTAACGTGGCTGAATGTTTGGACTTACCAGAGGACCCGGCCACCGTGGTCCCTGTACTTATCCAGGCCTATCAGGATGCCATCTCTGCAGCTTGGCACCATCCTTACACAATCCCTCCCATTTCTAAGGCAGATCATATTGTACCAGGCCCCTTTTTTGCAGTGGCTCCCCAGATGGATTCTGTGTTTATAAATGCTGCACGTGATAGAACCAGGCATCCCAAACACTTGAGTACTCTGCCTCCTGACAGGGAGTCCAGAAAATTGGACTTGCTGGGAAAGCAAGTATGTGCCTCATCTACCCTGGCCATGTGTGTCCTGAATTATATGGGGCATATACTCAAGTACCAGAGAATGCTTTGGGATGCCACTTGAAGTAACAGCGAATGTTCCCCAATCCACAAACAGTGACCAGTTGTTAGCTAGCCTTAAGATGGGTGCCAGTATCTGGCACCTTCGTCATGCTGGCTATGATGCCATAGATGCCTTTGCGCTTGCCTCAGCGAATGGTGTTTCCTTCCAGCACTATGTGTGGCTCTGCATCTCAGGTTTTACACCTGATGTACAACAATCTATCTTGAATGCTTCCTTTAGTGGGCACAAGCTTTTTGGCACAGACACAGAAGGCATCCTTAATGACTTACAGGCCTCTGGCTGTACTCTCTGTACAACCCACATGATGTACTATGCTCAGCTGTCTTCCTCTCATATGGCCATTTCAATCTTTTCATTTTCATCGTGCCTCTCACCAGAAAGGCCTGACTCACCTATCACCCAAAAAACTACCATCCCAGCCTCTTGGCAGTACCTTAGCCTCAGCTAACAAGGGCAGCATGGCCGCTGCCACCACCACTACTTTTTGACTCCTCCACCAGCCTCCCCTGCTGTCCTTCGGAAGCAGCGGGCACCCGTTTCTCTCTCCATTTAGAGGCCTGGAGACATTACAACAGACAAATGGGTACTGCAGATTATTTTTATGGGCCATACTCCAGAGCTCACAGCCACTCTCCCTCCACACCCGCCTCGACAGCTGTCGTGCCCGCCAGACCATGTTCCTATTCTGCTGGAGGAACTCCACTCTTTGATTCAGAAGCAGGTGGTGCAACCTGTGCCTCAAACAGAGCTAGGCAAGCCTTTTATTCACATTTCTTTGTGGTCCCGAAAGTGCATGGGCAGCCTCCGCCCTGTCCTGGATCTTCGGGATCTCAACTGGTTCATCCAGCACAAGAGATTTTTCATGGTCACTCTGAAAACAGTTTTGCCACTTTTAAACCAAGGAGACTGGCTATGCATCCCAGACATGAAAGACGTCTACCTTCACATCAAAATACACATCGGCCCCGGTTCCAACTTCTGGGATACCATTACCAATTCCAAGCCTTGCCCTTTGGTCTTTCTTCAGCCCCCAGGGTCTCCATAAAGTGTCTGGCAGTAGTAGCTGTGGCCCTTCATCACAGAGGACACTACGTATTCCCATACACCTAGCCATGCCTCGTTTAAAAAGAGGCATCGCTATCTGCTTATTGAGAGTACACAGTGCAATTTTCTTAAACTACCTTAGATTCCTGACTCCCTACTCTATTACTGTCTCTGTGTCATTCTCCAGTACTTATACCTCATAGTTTTTATTTGTCTTACCATCTCTTTCCTACCCCACCTCTTACATCTCTCCCTCCCTCCCGCCCCCTTTCTTCTCCCCATGAGGTCTTACTACCATAATCCTTCCCACCTACTTGCTCCCTCTTTGGTGTCATATTCTTTGTTACAGCCAGTTTTGTAGAGTTGATAATCAACTGTTATATGTGCACTTACCTTTGTTGTGCTTTGATATGTGAAATGTCTGTATTGTCGCCTGGTTACACCAATTGCTCAAACCATTATCCATTTTTACTATATCCTTAACTGCTATAGTGTAATATGCACTTACTTTCACTTCTGATATGAAGTACGTTGGAAGCTTCTCCAGTCACCTCAAATTGTTATCCATTTTAATTGTATCTCTAATATGTTGTTCTCCTCTATTTTACTGTATCATTATTTTTTCCTGTTGATGTTGTAATCTCCCGGGTCGTGCCTGAAAATAGTCACTTTTGTGTCTAGTGCACTTACTCGGTTATCAAAAAGTAAATAAAATAAATACTTAAGATGACTGTCTCATAAAAGCCTGGTCTCGGGAAGGATTGCTCCACTCTCACATGGACCCTGCTGCTCCTCCGGGGACTAAGCATAACAGTAAACGTCCCACGTGGAGCTGTCTCAACACCTCCAATACATCGGAGCAGTCTTAGATACCGCATGGGGCAGGTGCTTCCTCCCAGAGAAGAGGACTCACAAACTCGTCTCCCTCGCACAGCGGTGCTTTGCAGCTCACCAAATTATCACGTGCCAGTTCGTGCAGCTTCTCGGCTACATGGCGGCTGCAATTTCCACTGTGCCATATGTATGTTTACATATGTGCCCGGTTCAGTGGGCCCTGCGCCGCCAATAACACCAAAAGACGTGGACTTGAAGACTCTGTTTGCGTGACCCTGACCCTCCGGTGAGCCCTCTCCTGGTGGCTGGCTCCAGCATACCTCCAGACCAGCATACCCTTCCAGTTAACCCCCACCCAAACACCAATGACAGATGCCTCCAGCCTGGGTTGAAGTGCCCATCTTGATCCTCATCAAACGTAGGGCCGTTGGGGATCAAATGCAGCGTCCCTCCACATCAACATTCTGGAGATGCAGGCCATTCCTCTAGATCTTATATGTGTTGATCTTCACTATTCCTCACTACTTGGGTATTGCGCCAGAGCCAGTACCCCGCAGGAGACTTTTTTTATTTATTTTTTTCATGGGCAGAGCCACTCTCGAGGCCGATGTTCCACATGGCATTTGAGGGTTGGCAGTTAGCAGTCGTCGACTCCGCCCCAGCCCCAGTTCTTTCTCTCCTGCTATCAAGTGTGGATCCTCGCGTGTGAGACTGAAACATTGTGGCCTAGTCCCTCGTGCTTTAGTGAATTTACAGTTGCCTCAGTTCTGCTCGCCTATTTGACATCGCTTCAAGTACTGGTAAGATCTTTCCTTTTTATTAAGCGGCGTCGAGTACTGTGTTTAGTTTATTTTTCCGTTCGGTCATGTCTCGTCCGGGGGGGCAAGAAGACGTCGGAAAGCGGGGCAGCCCCCTATGCGTCGGTGCACCTGTGGCTGCCTTTATTCCATAACGGACCAGCATGACTGCTGCCTTTCCTGCCTCGGCCCCGACCATGATATGGATAACTGCGACATTTGTTTCTCCATGGACTGCCGTGTGATAGAAAACTGCATTGAAGGTTGGACGTACGCCGCCGACTTTCAGAGGTTGAATTCTCAGTCGCTGGGCCAAGACCAGGATTCTCGGCCCTTCCTCCGGGTCCCCTCCCGGTCCTATACGGCCCGTGGAGGAGGGAACCCCCACCTCTTCTAGCCTTGCCGCGGCGGGGGTTTCGTCCGCGGTGCAGGAGGCCCAGACTGGTCCCTTTGGGGGTCAGTAGGGAGGCACCACATCGGCAGTCGCTGCTTCTGTAGTGAAGGCTCCCTTGGTGTCGTGTTCCGGGTCCTTCGGGAATGGGCCGGCACCGTCCATGGTGCCTTCTTGTGGTGCTGCTTTTGGTCCCGGCACCATTCGCGGTGCCGTGGGCTTTTAGTGTGGTGCCACATGCGTCGGCCCTACTCTCAACGCCACTGTCATCTCTGATGCTGCTCGCGGTGTCTGGGTTCTTGGCAGCGCCAGGGCAGGTAGTCTGGATGTTTCTGGGCCTGGTTCTGGTTCCAGCACCATGCGTGGCGCCGGGGCAGGATGGGGTCGGTGCCTTGGTTGGAGTCGATTCTGCCTTTGGTACCGCTCGCAGCACTGGGTGTTGTGCGATTGCGCATGCGGGGCTGCGCCTGTCCTCGGTGCCGCTCACAGCGCCAGGGTGGGTGTCGAAGTTGAGTGCAGTGCTGCATTGGGTTTGGCACGTCGCGGCACCAGGGGGCAGCGCAGGACCGCGCTCGGGGTCATGCCCGACTCCGAGGCCATTCGTGGTGCCAGGGTGGGTATTGGCACCGGGCGTGGAGCTGTGCTTCCTTCTGGTGGCGTTGGCAGTGTCAAATCCCAGGGTTCCCGACCTCGGGGTCCAGGAACTGGAGGGGTCCATGGGGTTGTCTGGCATTGGACCTCGGAACCTGCCTCTTCGGAGGCGGATTCTGGGTCTGATCCAGAATGGCTCCCAGGTTCCTCGGAATCTTTGGACCCCTCTGTTTCCAGTACCTCGGTCCCCAGTCAGCCTCCCTCTGGGACTCGGCTCTCACCGGTGGACCTCAGAGTCAGGGGGTCTGACCAGCCAGCAGTGGTCCCTGTGACAGCTGCTGCGCAGCCTGAGGTCACTAACATGACTATTTCCCCAGTTGGGGCATCCCCCTCCTTGGTGTGTTTGGACAGCCCAAGTTTGGAGCAGCCCTGGGTGCACCAGGAGGGAGAGGATACGGTTCCGTGGGTAGACTCCTCTGAAGCTGCTCGGAAGTGCCAGTTATCTAGGCTGGTGGCTAAGAGGACGAGGTCCCACTCTGACTCTGAAGAAAGGTTGAGAGGTAGAGGTGTGGTGCAGTAAGCCCTTCCTAGAGCCCAGCCGGGTTCTGGTAGGAGCCGGAGCGCAGGCCCTCGCCTTTCCCTGGAGGAGTCCCCAAGGAGGACTTTTACTTCTGCAGTCAGGGGCCATCCTTCTGGACTTGCACGGTCTCTGCTACCTCACGGGGGGAATTTCTTCCTTTGGGCACAGCTCTGACCATTCCAACCCAGTTGAACAGCTGTTGGCTGCAGCGGCCTTTGGGTCTCCCTCCTTGTGAAGGGTTTCCTGTTGTCCCCATTTCCCTGACAGAGACCATTCTCCTGTTGCCAGGAGCCTGTCCCCTGAGCCTCTGTCTCCATCCCTGGTTGTCCCAGGTATTCCCGGTCCGCGAGGACCTCTCACCTGGGAGCAGTTCAGAGTTTCTGCTGCACATTTTCCCACCTACCTCCATGCCCTGGACCAGCAGGTGTTTCACCATGCTCCTGTGCAGCCGGACCCTGAACCTGGGAGCTCGACTACATCCTCTTCGGAGGGAGAGGAACTTTCGGTCCACATCTCCCCAGTGTCTGATCTGTCCTATCAGCGCTTCCTCATGAGGATGTTAGACAAGCTTCATCTTACCCCTATTCCAGTCAGCAATCCTGAGCAT
Organism: Neoceratodus forsteri; assembly: GCA_016271365.2. NCBI lineage: Eukaryota > Metazoa > Chordata > Ceratodontiformes > Ceratodontidae > Neoceratodus > Neoceratodus forsteri. The sequence continues at coordinate 74,360,785 of CM028133.1, read as the reverse complement.
GTGACGCATGCCTTCTTTGGCGAATTCAGTGCGGCCCACCTGGTGGCTCCCGCCTGGCCTATTCCCTTTCAGGAAGTGTCACAGCAGATCTGGCTACGTCCCTTTTCCACAGTACCAGCCCCAAGGGACCTACGCCTGTGGTATTGCATTCCCCTGGGTCTCCAGGTTCTCTGCCTCATCCCCCTTTGGGATTGACCTCCCTGGACACCCCCTCGGGGCCTCACACCCCTTACCGTGACTGCCCTCCGGATCCGGACTCTGCAGATTTCGACTTCTGGGGGAGATGAGTGTTCTACTTGGCACGGATCTCTTTATCAATTGCAGCACATCAGGCCCACTTTGCAGCCTATGACAGGTTCTTGTGGTCCAGGCTAGGACAGCTTCTAGCCTCGATGCCTGATTCGGAGGAAACCAGGCAAGCCATTGCCCTCTCTGCGCAGGGCCTAGTGCTAGCAAGGCACCAAGCAAGGGCATCTTATGATGCCAGTGAGGTATCTTCCAGACTGGTAGGGACAGTGATCTGCCTTCGGTGGACGGCATGCCTTCGCCTATCCAGGTTGTCACTCCTGGCCCTGTGTAGGGTGATTTACTCCGTCTACCGGAGAATCCATCTCTTCTCCCAAAGGGTGAGGCGGCAGCTCTTGGGGCGCCTTCCTTCCCCCACTGGAGGATCCCCGTCTCATCCAGACCAGTCTCCGGCACCTCCAGGCCTGTAAGGGTTCTCTCCTGCAGTGTCTCACCCACTGGAGGCTAAGGGACTTAGTCCCTTAGTGTGATTCAGGGCCCCCCTTTCGGGGGGGGCTCGGTACTCACCCAAGTAGTGATGAATGGTGAAGACAGACACAGATAAGATATGAAAATTACGTACCTACAATAGTTGCTGATCTTTCTGTGTATCTTCACCATTCATCACTAAATCCTTCCCCCTGGGGCTTCAGTCTCTGGACTCCACCCCTCCCCCATGTGTCTCACTTTCCTTGCTCTCCTCTCCCTTGAGTGTAGGCGGGAGAGGACTGTGGAAATACACATGGGTGAATTTATCAAATGCTTATAGAGGTTGTAGGGGGCCTACCCTTTTCTTCTCCCTCCCAGGGAGTTGCGGAATTGGGGGGGTATCCTCTTTCCTCTCCTCCCTCCTCTTCATAATTTTATTATTTGAGGGCTCAGACTTTGACCCCACATCTTTTCTCTCCCAGCCTTGGGCTGTTCAATATGTTTTCTCCCCCCTCTCATTTTGGGAGGGAGGGGGGAAAATTGAGATACACCCTCAGCCGGCACTCCCTGGTGGTTGGTCATCAGACCTAAGCTGTATCAAATCCTGTTCTGCAGCTGAACTCTTAAGTCCAAGTCTGGACTTCTTCCCTAAAGACTTATGTGCAAATTCCGCTTCTGAGGGTGTGCTACTCTTTTTCCTCCCCCTTTTCCTTCTCTTCTTCTCCTGCCAGAGATTGGGGCCCCCTCTCCCCAATTTCCTTTTTAAGTCTCTTTTTCTCTGTCGCCTTAGTTGTTTATATCTCCTTTTGGTTTAGTCTTCTTTTCCTTTTATCTATCCCTTAGGCTCTCTTGCTTCAACCCACCTTTCCTTCCGTACACTCTCCAGTGTGTCAGAACTGGGGCTGGGGTGGAGTCGACAATGGCTAGCTGCCAACCCTTGAGCACCACGTGGAGCGTCGGCCTCAAGGGTGGCGCCGGCCCTGCGTGGGCTCCGTCCATGAAAAAAAGTCTCATGCGGAGTCCTGGCTCCGGTGCAGTACCCAGGTAGTAATGAATGGTGAAGATACACAGAAAGATCCACAATTACGGTAGGTATGTAATTTTCATTTCTTCAGGCCTTCCAGCCATTCTTGACTGATCCATCCGGACAACACTTGTGTAGTGTTCTACAGCAACAAGCAAAGAGGCATAAAGTCACAACCTCTGTGCCATGAAACCCTGAAGGTTTAGCATCAGGCCTTCTCTCGTCACCTTCATCAGGTCGCAGTCCATGTTTCCGGAGCCCTAAACATAGTTCTAGGATAGTGGATATGTTGTTCATCCACACTTACTGGCATGTCCCTTTCCCCTTTAAATCTTGTTGGAAGTCTTCAAGCTGGCTCCTCCCACTCACTCGGGTAGTATATACCTTGGCTCCGCCCCATGACGCCAGAACTTCCTTTCTGCTGGAAGATCCAGGTTGCCTCCCTCGTGCTCATGCATTTCGTAGGCCTTGGCTTTCAGTACTTTGGTTTTATCAAAATTAAAACTTGTCCGAGTTAGCGATCGCACTTTTGCATCCTCGGTCATGGAAGAGAAATCTTCTCCTGGATTTCACCGGTGTCCTTGCTGCCAGAAGATGTTGCGCACTGATCCCCATCTCACGTGCGTCTACTGCCTAGGTGTCGGCCATGACACCTCATCCTGAAGCTTTGGCTTGGCCTTCCTTCCATCCCAATGTTCTGGATGACTGCCTGGCATGTTTAAAGTTGGGGAGACTGGAGAAAATGAATCCTCCGGTGAAGACCAAGGAGGCTAGGTGGGCGGTCTCCATGTCCGCAGATTCCGACAAGCAGCTGGAACACATGAAGGCGTTCGAAGATGAAGCCATCAGCGCTTCGGACAATCAAAGCTTTTTCATTCCACTCAACCTGGGCTCCACCTTCTCAGGTTCCTTCAAGGAGTTGTGCCAGTCTCTCCCCACCTGGGGGGAGAGGCGCCTGCAGGCTCGCACTCCTCCCAATCTCGTAAAAGAGATAAGGAACCAAGCTCATCCTCGTCTCGGCTAAGACGCTCTTGGGACCAAGAAAGGTCTCAGTCCCAGGAGCATGCAGTCTCGACCTCAGTCGAGATCACTTCCTCGGTCGCAGGTTTCACGGACCTTCCGTCAGGCCAGCCGACCGAGGATGTAGCCGATGAGGTCGAGATTGTCCTCAACTCCATCAACCCGCTGTCGCCGGCCCCGGTTGGCAACTCCTTAGAAAGGACTCCGGTCCTTGTCTTTCCCGACGAGGAGACCCAGCCTACTGGTGTCACCATCGAGAAACTGCTTCCGGATCTCTGGGTCTCAGCAGTCCCACCAGTGTCTCCCGAGCAACCGAGTCCGCCCGTCCGATCTCAGTTGAGGTCTACAACCAGATGGCCGAGGAAGAGCCATAAGTGCTCCAAAAAGGGGTGATACCACCGGTCATCGTCCTCTGATGAGAGGCTCCAACGGAAACTCCGGCGCTACAAGGACCTCATGTGGCAACAGTTGATTTTGTCTGGGCACAAGCAGACTTCGACTCCTACCCTGACCATTACTTGACTCTCGCCTCCTAGGCCAAAGCCGACCCCTCGGAACTGAAGCCTTTAGTGCCTCCATCCGCAAGGCCATCCTGTCCCCCGGTTCGGCCTATACTAGTCTTTCCACTAATAATGGTGGAGCTGCCTAAGCAGCCTGTGGGAGGGGCTCCTTCCAAAGAGGACTGACCAGATACCGGGCTTCCCCAACATCTGTCGGTCACAGTCACCCCGGACAGCCCTCGGCGGGTCTAGGGTGATTTGGGCAGCAGGCCACTGTACTCCGACTCTTTGGACTCTGATGTCACCGGGCTCCACTCTCATCCTGGGGATGATGAGTAGTCCGTTGGCACAGGGATAAGGAAGGTACTTCCTCCTTCCAAGGGATCCTTCGTCTCATCTCTGATTCCACAGGAATGCCCCTTGAACCCATCCAGAAAAAGGGGGAGTACCCTCTCACGGACATCCTCAAGAGAGGGTATACCCCGACGGAGGCCTTTCCTGTGGCTGAGGCCATTGTTGGTCCAGCACTCGAACTGTGGCAGCATCCTGCCTCATGTCCAGCATCATTTATCCATATGGCCCGCAAGTACGCGGTGCCCATGGGGTCCCTTGTGGGGTTCATAGAGCACCCTTCGGCCAAGAGCCTGGTGACCGCCTCTGTGTTGAGGCATACTGGCAGCTCTGCTGACACTGATCGACCTCCCCACTAGGAGTCCAAGTATTTGGATCACTCGGGGCGGAAAGTCTGTGTGGCGTCCTCCTTAGGACTTCGTCAGGCAAGTTCGGCCGTCACCATAGCACACTTCTTCCATGTCCTTCTCGAGTCATTGGATGAAGTTCTCCCACATCTCCCCACGGACATGCAGACCACGGTCAAGCAGGTCCGAGATCAGGGCCATGCTTTCACCAGACAGCAGCTCCAGACAGCCCTAGATATCGCGGACTCTTGTGCCCACTCGATGGCCTCCGCAGTTGCCTCTTGCCGCAGGGCTTGGCTGAGGCTTTCCTCCTTCCCGGCGGATACTCGGCACAAGTTAGCTGATGTGCCTTTCCTTGGGACTGACTTGTTCGGCCCAGGAGTGGCTGGTCACCTACAGAGCATACAGCAGTCCAGTGCCACCTTGGACGCCACTTCTGCCAAGAGTTCTTCTGGCAAGAACCAGCAGAAGAAAAAGAAGCCCTTTCAGCACTCTTCCCCTGCGGTTTAGCAGTCCTCCTTCCAGCGAGGACAGCAGCATCAGCATTAGGCTCAAGCTTGGCACCTTCTGCCCAAGCCTGGACTCCAACAGGCCCACAGAGGAGGCAGAGGCTCAGGTCCTGGAGCTTCCTCTTCCTCCAAGCCTGCCCAGTGACAGGGTGGGGGTTGCCACCCCTATTCCCATTATGCCAGCTCTGGGTCTTTCCGTGTGGGTCCGGCTCCACCACTTCCTTTCCGCCTGGTCTGTGATCACTTCAGACAGGTGGGTTCTCGAAGTTTTCAGTCAGGGACTGCCTCTAGAGTTCGAGCAGTACCCACCCAGCTGATCCCGTGACCCTCGGGAAGAACAGATTTCCACATGCACCCAGTCGGCTCTTCGAGACGACGTTGCTCAGCTCCTCTTCAAGGAGGCAGTAGCTCTCGTGGCGGATCTATCTGCAGACTCAGGCTTTGTCTCCAGGTACTTCCTGGTGCCCAAGCAGATGGGGGGTGGGTGCCCAATTCTAGATCTCCACGACCTGAATCAGTATCTCGAGTCACACACCTTTCAGATGGTCACTGTGTCCCAGATCATACCATCCTTGGAGAAGAACGTGGTTCTGTTCACTGGATCTGCAGGACACGTTCTTGCACGTCCCAATCAGTCCGTCCCATCAGCGATTCCTCCACTTCAGGGTCAAGGGGACCCTGTATGAGTTCCAAACCATGCCGTTCGGCCTGTCATATGCCCCACGGGTCTTCACCAAATGCATTGCAGTCGTGGCAGCCCATCTCCAGCGTTGGGGGGTCAGAATATACCTCTACCTCGACAGTTGGCTCCTTGCAGGTTCCACCCAACAGGAGGTATAGAGGTCCAGGAATCTGGCCATCCAAACCTGATCCCAACTCGGCCTCCTGATCAACGAGGCCAAGTCAGAACTCGTGCCTTCTCATGTGATAGGCTTCACCGGGGCAGAGCTCAACTCTTGTCAAGCCAGAACTCGGCTCCCAGTGGACAGGGCGGAGGTTCTCTCCTTTTGCCCAATCATTTGTGGTTGGGCACTTGCGCCCTGCCTGGGACTTTCTGCGCCTTCTGGGTTACTTGGCGGCGTGCATCTCAGTGGTCCGTTGGGCCCGGTTGCACATGTGCCCCCTCCAATGGGAGCTGACCGCCCAGTGGACTCAGTGCCACAATCATTTTGACCAGCTGGTCACTGTAACCCAGTAGATGTGGGACGCTTTCCAATGGTGGACCGCCCCAGACAGGTTGCAGGAAGGGATCCGATTTGTCCGTCCTGAGCCAACAGGCATCCTCACGACCGATGTCTCTCTCATGGGCTAGGGAGCTCACATGTGGGACAACAGGGCTCACGGACTCTGGACCCCCGAGGAGTCCCAATGCCACATCAACCTGTTGGAGCTCAGAGCAGTCAGACTGGCATTGTCAGCTTTCGCTCCTCAGCTCCAGGGTCAAGTGGTTCAAGTCTAGATGGACAATACCACGACCATGTACTACCTCAACAAACAGGGTGGCATGCACTTCCATCTGCTGTGCAAGGAGGTGCTCCGCATCTGGACCCTCGTGAGCCGGTTGGAGGCGGATCTCCTAGCTATCCATGTGGCAGGAGCCTCAAACCAGCTAGCGGATGCTCTCAGCTGCATAGGCAAGACATCCCACAAGTAGTATCTCCATCCAGAGGTAGCTTGCAGCCTGTTCTTCTGTTGGGGCAAACCAGTGGTGGACCTGTTTGCCTCCAGGGAAAACACCAAGTTGAGACTGTATGATGCCCGCCCCCCTCAGCAGGGCTCACTACAGGGGGATGCCTTCTAGAGGCCATGGACCCCAGGCCTCTTATATGCCTTCCCTCCATTTCCCTTGATCCACAAGGTGTTACTCAAGGTGAGGAGGAACAAGGTGAAGGTGATTCTGGTAGCCCCAGACTGGCCGCACCAGTTCTGGTATCCAGATCTCCTCAGCCTCAGCTGCAGGCCCACGGAGTGGCTTTGTACACGCCCAGACCTGATATCTCTGAACCAGCGGAAGGTCTTTCATCTGGACCTTCAATTCCTGCACCTCACAGCCTGGTACCTGAGTGGCTAGAGTTCCAGGCTTTGGGTCATTCCAAAGATGTCTACACCATGGTAGAGGCATCTAGAAAGGAATCGACCAGGGAATGTTATGCCTTCAAATGGAAGAGATTTTTCATTTGGTGTCAGGGTAAGGGTCTGGACCTCTTATCCTGTTCTGTGGCTTACATTCTTGACTACCTTTGGTCTGTCTCTCCAAAGGGAGTCTACGGTCATAGACCCTCAGGGTGCACCTGGCAGCCATTTCTGCTTACCAGGCGCAAGCCGGTCAGCCAACATTGGTGCAGGAGACAGTGGTCGGGCGCTTTTTCAAAGGCCTGGATCACATGTCTCCTCCGGTGCATGAACCTCCACCTCCGTGGGATCTACTGCTGGTATTGGCAAAGCTCATGGGCTAGCCATTCGAACCAATGCACAAGTGTGAGCTGTCACACTTGTCGTGGAAGACGGGCTTCATGGTGGCTATCACGTCTGCCAAAAGGACAGGGGAGCTCCAGATGCTTTCGCTGGACTCCCCTTATCTGGTTTTCCACAGGGACAAAGTTGTTCTGCGCCCCCACCCGAAATTCCTTCTGAAGGTGGGGTCAGAGTTTCATCTTAACCAGGTGTTGAATCCGCTGGTATACTACCCTAATTACGCCTCGGAGGCCGAGTACAGGCTCCATACCTGACTTACAGCGGGCTAAAATCTGGCGTCATGGGGCGAAGCCGAGGTATATATCACACAGGTGGGTGGGAGGAGCCAGCCTGAAGGCTTCTGGCAAGATTTAAAGGGGAAAGGGACATATCAATAAGTGTGGATGAACAACATATACCACTCCTAGTACTACTGTTACAGATAAGTAACCTGTTTTTCTAGGGACATGGATATGTTGTTCAATCTGTACTGTCTGGCAGGTACTTTGCCGCTGTAAGATGTGCTGGAAAGTCTTCAAGTTGGCTCCTCCCACCCACCCGGGTGGTAAAACCCTCGGCTCTGCCCCATGACGCCAGATCTTCCTTACCGCTTGGAAGCTCAGGGTCCCTCCTTAGCGCTTTTGTGTCTTTAGGCCTGGATCCTAAATCTTCGGTTTTAGCGAAAATCGTGCTTAAATTCACAAGACATGAGTCTTCTCCTTCCCTCGCGGCTGCAATGGATTCTAAATTTACTCCTGGCTTCCGTCAGTGCCCTTGCGGGAAGAAGATGTCTTGGATAACCCGCCGCATCACGTGCATCTACAGCCAGGCTTGGCCATGACTCGCCCGGGCCTGCGATCTTTGCAAGTCCTTCTGGCTAGTTCTTGAAGACCACGCTGCCTGACTCCAACTGGGGCGCAACGAAAAACGGTTTCCGCTGGTGAAGTAGAAGGAGGCCCGTTGGGCGGTGTTCGTGACTGCGGGCTCCGCGGAGCAGCTGGAGCAGTTACTCGCCCTCGAGGAGGAGGCGGCCCAGGTCGTGTCTTCTTCTTCCTCGGCGTCGGCGTTTATCCCGCTCTCCTTGGGCTCCTCCTATACTGCTTCCTTTCGGGAGCTTTGTCAGTCCCTCTCCACCAAGGGAGAAGGGCCCTCAGGGACTCACTTCAGTCAGTCAAAGAAGAAGGAACCGAAAGGTAAGTCCTACTGTCAACGTTCGTGGGAGTGGGAGAGATCTCGCTCCCCAGAGCGTCCCTTATTGACCTCGGTCGAGGTTGCGGCCAAGGCCGCTGGCTTTTTGATGTCCCCGTCAGGTCAGCCATCCGAGACTCCCGTCGATGCTGTCCCATTGGATGGGCTGTCGACTGGAGAGGCTGACAACTCCCTATCACCGGTACCCCCGGTGGAAACCAAGGATTTGCATAGGAAGCGGGCGAAGTCCCCAGTCAGGGACCCTGAACCAGAGGATGTGCTGATTTCCCCGCCCTTCTTGACCGCCATCGGCCCCCTACGGTCTTGGTTCTCCTCCGTGTCGGGTAAGTGCCGCCGACATTGGCGGTCTCGGTTCCGACATCACGGAAAGCGATGCCACCACTCTTCCTCATCATCCTCTTTGGAGGATAGGCTCCAGTGCAAGTTGCATCGGCGCTATGAGGACATGATGTGGCAACAGCTCTTATTGGCTGGCAACAAGCTGACTCCATCGCCTTCCCCGGCAATTAAGCAATTAAGTGGCTGTCGCCCAAACGGCCAAAGCAGCCTCTCGCCCTCAGCTCCTTAGTTGAGGAGCCGACTCCGGCACCAATTGCTCGGCCGAAATGAACTGCTTCACCCACTGCGGTGGAACCACCACCCCCGCAACCAAAGACTGGAGTCCCAACCAAGGATTCTCGGTCAGGTCAGGGCTTGCCCCATAGGTTGTCGGTCACCCTCACCCCTGATCGGCCTCGGCGAGTGGATGGTGGCTCAGGCGCTTGGCAGCTGTTCGGGGACTCCTTGGAGTCCGACTCCTCCCTGTATTCTAGGCCCCTCGACCTGGAATCCTCTAGGGGTCTATCATTGGACGAGAGCCCATCCTTGTTTCTTGGTATTCTGCGGCTCATCTCAGAGTCTACTGGGATGCTGCTCGAACCCGTGCAAAAATGGGCCAGATATTCCCTCATGGAGATTTTGGACCGAGGGGATTCCACCACGGAGGCCTTCCCTGTGGCCGAAGTCATTGTTGGTCCGGCCTTGGAGTTGTGGCAGCAGCCTGCCTCCTGTCCTGCACCCTCTGCCAGGATGGCCCGCAAGTATGCATTCCTTACCGGTTCTCTCTCTGGTTTTTGGGAGCACCCCTCGGCTGCCGGGCTGGTAACCGATAGCGTTTTCTGGTGCTCCAGAAATGGACGTCGAGAAGCCCCCGGACAAGGAGTCCAAAAAGCTGGACTACTGCAGGCACAAAGCTTATGCTGCCTCCTCCCTAGGCCTTCAGCAGGCTAGCTCGGCTCTTCTGATGGCACACTTTTCACACGGCCTTTTAGGCTCCCTGGATGAGGTGCTTCTTCATCTCCCGGCTGACCTTCAAATGACGATCAAGCAGGTGCGGGATCAGGGAAGGGCGGTGGCCAAGCAACAGCTCCAGATTGCCTTGGACATTGGAGACTCTTGTGCCCAGTCAGTAGCGGCCGCACTAGCCATGTGCCGCAAAGCTTGGCTGCGGATCTCTACCTTCACGGCAGATACCCAGCACAAGCTGGCAGACATCCCCTTCCTGGGCACCGACTTGTTTGGGCCCTGGGTGGAGGGCCATCTCCAGAGGATCGAGAAGTCCAATGCCACCTTGGACTCGATCACGTCTGCTCAGAAGGACAAAGGCCGCCAGCAGCAGCTTAAACTCATTTGCCCCTGCGGCACGTCTGTCCCAGCAGCACCAGCAGCAGGGCCAGCAGTCTCAAACTTGGTGCCCAAGGCCAAGCCTGCTGCTTCCTTCAACAGGAAGCCTGGAGAGAAAGGTCTAGGTGGCTTCTCGGCCAGCTCTTCCTCCAAGCCTGCCCAGTGACAGGTTGAAGGGTGCTGCCCCCAACCTCGTAACTCCTCCTCTGGATCCCCACACGGGGGGATGGCTCAGCCACTTCCTTTCCACCTGGTCTGCTATCACCATGGACCATTGGGTGTTGGAAGTGGTCGGTAGGGGTCTGCCTCTGGAATTTGAGTGGACCCCCCCCTTTCGCGTCATCGCCCTTCGGGGGGCTACCGATTCCGTAGCCTTTCTGTCTGTTCATCAAGCCGACATAGCTCTGCTTCTCCACAAAGAGGTGATCAGCAAGGTAGCAGATCCTCCTCCAAGCCCAGGATTTGTGTCCAAGTACTTCCTGGTCCCAAAACGGATGGGTGGCTGGCACCCCATTCTCGATCTGCATGACCTAAACAAGTTCCTAAGGCTGCACACCTTCAGGATGGTCACTCTGGCTCAAATCATACCATCCTTGGAACCTATGCATGTGGTTTTGTTCTCTGGATCTCCAAGATCGTTCCTTCATGTCCCAATCCATCCGTCAAATCGGCGATTCATCCGCTTCAGAGCAGAGGGATCCCTCTATGAGTTCTGGGCCATGCCCTTCGTCCTTTCTCCAGCTCCCAGGGTCTTCACCAAATGCATGACAGTGGTTACAGCATTCCTGTGGTGCCTAGGGGTCCAGGTGTACCGTTACCTGGACGATTGGTTAATAGCAGCCCCCTCCAGCCTGGAGGTGGAGCAGTCCAGAGATCTGGCCCTCCAGGTCTGCTCTCAAATTGGTCTCCTGATCAACGAGGCCAAATCGGAAACCATGCCATCACAGGTGATTCTGTTGATCGGGGCACAGCTCGACTCTCTTCAAGCCAAAGCCCGGCTCCCGGCGGACAGGGCCGAGGTCCTTTCCTCCTTTGCCCAATCATTTCAGGTTGGGCATTTGCGCCCTGCCGGGACTTCCTGCGCCTTCTGGGTCTCATGGCAGCTTGCACCAGCGTGGTCCCTTGGGCCTGTTGGCATATGCATCCCCTGCAATGGGGGCTGGCCCACCAGTGGTCTCAGTGCTCTGGTCCTTTGGACCAGCCAGTAACCGTGACCCAGAAGATGAGGGATGGCCTGCAGTGGTGGCTCGTCCCAGCTTATCTGCAGGAGGGTATCCCACTTGTCCGCCTCGAGCTGACAGTCATCTTTATGTCCGCCTCCTTGATGGGTTGGGATGCCCATCTGGGGGAGCTCCGGGCCCACAGCCTCTGGTCCCCTCAGGAGTCCCGATGCCACATCAACCTGCTGGAGCTTTGAGCAGTACGGCTAGCCTTCATCGCCTTCGCTCCATTTGTACAGGGTCAAATGGTTCAGGTCCAGATGGACAACACCACAACCATGTACTATCTCAACCGTCACGGTGGAAAGCACTCCTTGCCTCTGTGCAAAGAAGGTCTCCGCATTTGGTCTCTCGTGATCAGCCTGGAGGTGCATCTCCTAGCCATCCATGTGGCAGGAGCCTCGAACTGTCTGGCCGATGCCCTCAGCCAGATAGGTGCTGCATCTCACGAGTGGTCTCTCCTGACAGAGGCAGTTCAAGGCCTGTTCTCTCATTGGGGCACCCCTCATGTGGACCTGTTCGCCTCCAAGGAGAATGCGAAGCTGATTCAAATAACATGAAGTCTTGCTGTATTCTGACAATCTGCAGTTAGTCCCAGCCTTTAAACTGCCCTGGAGAGTAGAGGGTTAATTTTTTTTTGCAGTGCATAGAACGTTGAGCTCGAGCTCGGTTGAGGTCTCTGTCTGCAGCACTTTGAAACCCAACCGCCCGATTCTTTACTCTGCCTCTCTGAACAGGAGATTTCTCCTTCTGCTCGGTTCAGAGTCTGTTAAAGTTGTCTGTTTCATTCCGAATTTATTTCCGCATTGTCAGTTCAGGCTCTGTCTGTGGTACCGTGAGTACTTTAGATATTTCCTCTGTTTATTTTGTGGAAATTGTAAAACTTGTATTTCAATTGGTTCCAATATGTTTTCTTTAATGTGTGATCATTATCGGTTTAAAAAAAAAACGTGTTTTAACATTTTTTTTCAATACCTGTAACACGGTTAGAAACCGATAAGGGAGTCTTGCCTGGCGGTTGCCGAAAAAAAGGTTAGTTTGGTTAGGTTGGCCATGTCTGAGAAACCCAAGAAAAAACCAGGCCCACTGGGTTTCAACACTGCAGTGAGTGTGTGGAGGTTTTTGTTAAGGCCGATCCCCACACCACCTGTGTTTATTGTCCGGGGTTTGACCACCTCGATACAGACTGCCAAATTTGTAAAAACTTTCCTAAGTCTACCCTGGAGAAAAGATTAGGTAGACTTAGGGAAAGAGAACGAGAAGTCCGTAACCCGTATGGCCAGCTGGTTGGTTCCGACCAAACCAGAAGGTGCTGCTGACCAGGGCAATACTTCTTCGAACAAAGGAGAGCCAATCCTGGATTGGTTCCTATGAAACATAAAGATAAATCAGCGGTTTGGATCCGGAGGTTCATGTTCTGACTGCTGATGAGATTGCCCGAGCAATTCGGATTGTTGAATCGCTTCGACCAGTTCCACCCAATCCGGCTCCATTAGCTAGGGGTTCGGTTCAGTCAGTTCCTCCGGTTCAGGATTATGCCCCTGAAGACTTTTATGAACTGGAGTTTCAAGAGGAGGGGGAGGCCTCTTCTCCCTTTTCACAGAGGGGGTTCTTCAGAGGGAGAGGCAGAAGGGGGATGAGCAGGGCTGCATCCACACCTCAGCCTAAGGCCCCTGCCAAGCAGACACCCTGATGGGCCTACCCGGGTCGACTCTCCTATACCTGTAGGGGGCAGGCTGGCTTACTTTGTCCAGGACTGGGTGTCTGTCACTTCAGACAAGTTGGTCCTGGAAGTAGTAAGCCAGGGACTGGTTCTCAGCTTCAAAAAATTTCCGAAGATGAGAGTCAGATCTTTTCCACCTGCAAGTCTCTCTGAAACCCTTGCCCTAGAGGCAGAGGTTTCATCTCTTCTGGACTGTAAGAGCCATAGAGACAGTTCCTACCCTACACCGAGGCAAAGGTCTATACTCCAGGTACTTCCTTACCCCAAAAAAGACGGGAGTGGCGACCCTTCCTAGAGTTAAGATTCCTGAACAAACATCTTTTAAAACCAAGGTTCAAGATGGTGACTCGGGGAATAATTCTTCCCTCTCTAAGGCCAGGGGACTAGCTAGCCTCCCTGGACCTCAAAGATGCCTACTTTCACATTCCCATCAGGTGCTCCCACAGAAAGTACCTCCGGTTCAAATTGCCCTCGGGCCACTACCAGTTCAAAGCAATGCCCTTTGGTCTAACATCAACTCCAAGGGTCTTCACAGAGTGCCTGGCAGTAGTTGTTGCCTTTTTAAGAAGGCAAAAGATTTCCATTTTTCCATATTTGGATGACTGGCTCATAGTGGGCCAGTCCCCAGACCAAGTCAAGTCACACCTGCAAGTGACCCAGCAAGTGCTCACTTCTTTAGGATTTCTTCTCAACCTTCCCAAGTCAGTTCTCAAACCAGTGCAGCTCCTCACCTTCATAGGGGCAGAGCTGGATATGGTAAAGGCAAGAGTCTTCCTTCCCCTGGACAAGGCAAGAGCTCTCATGGAGCTGGCCTCTTCATTCAGCCTTCAGGTGTCTCGACCAGCAAGGCACTTCCTTCAGCTACTGGGCCACATGGCAGCTTCTACAGCAGTGGTCCAAGATGCAAGATTCCAAATGAGGGACATTCAGTTCCACTTAAGAGCTTTTTGGTCCCAAAGAAGGAATTCTCTTACCAAACTAATTCCAGTGACTCGAACTCCGATCCAAGCCCTGCAATGGTGGCAGGATCAGGACAATTTGAGGCAAGGGGTTCCATTTGCCACTTAGTCTCATTCAGTGGTCCTCACCACAGATGCTTCCCTGCTGGGCTGGGGAGCTCATTTGGGGAAACTTACCACCCAGGGACTGTGGTCGCCTCAGGAATCTCTTCTACACATCAATCTCTTGGAACTCAGGGTAGTGTTTCTGGCACTGCAAGCTTTTTCCAAATCAGTACAGAACAAGGTGGTTCAGGTCAGACCAGACAACACCACCACCACGTGGTACATTAATAAGCAAGGAGGCACTCGATCTACGGCCTTGTGCACAGAAGCAATGAAGTTGTGGTCCCTGGCTTATTCCCTGCAAACCTCTCTGATAGCACTTCACCTTCCAGGAAAGGACAATGTTCTAGCAGATGCACTGAGCAGAATATCCCAGGGCCATCATGAATGGGCCTTAGATCCTCTGGTGTTGAAGGTGATTTTCTCAAGATGGGGCACTCCAGAGATAGATCCTTTTGCAGCCCCAGACAATTACCAACTTCCTCTTTTTTGTTGAAGAGCCCCAGTCTTGGGCTCAGTCCCCCTGGATGCTCTGATTCTGAACTGGGAAGGGAAATTTCTGTATGCCTTCCCCCCCTTCCCTCTTCTGTTCAAAGTGCTAGTCAAGATAAGGTCACAACCATGCAAAGTGATTCTGATTGCTCCAGACTGGGCCAGGCAGCCATGGTATCCCTTGTTGCTGTCCCTGGCAGTCCATCTTCCCCGGTCTCTTCCCAGGAATTACAACCTGTTAACATCCTCTCAGGGGAGGATTTGGTACCCCAATCTTCAGTCTCTCAATCTCAAGGCTTGGCTCTTGAAGAGTTAGAATTTGCAGATCTGCATCTTTCCCAAGGGGTTCTGGATATCCTTAAGGCTTCTCGAAAGCCTTCCACAAGAAAGACTTACAACTTCAAATGGAAAAGATTCAGCATTTGGTGTTCTAAGAAGAATATTTCTCTAGACTCTGCTGAATTGCCTATGGTTCTGGATTATATGGTCCATTTCAGTGGCCAAGGTCTCAGACCAGCTACTCTCAAGGTACACTTGGCAGCTGTTTCTGCTTTCCTGTCAGTAAGCAAGTCTTCCTCTCTGTCATCCTATCCTGTATTCTGTAAGTTTTTCAAGGGATTGCTTCACACCAATCCTTCCTTTAGGGATCCTGCTCCTGCTTGGGATCTTAATGTTTGCATTGCTCAGCTTATGCAACCCCCTTTTGAGCCTTTGTCCTCAGCAGAGCTTAAGTACTTGACTTGGAAAACTCTGTTTTTGGTAGCCATTACTTCTGCTAGACATATCAGTGAATTGCAAGCCTTGTCAGTGGAATCTGATTTCATCTCTTTTCACAGAGATAACGTGGTCCTTAGAACTAACAGAAAGTTCTTGCCTAAAGTGGTTTCAGATTTCCACCTCAATCAGTCTATATCTCTCCCTGTTTTCTTCATTGATCATTCTTCCTCGGGAGAGAGGAGGCTACACTGTTTGGATATTAAAAGAGCCCTTAGCTACTACATAGAGTGTACCAAGGGTCACAGGTTTGATTCCCTTCAGTTGTTCCTCAGGGCAAGGGAAGGGCAAACCTGCCACCAAGATATCTATTGCCAGGTGGATTGTTTCTTGTATACCATTCTGCTATGAAAAACTGGGTAAAACTCCACCCTCAGGCCTGAGGGCTCATTCCACAAGAGGTACAGCTGCTTCCCTGGCTGCTGCCAGGGAATCCCTCTCTTAGAAATTTGTCAAGCAGCCACCTGGCAGACAGTCCATACTTTTACCAAGCATTACTCTCTGGATATCCAGGCTAGGAGTGATGCTCGGTTTGGCACAGCAGTACTTCAGAGCCTATTTCCAAAGCAGGTTCTGTCCCTCCTCCATGGAGGTACTGCTTGGTAGTCTGCAATTGTCAGAATACAGCAAGACTTCATGTTGTTGAAAAAAAAAATTACTCACCTTAGTAATTATGTTTCTTCTAGTGGAATCTTGCTGTATTCTGACCCCCCCCGCCTTCCCTCTCAGAACCTAGATTTTTGGGATGTGGATGGGCAGGCGCAGTGTTGGCACTCTAGAGGTGCCCCCCTTTTACACCCTCTTTTTTTCTTTGGGTGGAATGTTATTTAATTCGATTGGTTTTTGGTTTTGGGTTTCCTGACTTGAGTCTTCCTTTGAGGACCCAAAACATTATTTTTCTGCCAGTTGGCTAGTTAAAAATTTTACAGTTTCCACACAGAACACCTAGTGAGTTTTGCTCGTAAAGATCTGACGGTTACAGTTCGAATAACAACAGGCAGAGGCTTCAACCAAGCTTGAGATGAACATTCTATGCCAGGCATAGAAAAGTTAACCCTTTGTCTCTGGGGCAGTTTAAAGGCTGGGCGAACTGCAATGGTCAGAATACAGCAAGACTCCACTAGAAGAAACATAATTACTAAGGTGAGTAATTTTTTCTTCCGTGTTCCTCGTCGTCATCGTTGCCATCACCGTGAGCCGCGTAAGTCCCAGTCCTGAGTCCGTGCCATGTGTGTCCGTCCAGACAGTTAGAGAGAGAGAGGCAGTCCAAGTCAGAGGAGGCAGCAGCAGCGGGCAGCCAGCTCAGCAGCACCCCATAACCAGACCAGAGAGAGAGAAACTCTTAGACAGGAGCTGCCCGGCCAGCACCCAGGCCAGGACAGGAGGAGAGAATGAGAGAGACGGGTCCTTGATCCTTCCATGGTCCACCTTGTTGACTACTCGAGTAGTCCTCCCTGTATGTAAATAAAATAACGTAAGTACTCCTAGTGCTATCTGCTAGGCTCAGGTCAGGTTGTTAACTTCAAGGCTGCATACTAGTAGTACCGTTTACCGTACAACTTCTTCTGGCCACCGGACAGGTCACACTCACATTCTTGGCTTTTTTACACCACTCCAGACTACTAGTGTCTGTACTCTACCTGAGCACATTTTGAGGCCTGCACCTGGGAGCTGTGCTCGGCTGTAACAACTGTAAAGCAAAGAGATTCAGAAAATCCAAATGCCAGTACAAGCTACTAACTCACAGCCTCTTCACAAGTTTTCCACAGACTGTAGAATCATATTAATTTGCCACAATGCAGAAAAAAGAAAGTGAAAAGCTTGCTTAAAGTGCTATAAATGCTTTATTTTATTTAAATTGCACAATGCTCCCATGTAAGCTGCCAATGGAAATATCATGCAATTGAAATAAATTGCATTGTGGCAAATTAATGATTCTACTGTCTGTGGAAAACTTGTGAAGTGGCTGTGAGTAGCTTGAGCTGACATTTGGTTTTTCTATGTAGTCTGTAGTCTAGTCTGTCCATGTGAATGTGGTGATGATCCGACCGACGACCCTCCCTGCTGTGCACTGCTCAGACCCAGCCATGCCAGCTCGGAGCTCTACACTGCTCTCTCCAGACCAGAGCAAAGGCCAGCAGCTCACTACCACTGTCTGCCGCCTAGCCTAGCTGCGATGATGATGATGATGATGATAGTGGCACGTTAATGATGCACAGCCGCAGCCAGGGGTTCAGTTAATTTATTTGTAGTGAAGTCAAATACTTCCATGAGTCAAAATCTGGAAGTCCTTCCAGTTTTTTGGAAGTCAGAATACTTCCCAGATCCCACAATTGGAAAGCCAATATTCTACAAATGATCAATTTATGGGTGTTAATACAAATCAGTGGTAAAATACAATTTAGTTTAGAAAACAATCCATCATTTCTTAGCTTCTGTGCCTTCCGATTTGGAAGTCATCCAATTTCATTTTTTTTTATATGTGGAAGTCAATGACTTCCTGCCCCTTTATTTTTGAAGTTTTTGCCTTATTTTTGGGAGTCATATACTCCCAAAATGGAGTTAACTGAAGCCATGGCTGTAGCCTTCTGCTATCTGGCTGGCTAGCTCCCTCGCTTTAAACTTGGAGACTGTTCTCCCCGGCTGACTGCCGCTTCAGCTTCACTGGTCTGTAGTGTAAGTGTTCACCCGCTGCTGCAACTTGCACTTAGCAGCAACCGGAATGACTTGGGAATTTGGGATGTGAAAGGCAGGCAATATAAAAGCAAAAGCAATAAAGCTCTTTTGATCTAGATGCCAAAACTGTAAATTGATAACATTTAGGTCACTCTGACTCTGGTATAATTTCTGAAGCTCCACACAGATGGCCTTGCACACGTGTGTCCTTGCTTAGTGTTTAAGTTTAATAATATATATGTTCAGGAGGGGAGGGGGACGGACGGAAGGGAAAGGTCCAAGAGAAATGTTAAAACAAACTCAGATTCGTTATTTCGTTGCCCCTTTCTGTATTTTAAAATAGGAGTACATGGGTGAAAGTCGGAGGGGGAATCGTCGGACTCGTGACAAGGTGTTTGTACACGGGGGGGGCCCATACCCATTGATGTTCTCCTATTTTAAAACATATAGGAAATATAACTAACTGTTATGTAATATATGTATCGGCATGCATTCGGCAGCCCCCCAGATAAGTGGGGACTCGGGGAGGATTGATCTGCATCTGCTTTAGACTTTATTCAGATGTACGTTTTCATAGGAAAGGAAACCTGTGTGTTTTGGAGGGGATTTTAACTGTGGCTTAACAGAAATAGACAGAGGGTTACAAACTTTGGGGGGGGCAGGTTTTCTGTGATTGTGACATGTCCTTTCTTCAGAATCTCTCAACACTAACAGAAATTTAGAGGCACTTAGTATGTGACATCTTGTGAACTTATCGATGTGATTGTAGTAAAGTAGCTAGTAGCTGTGCAAGCACGTGCCGTGCATGAGCTCTGTCATAATTACAGTAATTGTTGTACTGCAGCAGTACAACAGTTAATTATCACAGAGCTCACGCACGTGCTGACTGCAGTGCACAGGCAGAGTAGCAAGCTAGCAGCAGGATATTTGCCAGCAACACATCCATCATGCTCTGCTAAAAACGTAGCTGGAAGGAACCATATTGCTATCCTATTGAGTTTGGGGGCTGAAAAATGCTAACCCATACTCACCCAAGACTGAAGAGGCTTAAATGCTTTGACCCACCCAAGACTGCAACTTCTGAAAGACATTCAGACTTTATGAGACAGGGCTCCACACAGTTTGTTTGTTTTGGGAGGGAGGGAGGGTGGCATAAAGCTGGGGCAGTAAGGGTAAAAACTGTAATGAGCCTCAGGGTGCCGTGCTATGCCATTAGTGTATGGTGGAATGCTATAATCCGTTATGCATGGAATTGCATGCCTGGAATATGCTTGTTCTGCTGCAGTACTGACATCTTTATGTTCTGCTGCAGTAGTGATGTCACTACTGCAGCAGAACAACTTGGAGTGCTGCCACACATAGTTGCTTAGCTTCATCTATCCAGTTAAGCTGGAAGTTTGTGGGTTTTTTAAACTTGGACTTGCAGAAACATCTGCAACACACTGTCGGTTTAAAAAAAAAGTGTTATAATTTCTATCCATCATTGTCTTCAGTCATTGGTTTTGTGTGATTTTTCTATGTTGTGACTGCCCATACACTGTAAAAGTTTGTGTATGAGCACTCATACACAAACAAGGATATTCTTGGATGTCGAGGTTCCCTTGTAAACGGATGACCTCAAGAGCGCAGCTTTAAGGAAACCTCTTGATACAAGAGTATCCTTGTTGTGTATGACTGCTCAACACAGTCCTCTATATTTTTAATTTGTGTTTAGGTTGACAGCAGGAAAATAATTGTTACTTTGGCTGATGGGCTCAGGGGTGAGAGAGAGAGTGTGTGTGTGTGTGTGCCCGCGCAATGTGAGATACAGGTTAGCATGCACTTCCCCCGTCATTTGGATTTATTAAACATAGTTCAAAACTAGAACGTGCTCTAAGTTATAGTACTTTCTATGTTTTGTTGTAATGACATTCACTTTTGTCATCCTGTTGCTGATTGTATCTGTTAATCCCCCCCCCCCATTTTAGCCTCAATCACTTCTTGCTGCCAGTTTATCTCAGGTGTCTCTAACACCCTATCAGTGAGGAAATATTTCCTCACATCTGTCATTCATGACCCCCCCCAACCAGCGTGCATGCCCCTGGTCCAGTGGCCTTACTGGTAATTTTAAAACACCCTTCATGTACTGTTCACCCCGTGAGGTACTTGCAGAAGTTGCAGGCCTCAATCATGTCGCTTCTCTCCTGTATTCCATGGTGTATATGGCCTACGCATCCAGTAAGTGTTATGCTTCTGCAACTGTGTTACTTAGGTTTTTACCATTCACACACTGTATTCTGTATAATTACTCCTGAGATGCTGGTGTCGTCATCTGCAAATAGGCAGATTTTCCAAGTTCCAGCCCTTAGTTGTGCAATGTTGTCTGTCACTATTGAACATCTTGACCAGGATTGGTCCTAGTTGCATCTGCTGTTAACCAGCTGTGTGGTAGTCCCTGACCCTTCCCTTTCTTAGTGAATACTGAATAGAAGTATTTGTTCACTATCTGTTTCCCTTCTATTTTTCATAGATAACTATTGCTGTTGGAGTCTTTTAGAGCTGACGACAGCACTGAGTTGCCTGTTGCCCCCCCCACAACCAGGAGAGTCAGCCATCCATCCAGCCAGCCAGTGCTCCTACCAGTCCAGTCCCCCAGTAAGTGGCTTAGCAGGGAGAGGTGAGTGCCCTGATTATCATAGATTCATCATATCTGGACAACTAAAAGAGGATGTGTTGTGTATGTGAGGGGGTTGGGGTAGAAGGGGCCATGGAAACTGCAAGCAAGAGTGAACAGCAATGTTTTTCTAAGTTTAATTTTTGTATTTTTATTTATTTATTTACAGCATTTGCTAAGATAGTGTAATGTGTATTCAAAATATATAGCCCCACCTAGCCTAGGTAGAGTGGAGGTTATGCTAACAGGTGTAATTGAGCTGCTAGGTATGGAACACTGTTTGAAGTACATGGGGGATGGGGGTAATCTCATGCTACCATATCCTTCCCACAGCTAGCTGTCAGTCCTCTTCACCTTTGCCAGACAACCATGCTTGCTTGCCATGTAGGGGAAGGGGGGTGGCCTTTACTTCCATCATGGCACCGTGGTGGGTCATGGGTGGAATCCACAACTTGGAGTTAATGAATCAGGTGTGAAAGGGGTTTTGTGGTGCAGGTTCCAAATGACATGGCCTCATACTGCTAGTCATTGAGGACATTTATTTTTAGTGTTACTAGTACAGCTTGAGACATTTGTCTCATAAAAGTCTGTCCAAACATCGAATATCCATGCACACCTGACCCCAGTAGACATGGCAGTTGTGTTTTGTTTGTTACTAACAGCAGCAATATGGGGTTGAGAATATAGTGGACCCCCCCAACAGTATGTTACATACTGTTTGGGGGTTGGGGTTCCACATATTCTCAACTCCATATTGCTGCTGTTAGTAACAAACAAAACACAACTGCCATGTCTACTGGGGTCAGGTGTGCATGGATATTCCATGTTTGGCTTCATGGCTTGTATGTTACATTGTTATGGGAGATCAGTGCTGGTCTGAGCTGCTGCTGCAGCATCCCAACCTGGATTGGTTTGCGCCATTGCTGTCACCGACAATCCTTGAACATCTGTTTTAAATTTGCAGGTTTTGATGGTCCATTGCACTGCACATGTTGGCAGTCTCATCATCATCACCAGCTCATTCTGCTAGGTTGGAGCCACAGCCACCCCCCACACCTGATGAACAGTAAGGTAACACAGTGTCGTGTGTACTTGAAGGGTTGATTCGGTGTTCATGAAGTACAAATTAGTGGTGGGATTTGTATGTCAGTTTGATGGTAATGTAGAATTTGTGGCCTGGGATGAAATACTGTTATGCATGGAATTCCATGGATCTAATATAGAAGATAATGTATGGTCTTTGCTTAATAACAATGCTGTGAACACTTCAAGAGGTTGCCATGACATCATTGTAAACCTCGAGAGCGAAGCTCGAGAGGTTTTCAGATGTCATGGCAACCTCTCGATGTGTTTACAGCATGTTTGTTACCCAAAGACTATACATTATATTTTATAGTGTATGGGCTACCAAGATTGTGTACTCATGGATGAATTACTTTACTGATTTACTTTGCAGTACTTGATTGTTATGAGCATTCTATTTTGTTATACCAAATTGATATGACATTCTCAAGAAGGGTTAACAGTGATGTCATAACAATGGCATAACAAGGTTGTCATCTGCTTAATTTCACTTAATCAGGGCTCCCCACACATCATATAGAGGATAATGCCTGATGTACTGCTGATAACCATGGTGTGATCACCTGTCGTGGTTGTATAGGGCATCAATAAACCTCTGGAGTGCGCAATTCGAGAGGTTTACTGTTGCCCTAGGAACCACGAGAGGCGATTACACCATGGTTATAACTCTATCACCTGTGCATCAGGTATTGGCAAGTCATTTATGGTGTATTGGGGCTGTCACTCGACATGAGATGAAGAGGCCGGGGGCTGCCCAATGTATTCAGCCTCAAGCTGCAACATTAGATCACAATACAAGGTTTCAGTTTCACCATTTATTTGAAATGTATGTCTCTGCGCGTGTCCGCCAAGCCCCGGACATCAACTTGCTGCTTTTACCACCACTGACGGTCCGTCAGTGGTGGTGTAAAACAACGAATACTGCCAATATATTCAGCCTCAAGCTGCAACATCAGATCACAGTACAAGGTTTCAGTTTCACCATTTAGTCGCCTTTTTATTACCGTGTGCATCAGTAATGATGGTGACGCGTCATGGCCCATGAGGGAGGTACTGGTATTTTGTTCTGGACTGCTGCAGTAGTGATGTCGCTACTGCAGCCTAACAAGTTGGAATGCTGCCATAAAGTTACTTTCCTCTTTCCAGTTAAGGTAGCAGTTTTTTTTCTTTTCTAAACAGGAACTTTCAGAAAGATCGGTACCACACTGTCTGTGGCACTTTAAGAAAGAAAGTTAAAATGTTTAATCTTATCTGTGTCAATCTTCTCCATTCATCACTGTTGGGTATCTGGCGGAGGTCAGGACCCGTGAGAGCTTTTTTTTAGGTAGGCGGGCGAGAAACACCATCGGCGCGCCCTGGGGGCCGGCGCACTGTGCGGCGCTCGCGGGTTGGCCGTTAGGCTGCGTCAATTCCGCCTGCCTGCCAGTTCTTCATCTCCTGCCATAGAGGTCGCCTCGTGGGAAGCTGTGAAGAAATCCTAGTCCTGCTCTGTAGTCTTTTTTCGAAATCCTTCCTTCGGTCGAAGTCCGTCAGTCCTCCTGCCAGTTCTGTTTCTGCCAACACTCAACGTCGTAAGATCTTTCCTTATCTTTATATTTCCATGACGTCAAGTCTGTTTTTGGTGTTTTTTTCTCCATAGGTCATGTCTCGGTCAGAGGGCAAGAAATCTTCTAAGACAGGTTGGCCACCCATGCGATGGTACCCTTGCGGCCAAAAGTATTCCATCATTGACCAGCATGACCGGTGTCTTGGCCCGCTTCACGACATGGATTCATACGATGCCTGTTTCTCCATGGACCGCCGGGTCATCGAGCAACGCATGTGGAAAATGGCGCAAGCTCTGCCAACTTTTGGGGGTCGGGTGCGCACTCGTCGGGCCAAGCCACGCTCTCTCAGCCTTTCCTCCAGGTTCCCTCCCGGTTCTATATGGGCCGAGGAGGAGGGATCCATGGCTACTAGTAGCCTAGCCATTGCCGAGGCTTCTTCCGTGGTGCAGGAGGCCTGTCCCGCTCCTCCCGAGGCAGGCGGGAGGCGCTGCCATGGCAGTGCCCTTTGGTGAAGACTTCCCGGTGTCAGACCCGTGGTTCACAAGACCCGGGTCGGCACCATCCTCAATGCCGTCGGTCAGCGCTGTTCGCGGTGCCGTGGGCCCTGACGGAGTTGTCGTTGGTGCCGGCTTGCTGCGCGGTGCAGTGGCTTCTGTCAGAGCTGTTCGCAGTGCCGACACTGCTAGCGGCACTGTGGGAGCTGCTACAGCGCCGTCTTTCTCCATGTCTCACCTCGGTGCCATCATCGGTGCCGAGGTTGAGCACGGTGCCATGTCCTTGGGGCTCAACACCATGGGGCCTTCAGATTCCTCTGTTGGCAGCGGCGTCAGTGCCGCCTCCGCCCTCGGCACCATTCGTGGCACCATCCTCGGTGCTGATACTTCTGTCAGGGCTGTCCTCGGTGCTATGGGGCTGGATGGCGCCATGACTGGCTCCGGCTCTGGAGCTCCTGTTTGAGCTGGAACCTTGCCCCCTTCAGATTCTACTCGCGGTGCTGTGGGGGGCACTGGTACCGGCTTGGACATGGCTTTGGTTTCTGGGCCCTTTGGCAAAGATGGCAGTGGGCACCCTCCTATGGTTTGGCACAGGGCCTTGGCCTCTACCTCTTCGGAGGCGGAGTCGAGCTCTGAGTCAGACGGACAGTGTGACCCTTTGGGGTTGGCTGAGGTAGGCAGCCCAGTAGTCTCCTCGAAAGCTGGAGCCAGCCCCCTTCTGAGGTGGGGTCGGTGGCTACCGAGACTGGGGTCAGGGGTGTTGACCAGCAGGCAGTGGTGCAGGCCACCATAGCTCTGCAGCCTGGTCTTGGTGGGTTCACTGACACCTCAGTAGTGGTACCCCCACCTGTGGTGTGCCTAGATCGCCCAACTTTGGGGCCGATCAGAGCACCTACAGGAGGGGAGGGTACTGTGCCCTGGATAGCTCCTTCGGGTGCTTCCCAGAGATGCCTGCTACCTAGGCTGGCCATCTCGAGGAGGAGGGCTCTTTCACACTCCGAGGGGTCGAGGGGCGTAGGGTCGGCATGGCGGCCTTTTTCGGGGGTCCACCCTGGCTCTGGGAGAAGCTGTAGTGTGGATCTCCGCTCTTCCTCCTCGGTCTCTTTGAGAGAGACCCATTCTTTTGAGGTAGGGGACCATCCTTCTGGACCTCTACGGCCCCAGTAGCCTCACAGGGGGGATTCTTCCGGGCGCAGCCAAGGCAGTACCAAAATGGTTGTTCAGCTGTCGGCTGTGGGGTCTCCGGGGCACCTTCTTCCGTGGGTGCTCCCCGTCCGCTCCTTAGCCCAGGCGGAGGTCAGCCGACATCTCTCGGCTCTGTCCCCACCCCTCTGCCACATTCTTCTGTGCTCCCAGGCATCCTTGGTCCTAGCGGGCCTCTCTCCTTGGAGCAGTTCAGAGCAGTGGCTGCTCAGTTCCCTGCTTACGTTAGGGCGATGGACAGCCAGGTTTTTCAACCTCCCCCCGTGCAGCCACCCACTGAACAGCCGGTGCCCTCCAGCTCCTCATCCCCCTCTTCTGGGGGAGCGGAACCTTCTGTCCACATCTCTCCAGCTGCTGATCTCGCTGAGCATCAGCACTTCCTTGTGAGGATGTTGGAGGACTAGCACCTCACTCCTACCACTATCAGTAATCCTAAGCACTCAGCGCATGCCTTTCTAGGTGATTTTGGTGAGGCCACCCTTGTAGTGCCACCCTGGCCTGCTCCCTTTCGGGAGGCGTCGTTGCGTTCCTGGCAGAGGCCCTTCTCCAGAGTTTCTGCCCTAAAGGATCTCAGCCAGAGGTATTGCACACCCCTGGAGTTTCCAGGTTCCATGCCTCATCCGCAGTCTGGATTGACGCAGTTGGATACTCCTAATGGGCTTCGGGCCCTTCACCGTGACTGGCCCCCAGATCAAAACTCCTCGGATTTTGACTTCTGGGGTAGGAGGGCCATCTACTCGGCATGGTTATTGCTTTCCATTTCTACACATCAGGCCCACTATGCAGCCTATGACAGGTTCTTGTGGTCCAGGCTAGGTCAGCTTCTAGCCTCATTGCCTGATACAGAGCAAACCAGACAAGCCATTGCACTCTCTGCGCATGGCCTGGAGCTAGCAAGGCACCAAGTGAGGGCATTCTATGATGCCAACGAGGTAGCTACCAGGGTCATAGGAACAGCGATCTGCACTAGGCGGACAGCATGGCTGCATCTTTCCCAGTTGTCACCCTTGGCCCAGCATAGGGTGATTAACTCCACTCACCAGAGAACCTGTCTCTTCTCCCATTGAGCGAGACGGTGCTTGTTGGGGCAACTTCCTTCCCCTCCGGGGGGACCCCGTCTCACTCTCCCCACTCTTGGGCCTCTCCAGGCCCTAAAGGTGCTCCTTCTTAGTGTGTCACCCACTGACAGCTAAGGGACTTTGTCCCTTAGGGTGTAAAAGGAACCCCCTTCGGGGGGCTCGGTACTCACCCAACAGTGATGAATGTTGAAGATTGACACAGATAAGATATGAAAATTATGTACCTACCGTAATTATGATCTTTCTGTGTATCTTCAGCATTCATGGTCCCGGCCTCAGTCTCTGGGTCCCCCTTCCTCTCTGTGCCCATCCTTCCCCCTCTCCTTCTTAGGAGTGGGGTAAAACAGGGGCACACAGGGGGATAATATTCGGGGGAGAATGGACAGCGGGGGGGCACTCCTTCTCCAGTGCTTTGGCTCCACCCCTGTGGGGTAGGAGTTGACAGTTGCCCTCCTTATTCTCCTTCTCCCCCGTTCCCATCCAACCTATTTCTCCTTGTGTGTGTATATATATATATATATATATATATATATAAAAAGTTTTCCCTTTTTTTCACCAATAATCTTTCCTTGAGAGGGTGTTAATCCTCTGTACCCTGTCCTTCTTCCAGAATAGCAGACTCTCCTTATCTGGAGTGTTTGCCAGCTATTCCGTGCCTTGAATTCTGGCAGAAAGCCTTTGCTACTCCTTGAAGTTCCTATACAATCTGGAGACGGACCAGGGTCTGGGATGTGTTAACCTTCTCCCCTCTCTTCCTAAATTATTTACCCACCCTACCCTTTTCTTCCTTTTCCAGAGATTGGGGCCCCTCCCAATCCCTTTAGTTTCTGACTCTTCTCCCTTTCTGTCCTCTCAGTCGTTATTTCTCCTTTTGGTTCATATATCTTTTCCTTTTTCTGTCCCTTGGACTTCCTTGTCCCACCCTCCACTCCCTTCCTCTTTCCTCTCCAGTGACTCAGAACTGGCAGACAGGTGGAGTCGACGCAGCCTAATGGCCAACCCACGAGTGCCACACAGAGTGTCGGCCTTGAGGGCGGCGCCGATGGTGCGTCGGCTCCGCCTACCTTAAAAAAAAAAAAGCTCCTGCAGGGTCCTGACCTCCAGCCACTCAACAGTGAAGAATGGTGAAGATACACAGAAAGATCATAATTACAGTAGGTACGTAATTTTCATTTCTCAGTTGTCTTCACTATCTGGTTTTGTATAATTTTCTATGGAGGTGACTGCTGTGGGTCTATGACTGCTCATGTAGTCTTTTTTTTTTTAGTAGTGCACAGCCCATGCAACACTATAAAAGACTATATATGAGCAGTCATAGATAATGATATCTTGTATCCCGAGGTTCCCTTGGTAACAGCCTTACAGCATCTCTTGAGCTCCACTGTCGGTCATGTTACCAAGAAAACCTCGATACAAGAATATCCTTATGTATGACTGCTCAAACACAATCCTGGGATGCATATGGCTAAAAAAAAAAATAGTGCCCCCCCCAAAAAAAAAGGTGAGTAGATCATTAAATGTAACAATACTCATTTTTCCAGCAGCATGACTTTGGCAACTTAATTTGATTTCAAAAGGAATGGGGGTCTTTTGGTATTCACCTCTGAGCCCTGTGAAGTAGAGTCACCCAGCTGTGAAGTCGCCCAGCTACCATCATTGAGGTAGACCACCCTTCAGCTGGGTCCCTAATCAAAACTGCATCTGCCTGAAATGTCATTCCTTTATACAAGCAGCAGCAGCCAAAACAGGCTTAACATGTCCACAGTTGTCTGTGCTGTGCAGGTAGGCAAAAGAGAGCGATACATTTCCTTCACAAAACATTATCAATGTTAGCTTAGCTGCTCACCCATGCTCATTAGCAAGCAAAGAAACGAGCCTACAATTTGTTACTCTTAAGTACAGGTTATTACAGTTCTTGTAATGTAATCATATGGTTTCATATATTGGTATAATTGTACTCTATAGAATGTTGCCAGTCAGTGATCTTATATAGACTAATGCAGTATGAATTCAAATCAGAACAGAGCAATACTGCTTGGAGCAGCCTCATACAGGCAGTGAAAGTGAATAGAGATGGAGTGTGAAAAACAAGTGCAGGAAGTCACCAGTAGACAGACAGGTAATGCATCAAGTAAGGTAATATGGGCAACAGATTGAAAGGGTTGTAGAGAAAGTATTAAAACT
Source organism: Neoceratodus forsteri (assembly GCA_016271365.2). Lineage (NCBI taxonomy): Eukaryota > Metazoa > Chordata > Ceratodontiformes > Ceratodontidae > Neoceratodus > Neoceratodus forsteri. The sequence goes on along the minus strand of CM028133.1, from coordinate 74,332,803 downwards.
GTACTTGGTTTTTACCACCTTATTACAGTCATGGCCCATTATGTAATGTAACGTACCATGGGTAAAGTAGTAGTATTGAAAAATAAAATTTAAAACCTTTTTTTTAAATAAAATGGGTCTTGTATACTGCGTAGTGCAAATGCATATCATATTGTGCACAGCATTACAGCTCCTCTTCTCCTTTTTTGTATTAGAATTATATTGTCCCAGCCTATGCTAGCTTCAATTAAGTTTTACCTTACAGTTGCATGAGTTCAGCACTATGCAGTATCCCCTATCCAGTAATGTACGTATTGCCATCCTATTTTATGATGTTATACAATAACTAAAAGATTGCATATTTAGTGGACAGTTTTAAGTGGTATAGTCTAAAAGATGTTTAAATGTGTATTATATCTAGGCAAAAGGAAGTGTACAGGAGCAACTTTAGAGACGTTTGGCTTCAAGATAAGAGAGAAGGCAGGCAAAATGAGCACAGATGCTACTTCCACTAGCAAGATGCAGCAGGAAAATATTCATTCTCAAGTTCATGCACTTCCAGTATTGCATAACATGTCCACTCGTAATGCTCCAACAGCCGCAGATAGCTTAGTTTCTGCACCAATACTTTCTTTTAACTCTGATAATCCAATGGTCAAAGAACCAGAACCACTTCAGCTTGTAGTTATAAGTGACATGACACCATCTCCACCCATTTCTCCACCTGTTTCTCCAATGCCAGATGTCTAACCTGAATCTGTTCCTGCTATTGATGCAGAAGGCTGAGACATTGCTCTGCTTGTTTGAGGTGTGCTTAGTGACAGTGACAAACTTGATGTGTTAACACGGCACTGGATGCCACCCAAAAACTACATTTTCCCTCTCCGCCATGGTATTGGTGAAAAGACTAGAAACCGAAGAATGACTTTAAGTCTTCTAAAGGAATCCTTCATTCGTTACTCCAGATATCAGGATGGTCTGTACTGTGCACCATGTTCCCTTTTTTGTCATACTAAAGACAATACACTTGTTCAAATGCCATTAACAGACTGGTCTAATGCATTAGAAGTAATAGATCGACATAAAAAAAAACAAAGAACATCAGGACACTCTATGTCAGGCAGATAGCTTCATTACAGTAGCACAACGTGGAAAACCTAACATATGCCAACAACTCTCTAGAGCTTACCATGAAACGCTAACTCGAAATAGACACATATTGTCTCAGATAATCAAAACAATAATACTATGCGGTCATCAGAACATTCCTCTACGTGGTCATGTCCCAGGAAAAAAGTTATTTCATGGCAATCTTGCATCATGTTGCTGAAAGTGGAAATGATCCTATTTTACTCAGGCATCTACTTGACCCACAACATAAAAATGCCACATACCTATCGCCAGCAATTCAGGATGAGTTAATGCATCTTATCGGACTGCAGATTCAAAGAAAAATAATTGCAGCTGCACAGAAGAGGGGGCCCTGGGCATTCATGGCAGATGAGACTACTGACTGCAGTAAGACAGAGCAAGCCACACTCTGTATCCGCTTCACTGAACAATCTGACAATGGAGTTACTGTCCATGAGGACGTCATTGAATTCATAGAAGTGCAAACCACTACTGGCAAGGACCTTGCCAAAATATGTTTTAGCAAGGATTACTGCATGGCCTCTGGACATTAATAAACTACGAGCTCAAGGGTACGATTCTGGGAGCAATATGTCTGGGCAGTATCGTGGAACACAACAAATGATTCGAGAAGTGGCTCCTTCAGTGGTTTCCTGCATATGCAAGGGTCACAGATTAAATCTCGTAATTGTTCATGCTTGCACAATCCCTCTGGTTAAAAATATGTTGAGAACAACAAACAAAGCTATTGTAACAACTAGCAGTAGCACAAAACGACACAATATTTATCTCGAAGAATTCAAAGAATTCAGTGATCTACTAGACACAGATGGTGAACAGAATCAAGGTGATGGTATAGCGATTCCAAGAGCAGGTGACACTAGATGGATCAGTCATGCAAATTCATTGAGGAAATTCAGGGATAGATTGATAGCAGTTATATCAACATTAGAGAAGATCTCTGAGTTTGACAGGGATACTGACAGAATTCTGTATTCATTAACAAAATTCGAGTACATTATTACCCTTGTAGTTGTAGGTGATATTCTTCAGTATTTGGTTCCACTTCATCTGTTTGTTTAGAAACCTTCTTGTGATCTACCTCAAATAGCAGAAGAGGCAGAAACCCTCATTCGTACTCTCTCAGATTGCAGAACAGATGATTATTTCAAAAGAATTGTTCACAGAATCAAGCAACCTTGGTGCTAAAGTCTTCATAGAACCTTCCTTGTCCCATGTGTGTGGACGCAGATCCGTCCATTGCTGCAATGCACTATTAAGCAGTCCTCTAGAACATTACAGACGTAACCTGTTCTACCCATTTATCGATCACGTATTACAAGAACTCAAGGAATGACTTCTTGATGGCAAAGAAGGATACAGTGCACAGATGCTAATGCCAAGCAAACTTCAGCACATTGAAATGAACATTCATGACATTTTAAAGGGATTCAAACAAGACATCACATCAACAACTGAAGAGATAAATAACGAATTTACTAAATGGAAGACTAAGTGGTCTGATCCAAAACATTTTAATAACTTGCCATCGACACTAATTGACACCCTAGATCATATTGACCCAGAATTGTACCGAAACATCAGTTAAGTTCTGACTACTCTGGCTGTTATGTCTGTGAGTGTTGCTACACCAGAATGATGTTTTAGTTGTCTCAAATGGGTTAAAAACTACTTACACTCAACTATGAAACAGAACAGGCTCACGAGTTATGCACTCATGAACTTGCACCCCAACATTTCTGTTGATCTTGTTGAAGTAATCTGAGAATTTCATCTTTGTGGGGCAAGGCGAATGTCTGTCTTGCTTGATCCATCATGTAGTGGCAGTGGCACCACTTCAGGATGTAGCCTGGGTGGAATTACATTGTGCTGAACCACTATTTTTCACAATTTGCTCTCGTTGCTATGTTTTTGAGACAAATTTACCATAAAGTAGTTTATAGAGCAGTGTATGATTACATTGATGCCAATTATACAAAAAGCTTTACTTTGGACCTGTATAGCAGCAAATATCGTGCCCCATCATTGCATTTGCCGTGACGTAACGCCACTATAGTGTGTAAAACTGCTAATTTGTTCCCTGCATTGAAGTCTTGTCTGTACACTTCTAATGCTGTCAACTCATGATAACTTAGATGTGCATCATTTTTCTTCAATACATGATGCCCAAGATTCTGGATAAATAGCATCATAAACATTTGGCATATAATCAGATTAACCAATTGAACTGACTTTGGCTGAAATTGTGTAATCCTATCCATTGATTCTTGCTTACTAGCTCTTGATTACAATTGAGAAAACTGCATTACTTAAAACAAAGTGCAGTTTGAGGACCTAGAAAATGCGTACTTGTATTAAATTGCACAACTACTTCTAAACCTTGCAATTTCATTTTTGGACTACATGTTTGTTACATTCAGTGACCAACCTACAAACAGTGAACCAGTATGCAAATAAAAACCTGTTTATATCCATACATATCATCATACTGGACCTAAATGGGCTACATATTTTATTCATAGTTACTTTTGACATACAAAATGGCATAACTTACAGATGGGAGATGTAGAAATTACTGAATTGGCCACATAGTGAAATGCTATTTTAAGATTCACAATATGCTACCCGCCTGTCTATTCAACTCCTCATTACTACTGGTGATACAATAACCCACTCGGGTGTGTTACCACCTCATCAAGATTTAGATTTCTGTTTTACATTTAATCATTTATTAGTACTACAGGTAAGTTCATGGGCATTACCACGACATCACAATTTGTGCTCACGTTTCATGTTACATCATGGTCTTTATACTACAAGTAACTACCCCAGTGTTATCACACCAGTGCTATTTCAATTCCACGTTTCACTACAAGTAACTTCAAAACTAAAGTTCTAACAGAACCAGTATCCTGTGTGCTTTTTTTTTTTTTGGACAGCTACACCATTCAGATTGGTCCAATACTTAATAAACATGTAATTTCATTCTGGGCAGTAATCCTTACTAAGTCTAAACTATGTGGTCAGATCATTTCATTTTGGGGCAGTCATTACAAAAACTATAACATCTGACTGGTCATTGTATTATGTGTGGGCAGTAATCCTTACTAAAAATATAAGCTGTGTCCTTGTCAGACCCATAACCAGACATAAACTGGATATACTGTTGACAAAAACAGTCTTTTTCATCCTGTCGCATACATTCCTCCAGTGTATCAGCTCCTGATCTCCACATTTTCCTATTTCACCAGTGTGTAGTGGATATTGTGCCAGTGACATACTAGGCATCCATTGACCTCATCGGACAGTAACATTGGTTATTCAGGATTCTGGAACAGTTGGAACTTTTATGTGAATAATTCCAGTAATTACCAATTTTTTTCTGAGATGACTGGATGGCCTTGTTTTGCTACCACCATGCTGTGGGTTATCACAGTCTGGTCATCGGCATCAATGGCTGCTGAATACAACCTCCTGGAAAAAGTAGACGCCAACTGATCCCACAGCTTCATCACTTCTTCTTCTCATTACTTCTTGATCACATTGACTTACTGTTATTAATCCTCACACCTCATGCATGATGTGTACAGACATGGAGCTGGACAGAAGTACATTTCAGTCTTTGCTCATTGGAAATACATTGTCACAAATTTGTAACATATCAAAGTAATAATGGCTACTACCCTTCTATCAGACCGCAATCACTTTTTCCATGTCCCTCAAGCTGGTGGTAGCACATAACAAAAGGGTAAGAAAATATTAGATTTGTTTCACCATTTACTCCATATCAAATTCTTAATAGTAGTGATGCTGTAGTAATGCATGCATATACTGTTAGGGACTGGGATGCTACATAGTGATTTCCTATAGTATGATTCATTCTCAATGCAAAAACTGTACAATTGAGAATAAACATCACCATTTACACATAAATGCTATATTCTGATTCTCTATACAGTACACTACAGAATTTGCAGTACAGTACCGCAAATTCCGCAGTGTACTGTATAGAGAATCAAAATATAGCATTTATGTGTAAATGGTGATGTTTATTCTCCATTGTACAGTTTATGCATATGTATACTAACAGTTACAGAAAATTATAGAAACTTTAAACATTTTGGGGAACACAAATAAGTGCTTTCTGATTCTGAACATAAATGGAGAAGACAAGAGTGCAATGTATCAGTAACAATAGGAAAGTTCATAGCACATACAGTACAGTGAAGCCCACCAGGAAGAGCATATGGTAAGGTTTATTGCATGACAAAAGGGATTAACTCGCATGGACATTGCATTGTTTTCTACTGCACAATTATGCAGCGTTGTGCTGAATCCTGCTGGGCTTTACTGTAAATATATGCCTGCACTGTAAGGATGGCTTAACCAGTAGTATGTGCCAAAATAAAACTATTAACACCATGGAAGGGTGACAGCAGAGGGAGTGGCATATAAAAAAGCTATGGTAGAAGGATGCTGTATACTCCCACAGCTAGCCCCAAAAATGTACCAGAAAGCATCAAAAATACCAACATTTTCTGGGGACCTAGGTGGCCCCCAGACCCCAGCCAATTGGGTGGACTCTTTAACTTGTGCGTACACTTTTTAAAAGGCTGGTTACTCCACTGGGTAGCATCTTCCCTATCCTCCCTCCTTCTCTTTTTCCCTTGTCCTATCACCCATCTTTTCTCCCTTACTCACCCAGAAGTTGAGGCCTGTTGTTTCAACCCTTTTGGCTCCTCCTTCTTTTATCTTCTGTCCTCTCCATGGCCTTATTCCTCCTTTTAGTTTTATATCCTTTCCTTTTTTGCTGTCCCTTGGGCTCCCTTGCCCCCTGCCCTCTTCTTTTCCTCTCTCTCCAGCTAACAGAACTAGGGCTGAGGAGGAGTTGGCATCGGTTACTGGCCAACCCGCAAGCACCACATAGTACGTCGGCCCGAGGGCAGTGCCATCCCAATATCAATGACTCCTCCTATTTAAAATAAACTCCCGAACAGTTCTGCTCCTCTGGTTCATTACCCAACAGTGATGAATGGTGAAGATACACAGAAAGACCAAGAATGACGGTAGGTACGTAATTTTCATTTATTACCATCTTTCAGTGGGTTTTTCATTCATGTCTAAACCAAAGTTGTCCTCGGTGCATCCCACGAAGTGTGCCCGCAGTCATCAGATCTGCTGTGAAGGACAGCCAATCTGCCTGTGTCTGTTGCCTAGTCCCAGACCACAACATTCAAGCCTATGAGTTCTGCCAGAGGTTCAACCAGGCCCCCTGGTGCCACCCCCAGTGGACCCTTGAGAACTTTCTTCTGAAGCAGAAGGTCGCCTCCATGGAACAGGAGTTCCTTAGCCTTCCCAGCCCAGTCCTCGGGCTGTCATTCTTCCAAGTCCTGGGACAAGGCTAGTGGGAAGCATAAGCACCATGATAACAACTGTGCTAGGCCTCAGAACTCTTCTTCCTGCTCGCAGTCACTGCACCATCATTCGACCACTAAAGGGTCCTCCTCCGAGGGGTTGGCCCCACATGCCCTTTCTTCGATGGGGTTACCAGCAGACCCACCTCCTGTGTCTCTTATTGTCTCTGGTGGAGGCTTCTCAGGCCAGGATTTATCCTCTGCCCCTGAGCCCCTGCTGCTCATGTCCCTTGTCATGTTGGGCACACAGCATAGCGGCTCGGCCAGCACTGGCATGGGTTCAGCAGCTGCCAGGGATCTTACTTTGAGGAAGGCTCTTGCAGCACACCACACTAGTTGGACTAAGCCATTAGCCAACAGAACCACACAGAAAACTCCTAGTTAGCAATCTACCACAGGGGACCTCAGTCTATCCTACAAAGGCGGGCGGTCCCCCACACCTCCTCCAGTTCTTTTCCTGCCATCGACCCGCACACATCAGACCTTACTGAATGCCACAGATCTTATCTGTGTCAGTCTTCACGCTTCATCACTACTGGGTACAGTGCTTTCAATGGGCGGAGTCTATGCAGGGCTGGCGCCGACCTCGAGGCCAACGTTCTACATGGCACTCACGAGTTGGCCATTATCTGTCGTTGACTCTGCCCTAGCCCCAGATCTTCCCTTGTCAATCTTCACCATTCATTACTGCTTAGGTGTAAGCCAGAGGCATGCACTCACCACGGGAGTTTTTTTAATTTTTGGAGAGGAGTTGGTACCAACGGCAGCGCCCCCGAGAGCAACACACTATGTGGTGCACAAGAGGTGGCCGTTAGCCACCGTAGACTCCTCCTCCATCCCAGTTCTGTTTCTCCTGCCATCGAGGCAGAACCCGCTGCACATGTGAGAAGTGTTTGCAAGTGTGCCATTAGGCCTACTTTGTTTCGAAGCGTTGAAGTTGACTCCCTGCATCCCAGTTCTATTCTCCCGACACCGGTAAAACCATTTCATTTTATTTTTTCGATGGCACCAGGAGCTTTTCTGTGTTTTAAAGTTGTTTTCACATCATGTTCAGTTTGGGAGCCAAGCAAAAGTTGAACGCAGGTCATGCCCCCATGTGTTGGTGCTCCTGTGGCCTGGCATTTCTTCATGACAGACCAGCATGATGTCTGCCGAGGCTCTTCTGGTTGACTCCACTAGCGGCGCAGTGTTGGATTCCAGGGCCATACATGGTGCTGGGGATTCAACCAGGGCTGTTGGCGAATCCAGACCGGGTATCGGTGCAGCATGGGTGAGGCGCTGGGAGCATTCGGCATTGCAGGCGACATCGGCGCCATTTGCAGCGCCACTTCCCAGTGGACTCTTGGGGTAGCCAGCATCGAGGTCCTGCTGGTCAACTCTTCTCCGGAAGTGAATGATTCAGACGTGGACCTGGTCTCGCAGCCCGATTCTTCGAAGTCAGAGTCCTATGGGAGGCGCGGTGTCAGGCGACCCAGTGCCCCCATTCCTGAATCTCCAGAACAGTCTTCATCTGAGGACTCCCAGGCTGGGGGTGGTCTGGAGTCTATGGGGGATGGTGTTTTGGGGATCAGGGAGAGGGCTGTCCCCCCAGAGGAGACGGTGGCAGCTGCCAACCCTGGTGCTGCTGTTGCACCTTCCTGGGGTGAATTGGAGGCTCTGTCTCTGGGGGCCCCCCTTGGGGGGGTCTCTGGGTCAACGGACCCCATCACTGGAGTCGAGGAGGAGGAGGAGAGTGTCCTCAGAGTCTGAGGGGTTGAGGGGTTGGGGTGAGGGGCATTGGCTCCCTTCTGCCACCTTTTGGGGTGCGGGATGGAGCCATAGCGCTGAACCCCACCTCTCCTTCTTGGGCTTAGGGGACCTTCTGGTGGTGCCGCCATAGGTTTCCCTTCTGGACCCATGCAGCCCCAGGTGCGTCATGGGAGATTCCCCAGTTGGGCTCTTCCAGAGTTCGCATCCCCAGGGTTCCGTCTTGCGACCTGGTTTGATTTCAGGGACCCCACCAGCTCAGGCTCCATTCCCTGGATTTCAGAGCCCTGGCAGAGGACAGTTGCCTCCTCGTAGGTGCCCCCTCCCATTCCTCTGCAGCAACCTCCCTCTTTTCCAGGCCATGTCAGTCCTATGGGGCCGTTATCCTGGGAGACATTTAGAGGCACTGCGGCAGCCTTCCTGTCATATGTTAGATACATGCATGAGCTGGTATTTCACCTGTCCCCTCTGCCGCAAGAGTCATCTGAGCATTCGAGTTCCCCATCTTCTTTGGCTCCCTCCTCAGAGAGAGAGGAACCCTCTGCTCACCTTTCCTCCAACGCTGATTTCACGGATTATCAGCGCTTCCTTTCGAGGATGGTTGGGGACTTCCATATCTCCTATGTCAGATGTGGCAATACTGAGTGGAAGACGCGTGAATTCCTTGGTGAATTCAGTGCCCAGCATCTGGTGGTGCCATCCTGGCCTATTCCTTTCCAGGAGGCATCAGTCCGCACCTGGCAGTCTCCAGCCGTCCCTATCCCAGTCCCAGCAAACTGCAGGAGGAGGTATTGTGCTCCATCTGAGTCCCTAGGTACTCTCCCCAACCCACCCTTGGGATTGACGTTCCTGGAGACCCCTTCTGGGTGCCACCGCCTGGTGCATGACCATCCACTGGACTCAGATTCCCTACAGTTTCACCAGTGGGAGTGAAGAGTGTTCTCTTCTTTTCATGTGATGTTGTGCATTGCATCACAACAGGCACACTATGCTGCCTACAACAAGCACTTGTGGTCAATTGTTCTCTCAACTTCTATCATCAGTGCCTGATATGGAGCAATCTAGAAAGGCCATTGCCCTCTCCACTATAGGACTGGAACTGGCAAGGCACCAAGCAAGGGCATCCTATGACGCCAATGAGGTAGCTTCTAGGCTTGCGGGGACAGCGATCTGCATTAGGCAGATGGTATGGCTTCATCTATCAAGGTTGTCACCCCTGGCCTGGTGTAGGGTGATTCACTCCACCTTCTGAGGGACCCACCTCTTTTCTTCCAGGGCTAGGAGGCTTCTACAGGGGCTTCCTCTGTCTCCTCGTCTCCAGGAGACACCTCCTAGCTCTCCTCGGCCTTAGGCTTCCTGTCTAGTAAGGCCAGGGTCTCTTACTCCAGTTTTTCACCAGCATTTGGCTGAGGGTCTTGTTTCCTCAGGGTTTTCCTAGTCCCCCTTCGGGGGGGTCTTGGTACTCACCCACACAGTAATGAATGGTGAAGACTGACAAGGGAAGATATGGAAATTACGTACCTACCGTAATTCTTGATCTTCCCTTGTATCTTCACCATTCATTACTGAATCCCACCCACCTTCCCCTCATGGGCCTCCTCCTTCGGCGTCCCCTTCTCCCCTGCTCATTCCTCCTCCCCCTTCTTCTCATGGCCTTAAGCCTGAATCCTTAAAAACTTGAGTCCTCCGTTCTTCTCTCAGAATGGATAGCATAAATTTGGAAAGAGAGGGGAACGAGTAGAATTTGTCTTTCTCCTGAGGGAACTCTTTCTGATTGCCCATGAAGGTGACCTCATGGCCCCTTCTTAAGCCACGTTGTTCAATCACCAATTAACAAAACCTTTCCTTAAATGGTTCTGTTCCTTTGGTCTAGGACCCCACTGGCATCTCTTGATCTTCCTGTTTTCACCAGTCTCTGCTAGTTAAACGCTGCTCTGGTGCTCCAGTTGCCTTGAACTGGTGATCTGATTTTTGCCTTTGCCTCCAGGGAGTCAGATTGAGTTCCCACTCTGTCCTTTTCCACAAGGGGTGCCCTCTGTAGGGCTTCAAATACCCCCCTCCCCATACACATCTGTGTTAGCATGCAACAAGGTGCTAGTGGGCTCCCTTCCCTTTCCTAATTGGGCACTCTCCCTCTGGAACAGATTTTCTGCCTTGGCAATCTGAGAGCTCTCAGCTTGAGTAAGGGGTTGGGGATGATGGGAAGTGTAGAAAGTCTGGCTTTTGTGTACCAAGCTGTGCAAAAAGTTCGGTTGAACCTTCTTCACCAGTTTCTCTTGGATGGGATCCTTGCTCCCTTGCCTTTGGTTCCGAGCTTACAAGCCTTTACCCCAATTATCTCACAATTTGACAGAATTCCCCCCCCCCCAAAATTCCCCTCTCTTTCCTTCTTCTTTCTCTCCCTTATCTGTTCCTCCCTCAGAGCTGCTCCAGGAGTGAGGCCCTGCGGTCCCATTGGGTAGGTTTTCCTCTTTCCTGTCCTCTATCTGCTTATTCCTTTTTCAGTATATATCTTTTCCTTTGCCTATCCCTCGGCTCTCTTGCCTCGCTCTCCCTTTCTTATCCTTATTTCTCCTCTCCAGCTTACAGAACTGGGATGGAGGAGGAGTCTGTGGTGCCTAACGGCCACCCCTTGTACTCTCAGGGGTGACACCACCAGCACCAACTCCTCTCAAAAAAAAAAACTCCAGCGGCAGGTGTGCACCTCCAGCTTACACCCAAGCAGTAATGAATGGTAAAGATGCAAGAGAAGATCAAGAATTATGGTAGGTACATAATTTCCATTTTTTCTTCTCCCACCATTGAGTGTAGATCTCATGTGGAGACTCTTCAATCAGCTGCATGTGTGGCCTAGTTTCGTCACGGCCATGTGTGTGTCTTGGTTCTGTTTCACCCCGCTCAACATCTCTTCTGCCGGTAAGACTGTTTCATTATTTTTAGGCATCGAGTACTGTTTTGTTTATTGTTTGCCGTACAGTAATGTTGAAGGTGGGGCAGCCACCAATGCATTGGTGCCCCTGTGGCCGCCTTTATTCCATGATGGACCAGCATGACCGTTGCCTCTCCTGCCTCAGCCCGGCCCATGACATGGAAAACTGCAATGCCTGCTTCTCTGTGGATCATTGAGTTCTTGAGATCCGCATGTTTAAAGTCATATGTGCGCCGCCGACTTTCGAGGGTGGGTTTGCAGTCGGCGGGCCAAGGCTAGGATTCTTGGCCTTTTTCTCCAGGTCCCCTTCCGGTCCTATACAGCCCATGGAGGAGGGGGCCTCCACCTCTCTCAGCCTTGCCGCAGTGGGGTCTCCTTCCACGGCACAGGAGGCCCAGTCTGCCCCTCTCAGGGGCAGACAGGAGGCACTGCTATGGCAGTCACCTCTTTGGAGGTGAAGGCTCCCTCAGTGTGGTGTTCTGGGCCCTCCAGGCCTGGACCGGCACTGTCCTTGGTGTCGACTGGTGGTGCTGCCCTTGGTTCTGGGCTGTTCCTCGGTATCGCTGTTGCTCCTGAGGCCGTTCGCAATGCCGGAGATGTCAGCAATGCTGGGGGAAGTGCTGCTGTAGTTTCTGGATCTGTTTCTGATTCTGGTGCCATGCATGGCACCGGGACTGGAGTCAGTGCTGCCTCCGACTCTGGTGCCATTCGTGGCGCCGGGGATGGGGTTGGCTCCATGGTCGGCACCGACCTGCGCTGGAGTGGAACATGGTGCCGCGCTCGGTGCCACGCCCGACTCCAGTGACATTCGCGGCGCAGTGCCGTGCTTGCCTCCGATGGCACCTGCGGTGCCAGGGTTGAAGGTGGTTCGGCTCATGGTCCGGGACCTGGGGGGATCGAGGGGTGATCTGGCATCAGGCCTCTGGGTCTACCTCGGAGGAGGAGGATGATGACTCTGGGTGTGATCTGTATTGGGTCCCAGATTCTTCAGAATCCTCCAATCCCTCTGGGTCCAGCACCTTGGCCCCACTCAGCCTCCCTCTTGGGGGTCAGTCATTGCCGGTAGACTCTAGGGTCAGTGGTACTGACCAGCCAGCAGTGGTCCTCTTGGCCACTGCAGTGCAACCTGGGGACACTGGCACATCTGCTCCTCTGGCTGGGGCACCCCCATTCCCTGGTGTGTTTGGACAGTCCAAGTTTGGGACAGCCCGGGGCATGCCAGGAAGGGGAAGGTACTGTTCCCTGGGTGGACTCTTCAGAGTCTACGCAGAGTTGTCAGCTGCCTAGGCTGGTGGCTATGAGGACGGGTCCTCTCTCAGACTCTGAAGGGTTCAGGAGTCGGGGTGTGGTGCAGCTCACCCTCAACGGAGCCCGGACGGGTTCTGGAAGGAGCCGCAGTGGGGACCCTCACTCTTCCCTGGATCGGTCCTCGAGAAGGACTTCAACTCCGGACATCACGGGCCTTCCATCTGGACTCACAGTCCCGGTCACCTTACAGGGGGATTTCTTTCCATGGGCATAGCTCTGACTGTTCCGATCTGGTTGAATAGCTGTTAGCTGCTGGGACCTTTGGGCCTCCCTCCTTGCAGGGAGTTTGCTCTAGGCCCCCCTGCTCTGACAGAGGCCGTTCTCCTGCTGCTAGGAGCTTGCCCCCCATGCCTCTGCCTCCATTCCCGGCTATCCCAGGCATTCCCGGTCCTAGGAGATCTCTCACCTGGGAACAGTTCAGAGGTTCAGCTGCACATTTCCCTACCTTCCTCCATGCCCTGGACCAGCAGGTGTTACACCATGCTTCCGTACAACTGGACCCTGAACTGCAGAGCTCACCTGCATCTTCTTCCTCCTCCTCAGAGGGAGAGGAGTTATCTGTCCACATCTCCCCAGCGTCTGATCTTTCGTCATATCAGCGCTTCCTCATGAGGATGTTGGATGAGCTCCATCTTACCCGATCCCTGTCAGCAATCCTGAGCATGTGACACTTGCCTTCTTAGGTGAGTACAGTGCGGCCAACCTGGTGGTTCCCGCCTGGCCTGTTCCCTTCCAAGAAGCGTCACATCGGCTTTGGCTACATCCCTTCTCCACTGTTCCAGCCTGAAGGGACCTATGCCAATGGTATTGCACCCCCTGGGTCTCCAGGTTCTCTGCCTCATCCATCTTCGGGCTTGACCTGCCTGAACACCCCCTCTGGGCCTTGCACCCCCCACTGTACCCGACCCCCCAGACTCAGACTCCGTGGACTTCAATTTTTGGGGGAGAAGGATTTTCTGTTCAGCACAGATCCTTCTTTCTATTGCTTCTCATCAGGCCCACTTTGCTTCCTACGATAGGTTCAAACAACATGAAGTCTTGCTGTATTCTGACTATATGCAGTTAGCCCCAGCACTTGAACTGCTCTGGAGAGAAAAGGGTTAACTCTATGCCAAAGCATAGAACGTTGAGCTTGAGCTCGGTTTTCAAACCTCTGTCCCAGGTACTCCTGAGTGTAACCATCAGATTCTTTACTCCGCCTAACTGAGAAGTCGCTCTGGAGATCCTCTCCTTCACTTCGGTTCAGTCACAGTAAAAATTGGTCGTTTTTTCCAAAACGTTTCTCTGTTTTCAGTGTTCACATCTCTGTCCCGGTACAGTAAGTGTATTAGTAGGTAGATAGTATGTTTTTGTGAAGAAACTGTTTTTTATGTTCGGTTTCTTCCCGGTTGGTCCGGTTGAGAACCAAAGCAATCTGTCTACTTAAGTTTAAAAACAAATAAATACATTTTGTGTGTGGTTTCTGGCATCTATCGGTTCCTGAAAAAAATGACGATTTCTGGGGGGTTTTCAACCGACCCGTGACACAGTTGGAACCGATAGGTTTCGGTAGTTGTCTGGCTTGAATTCTGGTAAGGGTAACTTTGTTTTATTGAGGCATGTCTAAGAAACCAAAAAGAAATCCAAGTCCACTAGGTTTCAGCACTGCACTGAGTGTGGGGAGGCCTTTGCCAAGGCTGACCCCCACCTCATCTGCGTTTATTGTCTCGGGTTTGACCACCTCAAGGAAGACTGCCAAATCTGCAAGAACTTTCCTAAAGCCACTGTTGAAAAACATTTAAGTAAGCTAAAGGAAAGGGAGGCCTAAAAATCCGCTGACCCAGATGGCCAGCCTGGTTTGGTTCTGATTGAACCTAAGGGGGTGCCCACTGACCTGGGCGATACCCCCTCGGGCAAAAGGAGAGCCAATTCTGCGGAATCAGTTCCTGCAAAGAGAAAATGCAAGTCGTCTGGTTCGGATCCCGGTCCCCATGTTCCGACTGCTGACGAGATAGCCAAAGCGATTGCTATTGTGCAGTCGCTTCGCCTGGTTCCAACCGAACCGACACCAACTCAGGGACGGTCAGTTCGGTCGGACTTGCCTGCTTCTGACTATGACCCTGAAGGATTTTATGAGGGCAAATGGGAAGGAGATGGAGATGAAGATGATGAAGATGAAGATTACGAAGGCCTAGATGAACCTACTGAGCCTGACATCTCCCCAGACAGGCCTTCCAATGTATCTCCTCCGAGGCTTTCTGAGTCCCCCTCCCACTTCTTGTTTTACAAGAAGGTGGCTGAGACTCTTCAGCTCCCAGTGGAAGAAGCTGAACAGGATCAGGAGGAGTCTGACTATGTTGAGATGATGGATGTCCCAGAGTCCAAAAGGGTGTCTATCCCTCTGTAGAAGTCCCTGGGGAAATAGACCCAAAAAATATTACAACTTCCAACATCCATACCTCCTGTGGATAAGAAGATGGACAGCAGGTATGCTCTGTCAGGCCCTGGAATGGAATTCCTTACCAATCATTGCAGCCATGTTGTGGTAGTGCAAGCTGCAGCCTGCGACAAGGCTAACATTCCCCTGGCATCTCACCCCCCAGATAAGTCCATCCATAAGTCGTGGGACTGCACTCTGCCTAATAACTACAGGCCCATCTCCATCCTTCCCCCCCATCCAAAGCCTTAGAAAAAATAGTAAACGCTCAGCTCTCGGAATATCTTACTAACTACAACCTCCTTTGTCCGGAGCAACACGGGTTTCGCCCTGGCCATAGCACATCCACTGCCCTTCTGGAATTCTCCCACCACATTCACTTAGCACTAGACAAAGGTCATCTTGCAGGGGCGGTCTTTATAGACCTGTCCAAGGCCTTCGACACGGTGTGCCACCCCTGCTACTAAACTCCTCAGTACACTAGGTCTGTAGCCGGCCCCCTGAAGTGGTTATAAGCTACCTACACAACAGGTCCCAAAGTCAAACTAAATGGACCCTCTCCTCCTACCTTCCAGTATACTCGGGTGTCCTCCAAGGCTCCATCCTTGGCCCGACCCTTTTCAGCCTATTCCTGAACACCCTCCCAGCTCCTGTTCAGTAAAATATTACTCTATGCTGATAGCGCTGTTATCCTTGCATCACACCTGACCCTCCCACTCCAAAGCATGCTGCCGCCTTCCTCAAACCGAAAAGTGGTTCAATAATCACCGCCTAGTCCTGAACCTAAAGAAAACTAAGTCCATGCTATTTTCTCATCGGCAAAACAATGCCAGAGACTTCCCTCCACATCTCCACCAGCACGCCTCCCTCTGGGCAGGTTACATCCTATAAGTACCTGGGCATCACCTTTGACTCGGCCTTACTTTCCGCCCACCTTAAAGCTCTGTCATCTGCAATGAACTCCAGGATCGGTCTTCTCTACCATACAAAGACTGTCTCCCTGAACCCGTCTAAAACTAGCCATCACCTCATTGGTATTATCACTGGCCGACTACGGTCTCCCTGTCTACGCTGCTGCTGATGCCTCTGCCTTATCCAAAGTCCAGACCTCTATCAATAAAGCATGTAGGCTCCTTACCGGTGCCCACAGCAGAACCCACACCTGTTTGCTATACTCCGCCACAAATACTCACTCTTGAGAAAGACTGATTTATCAAACCTGCCTACTGGCCAAAAATCCTTGTCAGGTCTCTCTGCCCTCCTGGGGTCTCTGGACCTTTGCAGCAGGCTGCTAGGTCCCTGCCAACCTAATGCGCCGCTGCTGCAGCCACCTTCAACGTTCCCAGAGCGAGGACCTCTCGCTACCAAAGATCTTTCCATCACCAAGCCCCGTCCTGGTTTAACTCCCTTCCTGAAACTATCTCCAAGATCCCTGGTATTGGCCGCTTCAAAATTGCCCTTCGCCAGCATATTATAGACAGCCGATGTTGTAAATGCTTGTAGCTGCCCCACGCCGGTCCCTACTGCCTCTATGCCGGTCCCTACTAACCTTTTTCAAGCCCCTCGCCCACCGGTCTTATATATCTACATATTAGCTTGGACATGCTCAATTATGAATAATGTATCTATTATTGTTTTACCAATGTTAGTACCTATTAACTTGTGACTTGCTGTCAAATTGAGTCTCTTGTTGTTCTTACCAATGTTAGTACCTTCCACAAGTTTAATCCAGCGCAGCCTCGCTGTCTGCTCTCTCCAAGTGTATATTTTTTAAGTATCTAACCTGTTTCGTCATTTCCCTGTCCTAACCTCACACTTTTGTTGTCTCCCCCCCCCCTTTTTTGACGAGGTACCTTTGTAAACGAGTCTTTGACTCAAAGGTTGTAAATCTGATCTCTACAATAAATAAAAATAAAATAAAATAAAAAAATAAAATAAGGATTCCAGGAAAGTGGATGCCATGGTTAAGAAACAGTACTTGGCATCCTCTTTGGGACTCAGGCAATCCAACTACATGGCACATACAGCCAGAGACCAGAAGTCTAGGTGGAATACAATTCTGGAGCTGGCTAAAAATGCCCCTCCCCAGCTGGCCAAGGAGCTGAAGCAGGTGGCTGTGGATGGCATCGAAGCTTCTAAGGTCCAGTTTCATGTTGTTGTGGACTCAAATGATGTTCATTCTAGAGTTATGGCTACATCTGTTTCCATGAAGAGATTTGCCTGGCTCAGGTGTACCAGTTTGTCTCAGGATACCCAGACCAAGGCCATGGATTTTCCTGTCACCGGTAACTCTCTGTTTGGGGAGCAAACAGAAATTTACATGTAAAAGATGGACAGATGCAAGACCACATATAGGAGTGCTGCAGCCAAAGAAAGGCAGACCACCCCTCAAAGGCAGCAGTCTAGGGCTGGCAGGGGCAGGCCTTTTCAAAGGCCTTTTTACCAGGCCCAGGTCTCCTCTTCTTTTCAGCAGAGGGGGTTCTTTAGGGGAAGAGGCAGAAGGGAGATGACAAGGGCTGCATCCTCCTCTCAGTCTAAGCCCTCTGCCAAACAGACACCCTGATGGATCAGTCAGGGTCACCTCCCCAATCCCTGTAGGGGGCAGACTGACTCACTTTTTCCAGGCCTGGAAGTCTATCACTTCAGACAAGTGGGTCCTGTAAGTAGTGAGTCAGGGTCTTGCTCTCAGCTTCAGCAGGTCCCAAGGCTGAGAGCAAAGGCTTTTTCTAGGGACGTGGATATGTTATTCAATCCACACTGTCTGGCAGGTTCCTTGCCACTTTAATTCTTGCCAGAAGGTCTTCAAGCTGGCTCCTACCACCCACCTGGATGGTAAAACCCTTGGCTCTGCCCCATGACGACAGATCTTCCTTACTGCTTGGAAGCACGTTTCCTCCTTAGCACTCCGCGTTTTAGGCCTGGCTCCTACCTCTTCGGGTTTACCGAAAATTGTTTTAAAATTTACAAGACTTCAGTCTTCTTCCCTTGTGGCTGCGATGGACAAATCCACTCCCGACTTCCGTCGGTGCCCTTGCGGGCAGAAGATGTCCCAGACTGATCTGCACTCCATGTGCGTTTAATGCCTGGATCTTGCTCACGATCTGCAGGCCTGCGATCTGTGCAAGTCCTTCTCGGCTTCAGTTCTAGAGGACCGCGCTGCCAGACTGCAACTTGGGCATCCCGAGAAATGGTACCCACCGGTGAAGTCAAAGGAGGCCCATTGGGTGGTATCCACGACTGTGGGCTCTGCGGAGCAGCTGGAGCAGTTGATCGCCTTCGAGGAGGTGGCGGCCCAGGCCGCTTCATCTTCCTCCTCAGTTGCGGCGTTTATCCCGCTCTCCTTGGGATCCTCCTATACTGCTTCTTTTAAGGAGCTTTGCCAGTCCCTCTCCACCAAAGAAGAAGGGCCATTGGGACATTCCAGTCTGTCTCAGAAAAAAGAACCAAAAGGTAAGTCCCACCATCGACGTTTATGGGAGTGGGAGAGATCCCTTTCACCGGACCGTCAGCTCTCAACTTCAGTCAAGGTTGCGGCTAAGGCCGCTGGCTTCACAGTGTCCCCATCAGGTCAGCCAGCCGAGACATCCATCGACGCGGTCAAGATTTTTCTCGACCCGTTGGATGGTTTGTTGACTGGAGAAGCCGACAACTCTTCTTCACCGGTTCCCCCGGTGGTAACCGAGGACTTGCCCGTACCTCCTGTGCCGAAGTCCCCGGTAAAGGACCCTGAACCAGGGGATAAGCGGGTTTCCCCTGCCCCCCTCTTTGACCCACCCTCGGCGACCCCGAAGGTCTTGGTTCTCTTCCAAGTCAAGTAGATCCCGCCGACGTCAGCAGTCTCAGTTTCAACACCATGGAAAGCGGCATCACCGCTCATCCTCCTCGTCCTCTTTGGAGGATAGGTTCCAACGTAAGTTACGTCGGCACTATGAGGACATGATGTGGCAGCAACTTTTATTGACCAGTAACAAGCCTGGCTCTCCAGGTCTGCTCTCAGATTGGCCTCCTCATCAATGAGGCCAAATCGGAACTCGTGCCATCGCAGGTGATTCAGTTAATCGGGGCAGAGCTCAACTCTCTGTGAGCCAGAGCTCGGTTCCCAGTGGACAGGGCCGAGGTCCTTTCACCTTTGCCCAATCATTTCTGGTTGGGCAATTGTGCCCTGCCCAGGACTTCCTGCACCTTCTGGGCCTCATGGCGACCTGCACCAGTGTGGTCTGTTGGGCCCGCTGGCATAGGCGCCCCCTGCAATGGGGGCTGGCCAGCCTGTGGTCACAGAGCTCCAGTTCTCTGGACCAGCCAGTGACAGTGACCCGGGAGACGTGGGACGGCTTGCAGTGGTGGCTCTTCCCAGATCATCTGCAGGAGATTATCCTGTTTGTCCACCCTGAGCCGATGGTCACACTAATGACCGATGCCTCTCTGATGGGTTGGGGTACCCATCTGGGGGATCTTCAAGCCCATGGCCTCTAGACCCCTCAGGAGTCTCAATGCCACATCAACCTGCTGGAGCTTCGAGCGGTTCGACTAGCCCTCACCACCTTCGCTCCGTTTGTACGGAGTCAGGTGGTTCAGGTCCAGATGGACAACACCACGACCACGTACTACCTCAACCATCAGGGCAGGACACACTCCTGGCCTCTGTGCAAGGAGACTGTCCGCATCTGGTCTCTCGTGATCAGCCTGGAGGCAGATCTCCTAGCCATCCATGTGGCAGCAGCCTCCAACAGTGTGGCCGATGCCCTCAGCCGGATAGGCGCTGCATCTCACGAGTGGTCTCTCCTGCCAGAGGTAGTGCAAGACCTGTTCTCCCATTGGGGCACTCCTCAGGTGGACCTGTTCACCTCCAGGAAGAATGTGAAGCTGAGGCTGTTTCATGCCAGCCCCCCTCAACAGGGCTCGCTGCAGGGGATGTCTTCTCGAGGCTTTGGACCCTGGGCCTCTACCACGCCTTCCCTCCATTTCCCTTGATCCACAAGGTGCTTCTCAAGGTGAAGAGGGACAAGGCAAAGGGGATTCTGGTAGCCCCAGACTGGTCTCGCCAGTTCTGGTACCCTCAGCCTCAGCTCCAGGCTCCAGAGGTGGCTTCCAGCCCACCCGGACCTGATCTCAGTAGACAAGGGGAAGGTTCTCCATCCGGACCTTCAATCCCTGCACCTGATGGCATGGTTCCTGAGTGGCTAGAGTTCCAGGCCTTGGATCTCTCTGACAAGGTCCTCAATGTCGTTAAGGTGTCCCTTAAGGAGTCGACCAGAAAATGCTACGCCTTCAAATGGAAGAAATTCTTCATTTGGTGTCAGGACAAGAGGGTTGGACCCTCTTCCTGTCCCTTGGCTAGTATTTTGGACTACCTGTGGTCCCTTTCTCAGCTAGGGCTTCGGTTGATGACCATCAAGGTGCACCTGGCAGCCATCTCTGCTTACTGGGCGTGGGCCGGTAAGCAGTCGATGGTGCAGGAGAAGGTGGTCGGACGCTTTTTCAAAGGTCTTGATCACATATTCCCTCCGGTGCAAGATCCTCCACCTCCGTGGGATCTACTGCTGGTATTGGCTAAGCTCAAGGGCAAGCCATTCGAACTGATGCACAGGTGCGATGTCTCTCACCTGTCGTGGAAGACCACCTTCTTGGTGGCTATAACGTCAGCCAGAAGGATGGGAGAACTCCAGGCGCTTTCCATCGAGTCTCCTTATCTGGTCTTCCACAGGGACAAGGTTGTCCTTCACCCCCACCAGAAATTCCTTCCAAAGGTGGTGTCAGAGTTTCACCTTAACCAGGTGTTGACTCTGCCGGTGTTCTACCCCAATCACACCTTGGAGACCAAATATAGGCTCCATACTTTGGACCATAGAAGAGCGCTCACTTATTATAAGGAGCAAACAGCTGAAGTTCTGGGAGAGGTTCGCTAGCTGTTTGTCACCTATGCTGAAGCTGCACCTGGCAGACCTGCAGCCAAGTGGACGATAAGCAGGTGGGTCACCTCCTGCATAGATCTCTGCTATAGGTTGGTGGGCATGGAGCCTCCCAAAGGGATAAGAGCTCATTCTACCCGTCATACCACTGCTTTGGTGGCTGCTTCTAGGGACATCCCTATCCAGGAAATCTGCAGGGCTGCTACTTGGAAGTCAGCACACACCTTTATTTCCCATTACCACATTGACCTAGAGTCATGCCGGGATGCTGGTTTTGGGACCTTGGTTCTCCAGTCCTTATTCCCCAAGTAGGGGCTGTGCGCCTTGCCTCCCTCCTCCCGGAGAACTGCTAGAAGTCTGCCAGACAGTGTGGATTGAACAACGTATCCACGTCCCTAGAAATACAGGTTACTCACCTGTAACAGGAGTCCTAAGAGTAGTATATGTTGTTCATCCACATGACCCACCTGCCCTCCCCTGCTTCGACGTGCAACCTGGCTTCCAGCGGGCTAGATCTGGTGTCATGGGGTGGAGCCGAGGGTTTTACCACCCGGGTGGGTGGGAGGAGCCAGCTTGAAGACCTTCTGGCAAAAATTAAAGCAGCAAGGAACCTGCCAGACAGTGTGGATGAACAACATATACCACTCCTAGAACTCCTGTTACAGGTGAGTAACCTGTATTTGACCTTCCTTTCCAGAGGAAACACAGGCTTTAGAGACAGAGGTCTCATCCCTACTGTTTCTGCGAGCAGTGGAAAAGGTACTTTTCATTCACAGGGGAAAGGGATTGCATTCTGGGTACTTCCTTACCCTAATAAAAGACTAGAGAGTAGCAAGCCATCCTAGATCTACGATACCTAAACAAACATATATTAAAGCCGAAGTTCAAGATGGTGACTCTGGGATTAATTCTTCCCTCTCTGAGACCAGGAGACTGGCTAGCCTCCCTTGATCTCAAGCATACCTACTTCCACATACCTATCAGGCAGTCCCACAGAAAGTATCTCAGGTTCGAACTGCCCTCAGGCCATTATCAGTTCAGAGCAATGCCTTTCGGCCTAACATCTGCTCCAAGGGTATTCACCAAGTGTCTAGTGGTAGTGGTGGCCTTCCTCAGGAAACAATGCATCTTACTGTTCCCTTATCTGAACAACTGGCTCATAGTAAGCCAGTCCCCAGACCAAGTCAGGTAAGCTCTATGGTCACTCAAAACCTTCTGGACTCCCTAGGATTCATTCTAAATCTGGAAAAGTCTGTTCTGGAACCAACCCAGCTTCTCACATTTATAGGAGTGGAGCTGGACACTGTTCAGGCCAAGGCCTTTCTTCCTCTCAAGGGTCCAATCCCTCATCACTCTGGCTTCTTCTTTTTGTCCACCTGTGTCTCGACCAGCCAGACACTTCTTGCGGTTGCTAGGCCGAATGGCAGCCTGCACTGCAGGAGTGTAAGGGGCAAGGTTTCAGATGAGAGATATTCAATTTCATCTGACAGCCTTTTGGTCCCAAAGAAAATATCCTCTTTCCAAGTTGGTTCCAGTAACTCTAACTCTGGTTCAGGTCCTCCAGTGGTGGCTGGAAGAGGACAATTTGAGGCAAGGGGTTCCCTTCCTCAGTCAGGTTCCCACAGTGATTCTCACCACAGATGCTTCCCTGCTGGGATGGAGAGCCCATCTGGATCAGCATACTGCTCAGGGAACTTGGTCTCTTCAGGAGTCCCTTCTACACATAAATCTTCTCGAACTCAGGGCTGTCTTTCTAGCACTCCAGACATTCTCAAACATAATTCAGGGCAAAGTGGTGCAGATCAGGACAGACAACACCACAACCATGTGGTACATCAACAAGCAAGGGGGCACTCAACCCTCGGCCTTGTGCACAGAGGCCATGAAACTATGGTCACTAGCTTACTCCCTGCAGGTTTCTCTGATTGCTGTTCATCTCTCAGGGAAGGACAATGTACTGGCAGATGCTCTCAGCAGGATTTCCCAAGGTCACCATGAATGGGCCCTGAATCCTCTCATTCTTCAGATCATTTTCAAGAGATGGGGCACTCCAGAGATCGATCTCTTTGCAGCCCTGGACAACCATCAGCTTCCTCTGTTCTGCTGCAGACCCCCTCTTCTGGGGTCTGTTCCTCTGGATGCCCTCCTGTTGGATTGGACCAACAGGTTTCTCTATGCTTTTCCTCCCTTTCCTGTGATATTCAGAGTTCTGGTCAAGATCAGATCCCAACCTCGCACAGTGATTCTAGTAGCCCCAAACTGGGTCAGACAACCTTGGTATCCCCTACTACTGTCACTGTCAGTGACAATACCTCTGTGCCTTCCCAGACAGTTCAACCTCATTCACCTCATCTCAGGGGAGGATATTATACCCCAACCTTCACACACTCAGGCTCTTGAAGAGCTAGAATATGCAGGCCTGCATCTCTCTGTCAGCTCTGGATATCTTTAAGGCTAGTAGAAAGCCTTCCACTAGAAAAACATATAGTTCTAAATGAAAGAGGTTTGGATTCTGGCTTTCCCAGAGGCACATTCAGCCGGACTCAGCTGACATTGCCACTACTTTGGATTATTTGGTACATCTTGATAGCTTAGGCCTTCGGCCAACCACTCTTAAGATGCACTTGGCAGCTATTTCTGCTTTTATTTCAGCTGGTAAAGTCTCTTCTCTAGCCTCACATCCAGTTTTCAAGAAATTTTTCAAAGGTTTGACTCATATCAACCCTTCCTTCAGGGATCCTACTCCTCTATGGGACCTGAATATCTGTATTGCACAGCTGATGCAGCCTCCCTTCGAACCACTTTGCTCAGCTGAGCTCAAGTACCTGATTTGGAAAACT
This sequence comes from Neoceratodus forsteri, assembly GCA_016271365.2. NCBI lineage: Eukaryota > Metazoa > Chordata > Ceratodontiformes > Ceratodontidae > Neoceratodus > Neoceratodus forsteri. The sequence goes on along the minus strand of CM028133.1, from coordinate 74,309,110 downwards.
GTGTTCCTGGTTGCTATCACCTCTGCCAGGAGAATCAGTGAGCTATGGGCCTTATCAGTGGAACCTGATTTCATTTCATTTCACAGTGATAAGGTTGTCCTTTGCACAAATAGGAAATTCCTTCCCAAAGTGGTATCAGATTTTCATCTGAACCAATCTATGACACTGCCTGTATTTTTTACTTATCACTCCTCCTCTGGAGAGAGGAGATTACACAGTCTTGATGTAAAGAGGGTTCTGAGTTATTACACAGAATCCACTAAAGCCCATAGAAATGACTGCTCTCAGCTGTTTCTTACTTATGGAGAGGTGGGTAAGGGTAAACCTGCCACTAAAAGAACTATTGTCAGATGGACTGTTTCTTGCATACAGTTCTGCTATTCAAAACTGTGGAAGGCGCCAACATCAGGCCTGAGGGCTCACTCCACCAGAGGTACAGCTGCTTCGGTTGCAGCTTCCAGGGATATACCATTAGTAGAAATTTGTAAAGCAGCCACCCGGAAGACTGTTCACACATTTACCAAGCATTACTCCCTTGACATCCAGTCAAGAAGTGATGCTAGGTTTGGCACAGCGGTACTGCAGAGTCTGTTCCCAAAATAGGTTCTGTAGAGCCCTCCTCCTTGGGGGTACTGCTTGGTAGTCTGCATATAGTCATAATACAGCAAGACTCCATGTTATTTGAAGAAAAAACTACTCACCATAGTAATGTTTCTTCTAATGGAGTCTTGCTGTATTCTGACCTCCCACCCTGCCTCCCCTCCTGGAACCTAGTGGTTTTGGGATGTGGGTGGGCAGGTGCAGTGCTGCACCTCATAGAAACATAGGCCCAGATATTCAAAAGGGTTGCGCCATGCACAATAGGGTTGCGCCTGCGCAAGTCTGAAATTGTGCCATTCTGCGATATTCAGCAGGAGGCAGTTGCGCCACTGAAAACATGCTGAGCAACAGCACAATGCAAATGAATGCATGCTGAACTGGAGGGAGGAACCATGCATAAACTGCACAGCCCGATATTCAGCCGGGCTGTGCAGGTATCGGGTGCGGCTTTAACCTGCACCTGCACAACTCTGAGCCAAAAAAGGGATCAAGTCGAGGGCCACCCACAGGTGAGCTGCGCGTTGCAGGGTGCAACGCAGCGGCTACCACCTGGCTGGCCTCAACCTACTCCTGTGCCCCCTGCAGCGATCGCGGGCAAAGTGTAAAACATCCCCACCCCCGACTGGCCCGATCGCGGCAAAAGCAGAAAAGTCCCCCTCCCCGACTGGCCCGATCGCGGGCATAGCTTCATCCCCCACCATCCCGATCGCGGGCAGCAAAGTGTCCCCTATAAACATATCCCTGGTGGTCCAGTGGACCCGATAAGCCCAATCGGAGCTGCATAATGCGGCAAAACCCCGCCCCCAAGACCATATCCCTGGTGATCTGATGTCCCCTCACCCACCCACCCGCAGCAGCCCCACCACCCGCTCCCCGCAGCGGCGAGGCGGCATCCCACCCGCCTGCCGCCCGCCGCCCACCGGCGGCACGGGCTTCTTTTCCATTAGTGCAGAGCAAGAGCCAATGGGCGTGCAGCCCATACCGCATAAGGCAGTCCAGATATGAATAAAGTCGGGCTTATCAGTCCACTGGACCACCAGGGATATGTTGGGGGGTTTAATACTCTTCAGCCCGCGATCGGGCTTATCGTCCACTGGACCACCAGGGATATGTTGGGGGTTTAACACTCTTCAGCCCGCGATCGGGCTTGTCGATCCACTGGACCACCAGGGATATGTTCGGGGGACACTTTTGCACCATGGTCGGGCTGGTGGGGGATGTAAGCATGCCCGCTGATTGGGCCAGTCGGGGAGGGCTTTCTGACACATTTGCCCGCAATCGGGCTGCAGGGGGTGTCGGTCCCTGACAGCTGCTGCCTGGCAGAGCACTAGGCGCAAGTCCTCGGGGATCGGTGCACCTGCATGCTAATAGAATGCAAATGGGGCCATAAACAGATGCAAATGGCCCCCCCTGTGCCTTGCATGAATTATGGCCCCATTTGCATGTCACCTTTTGAATATCGGAAATTTGCGCATGGCGCAATGGTACTTGCGCCACCGCAAGTTGAATGCTCCACTCTGACCACTTGCGGTGGCGCAAGTTCCACTGCGCCATGCACAATGGCTGTGGCTGGGGGGTGATATTCAAGGAGTTGCTCAATAACAACTCCTGAATATCGCCCGCCACCACTCAGCGCTAACTATTTTGTGCAGCGCAGGCTTGCGCCACAAAATAGCACAGTTTGAATATCCGCCCACAGACTTTAACGGCAGATAAGGACCACTTGGCCCACCCAGTCTGCCCATTTCCCTACCTATTGGATAAGCTGCAGAGTCTAGTTAACCAACAGCCTACTTCCTGCAACACCCCACTATAATTGCCTTATGTCTGTCCCATGCATGTTTGAATTCCTCCACTGTTTTAGACTCCACAGCCTCTCCAGGAAGGCGGTTCCATGCGTCCACCACTCTCTCCATGAAAAAGAATTTCCTCACATTACTCCTGAGCCGTCCCCCCTCTAATTTTAAATTGTGCCCCCTTGTTCTTACACATCTCTTTTTCTGAAAGATGCTACCCTCCTGGACTTTGTTGATTCCCTTGAGGTACTTAAAAGTTTCTATCATGTCCCCCCGTCCCTCCTTTCATCAAGGGTATACATATTAAGCTCTCTCAGTCTCTCTTCATATGGTTTCTGATGTAGACCCTGCACCATTTAGTTGCCCTCCTCTGGACTGCTTCCATCCTGTCTATGTCCTTGCGTAGATGAGGTCTCCAAACTGCACGCAGTACTCCAGATGGGGTCTCACAACTGTCTGTACAGAGGATAACCACTTCCTTTTCTACTTGTGATGCCCCCCATGCATCCCAGTATCCCCTGCTCTCCTTACTGACTTCTCACATTGTTTACCCACCTTTAGGTCATCTGATATGACTACACCCAGATTCCTTTCCATTATTATTGTTGTTAGTACCTCCCCTGCTATTGTGTACTCTTCTCCTGGATTTTTATTTCCCAAGTGCATTACTTTGCACTTCTTTGCATTTAATCTAAGTTGCCATATGTCTGACCATTCCTCTAACCTTGCCAAGTCCCTTCTCATCCTTTCTACCCCCCGTGTATCAACTCTGTTACAGATATTTGTGTCATCTGCAAAGAGGCATACCTTTCCTTCCAGACCCTCTGCAATGTCACCTATAAAGATGTTAAAGAGGACTGGACCTAGTACTGAGCCCTGAGGTACTCCACTAGTAACCCCCCTTTCTTCAGAATGTGTTCCATTCACTATTACCTTCTGTGTCCTGTTGTGCAGCCTGTTTGCTACCCAGGCTGCCACCTGGGACCCATTCCCAGGCTAGCTAACTTGATTATTAATCTTTTGTGCGGGACTGTGTCAAATGCCTTGCTAAAGTCTAGGTAGGCCATATCCACAGCCCCCCGGGTCTATTAACTTTGGTCACCCAGTCAAAAAAATTGATTAGATTCATCTGACATGACCTTCCTGCTGTGAATCCATGCAGCTTTGGGTCCTGTGCCCCGCTGGCCTCTAGGTACTGCACAATTTTTTTTTCAGAAGTGATTCCATCATTTTCCCCACCACTGAGGTCAAACTAACAGGTCTGCAGTTTCCTGCTTCTGTCTTGCTCCCACTTTTGTGAAGTGGAATCACATCTGCCCTCCTCCAGTCCTCAGGTACCACCCCATCTTCCCATGATTTGTTAAAAAGTGGGGTTAGTGGTGTCACTAGGTCCTCCCTTAGCTCTTTTAGGATTCTAGGGGTGTACCTGTTTGCCTCTTCATTGAATGAGGTCTGTTGTTCTTATATGTTATTGTTATACACTTGTTTTACCTACTTGGATTCTTTTTGGGGGTCTCGACTTGAGTCTTTGGACCCTAAATTTATGTGTATTGCCTTTTGGCAGAAAATTTTTTAAAAGAAACAATTTCTGGGTTGTAGTCAGTTAGTTTAGTGCTCATAAGAATCTGATGGTTATATTCAGGAGTACCTGGGACAGAGGTTTGAAAACTAAGCTCAAGCTCAACGGTCTTTGCCTTGGCATAGAGTTAACCCTTTCCTCTCCAGAGCAGTTCAAGTGCTGGGGCTAACTGCATATAGTCAGAATACAGCAAAATTCCATTAGAAGAAACAACATTACTTTGGTGAGTAATTTTTTCTTCTTGAGGTCCAGGCTAGGACAACTCCTAGCTTCAATGCCTGATACAAAGGAAACCAGGCAAGCCATTGCCCTCTCTGCTCAGGGCCTGGAGCTAGCAAGGCACCAAACAAGGGCATCTTATGATGCCAGTGAGGTAGTCTCCAGAGCTATAGGGACAGCGATCTGCATTAGGTGGATGGCATGACTCCGCTTATCCCAGTTGTCACCCCAGGCCCAGCTTAGGGTGATCTCCTCCACATTCCGGAGAACCCATCTCTTCTCCTGCAGGGTAAGACAGCAGCTTTTGGGGCACCTTCCCTTCCCCACTGGGGGCTCCCAGTCTCACCTGGACCAGTCTCAGCCCCCAATGGCTTGTAAGGGTTCTCTCCTCCAGTGTCTCACCCACTGGAGGCTAAGGGACTTAGTCCCTTAGGGAAGCTTAGGGCCCCCTTCAGGGGGCTCAGTACTCACCCACTAGTAATGAATGGTGAAGATTGACACAGATAAGATATAAAAATGATGTGCCTACTGTAATTATTGATCTTTCTGTATATATTCATCATTCACCACTAAATCCTGCCCTCCTTCCCCCTGGGTCCTCAGTCTCTGGGCTCCCTCCTGTGTGTCTCCCTGTTGTTTTTCTCCTCGCTGTCCTCTCCCTTGTGGTTAGGAGGAAGGGGACCCTGGGGGCACACAGGGAGGAGTTTTCTTCTGTAAGGGGTTATTATTTTGGGTGGGGGTGGTCCTCTCCCCCTTTGTTAGTCTTATCTTATTCTCACTTCTGTCTAGAGTGAGGTGAGGGCTTGGGCGGACAAACCCCACTCCCTCCCCCATTTTTCCCTTGACCTCAAACCCTTGGTTTTAATTTCCCTAAGTTTGGATATCCTTGGATGTCCTTCCTAGCATTTAGTTTTTTTCCCTTATTTCAGGGGGAGGAGAAAGAGGGACACCCCATTCCTGACCCTCACTCTTAAGGTTGGCCCTTCTCGGGCTAATACTGCTCATTCAGTTTCAGGCTTTGCCTCCCAGCAGCACTTAATCTTGATAGTTCAGATCCTGGTCTATCGTTCTTGTTAAAACCCTGGGGTTCAGGATCACCTCTAGGGGTGTGGTCATCTTTTCTCTCCCCCATCCCTCTCTTTCTTTTCTCCTCCTTTCCAGAGATTGAGGCCCCTTCCTTTTTCCCCAATTTCTCATATCTAGTTTCTCCTTCCTGTCTCCTCTGTTGTTTATTTCTCCTTTTAGTTTTATATATCCTTTCCTTTTATCTATCCCTTGGGCTCGCTTGTCCCGGCCCACCTCCTTTTTCTTACACTCTCGGGTGTCTCAGAATGGGGGCTAGGGCAGATAACAGGCAACCCGCGAGTGCCACGTAGAATGGCGGCCTCGGCCCTGCGTCGACTCCGCCCATGGAGGAAAAAAAGACTCCCATGGGGTCCTTGCTGCGGCGCTGTACCCACTAGTGATGAATGGTGAAGATACACAGAAAGATCAACAATTACGGTAGGTACATAATTTTCATTTATAGTCGACCACCATTACTCACCCTTGCTGTTCTTTTTTATTTTCCTTTCTGTAGTGCTCCACATTGCCAATGGGAAGTCATTACAACTGGGTATAGTGCACCCCTACCAAGGGAATGGCACAGCCCAAGCTTTTGGGCATATGAGGATTCCAAACAGCAGCAACTCCCCAATTCAGCTGTGCCATTTGAAGGGGACAGAGCTACTTTCATCTTCTCTCAAGACTTTCAAGATTTCTGTTGTGGTTGCAATTGTGCATTGCAGGTTGGGGATGCCTGGTTCCAGGCAGCACACCTAAATTGAAATTGTGCGTGTTAACTTGCTGTTTTCCAATTGACTATCCTGCTTCACTCATTTCCATTCATGGACTGGGAGCCACATATGCCTTCTAGGGTGTTTTAATGATGTCCATTTAAAAAAAAAAATACCACAGGTAGGTACTTTGTTTTTTTATTCTGGGGCAGGGTAGGTCTCCTGGGGGGGGTTCTCTCAGCTTTTGCATCAGTTCCCCCCACATTGTCAGGTGTTTTTGATGTTTTAAAAAAAAAAATCAGTGCTTATTTCTTAACTTGTATTGTGTTGATTTGATCTTCCTGGACATAAACTCTCCACCACTCATTCACACTGGTGGGACTGTGCCAGAGGTGCTAGGACCGAGCGGGAGCCAAACATCTTCAGGAGGGCCGGTGCCTAGGTAGGACCGCGCATGCGCGGTGCTGTGAGACTGGCTTGCACCATATAGGCTATCTCAGTGTCAACCCTCCAACTACCTCCGTTCCTTTTTTTCCACCGTAGAGTGCGCTTCAGTGACAATGATACTCATCCGCCTGGAGTCAGATCTTCACTTCTATACAACAGCAGCATAGGCATTCAGTATTATATTAGTTTTAGTAAATTCATTACTTATAAAAAAAAAGTTTTCCTAATGCAGAACAGAGAAGTCTTCTTCAACCCGCCTTCGACTGAGTCAACCATGACGGTGATGGTAGTAAGACTGTGCATGAAAGATGTTTCAGCAGCAGGGCTGGGTCCAGTGCGCTGCTCTCTATGGATGGGGGTCTGACTATGGGCATTCCGGTGCTCAGGAAGAAAGGTGATCCTCCCAAAAGCACACAGAGAGGTGGGCCCATTCCCAAGCTTCGTCGGGGGCCCAGCACCACTCGGCCATGAGTTCTTATTCGTCCCACAGGTCAAAGAAGAAGCGGTACTGCTTGAGGTCGCCTTCAGGAGATCATCGGTAGCAGGGGACAGGAGGCTGACCCCTACTCCGTCGGGGTCACCTACAGCCTCAGTTCCCAGTGGCCATCATCCTCGACTCTGGAGTCCTTCCCCGCTCCTTGGGGGCCCTCCGGTGAGCAGTTTCATCATTGGGCCACTCTTATGGAGCAGTGGGTTCATCAGTTGTCCCGACTTCCCATGCCTGCGAAGCCGACCCCAGGGCCTTGAGGCCTTGGGTCTTCTGACCCATGGGCTGGGTGACCATTGGGTCAGCCTAGTCACGTAACACCTTTGGTGCTATTGCCACACTCTTGTGCTTTTTTTCCCCTCACATGGCTGCAGCACAGGAGCCAGCACAGGTACTACCTTCTCCTACTCATGTTTTCAGATCTTCAGCCTTGGGTGTCCCAGGGTTGAGGTCTCCAGGTGCCGCCTTCACGCCAACTTTGGCGGCACCTCAACTGGTATTACATCTGGTGCCGTTTTTGCCACCAGTGCCACCCCAGGTGCCAGGATTTTTGACTCCGATTCGAGGAGCACCTCCTTCTGCTCTCTTTCTTCCCTTTCCTTTGTATGCTATCCCTTCTGGGCTAGTAGGAGATAATGTTGAGCCTGATCCTGAACTGCAGTTAGGGGACAACTTTGATGAAGATTCATCCTTTGGAGTGGAAAGTAAGCCCTCTACTTCATCAGAGCCTTTGATCAATGACCTATCCTTTAAGTCTCTCCCGAGGAATATGAATTCCATCCTCTCTCCAGACTTCTGAGGTTGATTCTAGGAAGCTGTTGCACCTTCAATATCTGCATGTCCCAGAAATCCCTGTGGAATTGACACCTCCAGTACAGCCCTCTTTCGAGACTTTTCACAGATGGTGTGGGACAGCCTGGCGCTCATTCCTTCTGTGGCTAAGTCCATAGACAGGAAATATGCTCCCCCAAGGATAGACCAATCCTGGCCTCTCAAGGTTTTGCAGACGCCATAGTGGTCTTGGTAGAAAACGGCAACGCAATTCTCCCTTAGGAGTCTACAGCTCATCCAGTAAATAAAGAATCCTGAAAGAGTGACACTTTAGGAAAGTGAGTGTTCATCGCTGTTACCCTGGGAATTTGTATTGCTAGCTACTAGGGCTATTTCTCTCACTATGAGTATACCCTGTGACACTCACTAAAAGCCACTGTGGAGGCTCTTGCAGAGTCAGACGTTAGTTCAGAGCTTCTCCAGACTATTATTAGAGGCACTGAGTCCAATAATCAGCAACTTAAGGCTGCTATGGATGCCTTTGACACTGCCTCAAGAGCAGCAGCAGCAGCTGGGATAAGCACCTGGCGTCACTTACGGTTAGGTCTTCGGAGTTCACAAATGATGCTCAACAGACAGTCATGAATTTTCCATTTGATGGAGTTTATCTGTTTGGCCCACAGGTGGAGCAGGCACTAGAGGCAACTCAAGAAAACTAGGACTGCTATTAAGACAGCCGGACCAGCCCCTGTTGTCCCTCAACAGGGCAGGAACCACCAGCAGATTCATAACAGTCAGTCCTTTTGTTGTAAAGGCAGAGGAGGTTTTCACAAGAACCAAGCCTCCCAGCCGCAAACAGCAGCAGAAGGCACAGGGCCTGAAGGCGACTAGTGGCACCCTTTGTAGATCCAGCCCAGGTCCCACCTCAACTGTCTGAGGGGGACTCTTCTTCAGCAGTAGGGGGGCATCTGACTCAGATTTACAACCAGTGGAAGTCAGTCACAGCAAACAAACAGGTCCTCAGGATAATTCTCGTGGGTTACCAGATACCCCTCCAGATCATCCACCCAAACGACAGCCCAAACTATCTATCACTGTCAGACCTCCTCACTTCTGAGATTCAGGGCCTTCTGAACAACAGGGAAGTAGAAGTGGTTCCACAGCAGGAACGGGACATAGGATTCTACTCCCATTACTTTCTAGTTCCAAAGAAAACAGACAGTATGCACCCTATTCTAGACATAAGGAAGTTAAACAAATTCCTCTTCAAAGAGAAATTCAAGATGATATCGCTCGGTACGCTTCTACCTCTGATTCATCAAAATGATTGGTTGGCCTCCCTGGACATGCAGGATGCCTACCAACATGTTTTTATGTTCCCAAGCCACCAGAAGTATCTCAGAGTTGTGGCTATGGGTCAGCACTACCAATTCAGAGTCCTGCCCTTTGGGCTGTCCTCAGCACCCCGAGTCTGTAAAGTGCTTCACAGTACTCGCAGTGCATCTCAGGAAACTCAGGATTCAAGTATTCCCATATATGGATGACTGGCTCCTAGCAAGCTCCTCCAGACAAGGGACATAGGAAGTGGTGGCCACGGCTTCCAAGTTCCTCATATCCATGGGAGTTCTGTTGAATATGGAAAAATCGCAGCTGTAGCCCTCACAGCAACTCCTCTTCATAGGAGCTGTCCCAAACACCTCCAGAGCAAGGGCCTTCCTTCCGGCGGACAGGAGAAATGACATCCTCCAGATGGCTCACTTCATTGAGGAGAATGACTTGGTTTGAGCTCTCTCGATGTAGCAGATGCGGGTCACATGGCATCATCAGTGTTCACGGTGCCTCTGACTCATTTGTGCATGAGAACCACTCAGTGGATGCTCAGTACTCAGTGCTCCCTGACCACACATCCACAGTCCTTTCACATCAAGGTGATGGAATCCCAAAGGCTCACCTGGTGGACTCAGGAGGTCAATCTTTTTTCAAGGCTTTCCCTTTGTACCACTGGATACACAGATCGCCATCACCACAGATGCATCTCTAATCCACTGGGGAACTCACTGTCAGGATCTCCACACCCAGGGTCTGTGGGGTCAGGACAAATCTGAACTGCACATAAATGTCCTGGAAATGAGTGCTGTTCTGTATGCTGTCCGAGCCCTGAAGAATATCCTCTGTTGCAAAGTAATTCTCCTTCACATGGACAACAAAGCAGTGATGTACAACATCAACAAGCAGGGTGGAGCACACTCTTACCCTCTGTGCAGAGAAGCGATGAGAGTGTGGGAATGGTGCCTGAAGCCTGGAGCATGATGCCCCTGATCCAGGCAGTCTGCCTGCCTGGAGTCCAGAGCAATCTAGCAGATCGCCTCAGCAGAATGGAGACGGATCCACATGAGTGGTTTCTCGACTCAAACGTCATGCAATCGCTTTTCAAAGAGTGGGGCACTCCTGACCTGGACCTTTTTGTATCCCCACTCAACGTAAAACTGCCTCTATTCTGCTCCAGAAATCCAGAACCTGGCATTTTCTGTCAGGATGCAGTCAGACTGCGGTGGACAAGACACTTTCTATACACATTTCCTCCTCTTCCCTTAATTCAGAGGTTGCTGATCAAGCTGGAGGAACAGGGCGGGGGGTGATTCTCATTGCCCCATACTGGCCTTGTTAGATTTGGTTTCCCATTAATCAACAGATTATCGGAAGTTCTGCCGAGACAACTACCACTTCAAAAGGACCTTCTGACCCTGGGTCCAGTGGTCCATCCCAACCTGAGGTCCCTTCATCTCCGTGCCTGGTTCCTGAGGAGATAGAACTAAGTAGATTTAATGTCTCCCGGAGAGTGTCAGATATTCTCCTAGCAGTGCACAAGCCATCCACTAGGAAGACTTACACGTTGAAGTGGAAATGGTTCTCCATCTGGTGTGCAAAGTCCTCCTTGGACCCCTTTTCTTTCCCACCAAACAAAGTCTTAGAGTATCTTCTAGACCTGTCAAATGCAGGGCTACAATACTCGACGTTGGAGGTGCACCTCTGTGTGATTGGGTTCTGAAAGAACTCTTAAAACTGAAGGTGGACAAAGCAATGGGGCCTGATGGGATTCATCCCAGAATTCTAAAAGAACTAAGGGTAGAACTAGTGACACCACTAACTACCCTCTTTAACAAATCATGGGAGGATGGGGTGGTACCCAAGGACTGGAGGAGGGCAGATGTGATTCCCCTTCACAAAAGTGGGAGCAAGGCAGAAGCAGGAAAATACAGACCTGTTAGTTTAACCTCAGTGGTAGGGAAAATGATGGAATCACTTCTGAAGGAAAGAGCTGTCGAGTATCTAGAGACCAGAGGGGCACAGGACCCAAGGCAGCATGGATTCACAGCGGGAAGGTCATGCCAGACAAATCTGATAGATTTCTTTGACTGGGTGACCAAAGTAGTAGATCTGGGAGGGGCTGTGGACATGGCCTACCTAGACTTTAGCAAGGCATTTGACACAGTCCCACACAAAAGATTAATATACAAGTTAGCCAGCCTGGGAGTGGGTCCCAAGATGCCAGCCTGGGTAAAGAATTGGTTGGAGAATAGGACACAGAGATCAATAGTAAATAAAGTCCACTCTGAAGAAAGGGGGTTACTAGTGGGGTACCGCAGGGTTCAGTATTAGGACCAGTCCTCTTCAATGTCTTCATAAGCGACATTGCAGAGGGACTGGAAGGAAAAGTATGTCTCTTTGCAGATGACACAAAGATCTGCAACAGAGTTGATGCACAAGGTGGGGTGAAAAGGATGAGAAGGGACTTGGAAGGTTAGAGGAATGGTCAAATGTATGGCAGCTTAGATTCAATGCTAAGAAGTGCAAGGTAATGCACCTGGGAAACAAAAACCCAGGGGAAGAGTACATAATGGGGGGGTGTGATACTAACATCAACAAAAATGGAAAGGGACCTGGGGGTAGTCATATCAGATGACCTAAAGGTGGGCAAGCAATGTGAGAGGGCAGCAAGGAGGGCTGGGGGGATACTGGAATGCATAGGGAGAGGCATCACCGGTAGAAAACAGGAAGTTATTATCCCTCTGTACAGACAGCTGGTGAGACCCCATCTGGAGTACTGCTTGCAGTTCTGGAGACCCAATCTCTGCAAAGACATAGACAGGATGGAAGCTGTCCAGAGGAGGGCAACTAAAATGGTGCAGGGTCTGCATCGGAAGACATATGAAGACAGACTTAAGGAGCTTAATATATATAGCCTCGAGGAAAGGAGGGAGAGGGGGGACATGATAGAAACGTTCAAGTACCTCAAGGGAATCAACAAAGTCCAAGAGGGTAGCATCTTTCAAAAAGAGATGTGCAAGAACAAGAGGCACAATTTGAAGATGGGGGCAGCTCAGAGGTAATTTAAGGAAGTATTTTTCACAGAGAGGTTGTGGATGCATGGAACGGCCTTCCAGAGGAGGTTATGGAGTCAAAACAGTGGTGGAATTCAAGCATGCATGGGACAGTCATAAGGCAATTCTAGGGGGTTGGGGAAGGAAGAAGTAGGCTGCTGGTTAACTAGGATCTGCAGCTTATCCATTAGGTAGGGAAATGGGCAGACTGGGTGGGCCAAGCGGTCCTTATCTGCCATCAAATTCTATGTTTCTATGTTCTATTTTGGCTTGCCACGATCCTATCCACAGTATGTCAGTGGTTCAGCTGCCCTTGGTTAAGAGGTTCCTTAAGGGTATCCACCACACTAGGCCACCAGTCAGGAGACCGGTAGCCGCTTGGGATATCAGCCTTGTGCTAGACATACTCACTCATAAACCTTTTGAGCCTCTAGCAACCTGCGAGTCGACGTTCCTAACCTGGAAGGCTACCTTCCTTATAGCCATTACTTCCGTTTGCGGAGTGTCTGAAATACATGCTCTGGTCGCAAACCCTCCGTACACAGAATTTCAAAAGGACAAGGTGGTTCTCAGAACTCACCCTAAATTTCTTCCAAAAGTAGTCTCGGAATTCCACCTGAACCAGCCCTCGGTCCTTCCGACCTACTTTGCGAACTTTCAGAATGAAAGGGAATGTACCCTTCATTCTCTGGATGTAAAAAAAAGTTTTGCGGTTCTACATCAACAGAACATAAGAGATCTGCAAATCCAAGCAACTCTTTGTCTCATTCAGCATGGCCCATCTGGGTCAGCCTGTTGCTATCAGGTGTATTTCATCATGGCTGGTAGCTTGTCTCCGCCATTGTTATTTGATAGTGCAAGTCAAGCTGAAACGCAGGGTGTACACCCACTCTACCAGAGCAGTCACAGCATCTCTGGCAGAATTTCCAGAAATACAAAATGTACCCATGCAGACATCTGCAATGCAGCTACGTGGAGCTCTATGCACACCTTTGTGAAACACTATGCCTTGGATGTCCATGCCAGACAACATCCGTCCTTTGGCAGAACAATCCTTAATGGACTTCTGTCCTGAGTGAGCTCCTTTCTCTCCTGCCGCCCTTCTCAGGATTATTTTGGCTCGGTACTCTCCCACTAGTGTGAATGAGTGGTGGAGCCTTCATGTCCAGGAAGATATGTAAATTATGTACATATCGTAATTCTTGATCTTCTTGGTCGAAGCCTCCGACACTCATTCACACACCGACCCACCATCCCCTGAGCTCACATATCTTGTTTTTGGTCTTCACTCCCTCGTTAGCTGGGCTGTGAAGACACTGTTGTGTTGAACCTTCTTATACGGGTCATATGGACTATCTTATGTCCGACATGGATTAGTTTCACTAGGTTAGTTTACGCTGCACCCCCTCAGTAAAAAAGGTACTGAGTCAGTCGGATGGTCAACGCCAGGATAGCCTATACGGCACAAGCCAGTCTCACATACACGGTCCTACCTCGGTGCTGGCCCTCATGAAGATTTTTGACTCCCGTTCTGTTCTAGCACCACCGCCATAGTCCCACTAGTGTGAATGAGTGGTGGAGACTTTGTCCAAGATCAAGAATCATGGTATGTACGTAATTTACATTTGTTGTGTTCAGAGGGTTTGGAGTGCTTTCCTTCTCAGCCCTCTAAAAATGTTCATGCTGCCGCCATCAAGCCATTTCCAATGGTTGAGCATACACATCTTCTTCACTTAGTTTTTGTGTGCTTATTTCTCGCTTGCTAGCTGGGGCATGCATATTAAGTATAAAGATTGATACAACTGCATTACACAGCACGCAAGTTGCATATTGATCGCTTGCAAGTGCACTTTTGCGCACACTTCTATTCCTCTCGTATATAAAATTTGACACACCTGCATGACAGTGCACACACGTTGCGTGGTGAACTCACGCAAGTGTGCATTTGACACACTCCTTTGGTTTGTTACGCAGTTGCGTTCCTGTGCACACAAGTGCTTATGCACGTGTGTTTAGTGTGCCAGCATCACATAGGAGCTCTCAGCACAAGCAAGCTATTTATTCTCTGGTTCTGTCACTGTACTATAACATATAGAATAATATATGGGATGGTGTATGTAACAAGAATTTTACACACACCTGAGGTGCTGGATGCTACATAAACCCCAAGAGCGAAGCTCGAGGGGTTTATCTAGGCATCCAGCACAGAGGGTGTGTGTAAAATTTGAGTTTACACACCACCCCATATTTTATTTTATATGATTACTGGCTTTTCCATTTTGCCACAGCAGTTATATAAAATAGTCGATGTTCCGTTGCGGCCCGCAGTCCGGTTTGGTTTAACATGGTCCGTGGACACCTACTGTGAAGTTCTCTTTTTTTTGCATGTGTGTGTGTGTTCTAGCAGTTGGTTTTGGTTTTGTTAAAGATGACCTACAAAGACAATTTGCAGCCCGCTCCCATCCTCACCTACCTTTAAATACAGCTGCGGGAGTCCATGGCTGCTATGAGCATCATTTTTTATGCAATCCAGATATTTAAAAAAAATGCCGAAACTTTTCTCCGAACACGGAAGTGCCATGTGGGTCCTGATTCAACAGGCACAAGTAGTCATGGGTAATCCACCCTTTTGTGAAGTGTCAAACACCATTACCCTTATTGTAGCAGCAGTGATGGTTTACCTAATATACTTATTTTATTACTTCCTCTGGTGGACTTGATGCACATGAAATTTCATTGTAGCAGCACCGGATGAGCTATTGCCATGCGTGATATTCAGGTATCAAGACCCCGTGAATATAAGTATATGTAGGTTACCACCACTGCTGCTACAATAAAGGGTAGTAATTGTTTGACACATCACAAGAAGGTGGATTACCCATGACTACTGCACCCACTGAATCAGGACCCGCACGGCACTTCCATGATCGGCGAAAAGTTTCAGTATTTTTTTTAAATATCTGGATTGCATAAAAAATTATGCTCATAGCAGCCCTGGACTCCCACAGCTATATTTAAAGGTAGGTGGGGATGTGAGCGGGCTACGGATTGCCTTTGCAGGTCACCTTTAAAATTTACAGAGTAGTGATGATTGAAAAAAAAAAATAATGACTTACCGCCAAGTCCAAGTGGTGGTGTAGTTTGAGGCACGAAGGCGAGCAGTAAGGAACAGAGGACTGTGCTGGGCACATGCATGATGAGGAAACCAGTGCATGTTTGCGTAATAACTCCTTTATTACAGCAAATGCGCTACAGGTTTCCCTATGAGAGCAAGGTAAATCAGTTATAATTAAGCAGTAAGGCATGACGGGGTGTGTGTTATTGTGTAATAACGTCATGCCTCGGGTGGTTGAAGCAGGAGGTCGTAGGCCGAGTGCGTTCAACACCAGAGAAGTGACGTTATTACACAATAACACACATCCCTTGAGTGCCTTATTGCTATTATACAATAGATCATTTTTATATAAAAAAATAAAATAAATTAACTTTTAAAACTGTTTTTATCTACATTTTATGTGTGGATGTATATTTAACTCTTTGTCAGTCTTCACCATTCATCACTGGTGAGTTTTGGACCAGAGGAACAGGACCCCATGGGACCTTTGCAAAGAGGCAAAGCCGATGTCGAGATGGCATCGCCCTCAAGGCCGATGCATTGCGTGGCGCTCACGTGTTGGCCAATAACTGACATCAATGCCTCCTCAGTCCCAGTTCTGCTTCTCCCACCATCGAGTCACCACAACCTTATGTGGAGTGAATTTTGTGTGTCAGCAGCCTAGTCAATTGGTTCATGCCTAGTTCTGTACAGCTGCATTTCTCTGTGCCAACTGGTAAAACCTTTCCTTTTTATTTTTCGACGATGTAGAGTACTATTTGTGTTTGTTATTTTCCATCCGGTCATGTCTCGTTCAGGGGACAAGAAGAAACTGTCCAAGGCAGGTCGGCCTCCTATTTGACGATGTCCCTGCAGCCGACTTTTCTCCATCTCGGACAGCGTGACCGGTGGTTGACCTGCTTGGGCCCAAACCATGACATGGATCGTTGCGACACCTGTTTCTCCATGGACTGTTGAGTGTTGGAAATGTGTGTATTTAAAGTAGGACCTGTGCCACCGATGTTCGGTGGACAGGCTCACACCTGGGACGCCAAGTGCAGGTCTCTTGACCTATCCTCCGCGTCCCCTCCCGGTCCTATATGGCCTGTGGAGGAGGGGGTTTCCTCCTCTTCTTGCCTCGCCTCAGTGGAAACTCCTTCTACGGTGCAGGACGCCAAGCCTGATTCCTCCAGGAGTCGAGCAGGAGGCACTGTCCTGGCAATCACCTACTCGGAGGCAAAGGCTCCCCCAGTGTCACAGCCTAGGGCCTCCAGGCCTGGTCTGTTGTCTTCCTTGGCACCACCTGTCAGTGCTGTCTCGAATCCTGGAGCCACTCCAGAGGGTGGTATGGAGTCAGTTCCCAGAGCTGTCTCTGATCCCGTGCCACGGACCCCTCAATTTCTGGAACCTAAACAGTTTTTTAGAAATCCTCTGTACTGCAAGGGATCCAACGTGCCTTGACCAGGCCATGGACTCCTCAATTTCTGGAACCTAAACAGTTTTTCAGAAATCCTCTGTACTGCAAGGGTTCCAGCGTGCCTTGACCAGGCCACGGACCCCTCAATTTCTGGAACCTAAACAGTTTTTCAGAAATCCTCTGTACTGCAAGGGATCCAGCGTGCCTTGACCAGGCCACGGACCCCTCAATTTCTGGAACCTAAACAGTTTTTCAGAAATCCTCTGTACTGCAAGGTACTAGCCCTGACTTTTGGATTTGGTACCAGTGGAAGCTGATTTCCAAGTGGCCCACACTATCTCCTGCTGAACACATCTCTAACTACTGTATCTCCCTCTGTGTCCCTATTCGAATTTATGTGCTAGGGTTTAATAATTTGTTTAATCCTTACAGTCATTTTAAGTTCTGAGTCGATATTAGAAGTGAATTTTGAGCCTTGACTGTGTAAATCCTTCTTTTGCTCTCTGCCCTGCAACTGTTGACTTTTCCATTAGCAGATTATATCCTCTCACCACTAGAGGACTATATCTCTATCTCTTTCTCTATCTAGTACGTAAGCCATGTGGGTTCTCTCTGCCTTTCTCTCGCCTCTCCTCCTCCTCCTCCTCCTTGCCCTGCCCCCCCTTCTCTCTCCCTGGTTCTAGCCACCCCCACCCCCCTGCCACCCTCTACTCTGGTTTCCACTGCTACTCCAAGGAACTCTCTCTCCACTTCCTCAAGACTTGTGCTTGGTGCACCGCTTGATATTCCTGGTTGCCTTGATCTCACTCTTCTCAACAAGTGTGGCCACCTCTCTCTGTACCAACCTTGCAGTCCATATGGGATACTTGAACCTTGCAACTTCTACTCCCGAAACAACGATCAAACTATCTCTCAAACAGCTGCCACTCTGCCCTTAAAACTCCTACTACTCCTCCTTCTCATCTCAGGCAATGTCCATCCTAATCCTGGCCCTTCCTAGAAGCTCAGGGCCACACACAAACTGAAAGGTTTTATCCTTGCAACCATTAATATCTGTAGTCGACTAACAAAGCTGGATGCACTCCAAGCCTTCATATGCCAACACAACCCTGACATCCTTGCAGTGGTGGAAACTTGGCTGACACCTAAAGTTCTGACTCAGCAGTAACAATACAGAGGCTACAATGTCCACAGGCTGGACGGATATCCAAAAAGGCGGTGGTTGGCAATCTATATCAAAGACTCCCTGTCTTGGCACCCTGTTAACAATCCTCCATCACTTTCTGCTCTGCCCAGGTAGGTTCTTGCCAATAAAATCATCCTAGGTCCCAACCATAAAGCACTGACTATTGTCTCCAGATACATCCCACCTAGGGACCCTAAACATGGATTCAATGACATCCTAAACTTTATCAACTCTCATCCTCCCAAAGCTGAACTTATTCTACTAGGGATTTCAACATAAACTGGTTAGCATCGAGAGCCAGTGCCTATAAAGAACTCTATCTCAGCTGCTAACCTCACGCAAATGGTAAACTCCCCTACAGGATTAACTACAAGACTGGCACCAGTACCCTCTAGGATTGGGTCCTCACCACTCACCCCACAAGGATTTCTCGTACAACCATTCTCCCAAACTCTCTCAGTGACCACTCCCCAGTCATGTGTGCATGGTCTAACAAATTCCTTAAGCATCCTCCCAAATTTATTGCTAGCAGAGTCCTTCCTCGTGGAAAACTTCCACATCTCAAACAACACCTGCTTCTACAAGACTGGCTACCCATCTATGAAGCAACAGATGTTAACTTGGCTCTTGATCACTTCATCTCAATTTTCAATAAAGCCTGCAACCTCTTTTGCCCCTGCTAAAAGCGCAAAACAAAATCTCTCTCTAACCCATGGGTCACCGAGGCTCTCCTCTCACAGCTGAAACTAAGGGATCACCTCTGGGCAGTTGCCAGGGCCAAGGGCAAACGACTGGACATCCAAAATTACAAACAAGCATGAAATGTCTGCACAAAAGCCATATGGCTAATGAAATCCACCTATTACAAAGGCGTTCTCACCAATACATGGGGAAATGGTCGTGCTTTCTGGGACAATATGAAGGATGTCACAGGGAAGCAGCCAAAAACCTCTCCGGCCATGTTAATGGTTGATGGATCCTCAACCCTCGACCCCAAGGTGATCGCAAACATCTTTAACACGGCTTTTCCAGACCTTAGTGCTGTTCTACCCCATGACTTTTTCGAAACAGAGGCCTACTCCCCAAATACCTCAGCCCCTCAGTCTAACCATCCCTCTTCTACTTCAGGAAGGTAAGGCTGAATGGAAGCTCACTGCCAGGCTACTGCAGCTATTCTAAATCTAGATCTAGTAGCCACACCCTGGCCCTAAACTTGTTGCTCACCCTCGATGAGGTAATTCATCCATTAACAAAATCTAAACCTCTCTCTCAGCTGTGGAAAATTCCCGGACCTATGGAAAACAGCCACCGTGATACCCGTCCATAAAAGTGGGGACAAGACGAATCACTCAAATTATCGCCCTATCTCCATACTGCCCCCACTCTCTAAGGCACTCGAGCACATCGTGGCTGATCAACTTACTGACCACTTGGATAAATACAATATACCTTGTCCACAACAACACGGCTGCCGGAAAGGTCACAGCACCACCACCACAGCTCTTTTTGAGGTCACTGGAGCTTTGCACAAATCCCTTGACAACGGCCTTCTCACAGGGCCGTTATCATCTACCTCTCCAAGGCCTTCGATACAGTACACCATGGACTACTAATACACCAACTACTGAATGCCGGGCTATCACCTGACTCTTCTCTCTGGTTTAAAAGCTACTTAGAGAACTGGTCACAGAGTAAAATTGCGGACGCTCTTTCTAACACCCTGCCTGTTCGCTCGGATGTCCCACAGGGATCCATACTGGGCCCCCTCCTTTTTAGCCTTTTATTAAACTCCCTTCCTTACTACTGCTTTGAGCAGATCATACTATATGTTGATGATGCAGTTGTATTCTCCATTCACAAAGATCCTGCAACTCTTCAACACAACCTTCAACTTGGTTTCAGTTCTGTAGAGACATGGTTTCTTAATCATAAACTGGTCCTCAATGACAAGAAAAACTAATCTATGCTCTTCTGCAGCTCTCATAACCCACACAAGCTACACCACTTGGCTATCTCCACCACCCAGGGGAACACTCTAGATCAGGTGGGGTCCTTCAAATACTTAGGGATACAGCTTGACCCTAATCTCTCCTATGGACTTCATGTAGATACTGTAGCTAGAGCTGCTAATACACGGCTTGGTCTCCTCTACAAACACAGACCACACCTCACGCCAGAAGCTTTGATGGTTGCAGTCCAGAGCTCTGTGATCTCTGTAATAGACTATGATCTCATCATTTATGGCTCGGCCACAACCACAACTCTTAAGACGCCTCTCAACTGCCTAAAATAAAGCATGTTGGCTCATCACTGGTGCTCACCGTCTCACCCACACATGTGACCTGTACACTCAGACCGGCTGGCTCCAACTATCAAACCACATAAAGTTTCCCACCTGCTCCATGGTGAAAAAAATCTACCTTGGCCTTGCACCTTCTGGGGTCTCAACTCTGTTACAACACCAAATTAACAAATGGTGCCTTAGGAGATCCACACTACAGCTACAAAAGTCCCCACTGTCACACTTCACAGGGACAATGCTCTTTTGCTTATCGGCCACTCTGGTTCAATGGCCTCAGCCCAACCATCTCCTCTGCCCCAACAATTGGTATGTTTTAAACTAGGCTCCAGGACTATCTCACTACCAACAGCTCCTGTGACTGCCCAACTTAACCTTGTTTCTCCACTTCCTTTCTGCTCTAGTTGTCCCCCCAACTGGATTCTATCTTCACATCTTGGTATACCCAATGCTGCACTTTTCACCCCTCTCCCACCCTTCCTACATTCCTTCTCCCCTCCCTCTTCCCTCTCCCTATGACTCTGGCACTTCTTATCTGTTGTCTGTTTTCTCTGACAAATGCTGCTGGCTGCTTTGTTACAATGCTACCCTTGAATTGTATTACTCTGTACTCTGTTTACAATGTCCACATTGTTGTAATGTCTGTCTTGATGTTCCCCATAATTTGTATTTCTCTGATGTGGAACCTTTGTAAAAGAGCCAAGGCTCAAAGGTATTTGTAATCCTAGACTTGATAAAAATAAAATAAATAAACATATGGTTCCGGGGATCATGATGGTGCTGTGAGCAGTGCAGGGCTGTCTTGCGGCGCCAGAAGCAGAGGAGTTCATGGGATGGTCTGGTTCCACACCTCCTCAGGTGAGGATGATGGTTCAGAGGCAGACCTGGACTGACTCCTGGATTCTTCAGAGTCTTCCGATTCCTCCTCACCTAGCACTGTGACTCCAATTCAACCCCCCTCTTGGGACTTGGCAGTTACTACCAGCACTGGTGTTAGTGATCCCAACCGGTCTTCTGGTTTTGGGTGTGGCACCGGAGGACGTTCCGGAGTTGGTTCTCCTTCTCCTTTAAGAGATATACCCCCCACCTTGAGTACTCAGGCTGGGCTCATTTCTGGACTGGCTAAGGCACCTGAAGCAGGGGAAGGTGTTCTCGTGGTGGCCATCTCTCAGGAGTCAGCCACGATGATTGAGCTGCTGGGGTTTACTCTGAGGAGGAGGTCCCTCTCTGAGTCTGAAGGGCTGAGGGGACAGAATCAGGGACAGCACCCCTTCCTTGGAGCCTGCAGAGGCTCGGGTAGGGGTCATAGTGCCGGTTCTGTCTTTTCCCTTGAAGCCTCCCTGGGAGGAATCTCAATTTTAGAGGCTAGGAGCCACCCTTCTGGGCTCATGCGGCCCCGGTCGCGTCGCAGGGGGGATTCTCTTTTAGGGCTCAGTTCTGACCATTCCAGTTCAGTTGAATAGCCCTCGACTGCTTTGGTGGACAGATCTTCTCCAGTTTTGAGGTCTCCTGCTCAGTTCCCCAGCCCTGGCAGAGGATGCGCTCCTCCTCAGAGGTGTTTAGCCCCCTTATCTCTGCCAACACCTCCCTCTCTCCCAGGCCACTCCGGTCCTACGAGACCCCTCACCTGGGAACAGTTCGGATCCACAACTGCACTATTCCCTGCCTACTGTAGGTCCATGGATGAAGAGGTGTTCCACCATTCCCATATGCAGCCAATGCCTGACTCACAGGACTCGTCGACTTCCTCTTCTAAGGGAAAGGATTCCTCCATCCACCTGTCCTCAGCTGCTGATTTATCCAGTTATCAGCGTTTCCTTTCGGGGTTGGTTGGCGAGCTCCAAATCTCTACACTATGAAGTTGCAATCCTGAGTGGACGGCATACGTCTTTTTAGGCAAATTCAGTGCAGCTAACCTGGTGGTTCCTTCTTCCCCTCCCCCTTCAGGGAGGCATTATACTGCACCTGAGAAATCCTTCAACCCTCTCTCCAGCCCCAAGCGACTGCCAGCGCAGGTATTGTGCACACCTAGGGTCTCTGGGAGCCTTAGCTCACCCTCATTCGGGTGTGACGCTCCTGGATACAACTTCTTGGCATAGACGCCCAACACGTGACTTACCCCCGAAGACAGACTCTGCTGAGTTTGACTTTTGGGTGAGGAGAGTGTTCTCTTCAGCATGTCTCTCTCTCTCTATTTCAGCTGATCAGGCCCATCATGCTGCCTATAACAGGCACTTATGGTCCTTACTAGGTCAAATTCTTTTATCTTTGCCTCACTCAGAGGTGACCAGACAAGCCATTGCCCTCTCCGCACAGGGCCTGGAACTTGGGAGGCACCAAGCAAGGGCATCATATGACACCAGTGAGGTGGCATCCAGGCTGGCAGGGACAGCAATCTGCATTAGGCAGACAGCATGGCTTTATCTATCCAGGTTATCATCCCTGGCCCGGCGAAGGGTGATGCCTCCACATTCCAGGGAACCCACCTTTTCTCCCGCAGGGTGAGACAGGAACTTTAGGGGCGACTTCTTTCTCTCAGGCCTAACTAGGTCTGTAAGGGTTCCCTCCTCCATTGTCTCCCCCACAGGAGGCTGAGGGACTTCCTTCCCTCGGGGAGATACCAGGTCCCCTTCGAGGGGCTTGGTAATCATCCACCAGTGATGAATGGTAAAGATTGACACAGATAAGATATGAAAATTATGTACCTACCGTAATTCTTGATCTTTCTGTGTATCTTCACCATTCATCACTGCTTCTCACCCACCTTCCCCTCATAGGCCTCAGTCTCTGGGCGATGCCTCCTCCCTGTTTGTTTCTCCAAACTGTGAATGCTGGTACTTTCCTGCTACCTCTTGACTCCGCTCCTCTTGGAGGATGTCTGGAGTGTTTTGGGGAGACAAGCAGGGAGGCAACCCTCTTTTTGGGTCACCAGGGCTCCTTTTCATCCTGACGGGACCCTCCTCCTTGGTCAGAACTATATTCAGATCACCCACTCTGCTTTCATATAAAAACCCTTGGTGTTCTCTTAAGGCAGTATTGGTGGGGCCCTGGTATCCCCTCTACAGATTGTCCCTTAGTCGGGGTGGGGGGGGACATTAATCTTCTACTCTTAGTCTCCGGTGAGGACTCATCAGAGTTGGTGCACTGCCTTTCCTCTCCCAGATTTCAAGCCAGCTATCCTCTAGATTATCTTATTAGGGTATTTCTTTTCCTCTCCTCCTGGAAGAAAAAGAGAACATGGCTTAAAGCAGTAATGCCCTTCTGCAGTCCTCGGGCAGTCCTCTGAACCCCGGCCAGTGGGATGCAGTGTCCTCCCCCTTTCTTCTCTTCTCTCCTTCTGTTCTACCTTTTCTCCCTCCCTTATTCTATCCCTTCCTTGCTCACCCAGAGATTGGGCCCATGTCCGAGACCCCTAAGCTCTTGTTCTTTCTGTTCTTTGATCTGGCATTATTCCTTCCGTGGTTTTATATCCTTTCCTTTTCCTATCCCTCGGGCTCCCTTGCCCCGCCCTGCCCTGCCCTCTTTTTTGTTGGCTACTCTCTGGTGTGCAGAACTTGGACTAAGGAGGAGTTGTCATCAGTTATTGCCCAACCCATGAGCGCCACACAATGCGTCGGCCTCAAGGGCAGCACTGTCTCGACATCAGCTCCGCCTCTTTGCAAAAAAAAAAAAAAAAAAAAAGGTTCCTGCAGGGTCCTGTTCCTCCAGCCCAGAACCTACCAGTGATGAATGGCGAAGATACACAGAAAGATCAAGAACTACAGTAGGTACATAATTTTCATTTTTTCACTTTGGATACTGCAGTTCTTGCTTTATAGGAGATGGGCAAGAGTGCACCCCCCCCCCCAGAGAAGATTGCAGTCTGAAGCAGGGCAAGATATATATATAATCTGCAGAAGTGAGTTGTATTGCTACTAATTGGGGAAAACAATAAAAAAATCCTTTTGTTTTAGTTACCACCACTGCCTGTGGCTTTTCAGCGAAATGGCTGAGGGGCCACGTGCTGATAGTGAAAGCCTTTAGCCACAGGCAGTGGCGCTGAGGAGAAAAACACGTTTTTTTTTTTGTTTTTTTTTTTTTTACAAAATGTGGCTGGTTTCTTCAGTAAAGGAGCGAAGGAGTCTGAGGAGAAGGTGAACATGTGAGGTCTTCAATGTTCCTCGTGGCAGGGGACAGTTCTGCATGGATTCATGTTGAGTGAACGTGAGCTGCAGGCAGGGATAGTAAAGCCGCCCGCACGCAGCGGCAGTTTCAGACTGTTTCAGTTTGGCAAGTTTCAAATATGTTACTGCACTTCGCTGGAGGAGCGAGGGATGGAACTGCCGTTTGGGGGGGCATTGCCCTTGCGGTTTGGGCATTGTGTGAAGCCATGTTGGGTTAGCAGTGGCTTCAGGAGGGAGGGAGGAATTTCATTCACTGTTCTGCAGTCATCCCCATGCCTGCCCTAGATACAGTGATGTTACTGTCTAGTAACATGGCTGTCTAGGGGTCAGCAGCCTATCAGGATGCTAGAATTTTACTTCCTTTTGTATAACTATAAACAGGACTGTCATAGTGGCACCATGACTTATCAGAGACCATTAATTAGTAAAAGGTATAAAACCTGCAAAAGGTGATGAGGTCCTCCCTCATGAGTTCCTGTTACCCTCTTGTGTTGCCCAGCACAATTTTCTCTAACGGTCACCCCCCAGCCAGTCTTCCGAGCTGGGGAGGGGGGGAATCTGGATCTTCAGCTGGCAGTGGCAAGCAGAATTGTGAATGTTATCACTTTTGTTGCTCCTTGGCGAGCTTTTGAGCCCCAATGTCCTGCAGGGTATCCCAGCAGTTACACCCGACCCTGTACCAGGCCCCTCAGGTCGGGGGGCCCATACAGACACAACCAGGTGCATCACAGCTGAGGCTGCGTAGGCAGATGTGCAGCCAGATCCCAGCCCTGACTACTTCTAGGTCAGGATGAGAATTTTAGGGATCTTGAGGGACGCTCCTGACCTTTATAAAATATAAAAGAGTTAATCTGTGAAGCAGAGGGCATCCCCTCTGAGAAGGAGGAACAGGAATTGGAGTGGACAAAACATGGTGAAGGATTCCTTCCCAGCTGACAAAAAGTCCTTGTCTTTTTGATAGCTGTGGCTTGTAGTTCCTTACAGCTCAAGGAGCTCAGTACGAAAAGACAGTGGCTATCTCCAAGTTTCATTTGTGTAACCCATTTATTGAACACGAATGAGCCAGTGTTGTTAGAGAAAGTATCTTGCAGACCTGAAGACACAGCCTTTTTCCTTTGAGGAAACATTTCGTAGGTGAGAGGCTCCACTGCTGGCAGACAAGGCTATCTGTAATTCAGTCAAGCACCAATATTCCTAGCAAGGCTTATTACTTTAACAGCTTCACATGACAACTGAGTGCATGCTGCATGTAGGAGTGCTTTGCTTCTAATGGCACAACCTATGCATTTTCAAGCCTCCTTTGTAGCTGTCAGGGCTTTTACCGTGTGGGTCACTCCTCTGGGTGGCTTTGTTCCCCCTATTTGGAAGGAGGGAGCATGTTACAGTCAGTTACCATGGTCTCCGCTTCTAGGTCATTTTTACAGTGGAGAATTACGCATGTTGGCTAGTTTAGTCTATTACTTGTACCAACCATGGGGGTTGTATGACTTGCACATTGGATTGCTGTCAAGCTTCAAAATCTAAACTGTTTACCCTTCCCTTGAGGAAGGTCTGTTGCTCAGTTTTCAGCCCACATGCCATTTTAAAGGCTCCAGGGCAAGAAGGGCATCTTCCTTGTCAAAACAATAGCGTCCGAGAGAGGCCCTGGCTTGACATCATGCAACGGATACAGCCCAAAACCTATTGCCTCACAGTGAGTGTATGCGGTCCCATCCTCGCCCCTTTTCCCTGGATGGAAGTCTACAGGAATTTTTACCCGGATGGGCCCAAACAATGTCAGACACTTGGTAATTTGGAAATTCTAGTCCTGGGCTATGCAATGGAATTTCAGTGAGTCTCTCAAGGGGACGTTTTCATCCACCCCTGGTCTCCAAAGATGCTGCAAGTACTCAGGTGGCATCGGAGACTCTGTCTCGCCTCATTCAAATCATGGCAATAGCACTGTTTTCGCCAAATGAACAATGTCAGGTCCCTTACTCTATCTAACTTGTAGATCTTCTTCAGGGGGGTATCTCAGTCATCAGGTTACAGAGTAGGAACCTTCACCATCGGAGATGGGGAATCCATACAGATGATTTTCAGCAGTACAACTGGGGCCACCAAAGCCATCGACGTTGGCTGACATCAGCAACCCTGTTTAGGCAGTCCTCAGTTCCTTCCCACTGTTGACTTGCAAGCACGGTCTCCATGGAAGCTCCGATGCAGTGTTCAAGCCTTTTTTGACCTAAGGACGTTTTTTCATCTACATCTTACCAAAATCTCTTATAGAGATTTTCCTTTTTTATGTCGACAGTTAATCTATCTCTTTCTTCTCTTTTCCGAGGCTACCGCTGTGGGAAGAAGATTGCCTCTTCAGACAAACACTCAGTTTGTGTCTGCTGTCTTTAGCTTGACCACGACGTCTCTGACTGTGATCTCTGCCGGAAGTTTAATCAGGCAATCCTTAGACGATGTAAAAAAGCTCAAATAAATTCCTGATGGAACAGCAAGTAGCCAACTCCAGGCAGGGGTCCTCAAGGGCCCTGGCCACTCAGTCGCCAACCAGATCTTTGCGCTCCCAGGCCTCTTAAGGCCTGAGACAAGTCCCCGGGGGGCCTCATAAAAAAGACCAGGATCGCGACCGCTCACCCTGGGCGGCCATCCTGTTCCCTGTCAGCCTCTCCTTCAGGATGCTCTTCATCGATGGCAGTTACCATGACGAAAAGACCAGCTGTCCAGGTCTCTGTTTCTACCAGGCCCATTCCGACAGCTCCTCCACCCGACTCTCAGGGCACCCGACCGTCAACCTCTGTATCGTTGGCCCCTCCTCCACCATCGACAGTTGCCCCATCACAACCTGCCCCTTCTTCTCCCATGGCTACAGGTTCATCAGGCTCTCAGGATGGTGGGTCATTGCCTACTGGGCCGTCAACCCCCCTCCATCGATGACGACCATGGATCTGAACAAAATTCTAGTTAAATTCACCAACGTACTCGTTCAACAGTTTGGGGCCTTCAATAGGCCTTCGTCACCAACTCCGACAACAATGGCTTCATCACTGACACCTATTAGTTGACCACAGGAGGCTACCCATAGGCCACTGACAACCACTCCAATGCCAAACCCAGAGGTTGATGTCGAAGAGGAGTACCGTTCTGATCTCATCCTACCTGATGATATAGAGGATGAAGAGGAAGAGGAGGAAATTCTCCTCTCTGATAAGTCCACTGCTTCTTCAATCAGGGAAGACTCAGTCACACATACTCTGAGGGCTCCTTTTGAGGATGCCACCTTCTTCAATGTCATGAAGTAGTTGTCTGCCACTATGGGCTTCCAGACTGAGGAGGAGGAGGATGATGTCACCAGGAATGACCTGGTGGACTTCCTTGGGGTTCCTGAATCTCCCCCTAAAATTCTTCTTCTTCCTATGCTGCTAGCCCTGAAGAATGCCACCACAGCAGCCTGGCACAGGCCAGATATGGTGCCAGCCATGCCACACAGGCAAACAAACTTTATAATGCCCCTCAGGGCCTGCCTTATTTCACTGCCCAGATGGAAACTGACTTTGTAGTCATCAAGGCAGCCCATGACAGGTCTAAGGTGCCAAAGCACCTTAGTTCCCTCCCCCAGACAAGGAATCCTGCAGTATTGACCTTTGGAGTACAAGAGTTTACGTCTCCTCTACTTTGGGTCTGAGGATTGTAAACTATCTGTTGCACATGGTTAAGTTCCAGAATGCCAACTGGAGAAAGGGCAAGGCTGTAGTTCAAGCAGGAATTGCTTCAGTGCCTGCAAACAGCCGAGGATGTTGGTAAACATCTCCTCAGGGCCCTGTATGATATGGCTGATACAAAAGCCACAGCAGCTACCCCCGGCATATGTCTTTGAAGGCACTCATGGCTGAGGGTCTTTGGCTTTGCAGCTGATGTTCAAAATAAGGTGCTTAATGCCCCTTTCATTAGCACCAAGATCTTCAGCCCTGACATCCAGGACCTCATTAATGATCTGCAGGTTTCTGGCACTGCCATTAAGTCTGTCCACTCTCTCTACCACCTCAGCCCCGTGGTAGAGGGCGCTGTACTTTTTTTTTTATTGCATTTTACTGCTTTACAGTAAAACAAAGTCATACAATTATCTCATGCAAGAAATCACAATTACTCATTACAATACATCCAATGGAACAGGATATGGTATGCTATGTAATCTGACTTTTGGATATGGGGGTATGTCCATTAGTTATTAGTCCACACAGAGAATAATGTCCATGATAAGCTACACCCCACAAGACTTTGGGGTGACCTATTACAAGAGATAAAAAAAAAACCAGATACCAAACATTTTGCCACAACAGCCCATTTTGTTATGGTCCCCATTCCGATCATGTTTGTCCGGCAGATGTTAGTGTACATCAGCATTCAACCCCCCCAGCAAACATTTTCATCTTGCCTTGATAGTATTTAACTTTAACTAATGACAGAGTAATAGAACTAACCATTCTCTGGCCCTCCACGTGGTACTCAACTAGGAAGCAAAACAGCCTAGCCCTCTCCCATTAATGCTTCTTATTTAACATACTCAAGAAAGCAAACTTTTAACTGATTTTTAACGGGCACAAAGAGATGGTACATGGAACCTGAAAATCAGAGTGCTTTTGTAGAATGCAACAAGCATTTAAGTTTCAGTCCTAATCAGATCTCTTCCTCCTCTTCTTTGGATTCTGAAGTATCTCGATTGCCAGTCTGCCTAAACTCCAAGGCAGTAGCTTCTGCCTTCTTAGCCACTTTTTCTGGGTCTGTGTACTGGTATGTGTGCCCTCCGTAGTACATCCAAAGTTTAGCCAGCATCAACAGCATGTGAGTAACCCCGAGACTATGGAGTTTTGCCCTAACTCCATCAAATTTTTTGTGCCTGGTTCTGGTTGCATAAGAGAGATCCGGAAATAAATGGATCGTGGCACCTTGGAAATTTTATTTGTCTGTTTCTCTGGCTGCTTGCATTAGAAAATCCTTGACCACCGGACTGATGGTAATTAAAAGGGCTGTTCTGGGTGCGTCATCACAATTTGCTGCTGAGCGAGGGGGTATTCAGTAGCCTCAGATAAAGCTCTCTTCCTTGAGCTATGAGCTAAACGTAAGGCTCTTAGTAACCACGTCTGAAGGAAGTATAAAAGATTGTCCCCATCGCAATTTTTAGGTAAGCCAACTATACGTACATTTGGAGTCCTCTGAGAGTTGTTCGAGGGCCTCCAGACGATAACAGAGTTGCGCATTTTCCTGGACAATTTTGTTAGTTGTGGTTAAGGCTTTATTCACCACTGATTCTGCCGAGGATGCCGTTTTGACCGCTTCCTCTATTCTGCAGTCTTGTTCTACAGTCTAGCTTACCTAGATTTTAGCAAGGCATTTGATACAGTCCCACACAAAAGATTAATACACACGTTAGCCAGCCTTGGAGTGGGCCCCAAGGTGGTAGCCTGGATAAAAAATTGGCTAGAAAACAAGACACAAAGGGTAGTAGTAAACGGAGTCCACAGTGAAGAAAGGAGGGTTACTAGTGGAGTACCGCAGGGTTCAGTACTGGGACCGGTCCTTTTAATGTCTTTATAAGTGACATTGCAGAGGAACTGGAAGGAAAAGTATGTCTCTTTGCAGACTACACAAAGATCTGCAACAGGGTTGATACACAAGATGGAGTGGAAAGGATGAGAAGGACTTGGCAAGGATGGAGGAATGGTCAAATGTATGGCAGCTGAGATTCAATGCAAAGAAGTGCAGGTAATGCACCTGGGAAACAAAACCCAGGGAAGAGTACACAATGGGGGTGAGATACTGACAACAGTAAAATGGAAAGGGACCTGGGGTAATTATGTCAGATGACCTAAAGGTGGGCAAGCAATGTGAGAAGGCAGTAAGGAAGGCTGGGGATACTGGGATGCGCAGGGAGAGTCATCAGTAGTAGAAAACAGGAAGTTGTTATCCTTCTGTACAGACAGTTGGTGAGACCCCATCTGGAGTACTGTGTGCAGTTCTGGAGACCCCATCTCCGCAAAGACATAGACAGAGTGGAGGCTGTCCAGAGGAGGGCAACCAAAATGGTGCAGGGTCTGCACCAGAAGACATACGAAAAAAGACTAAAGGAGCTTAATATGTATACACACTGTATTGATATCTTATGTTTTTCTGATGTTCTAGTTATTTCCCTGAACAACGTTAACTTCACCAGTCCTGTATGTGGTAAATTGTTGATCTCATTTGTCCTCCTGTATCCTCAAAAAAACTGTACACTGTTTCTCTGTACCAAGTTGTTATCACTGCATTGTCCTCTCTGTGACGCGGTACCTTTGTAAACGAGCCTCTGGCTCAAAGGCTGTAAACTGATGCTTAATAAATAAATAAATAAATAAATATACCCTTGAGGAAAGAAGGGAGAGAGGGGACATGGTAGCAACTTTCAAGTACCTCAAGGGAATCAACAAAGTCCAAGAGGGTAGCATCTTTCAGAAAAACGGATGTGCAAGAACAAGGGGGCACAATGTGAAGATAGAGGGGGGATGGCTCAGAGGTAATGTGAGGAAATATTTTTTCACGGAGAAGGTTGTGGATGCATGGAACAGCCTCCCTGAGGAGGTCATGGAGTCAAGAACGGTGAGGGAATTCAAAAATGCATGGGACAGACATAAGGCAGTCCTAGTGGGGGGTAGAAGGAAGTAAGCTGTTGGTTAACTAGGATCTGCAGCTTATCTGTTAGGTAGGAAAATGGGCAGACTAGGTGGGCCAAGCGGTCCTCATCTGCCGTCAAATTCTATGTTTCTATGTTGCGTACCTGGTCAAGATCGACTCTACTATCAATCACCTGCATTGACTTTTGTAGTGCTGACCATGGAGGTTCACTCTTCGCTGTGGGTTGTACTTCCACATCGTGTTGCTCTGGTTCAGTAAGCCAGGTTTTAGAGCTGCCCTGAGGTCCCTTATTTGTACACCCCATTGTTCAAGAAAGGTATCCAGAGATATGGTACAGTTCGTATATCACAACGCTAAATACTAGAACTCATTTTGTTTGCTCAAAATTAGTTTTTTATTAGTTTAAGAGTTAGCTGGGTAAGGAGCCGATCTGAGACACATCTGGTCAGTAGGTGTGTTCCACAGTGCCCCCCGAGGGAGCTTTACTTTTTTAGGCAGCCCAGTAGATCAGGCTCAGGTCCCCACACCCAGGGTAAGTGCAGAGCCCAGTCTTCCTTGCCTACCCCCTCGAATACTGAAGCAGTGGCCAAGCATCCCAGAAATAATGGACCAGCCTCCACAGCTGGTCCTTTCTCAGCTTAACTCCTTGCCAGGCCCCTCTCCTTCAGTCCAGACCCAGGAGGCGGTGGTCGGAGGTTGGATCTTCCTCAATCTGAATCAATGGAGAACCATAACTTCAGATACTTGGATCCTGCAGATCACAAAGAGTGGTCATACCTTGGAGCTCATTCAACAGCCTACTGATACCCCTCCACCACCCTCAAACTACCCCCCCGGACCACTTGTCTGTTCTCTGGGAGGAGGTGTAATCTCTTCTGTGCAAGCATGCAATCAAATTGGTGCCAAAGTGGCAGTAAAACCAGGAGTTTTATTCCAGGTTCTTCCTGGTCCCCAAAAAGACCTGGAGTTCTGAGACCCCTCTTAGACCTCAAGGGCCTCAATTCCTTTGTCCAGTACAAAATGTTCTAGATGGTAACTTTGCCAGATCTCATACCCCTCCTCAAGTCAGGTGACTGGCTCTGTTCACTAGACATGCAGGACACTTACCTGCACATTTGTCTTTCCTCCTCACAGGAGGTTTCTTCATTTTGCTTTTCAGGGCGAACACTACTAGTTCAAAGTGTGCCCTTTGGCTTATCTTCTGCACCGCGTGTCTTAACCAAATGCTTGGCAATGGTGGCAGCACTCTCAGAGGAAAGGGGCTGTATGTCTTCCCTGACCAGGATGATTGGCTTCTCAAGGCCCCATCCAGGGAGCAGCTCTTGCTGACTCTGGAACACACTCTCCAGCTCTTCCACTCTCTGGGCATAGCAGTCAACCTGACTAAGTCTGTTCTGGTACTGTCTCAAAGACTGCAGTACATTGGGGTGGTTCTGGACTCCGAACAGGGGAAGGCCTTCTTGCCCCAAAGCAGGACAGAATGCATCATAACTCAGGATCAGGAGGTTGCCTAGAGTTGGTACATTCCTGCTAGACTGTACCTCAGGCTATTGGATCTGATAGCTGCTGCCATTCCCAGCATTCCGCTGGCCAGACTTCACATGTGCACCCTTCAGTGGACCCTCAGAGTGCAGTAGGACCAGCGTACAAATGAGTTAGAAACAAGTCCTGGTCTCCTCCCCAGCTCACAAGGTACTGTGGTGGATCGACTCCTTGAACCTTCCTCAAGGGGTCGTCTTCCAGGTCTCTTCCTGACATCAGATTCTAACCACAGATGCTTCGGATCTAGGCTGGGAAACACACCTGGGTCTTTTCCAAACCCAGGGTTCCTGGTCCCAGTGGAAAGCCACTCTGCATATCAGTTTCCAGGAGATGAGAGTGGTGTTCTATGTTTTGCAGGCTTTTCAGATGCATCTGGCTCCAGGCCAGCTGCTGGTGCAGTCTGACACCCTGAGTGTCGTCTACTACATCAACAAGCAAGGTTGGATTTACTCATACTCCCAGTCATCAGGGCAGGGCTATATTATTAAAGAAAAGGGATTTTCCCTTATAGTCCTGCCGAAACTCCCACCTCCTACCCAAGTGGTGACACACAGGGGTACATATATGGAAGCCAGAGGTTCTAGTCAGCCACTGCCAGGGACCCAGCTGCACCCACAGCCGTGACCCATTTCTTCCATAATACCTCTTGGCTCACAGGCAACAGTGCCCCAGCTCTGTGTGCCACTTCCTCAGCAGACGACCACTCCACCTTCCATGGATGTGGTTACAGTGGTACAGACTGTACTGCAGGTCATGCAAGGCCTACAATCTACCCACCAAACAAAAGCAGCCAGGCCAGCACCTTCCTCATCTCCTCCGCCCAAGCATTTTCACCGGAGGCCACCTATGTCCCAACATGGGACCCATCTCGTTCTCCCTCCTACCATTCATTCAGGATGAAGAAGAGGAATATGAGGAAGACTATGATGTAGGGGATGAGTTGAGACCCCCTTCACTAACTCTACCATGTCCTCTTTTGAAGAGTACTAGGACCACCTGACACCAGTTTCACCTCCTGATGATACCACCTTCTTAGAAATCATGGCCCAAATCCAAAAGGTAATGGGCTTTAGTACGGCGTGTAACAGGTTGCCCTGTTATGAATATAAATAGTCAAAAGAAAGATATGTGCTCCCCTTCCCTAATTCTTTTCTTGCTTGTCTATCACCTTTTTTTCCTCTCTTCTTTTTTTCTATTTGTTCATGTCAGGGTGACCAACCTGGCATTTCTTAGTATACTTTACTATTCCTTTGATCTTATCTGTGTCAGTCTTCACCATTCCTCATCTGTGGGTTCTGGCCAGAGGTCACAACCCCGTGGGAGATTTTTTAATTTTTTTTGGATGGGCAGAGTTGACGCACCGATGACGCCACCCTCAAGGCCGACACACTGCGTGATGCTCGCAAGTTGGCCATTAGGTGTCATCGACCCTACACTCCCGCCAGTTCTTTGTCTCTCGCCATAGAGGTCACGACTCATGAGGAGCTGCTTTCAACAGGCCTACTGCTGTATCGACTCCATGTCATTGACGTCGAGTATAGTTTCCTGCGTTTCCTGATGGTTCAGTTTTCACCTGTACTCGATGCCGCTGTGATAAGACTATTCCTTTCTTTATTTGTCAGCGACATCGAGTCTTTGTTCAAATTGTTTTTCCATCAATCACGTCTTGGTCGCGGGGTAAGAAATTGTTGAAAATGGGGCGGCCCCCCTATGTGTCGGTGCCCGTGCAGCCGCAAGTACTCCGTTACCAACCAGCATGATTGTTGCCTCATGTGTCTTGGCCCACTTTACGACATGGATTCGTGCAACACCTGCTTCTCCATGGACCATCATGTCATCGAGCAACACGTGTGGAAAGTTGGACGCGCTCCGCCAACTTTTGGGGGATGGGCACGCACTCGTCAGGCCAAAACACGGTCTCTTGGCCTTTCTTCCAGGTCCCCTCCCGGTTCTATATGGACCGTGGAGGAGGGGGCTTCTGCTTCCAGTAGCCTCGCTGTAGCAGAAGCCCCTTCCGCAGTGCAGGAAGCCCAATCTGTTCCCTCCAGGGGACGGGTGGGAGGCACCACTCTAGCAATCACTCTGGCAATCACCCCTTCAGGGGAAAAGGCCCCCCGGTGTTGTTTCCTCAGGTGGTCAGCACTGTCCTCAACGCCGTCAGTTGGTGCTGTCTTGGGCCTCGGTGCTGTTCATGGCACCAAGGGCCCTCATGGCACCATGGTCAGCGCCGGTCCTCTGCTCAGTGCCATCTCCGCTGTTGACACCGTTCATGGTGCCGATGGTGCTGACAGCACCGTGGAAGGTTCTAAGGTGCCGTCTTCGACCAGTTCTCGCCTCAGTGCCATTTGCAGTGCCAAGGCTAGGGACAGTGCTGTGTCTAGCTCTTGTGCCACTTGCGGCGCCGAGCAAGGATACAGCGCCATGGGAGGTGTCACTTTCAGTGCTTCTCACAGCATTGAGGGAGCTGTCAGTGCCGTCATTGGTGCCGTCCCTGACTTCAGTGCTGCTCGCAGTGCCGTGGGTCGGGACAGTGCCGTGGCAGGCATAGACTCCATTTCTCCTATGCTCTCGGCATTGTGTCTTCTTCAGACACTGTTCACGGTGCTGTTGGAGAGTTCAGTGCTGGCTCTGGTGCAGACACCGGACTGGTACCTCCTTCGGATGGAACCGCAGCGGTTGTCCATGTACAGCCTGGCATCGGACTTCAGTCTCTACCTCCTCAGAGATGGAATCTAAGTCTGGTTCGGAACGGCAGTCCAACTCTTTGGAGCTGGCGGCCCATGTGGACACCCTGGTAGTTTTCTCAGCTGACCAGAGCCAGCCTCCCTCTGAGGAGCAGGCGATTACCCCCGAGTCTAGGGTCAGGGGTGCTGACCAGCAGGCAGTGGTATAGGCCACTATTGCTCTGCAGCCTGGGCTCAGAGGGTTTTCTGCCCCCTTAGTTGGGGTACCCCCTCAGGTGGTTTGCCTGGATCGCCCAACTTTAGGGCTGATCAGAGCACCCATGAGAGGGGAAGGTGCTACTCCCTGGGTGATCCTCTCTGGGACTGACCTGGGCTGTCAGTTGCCTAGGCTGATGTTTGCGAGGAAGAGAACTCTTTTGGATTCTGAGGGGTCGAGAGGTCAGGGTTCAATGCGGCAACCTTTTTCCGGGACCCACACGGGTTTGGGAAGGAGTTGTAGCACAGACCCCCACCCTTCTCTCTTGGTCTCCTTGAGAGGGCCCTGGTCTTTGGAGGGTAGGGACCATCCTTTTGGAATTCCATGGTCCCGGTCACCTCATGGGGGGGGGGATCTTCAGGGCATGGCCTAGGCAGTTCCAGCATGGTTGATCAGCAGTCGGCTGTTGTGTTTTCTGAAGCCCCTTCTTCTCTTGAGGCTCCTGGTGCGCTCTCTTGCCCAGAGGACGGTTGCCTTCTGCCATTGGCATTGCCCCCACTCCTCTGTCACCATCTCCTGTACTCCCAGACATTCTTGGTCCTAGGGGATCTCTCTCTTGGGAGCAATTCAGGGGTGCAGCTGCTCACTTCCCTTCGTATGTCAGGGCCATGGACAGACTGGTGTTCCAGCATCACCCTGAGCAGCCAACCCCTGGATCTCTGAGGTCCTCTGCTTCCTCATCCCCCTCTTTGGGGGAGAGGAGCCCTCTATCCACATCTCTCCTCCTGCTGCTGATCTCGCAGAGTATCAGCGTTTCCTTGTGAGGATGATGGAGGACCTGCATGTCACCCCACCCACTCAGCGCAATCTGAAACATTCGACACACACCTTCCTTGGTGATTTCAGTGCAGACACCCTTGTTGTGCATGCCTGGCCTGCTCCTTTCCAGGAGGTGTCATTGCGATTCTGGCAAAGACCCTTTTCCGGAGTCCTAGCCCCTAGGGATCTGAGTCAGAGGTATTGTGCCCTCCCGGAGTCTCCAGGTTGTATGCCTCATCCTCAGTCAGGACTGACACAGCTGGACACTCCTGATGGGCTTCGTGCCCTTCCTGACCAGCCCCTGGATCAAGATTCTAGGGATTTTGACTTCTGTGGGAGGAGGACCTTCTACTCGGCATGGTTGCTTCTTTCAATTTCTGCACATCAGGCCCACTGCTTTTCTGTGGTCCAGGTTAGGTCAACTCTTTGCCTCTGTGCCTGATTTGGAGATAACCAGACAAGCCATTGCACTCTCTGCACATGGCCTGGAGCTAGCAAGGCACCAAGCGAGGGCATCTTACGACACCAACGAGGTAGCTTCCAGGGTCGTAGGGACAGCGATTTGCACTAGACAGATGGCATTGCTGTGTCTTTCCCGGTTGTCACCCTTGGCCCGGCGTAGGGTGATTTCCTCCACGTACCGGAGAACCCATCTTTTCTCCCATAGGGTGAGGCGGTGTCTGTCGGGCACTTCCTGTCTCTCCGGGGCCTCCGCCCCACTCTCCACAGTCTCAGGCCTCATCAGCCCCGTAAAGGTTCTCTCTCCTATTGTCTCACCCACTGAGAGCTATGGGACTTAGTCCTTTAGGGTCTAGGCCCCCTTCGGGGGGGGGGGCTCAGTACTCACCCAAAGGTGATAAATGGTGAAGACTGACACAGCTTAGATATGAAACTTATGTACCTACCATAATTCCTGATCTTTCTGTGTATCTTTTCCATTCATCACAATCCCGGCCTCCATCCCCCTGGGGCCTTAGTCTCTGGGTCCCCCTTCTTCTGTGTGTCCCCTTTTCCCCCCTTCCTTTCCGCTGGTCAGAAGTGGGGTAACCTTGGGCACACATGGGGGAATTTTACCTTCTGACAGTGGGGGAGTGGGATCGGGGGAGAGGGCACTTCTTTCCTCAGTGCCTCGGCTCCACCCCTTTGAAGTGGGAGTTGGTGGTTGCCCTCTCTTATTTTCTCTCTCTCTCTTTCCCTTTTCTCCTCCGTTCCAGTCCTTAGGGACTCATCCCTCAAATTAATTTAAGAAACATTTGTTTCTCACCTCCAGATATGTGGTTTCAGGGAGAGGGCAACCCTGCATCCTCTCTTTCTTCCAGAATAGCCGCTTCTGTTCATGTCAGGAGTTTATTGCCAGTGATTCTGTGCCTTGAATTCTGACAATTCTGCCTTCTGGCTACTCCTTCGCAGTTCCTATACAGTCTGGAGACAGTTAGACGTTCAGGGCATGTCCTCCCCCTCCCCATTTCTAATTTTTCTCTCCTTCCCGCTTTCAGAGATTGGGACCCCTTCCCAATCCCCTTAAGTTTCTAACTCTCCTTCTGTCCTCTCCATTGTTTTTTTCTCCTCTTATTTATATATCTTTTCCTTTGTCTGTCCATTGGACTTCCTTGTCCCTCCCTCCCAGCCCTTCTTTCTCTATGATGACTCAGAACTGGCGGGAGGGTGGGGTCGATAGCACCTAACGGCCAACCCGTGAGCGCCACGCAGTGAATCGGCCTTGAGGGCGGCGCCATCAGTGTGTCAACTCCGCCCATCAATAAAAAAAGCTCCCATGGGGTCGTGACCTCTGGCCAGAACCCAAAGGTGATGAATGGTGAAGATACACAGAAAGATCAGGAATTATAGTAATTTTAATTTATAAGTCCTGTATTGAAAGCTTGCTGTTGAGCTTCTGAATAAAGACCCAGATAAACAGCAGCAAAATATGGCAGACTACCTGGACCTCCCAGAAGACCCAGCTATAGTGATACCACCTGTCATTCCTTCATACCAGGATGCAGTACTGACTGCCTGTCAAAGACCTGCATCTATCCCCACCAGTGCCTTGGAAGGCTGACCGCCTTTACCAAGTACCTATAGATCACTCATTTTTATGGCAGCTCAACAGGCAGATTCTGTGGTGATCAATGCAGCCCATGACTGAACCAAAAGGCCAAAACATCTCAGCTCTTTACCACCTGATAAAGAGTCCAGACGTCTAGACCTTACTGGAAAGAAAGTCTACCAAGGGGCTACACTTAATTTAAGGGCCATAAATTTTGTGGAACATATGCTAAAATACCTGAAAAAAACCCTGGACAGCAGCGGCCAAGGTGGCAAATAAATTAACTCAGTCTGAGGAAAAGACCAACTATTAGCCACATTTAACACAGGCACTAGTCTATCTCACCATCTGCTAAGAGCAGCCTATGATGTTGCAGATACATCTGCAACAGCCTCTGCCAATAGGTATCAATCTTAGATGTCATGCATGGCTCAGAGCCTTGGGATTTATCTCAGATGTTCAGCAGAAGATCCTTAACGCACCCTTCAATGGGGACAATCTATTTGGATCGGCCACACAAACCATTTTAGACAACTTCCAAGCTTCAGACCATACTTTGAGATCAATACATGGCATGTACCATACTCCCCAAATCTCAGGTCAGAAAAGGTATTCACAACCCTACCAGTTTCGGCGCACAGGGCGCCAAAGAGGAAAGTCTAATAGGGATAGAAAACAGCCATAGCCAACTAGTAGACCTTCCTCTTCTGCCTCACGTGCTGGTTGTTTGCCATCACAGCAAGGGGAGGCACCACCATGTCCAACTGACTCACCTGTGACCCTCCCCAGCCCTCCTCTGCCAGCCTCAGAGGCTGTGGAAGGCCGATTTTCGTGCCATCTAGAGGACTGGACACAGATAACGTCTGACAAGTGGTTGTTACAAATCATAAAATCAGGCCATACACTAGAGTTTACAAATTGTCCTCCAACACACCCACCACCACATGTAAATTATGCACATAACCATATTCTTATCCTGTTGAAAGAATTACAATCACTCAAATTGGAAAAGGCAATACAACCAGTCCCCACCAAACAACAAGGTCAAGGTTTCTACTTCCATTTTTTCCTAATTCTAAAAAGGACAGGGGATCTGCATCTGGTACTGAACTTAAGAAACCTCAACAAAAGTCATCCAATACAAACATTTCAGAATGGTGACTGTAGCCACCATCCTCCCCTTTTTACATCAAGGGGATTGGCTCTGTGCCCTGGATATGAAGGATGCATACCTTCATTTTCTCATTCATCCGGCTCACTGCAGGTATCTGTGTTTCAGACTGATGGGAGAACATTATCAGTTCAGGGCACTTCCATTCGGCCTCTCATCAGCGCCCAGGGTATTCACTAAATGCCTGGCAGTAGTGGAAGCTGCCCTAAGAAGGACAGGTCACTTTGTATTCCCCTACCTAGACTGGCTAATAAAAGCATCCACCAAAGAAGGCTTGATCCAGTCACTCCAGGCAATTTTGCAACTCTTCAAACAACTGGGTATAACAGTAAATCTACCCAAATCTTCAATAGATCCTTCACAATGACTCCAATATATTGGAGCCATCCAGGACATGACCGCAGGAAAGACTTTTCTGCCAGAAAAGAAAAGTCAGACCCTAATATCCCAGGCAGCTCAGTACAGCTCAGTCTGATGTCCATCACAGCAAGGCAATGCTTAAAAATATTGGGCCACATGGCTGCAGTCATTTCTACTGTCCCCAATGCTTGGTTTCTTATGAGGCTGATTCACTGGGCCTCACAACACCAGTGGCACCAGAACACAGGTGGTCTAGAGGACCAGATTATGATCACCCCAGCATTACACAATGCTGTAAAATGGTGGACAGACAAATCCAACTTGGACAAAGGCACGCTCTTTCAGATGCCACTCCCACTCCAAACCTGGACTACAGATGCATCCATCACAGGATGGGATGCCCATTTGGATCAGCATTGTCAAAGCCAAGGCAAGTGGGATACAGCCACAGCCAGACTACACATCAACACCCTAGAAATGAGGGCAGCAAAGCTCTCACTCAAGTTCTTTCAAACATACCTGTCCTCAGGCCCTCTGCTGATACAGTCAGACAGTACGGCAGTAGTCTACCACATCAACAAACAAGGGGGTACCAGATCACAAACTCTGTGTCAAGAGGCGACCAGAATCTGGCGCACTGCTTTTTAATAACTGACACTCACAGCAGTCCATGTCCCAGGTGCACAAAATGTCCTGGTAGACCACCTCAGCTGATATTCACAGGGCCACGAATGGACCCTCAAGGCATCCCTTCTACAGAGCATATTCCATCAATAGGGCACATCAGAGGTGGACCTATTCACCTCTCCGGTGAGCTACAGGTTACCTCACTTTTGCTCCATTGTACCGGACAAGAAGGGACATTCTGTAGATGCTCTTTCTCTACCATGGATGGGAAGGTTTTTATACGCCTTTCTCCGCATCCCACTTCTCCAAAGGGTCCTCCTTAAACTGCAGAGGGAGGCAGCAACAATGATATTAATAGGCAATAGCACCTTTTTGGCCCAGACAGATCTGGTTCCGGCTACTGCAACAGTTAACCATCACAGAACCTTTTCTCCTCCCCTTAACACCAGACCTTCTGACCCAACAGCAAGGTGCCATTCTGCATCACTACTTATGATCACTGCACCTACATGCCTGACTCCTGAAAACATCTTCATAAACAGGCATAGTGTTTCCAAAAAAGTGGCCTTAGTTTTACTGGCTGCAAGGAAATCTTCCACAAGAAAGTGTTATAAGGATAAATGGAAACACTTCGCCCATTGGGCAGCCAAAAAGTCAAATCCCTTTTTATGCCCCTTCCAGAGATACTGGAATACCTTACTGAATTGTCCGCACAAAAACTGGGACATTCATCTATCAGAATTTATCTGGCAGCCATTTCAGCTTTTCACAACCCTATAGGGGATCAAAGAGTAGCCCAGATGGATCTCTCCCGAATGTTTCTTAAAGGGAGTCTTCAGAGGACTTCTGGTGATGCAAGCATCACATATGGCTGATTGAAGCTGAGACTCCGCTCTACCCAGCTAAAATCAAGAACCATCCTGGCACCTAAGAGGAAACAGAAAGTTAAAAAACCTAAACAAGTCAGCCTACTTATGGCAATGAGACAGAAATTAAAAGAATTTGAAGCACTGAGCGTGGCAAAGGAGACATACCAACGGACTCTGAGTTGTCAACTGACAGCAACCATGCCGCGACCTCGAGGTACGATGGCAGACCCGGAGCAACCGATAGACTCGGGCGATGAACCAGAATTTACAATCACCTCTAGACAACTATATACCCAGCTAAATAAAATTGGGGATACGCTGCAATGAATAGAAACAGCGGTGGCAGATACCAAGCGTGATCTCCGAGTAGTTGAGAAGTGCGTGGGAGCTGTAGAGACCTGCCTAACTGAATACTGCAAAGAGACAGATCTGCACAACACAGCACTCCTGGATCTGCACTATACTACTCAGCAAAAGAATGGAGGAGCTGGAGAATCGTCATAGACGAAACAATATACGGTTTCATGGGCTCCCCGAAAAAACGGAATCGGGCGACATGTTAGACTTCATGGAAAGCCTGCTACAAGAATTACTGAGCTGACCTAAGGACATACCTTTAGGTATAATCCGCACACACAGAGCGCTCATGGCTCCCCCAGCAAACCTCAATGCCAGGCCGAGGTCCATAATCATCACTTTCCTGGATTTCAGAGTCAAAGAAAAGATTCTTAAAATGGCATGGAGTCACAAAGAGACAATTTTCGGGGACCAACGGTTGTACTTCGAGCAGGACTTTGCTACTGCGACAATGCAACAGAGATGACAGATCCTCGCTGCAATTAAATCATTGAAACAGAAAGGTTTCAAGGCCTACCTCGATTACCCAGCTAAGCTCAGGGTGAAGATCGGAGAGGGAGTTTCCAAACGCTTTGCAGACATCACGGAGGCAATGGAGTTCCTGGCGGAACATGGAGTTCGGGTGGAAGAGCTGCAAGCGTGTTTACTGAGGCAGGAGTTGGGAACTCTGGCCTGGCGGTCGACCTCGGGGAAGAACTCAGAAGCTCAGAGTGTGGGCGTGTGGCAGGATGTTCGCAAGGCAGCTAGGCCCTCTCCAGTCCCAGTTGCACAGGAATCCTCGATTGAAGGGACACAGGCTCATTCCCAGAACGCTAAAGGGGCAGGCTGATGAGCAACTCTAAAGAACTGGGTAAAAGTAATAGTAAAAATAAAAGTGTCCATTTAGGTGAAATTAAAATCCTCTCTGGCTTTTAGCAATTTATGCTATAGGGCGATTGAATGTGCCTGGGATACATCCAGAAATTCGGGATCTACAAGAGGACGTAGTCAACAGCTTTTCCCCATACAATTAAAACAGAAATTAATTGAGGGTAGCTAATAAATAATTGGTATGAGTAAAAGGCAACACATTTTTTCCCCATTACAGGTTAGACTCAGCTAGATGGAAGTCACATTAGTTCCGCCGCGTTGTAAAGGGTGGTTGAGAGTGACAGTGATTGAGCTGAGTTGCACAGGACGCCCTTGCAGCATGCCACCTGATAGGCATGTTGGGAGGATTCATCTCGGGGTTTAAGGTTAAATTTCCATGATCAAATTACACTACAGTCTCTCCCCATCCCCTCCTGTTTTTAAAAAAAAAAAAAAAAAAGAGATTGATGGGTGGGGTGAGTTGGGTATTGAGGTCCCGACACTTCAATACTTTTTGTCCCAGTTAGGGGTGATTAAAGCTACCCCATTTGTTTTCTTTCTCAGCTTGTTACCCTACTGGCCACTAAGTGGAGAAGTAGCCAGCGGGGGAGTACTTTAAGTAGACTCCCCAAGGTCTCCTTAGTTTCCACCCTCTTCAAGGGCGAGACCTAGTTAGGGTTATGTTTTCATCTATAGTATCACCTTGAAGTACGTAGAATTGTTAGTGGCAAAAAAAAAAAAAGCTGCACAGCATATTAGAATGATAGAAACTATTAACAAAGTGTATATAGTTATGGTTGTGAAGATAAATGCAAGTTGATTTTCCTTTTTTAATAAGTTAGAGATGTTGTGTGTGATGAGTATCCAGAGTATAGCTATATGGAGAAA
This sequence comes from Neoceratodus forsteri, assembly GCA_016271365.2. Taxonomy (NCBI): domain Eukaryota; kingdom Metazoa; phylum Chordata; order Ceratodontiformes; family Ceratodontidae; genus Neoceratodus; species Neoceratodus forsteri. Next base: position 74,265,826 of record CM028133.1, on the reverse strand, counting down.
AGTCTTCAGGGATCAGACCAAACCGGTGCTCTGGACAACTGAATATGGCTGAAATCCAGATAGCCACGTATAATGTAAGGGGTTTGGGCAACCCAATAAAACAGGCCAGGATGTTGAGGGAATTAAGGGATTTTAGGACAGGCATTGCTCTGCTCCAAGATGCCCACCTCACACAAACGGAGCATTTAAAATTGAAAAGGTCTTGGGTGGGACAAACTTTTTCTCCTTCAAATCAGAACCAGCCTCATAAGAGGGAAGTAGCCATACTTATAAGGAAAAAACTCCCACTTAGGGAGATAGAGGTGAGGTCTGATCCTGAGGGCAGATACACTTATGTGGAGGCAGAACTAGGGGACCATAAGTGTTGCATTTTAAATATATATGTCCCTAACGAGGAAAACCTTAGATCAGCCTTTTTAACAAAGATGCTATCAGATTTTCCAAGCTTGGACTCTGGTCTAAGGATAGTGGGAGGAGACTTTAAATACAACACTCTGCCCCATTTGGATAAATCAGGAACACAGCCTGGCAGATGGTCTAAAGCCTCAACAACACTCCATAGACTTATTCACGAGTATGGCATGATGGATGCCTGGAGACTTTTGCACCCGACTATGAGAGATTATTCTCTCTATTCACCCAGATACTCTGGATACAGTAGGATCGATCTCCTATTAGTACCCACAAGCTAAGCCTGGGCTTTGGACTCTGCCCATATAGGTAGCTGCACCCTATCAGACCATGCTCCTGTCCTGTTGAAGCTGGTACTGTGGACCCAATGTCGCCATTCAGCCTGGAAATTAAACCTAAGCCTAAATAATAAAGAGAAACTTAAAACATTAGTTAAAGAGAAGATTCAACAGTTTCATACATTAAATAATTGGACAGATACCTCCCCAATGATTTATTGGGATACGCTGAAAGCCTATTTAAGGGGTAAAATTATCTCATAGCATCTAAAGTTAATAAGGAAAGAAGAGAACCCCAGAGAAAGCTGGAAAAAAAATCTTTGAGTTAGAATCTCAACACAAGCAACAAAATCAGGTAGAAATAAAGAGCTTGACCTGGCTAGGGAAAGGCTGTCCCAGATAGTGAATCAAAAGATAGAGGCCAGTTGCCGATTTGCTAGACAGATGTTTTATGAAAAGGGCAACAGGGCAGGCAAATTACTAGTGGCCCAGCTACGCAAAGAAGCAGCATCTAGGGCAGTGCTGAAACTCAGGAGGGAATCAGATGGGGGTATGGTTACGTCTCAATCGGACATAACAAAGTGTTTTGCTGACTTCTACCAAAAGTTATATGCGGAGGAGCGGAGTCCAGAACATGAGGATAAAATTGCACAATACCTAGAGGGGATTCACCTTCCAGTCTTAGACACGGATCATAGGGAGAAGTTAGGGTCACCCATTACAATGCAAGAGCTCAAGAATCAGATTTCTTCCCTCAAAAATGCTAAGGCCCCGGGACTTGATGGTTATCCCGCCATGTTTTACAAAACTTTTCAGGCGGACCTCCTCCCTACCCTCTTGGAGGCTTTCAATGCGGTCCTAAAAAAGTCCCTTCCTGCTCCCTCATTGTGGAATTATGCCAGGATATCAGTGTTGCTCAAGCCCGGTAAACCTCCTGCAGAATGCGGATTGTACAGACCCATCTCCCTTCTAAATACAGATTTAAAGATATTTACTGGCATACTGACCCAAAGATTACAACTAATTATCAGTGACCTTGTACATCCAGATCAAACTGGATTTATCTCCGGTAGATTTCTACAAGACAATGTTAGGTGCCTCTTGAATATAATCTCCTCCCAAAGATTATCCCCTACACTCTAACTAGCAGTAAGTATCGATGCCGAAAAGGCATTCGACAGAGTGGATTGGGTTTTTCTTCAAGCTGTCCTTAAGAAATTCAATCTGGGGGACAGCTTTATGAAAGCAGTATCAGCACTATATTCTCACCCAGAAGCAGTGATAAATGGGAATGGCTGCGCCTCCTCCAGATTCCCTGTTTCGAGGGACCCGTCAGGGATGTCCACTCTCCCCGCTTTTGTTTGCCCTTTCCCTAGAACCCCTACAGAACAGATTAGACAACATCCTCAGGTGGTAGGAGTCACAGTGGGATCCCAGACTCATAAAATCTCGCTGTACGCTGATGATACAATGATATATCTGGGTGACCCGGTCAGCTCCCTCCCCCATCGTAAGAAAATTTTAGAACATTTCTATACAAAGCAGGATATAAAGTTAACCCTTCAAAGTCAGGAAGCTAATTTTTCTAAGTGAGCGCCCACCGCCCTAATTACAGTCCCATTTTCACTTCACGTGGGCAGCCAACAATACAATCAGATACCTTGGAATAAGGGTACCAGTAGACATAACCCAGCTGTTTTCTGCCAACTATCTTAGACTCCAAGATTCCTTGAGGCAGGACCTGGGCAGACGGAGATTATTCCCTCTGACTTTATTAGGAAGGGTACATTCCATCAAAATGAATGTGCTTCCGTGTTTACTTTTCCTATTTCAGACACTTCCGATCACCCTTCCGAATCAGTTTCTAAAGGAAACAGATCGTTTAATATCATGCTTTATATGGAATGGTAAAAGGCCTAGGCTAAAAAGAGCACTACTTTGTAAATGGCGGGAGCGGGGAGGGTTGGGTTTACCAGACATCACTGATTACTATTTGGCAGCACAGGCTCCTTGGCTGTATGCCTGGATGAAGCAGAGGACGGACTCAAGATGGTATACCACGGAGCTGGAACAAGCCCAGAAGTTGGCTCTTTGGACTCTACCTACCGCCTCTATTTCCCTGGGCATGGTGAACAAGGTGGGGAACCCGTGGACTAGACACACCTTGAAATCATTATTAACTCAGACTTCAAACAGACTTCTAGGAAAACATAAACTGAATTTACAAGCTCAAATGGGCAGACTGGGTGGGCCATAGGCCCTTATCTGCTGACACTGTCTATGTATCTATGTACTCTACGTAAATGACGGGGAGTCCCTGGGGGGCTGGGCCCATTGTCTCTCATTCGACATCAAGAAACATTTAACCCTCCTAACTCAGAGCCAGGGTATGGGTTTTGGGAACGTAAGGGCCTTACTAGGTTCTCTCATATTTTGGATGGGGATATTTGTGTTACGTTTCTACAGCTAAGGTTAAAATATAGACTTAGAAAAGAGGACCATTTTCGGTTCTTACAAGTAAGACATTTTATACAACAACCCCCTCATCTACAACAAATATTAAGACCCCTGGCAGATCTAGAACAACTTTTTTATAGCTAGATTACCTTAAGAGTTAAGATGAAACCTATTTCCCAAACCTATGGGTGTTGGTGAGACCAACACCCAGGGCAAGTGTTATATAGTCAAGACCAGATGGGAGAAGGAAACTAACTTACAAATTGACAGCTTAGAGTGGCAAAAAACACTTACCCAAAGCTGGCTCATCACGGCCTCCCCCTCTTGGGGTGAGTACCACTGGAAGGTTTTGATGCGTTTTTTCAGAACCCCAACAACTACCAAATATTTCAACCCTGAATACACAAATATATGTTGGAGCGGCTGTGGGGGAGTGGGCTCCCACTTCCTGTATTTTGGGAGTGCCCAGAGCTTAGCCGCTTCTGGCAACAGGTTCATGATCAAATTCAGAGAATTCTAGGGGTGTCTCTGCCCAGATCTTTTGGTGCCTTTTGTTTAGGTCTCTCTAATAAGGAGCAGTTAAAACTCTCCAGACCCCAAAAGAAATTATACCATATTTTAAGACTGGCGGCCCTTAAAAGTATCACGATCTGTTGGCTGTCCATGACTCCACCTACCATCCAGAATTGGAAGGATAAGGTAAATGAGTTAGAGAAAATGGAAAAAATTACAGCATCTCTACAACTTAACACGGAAAGATTTGGGCAGATATGGAGGGACTGGTACGAGAAGGGTTTTCTACCTAATGATCCTGGAAGGGGAGATACAGACTTGGCTTCTAGCTAGGATGCACAGGCATAGGTTTGGGAAACTGTGTTTGAAATTGAGACAGGATATGTAAGCACCACCAGCCTCCTCTTGGAATAACAAGACAGGCGTAGAGGGAGGCGAGAAGAGGTTACGGACTTAACCTTCTGCCATCAATTGTTCAATGTTAGTCTCTATTTTTGTATTTGTTTTTACAGCCCTTTTTGTTAATATTATAAGGGGAGAATTTATTGGTGGGAAAAAGAAATAATAAAGGGAAGGGGAAAAAACGAAGATGAACTCATCACACACACACTATCTATTCATTATTTGTTATGGTTTTTATGCTTTATTTAAAGTGTACATAGTTCTTAAGTTGTGAGGTTTTTGACATAGATAAAGGAGCTTTGTTTAGGAAGAGAGTTAAACAGACACCAGCAGCAGGAGAACAGAAGAAAATGGACAAAGGAACATATATGAACTATACGAATATGGACATTTGTTGACCCGAATGGGGACTCTGCTTACACTACACAGAGAAGGGACATTATCAAAGCTCCTCTAACAGTACAGTATTAATAGCATTAACTATATTAATAATTGGAGTTGTAACATATTAAGTGATGTTATGTCAATTTGGTGTATTTTCTGTGCATCAATAAAAATTGAGTAGCAAAAAAAAAAAGGAATTCTTCATATGAAACCCCTATCTGCAGTGGGATCTGAACTTCATGATTAAACAACTCACAGCGGTACCATTTGAACCGTCTGAGTCTTCCGACATGTGCTACCTAGCATGGAAAACATTATTCCTGGTAGCCATCACATCTGTTTGTTGTATATCAGAGCTACAAGTTCTCGTGTTCGGAACCCTGTTTAGTCTTCTACAAAAACAGGGTATTGTCATCAAGGCGCAGGTCAGAAAGCATAGGAAAAACCAGGAGCAGTTGTAGAATTCACAGAAAGTATTTATTGGTACTAGCAGTAACATAAAAAAGTATTTGTCAATGCCGAATGTTTGCTTGCTGATATTAGCATTGGACATGCAGGAGTTAGACAGATGCAGAATAGGAATGGCAGTGAAGTATTGAACTCACACCAACCCCACCTCCACCCTGCAGAGATGGACAGGCATTGGGGTGTGCCTGTGGGTCATTGCCCATAATGCTCATGGCATTTCACCTCACCCTATCCTGTAGACACCAAGTGTTGAGTTGTGCCTTGGGGTGTTTGGCTTCACAGTCACTGCATTTCATAAAGACATATACTGAAATGGGTGCAGCACAGGAGAATGGGGTGAAGTCTGGGGCTGAAGAGTGCAAGACGCACCTCGATGCCTGTCACTGGCTTCAGGGTGGGGGTGGGATGGCATAAGCATTACAACCGGTGATCCAAAGTTACACCTCTGATGCCTGTCAGCCTGTACAGGGTGGGACGTTATGGTTAGAAACCCTAACGCCCTGGGCGTGTGTTGGTATTTTCACTACAGATTTTCAACATGGCCTTTTTGTGACCCCTACCTCATGAAAGCATTTGGAACCTCTTCTGATGAACAGTGGCACTGTGATTTTGTTAAAGTGTCCCGAACTTCGAGTTCCCACAGCGACTGTGCCATTCTACGCCAGATGTGTGAAAACACAGATCAGGCAGGATGTGAAGAATGACAGCTGTACCATCCATAGGGAGATGTGAAGAGATGGACATAGAAACATAGAATTTGATGGCAGATAAGGACCGCTTGGTCCACCTAGTCTACCCATTTCCCTATCAGTGGATAAGCTGCAGATTCTAGTCAATCAACAGCACTTCCTCCTCCTACCCCCACTAGAACTGCCTTATGCCTGTCCCATGCATTCTTGAATTCTCCCACTGTTCCTGACTCCACAACCTCCTCGGGAAGGCTGTTCCATGCATCCACAACCCTCTCTGTGAAAAAATACTTTCTAACATTACCTCTGAGCCATCCTCCCTCTATCTTCAAATTGTTCTTGCACATCTCTTCTTCTGAAAGATGCTACCCTCTTGTACTTCAATTCCCTTGAGATACTTGAAAGTTTCTATCATGTCCCCCCTCTCCCTCCTTTCCTCAAGGGTGTACATATTAATCTGCTTTAGTTTCTCCTCGTATGTCTTCTGGTGCAGACCCTGCACCATTTTGGTTGCCCTCCTCTGAACAGCCTCCACTCTGTCTATGTCTTTGCAGAGATGTAGTCTCCAGAATTGCACGCAGTACTCCAGATGGGGTCTCACCAACTGTCTGTACAGAGGGATAACTTCCTGTTTTCTACTGTTGATGCCTCTCCCTATGCATCCCCGTATCCCCCCAGCCCTCCTTACTGCCTTCTCACATTGCTTGCCCACCTTTAGGTCATCTGATATAATTACTCCTAGGTCTCGTTCGATTTTTGTTGTCATTAACTCACCCCCCATTGTGTACTCTTCCCCTGGGTTTTTGTTTCCCAGTTGCATTACCTTGCACTTCTTTGCATTGAATCTGAGCTGCCACATATTTGACCATTCCTCCAACCTTGCCAAGTCCCTTTTCATCCTTTCCACCCCACCTTGTGTATGAACCCTGTTGCAGATCTTTGTGTCACATGCAAAGAGACAGACCTTTCCTTCCAGGTGCTCTCCAATGTCACTTATAAAGACATTGAAGAGGACCGGTCCCAGTACCGAACCCTGCGGTACCCCGATAGTTACCCTCCTTTCATCTCTGTGGACTCTGTTTACTATTACCCTTTGTGTCCTGTTGTCCAGACAGTTTTTTATTCAGGCTACCAGCTTGGGACCCACTCCAAGGCTGGCTAACTTGTATATGAATCTTTTGTGTGAGACTGTGTCAAATGCCTTGCTAAACTCTAGGTAGGCCATATCCACAGCCCCTCCCTGGTCTACTACTTTGGTCACCCAGTCAAAGAAATCTATTAGGTTCATCTGACATGACCTTCCTACTGTGAAACCATGCTGCCTTGGGTCCTGTGCCCCACTGGCCTCTAGGTACTCAACAATTATTTCCTTCAGAGTGATTCCATCATTTCCCTACCACTGAGGTCAAACTAACTGGTCTGTAGTTTCCTGCCTCTGCCCTGCTCCCCACTTTTGTGAAGTGGAATCACATTTGCCCTCCTCCAGTCCTCAGGTACCACCCCATCCTTCCATGATTTGTTAAACAGTGGCGTCACTAGTTCTACCCTTAGTTCTTTTAGAATTCTTGGGTGAATCCCATCAGGCCCCACTACTTTGTCCACCCTCAGTTTCAAGTTCTTTCAAAACCCTTCCTTCTATGAATGGACTGGTATCAACCCCCATATTCAGAGTTTCTCTCTTGTTTGGTTTAGGTACTTCCCCCTCCTCTTCCATTGTGAATACTGAGCACAAATATTCATTCAGTATGCCTGCTTTTTCACTGTCACCCTCTGCCCACATTCCCTGTCCTTTATTAAGTCTCTGTATCCCTCCCTTGATCTTTCTTCGATCCCTAATGTACCTATAAAAGGTTTTATCCCCCTTCTTAACAGAGTTGGCTATCTTCTCCTCAGTTGGTGCCTTTGCTATTCTGACTACCTTCCCTGCCTCCTTCTGCTTTAACTGATAAAGTTCTCTGTCCTCCTCCTCCTCCTGTGTTTCCTTATATTTCCTGAATGCCATCCTTTTCTCCTTAACTTTCCCTTCCACCTCTTTTGAGAACCATAATGTTTTTTTCCTTCATTTTGTTTTGTTGATTTGCTTCACACAAAAGCTTGTTGCCTCTGCAATGGCTGTTTTGATTATTCCCCATTGTTTCTCCACCCCTCCTTCTTGCCCTTGCTAGTGCTTTTCTGAGACACTCTCTCATTTTCCCAAAGTCAGCCTTCCTAAAGCCCAATACTCTTGTTTTTGTGTGGCTTGACTTTATGGCTGTGTTTACTGTGAACCACACTGTTTGGTGGTCACTTGTTCCCAGATGGTTACCCACTTCTAAATCTGAGATCCTTTCTCCTTCCCCATTTGAGAGTACCAGGTCTAAGATTGCTCCCTCCCGAGTGGGTTCCAACATTAGCTACATAGGAACATTGAAGCTGATGGCAGATAAGGACCATAAGGCCCATCCAGTCTGCCCATTTCTTTTTCTACCTTATACCTTACCTTTTCACCCTTTGCTCTGTCAATGGCCTATGTGGCCTATCTACTCATACTCATCTGTATTGCCCCCTTATGCTTATCCCATGTCTGTCTCAAGCCCTGCACTGTATTCATATCCACCACTTTCTGAGGTAGGACATTCCATGCATTCACCATCCTTTCTGTAAAAAAGAACTTTCTCACATTACCTCTTAATCGGCCTCCCTCTAATCTCGTGCTATGTCCTCTTGTCCTGCTATTTTTCTTATATTGAAACATGTTAGACTCTTTCACCTTATTAATGCCTTTAAGGTGTTTGAATGTTTCAATAATATCACCTCTCTCCCTCCTTTAGTATAGGGTATACATATTGAGCTCATTTAATCTGTCCGCATGTTTTCTGATGCAGTCCCTGCACCGTTTTGGTTGCCCTTCTCTGGACTGCCTCAATTTGGTTAATGTCCTTGTGAAGGTGTGGCCTCCAGTACTGCATGCAGTACTCCAGATGGGGCCTAACCAGTGTCTTGTAAAGAGGGATTATTACCTCCCTCTTCTGACTTGTGATACCCCTACTAATGCACTCTAACATTCCCCTAGCCTTACCTACTACTTTAGTGGTCTGCTTGGATGATTTCAGGTCATTGGTGATGATGACGCCCAAGTCTCTTTCTTCCCTTGTGACTGCCAGCAACTCCCCTCCCAGCCTATAGGTGGCTTCAGGGTTTCTCTTCCCTATTTTATTTATTGAAATGTTTCACCAGGAGGGCACACTGAACAACAAGCTGCTCGTCTCACAGCGTGACCTGGGGGGAGGGGTTACATAGGGTTGTGAAGGATGATCAGTTACAATAGTATGTGGGTAGTACAAACAATACAACATTGTAAGATTGTGCAACAGTTGAAACACAAGGTATTGTACAATAAACAGTAGAGGAACATTGGATAAATTACAATACATGTCCAAAATCATACAAAAGAACACATGAACATACAAAACCTATAGAACCATTTATAGTGCATGAGTGTAACAGGAGCAGACTTGAGGTAGTATGCAAGTGCTGTTGGTGCCTATGTGCATGATCTTGCACTTCTTTGTGTTAAACCCCAGTTGCCACTTTTCCAACCATTTTGCTAGTTTATCCAGCTCTCTTCTCATTCTGCTCACAACATCTGGATCATCTACTCTGTGGCATATCTTGGTGTCATCTGCAAACAGACAAACCTTATCCTCTAGTCCATCTGCAATGTCACTGTTGTTAAGATATTGAAGAGGACTGGCCCCAGGACTGATCCCTGAGGTACCCCACTTATGACGTTCATCTCTTCTGACTGTATTCCGTTTACCACCACTCACTGTTTTCTGCCCATCAACCAGTTTGCCACCCAGTTGACCGTCTGACCCACCCTGAGCCTACCCAGCTTATTAATCAATCTTCTATGTAGAACAGTATCGAAAGCTTTGCTGAAGTCAACTTAGGCAACATCAACTGCTCCCCCTTTGTCCACCACTCTGGTTACCCAGTCAAAGAAATCTATGAGATTAGTTTGACAGGACCTTCCTTTTGTAAACCCATGCTGTCTTGGATCCTGTGCTCCAATAGATTCCAGGTGTTGCAATATCCTTTCCTTAAGGAGTGTCTCCATCATCTTGCCCACTACTGAGGTAAGACTGACTGGTCTGTAGTTCCCTGCCTCCTCCCTGCTACCACTCTTGTGGAGCGGGATCACATGAGCCCTTCTCCAGTCTTCTGGGACCTCTCCTGTGCTCAGAGACTCACTAAACAGTTCTGATAATGACTCTGCTAGTTCCACCCTTAGCTCCTTTAGTACCCTGGGATGTATGCCATCAGGTCCCATTGCCTTGTCCATCCTGAGCTTAGCGAGCTCTTGTAGGACCCTTTCTTTTGTGAAGGGACTAGTGCACACCTCCCTCCCCTGTGTCAATGGTGCAGAGCTGTGGGCCCTGCCCTACCTTCTCTTCAGTAAATACTGAGCAGAAGGATCTATTTAGGATAGATGCTTTCACATGGTCCTCCTCCTCAAATGCCCCCTTATCCCCTTCGATCTTAGCAATACCCCCTCTGGACTTTCTCCTTTCATTTATGTATCTATAGAAAGTCTTGTCACCTTCTTTTACTGTTTGTGCTAGTGTTTCCTCGGTTTGGGGCTTTGCCTGCTTTACTGCCTTCCCTGCTTCCCTTAGGGAAGTTTGGTATGCCTCCCTATCTTCATCCTGCTGCGTTCGCTTATATTTCCTGAAGGCCAGCCTTTTGTGGTTTCCTTCTTCTTCTTTTGCACTTTCTTTTCTCACTAACACAATGGGATGTTGCTTCAGGTATTGTATCTTTAATGCTTGCCCACTTTGCCTATACCCCCTCACCTGTATTTCTTTTTGCCAGGGCTAGCTTAACTCTGTTGGCCATCTTATCAAAGTCAGCTCCTCTGAAGTCCCATATTTTTGCCTTAGAATGGGATGATTTTGTTCTAGTGGCCAAATTGAACCATATCATGTGATGGTCACTGGCACCCAGGTGACCTTCTACCTGGAGATCTGTGATTCTTTCCCTGTTAGCCAGTACTAGACCTAGGATAGCCCTGTCTGAGGCATGCCCCCTGTAGGGCATCAAGAATGACCCTGCTCTTGGATGTGCCTGCAGCAACGGTACTCCAGTTAACATCTGGCATATTCAGGTCCCCCATCAACAATATCTCCCCTTTTTCTGCCATTTTAAGGATGCCTTTTACCATTTCCTTGTCCATTTCCTCCCCCTGAGATGGGGGTCTGTACACAACCCCCATGTGGATTGTGGTGCCATTTCCTGTCTCCAGGGTGACCCATAGTGACTCATCAACTTCCTGTTTACTCTTTAGTTCTGTTGCTTTAATTCCTTCCCTTATATAGAGAGCTGCTCCTCCTCCTCTTTTACCCACCCTGTCCCTCCTGTAGATTGTATATCCTGGTATGCTGACATCCCAGTCATGGTTCTCTGTGTACCATGTTTCAGTGACTGCCACAATATCCAGTCATCCCTCTTCCATCAAGGCCACTAGTTCAGGAAGATTGTTACACAGACTGCGGGCATTGGTACTCATCACCTTCCATTTTTTTATGGCCTTACCCCTTTTAGCCCAATCCCTGTCCTTACTGCCTTTTTCCATCCTGCTCCCTACTGACTTCTCTACCTTGGTGTTTACCTCTCTAACTACTGTGTTTTGGGGGGGAGGCTGGGATTTCCCTGCTCCTTTTCAGTGCCTCCCCCCTTGGCTAGTTTAAATGCTTGCCAATGAAGCATTTAAACCTATCACCTAAGATCCTGGTTCCCCCCCCCCGGACAGATACAGACCATCGTGCCAGTATAGGTCTGCATCTTTCCAGGTGGCTCCCCTGTCCCCAATGAAGCCAAAACCCTGAGCTCCATGCCAGTCTTTCAACCATTCATTGAATCCCATGGTGTGGAATACTCTTAGCATTATCCTTGCCATAGGCAGGCAGCACCTCCGAGAAGGTTACCATACATGCTACTTGTCTAAGGCCCCTCCCCAACTCTACAAACTCCTCTTGCACCGCTCTGATCCCATTCATAGCCAGGTCATTTGTCCCTAGGTGGACAATGACATCCAGCTCCCTCCCTCATGCAGCTGCTCCCGTGATCCTGAGGATTTGCTTCCTGGCCCTCCGAGCCATGGCGCCAGGCAGACACCTTACCTCCCTATCCCCTTCCTCTCCGACTTCTACCCCCCTCATGATCAAGTTTCCCACCAGGAGTTGTTTTCTTTCCCTGTGGGGTCTTGTGCCACCCTAATGTGGGTCTCTCTGTGGAGGTTCCCAGCATCCTCCTTGGTCTCCACTGCAGGTGTCTCCATAGAGGAACCACTCTTCGCCAGAACAGCATATGAATTGTGGAGAGGTACAACTGGAGGGATGCACCTCTCTTCCACCACCCTCTCCCTCCCTGAGCTCACCTTGGTCCAACCGCTCCTCTTTCTTGGCAACCTCTGAGGTAGCGGTGGTGGCCCTGGTGGTCCCTGAGTGGGGGAAGAGGTTTCATGAATCCTAGCCAGGTCAGCCTGGAGACGGGCAACCTCCTCCCTCAGACCAGAGAGGTACCTGAAAACAGGGCAGCATCGCAGCCTCCAGAATGTCTCCCAGAACAATGCTGCCCCACAGCCATTGCACTGCACTACTCCCATCTTGACTTATTTTGTGTCCCCTCTCCTGTTGCTTTGTATGCTTACTGTCTCCTCTCTCTATGTATTTTTACACTTACTTTCCTACTGCCTATGTGCCCTTACAACTCTCACCCTTCCTGCTCTGGGACAGGAACTTCCTGTAGTCTTCAGTAGTCTCCTTCCTCCGTACTTGGATTGATACCTCCAGTAGCTGGGGGAGAGAGTTATTTTTTTAGGTTCCTTCAAGGTTGATGAAACTAATGTGTCTCAGTGATCCTTTCCTTCCTACCACCAAACAGGAAGTTCCTGTTGTCAGTCAAATCCAGTGGTTATAAAAGTAGAACTGGCTTAGGGTGAGAGGGTGGAGGGGTGGGAAGGAGGGCAATTAGTAAAAAAGCTATAAATGTTGAAAATCTGTAGTGAAAATATTAAAAATGTTCCAAGCGTACGTGGAAACTGCGCAACACATGCTTCTACCACAGTCATTTAGTGGAATTATTTCACCAAATTTTCAACATAGGCATTTTGTGACCTCTGTCACGAACACTGTCACTATGATTTTCTTAATCTGTCCGAAACATTTCCCACAGCGACCACGCCATTATGCGCCAGATGTGCAAATGCATATTTTGAGTGGGATATAAAAAATGACAGATGTACTGTTCATAAGGAGGTGTGGCAAAATGTTGAAAATCTGGAGTGAAAATATTACAACTTTGCGCACTTCCAAGCATACATAGAAACTGCGCAATACATGCTTGTAACACAGCCATTTTATGGACTTTCATCACCAAATTTTCAACATAGGCATTTTAGGACCTCTGCTCATGAACAGTGTCACTGTGATTTTCTTAATGTGTCCCAAACACTGATTTCCCACAGTGACCGTGCTATTCTGTGTCGGAAGTGCGAAAACACATTTCAGTAAGGATGTAAAAATTGACAGCTGTACTGTTCATAAAGAGGTGTGGAAAAATGCCAATGTTGAAAATCTGGAGTGAAAATATTACAAATTCACGAAGGTACGAGCATGCGTGGAAACAATTAGCAACCTTTCGTCAAACTAGTCATTTTGGATTTTTCCACCAAATTTGCAACATAGGCTTTTTGAGAGCCCACCTTATGAACACTGGCACTATCATTTCGTTAATCAGTCCCGAAAGGTGATTCCGTACAGTGACCGCGAAATCACCTTTTGGGACTGAATAACGCCGTGACAGTGGCTGAATTCATGAGGAAGGGTCCCAATTACCTCATGTTGAAAATTTGGTGCTAAAATTCCCAAAAATGCCTGAGATATGCAGCAAAGTTGAAAAAACTCTGATTATGCCATTAAACAGCTTACCGGCATTTCTTCAGTTCGCGGTTGGCTTTGATGAGTGCAGACATGTTCCTGGTCCACTGAAGATCATTGCGCTGGGCTCTGGAGGTAAGTATGGGGTGAAGGGGGTGTGAGGAGGCAGGGTACGCAGAGTATGGGCACAGGTTTCAGGAGAAGTCGCCAAACTCAATGAGGGACCGTTTTCTGTTTTATAGGTTTAAGAAAAAAAACGAAAAACACTGGGCGTTATTTTTCAGGGACATTTGGCACACTGGGGTGGTCTCCCAGCATGCCACCTGACTGTTTTCTTGGGGGCTGTGGCCGATGGGGGATTTGGCACCCGTCGGCGGCACTCACCGGTGGGGAGAGCTGAGGATTGGGCACCCCCCTCGCACACAACAAACTGGCAGTGGAGTGAAGAAAGGAGTCGAGAGAGAGGTATATACTGCGGTGGAGGTGAAGGGTGGGGGATAAGGGCGATAAGGTATAGAGAAATGGTGGGGTGAGGAGGCTGAGCAGAGAAGACATGCTAGAGTAAAATGGTGGGGGCATGGAACATGGGCTCCCCGTCGGCAAATTGAACTGGGAAGGGGGACTGAAGCTGGCAGGGGACTGGGGCTCCCGTCGGCAAAGAAAGACTGTTGGGAGGCATATGATGCCGAGGATTGGAGCACCCCTTGGCACACAACTGATGGAGGAGGGGTTACAGTATGCTGATGGAGGTGGGCTTCGCCATCGGCCGCAAATGAGCGGAGGCATCTTGATGGCAGGTACCACCCTGCAATGATGGGTCACTCCCTCATTGCAGCGGTTGTTTCAAGGTGGTGGCACGCTGGCTGAACAAGTGTCAGCAGCAGCGTTGCCACCGCATTGAGTAAAGCGGGCTAAGCTCCTCAAAAGGCACTGGCCCCCACAGTGCTGCACCTCCAATACCCTGCTTCTCTCATAAGCTGTGACAAAATGTTTCTTGCGCATGCTCGCAAGCAAACATAAAAATAAACTTGTTCAGCATAACTATTTACAAAGGCAGAATAAACAGAGAAGATCAATCTGAGTTTTCCTTCAATCTCTGTGGGTCTCTCAAGACATTGTAGCTCTCTCTCTTATAAGTCTTTGCAACCCCCTCCTCAACAAGCATCCTGTTTTTTTCTAAAATGTTCTTGTATGTTTCAGGCAGGTGCAGCAAGAATACAATGTCCCAGAACTGAGGCCACTTCTCCACAGCTTCTGAAAAGAGGCTTAAAAACTGCTCTCAGGTTAACCCCTTGAGTTCCCAATAGCTTTTGTCAGTCATCTCAAACTATAATTATATACATTTCAACAGTAACACTATATTGGCTGTCATTGAGAAACATCAAATTCCAGACTTGCATCCTAGGAAAAAAGGCTCTATTGGGTAAAACACCACCTTGTGTAGGCAATTTGATCAAGGTGGCCAACTCATTATAGGTCACCAGAGCGAGGACTAGAGGGGCCTTAGCTATCTCCTTCTGTCACACCTCACTTGGGTAATGTGCATTTGCCTACCAGGCCCCCTATGGATGAACTCCCTGGGCACCTCTTGGTCACCAATTGTCTGGCACAATTCAAAACTGACCTCAAACAGCACCTAATAACACTCTCTAAGTGCACCTGCCCCTGAGTCCAGCCACATCTGCTCTCTCTCTCTCTGCACCCCAGCAAGCACTAGGCAGGCCTCAGGTACCCCCTCCCTCTGTCCCTTCTCATGACTTGCCCCAGCAATCAGTTTGCGTCATGCTCCTTCGACACCCGCCACCTCTCTCCCCCTCCCCCAACTCACAGTCCTATGAGTTTCCCTAACAGTCACTACTAATGCAGGTTGCCTGACCTTGCCCCCCCACCATTTTACTCTAGCATGTCTTCTCTGCTCAGCCTCCCCTCACCCCACCATTTCTCTCTATACCTTATCGCCCTTATCCCCCCACCCTTCACCTCCACCGCAGTATATACCTCTCTCTCTCGTACCTCCTTTCTTCACTCCACTGCCAGCTATCCCCATCCCTCTGAACTACTGACAAGGCACTTTGTGGCTGCTTAGTCCCCTCCACCTTCATAAAGTATTTTTCTTGTTGTTTTAACTCGTACCTATGTTTTGAGTTATTCTGTAAGTTCTGAATCCAAGCTGTATCATTCATTGTAATGTACCTTTGCTTTCTCCTATTGTACTTTGTTTTGCAGTCTACGACGTGGAACCTTTGTAAAAGAGCTTGCGCTCAAAGGTCTTTTCCGAATCACTAAATAAATAAAATATAATTTCTAAACAAAGGGATCCCAATATCAGTTACATTTCCACATAATAATTTGCATATGTATTTTTACACCAGCTGATATGAACAAGGGAGGAAAAGATAAAAACAGCAAGGGAAGACTGAGAGACAATGAGAGGCAAAGAACTGCAAGACTGTCAGGGTGAACAAATCCTAGGTCACACAGGAAAATGTGGTTGCTCAACCAGACAGACAAGAAACAGGAAAGAACACAACAGATCCCTGCATTCAAACTCTCCATAACAACTGGGACAGGGTATTCAACCCTGTCACAGGTATCACTAAGCACCAATCCAGCTTTTCTACCAAAAGTGGTATCAGAATTCACATTAAACCAGTCCATACTTCTGCCAGTCTTCTTTCTCAACCACACCAATCTGAGGGAACAATTACTGCATACCTTGGATGTACAATGTAATCTAAAGATATATATCACAAGATCTAAGCCCATGAGAAAATCTGACCAACACTTTCTGGCCTTTGCTCCAGGCAAAGAGGGACAGCCTGTGACCAAACAGACACTATCAAACTGGCTAGCACATTGTATCACTTACTGTTATACTAAAGTCCACAAACCACTACCGGGTGCTATACGTGCACATTCCAGCCCTTTCTACGTCAGCTGCCTGCCTGAGGAGTATCTATCTTGGCCATATGTGATGCAGCCATATGGTCTACTATACATGCTTTAACAAAACACTACAATACAGATATAGCCTCTAGGCACCATACCACATTTAACCACGCTGTGTTGCAAGGGCTCCTCTTATAGTCACCACCCTTCCTTCTAGAGACTGCTTGGGAGACTTCCCAAAAGTAGTACCTGCTGCAAGAGATACCCTTGATGAAGATAGTACAGTTTTATACTTACCGTAATGGTAGATCTTCGAGAGAATCTCTTGCAGCAGGTACATACCCACCCTCCTTCCCCCTCCTTCTTGGAGAGAGCAACCTTTATGTATTCTTTACACAGGGAGGGCACCTCTAGTCTCCATAGTTCTCCCTCAGAGTCATGCTCAGCAAGCTGATAGCCAGGGGGGGGAAAGAGGATACTGGGGACCACCCATTTCCTTTATACCTGTTTAGAGTGATGACATCACAGGTGAGCGGCCCCCACTAAGCACTGCTGGTAAAAGCTACCGCCTGGAAGAGTGCCCTATAGTGGGCTTCCAAAAGTAGTACCTGCTGCAAGAGATCCTATCGAAGATCTACCGTTGTGGTAAGTACAAAACTGTACTATCTTCAGGGAGATCTCAGTCATCAGGCCTGCTTTCCCTCCCACCATCCCCCTTCTAGGGGCTCCTGTTCAGGACCTGTCTATCTGCTGTATTCCATCCTTTCTGTTCAGAGCTGGGTCCCTCTGTCTCTCATTGGTTCCCCAGGGCATCAGCCTTGCTCCCTTCATCTCCGGAGGGAAAGAACTGAGGAGGGAGTGGGAACGCCCATGCCTATATAGGGTTGCTGACATCGGTGAACCTCAATGGTGTGTGCGGCCCCAGTTGTACTGTTGAAGATCTTCCGTGTGGATTCCCCATCTGTGATGGCAAAAGTTCCTATGGTATAACCTGATGACTGAGATCCCCTCGAAGATCTACTGTAATGGGAAGTTCTTACGTAACTGTTCTTTCCCAAAAAGTCGGGGGGGGGGGGTCAGACCCAGTTTGGATCTGGAGCATCTCAACAAGTTCATGCGCCACATGACTTTCAGGAGGAGTCCTAATGTTAATCATCCAAGCTGTTCAGCCGGGGAATTTCCAGGCTTCCATAGATCAGATGGTTGCCTACCTTCGCATAGGAAGGGTAGCTGAACACCCCATCCATTAGCCTCACCAGAAGTATATCAGGTTCTCATTACTGGGCCAGCATCCCAGTGCAAGGCATTTCACTTGACCTCGCAACTGCCTCCAGGGTTGTCTCGTCAGTGCAGAACTCTGAAGATGCTCAAGTACCATGGCAGGTTGGTGAAGCCAGAGAAAAGCTCTCTTGTACTATCTGAGACCTTGTATCACCTGGAGGCAGTCTTCAACACAAAACTAGGAAAGGTCTTCCTCTCACCTTCCAGACAAGAGACGCTACTGATGGAAGTCCAGTGACCCAGGGCTCAGTCATCAGCCTCAGCTGTCAGGCTGCTACACAAGCTGCGCCTTATGGCAGTAGTAATAGATCTGGTTCCACGGACTCACTTCACATGCGGCCCCTTAAGTGGGATGGCTGTCAGCTTGGGATCCGATGGAAGATTATCTAGCCAGACTCTCCTTCTCCCCTCAGCCATGACACTCCCAGAGTTGGTGGGTGAGAGTGCAGAATCTATTTATTTATTTTCTTTTTTTAGTTTTTGTTGACCGGTTAAGTGCACTAGACAAATTCTACCTATTTTCAGATACAACCCGGGGCAGGGGGATACAGATGAATGCCAACTGACTTTGAATCAGATTAAGCTGTTGATGGTATTTTAGTGAATCTAAGCAAAGGGCTTCCTTTGGAACCCCTTACAATATTGTTTTCTAACAACAGATGCCAGTCTGCATGCTTTCACAGCAATCCTGAACCATCTACCCATTCAGGGAACTTGGTTATTTCGGGTACACCATCTCCACATAAATGTTCAGAGAATGAAGGTGGTTCGTCCAGTTCTCATTTGATTCAATCTACTACAGACAATCAAAATAAAATAAATAAATGAAAAATAAGTATCTTTGTGGACTAAAAGTCTTCACCATCCATTCACAGTAATGGCACTGCTAGGACCCGGTGGGAGCCAAAAATCTTCAGGAGGACCGGCGCCGAGGTAGGACCACGCATGTGCGGCACCGTGAGGCTGGCTCGCACCTGTATGGGCTATCTCGGCATCGACCCTCCAACTGCCTCAGTTCCTTTTCTCCCGCTGTTGAGTACACTTCAGTGATGACACTCACCCACTGGGAGTCAAACTTCTCATGTATATGACAGCAGCTTTTAGTCATTTAGTTAGTTCATTTTAAATGCTTTTATTGTTTATTGTTTTAAAAAAAAAACCAAAAGGAAGATTTCTCTCAGCCCTGCCCATCGACAGAGTCGGCCTTGGACGATCTCAGTGATGGTAGAGATTCTTTGGAAGGCTGCTCAGGCAGCGGGGCTGTGTCCGGTACATTGCCCTCTCTGGAGGGGGTTGTCAGACCATGGGCAAGCTGGTGTCCAGGAGGGAGGGCAGTTCTCCCGTAGACGCAAAGAAGCAGGCCCATTCTTAATCTAGGTCAGGAACCTGGCACCGCTTGACCTCGAGCTCTTCCTCTTCCTGTCAGAAGAGGAAGAAGCATACTCCTCGAAGTCTCCCTCTGGTATGTCTGTCAGGGAGTCTCTGGTAGTTAACAGCCATCCGGGTTTCCTGGTGGCTTCTGCTGTCGATGGCCTGGGACCGTTCTTTGTCCCTTGGGGGGGTTCCATTGGACAATTTCATCTTTGGGCAGCTCTTTACAGCAGTGGGTTCAGCGTTGGCTCGTTTGCCCTTGCTGGTGGTTCTGGTGCTGAGGCTATCGGGCTTTGGTGCCAGTGGGCCACGGTTGGGGTTTTTGGTTCAGGATCTGCGTCCGGTACCTTCTCTGGTGCTGACACTGTCTACGCTGATCCCATGTGCCTACCCCGCTCACTCTTCCCCGCAGGGGCCGGCACAGGTACCACTCCACCTCCTTTTAGGGATGGCCATTCTCCGGGACCCTCGGCTTCGGTGATGCATGGGTGCCATCGACTTCGATGCCGCGTGTGGTGCCACTGATTTCGGTACCACGTGCGGTGCAGTCGACTTCATGCTGCATGTGGCACCGTCGCTGTGCTGCATGGCGTATCGCGATTTTGGTGCCATGTGCAGTGCAATGCAGTCGACTTTGTGCCACATGTGGCACCATCAACTTTGGTGCCGCCTGCAGTGCTGTTGACTTTGGTGCCATGACATCAACTTCAGTGCCGTGTGTGACGCTGTCTTCTTGTTAGTGCTTGTGGTGTCAGGGTCTTAGGGGGCAGGCTTGTTTCTGGACCCAGGTGCCCTCTGATCAATCCCTTGCCCAGGTTGGCCTTGCTGGGGCATTTCCTGTTTCTATGGAACGGATGTGGAGCATGACGAGTCTGATCTGGACCTCATCATTCTGACAATGGTAAGATGGCTTGATCTTAGTCTGCCCGGTGGTGCTGAGGACTGAAGTGCTGGATGCCACACCTTGCACCACGCTGGCGACCCGCGTTTGAGAGTGAGCTCAGGCGCCGGGGGTTGGCGGGGATTGGGAAGGATTGAGCACCTGCAGGGTTGCTCCCTTCCTGGGGAGGGGAGGGTGGGGGATAGCTCGGCACACCAGTGGCTCCTGGTGGAGATCGGGAGCGCTGCAGTGCGTGAGCTGCACACTACATAGCGTGGCTGACTCTGGCAGGGTTGCCATGCGCCGTGCATCAGGCGTGCCCACGGGGGGGGCAATCACCACCAGAACAAGGAAAAAAATGTCTCCATGAGGCAGGCGATGGCACCTACTCCCATGCCCTCTGCCAGGTTCGTCTCGACTGGCCTTTCCAGTTCCTTCGACTGGGGGACCTCTCCTGCAACCAGAGACTGCCTTAGAAGAGCACCCAAGAGGAGGGGCGACCCACCCCAGATGGGTTAAATTGGGGTGCGGGTAGGAGAGAGGAGGCACAGGTAAAGCGAACCTCAGGTGGGTAGGATACATGCAGGATGCCTGAGAGAGGCTCCATGAGGCTGCAACCAGAGGAAAGAAAGTTGGAAGAAAAAAAAAGATGGCTTGATCTTACTTCGAGGGGGAGCTCTTGCAGCAGGTAATACCAATGGGACTAAGG
This sequence comes from Neoceratodus forsteri, assembly GCA_016271365.2. Lineage (NCBI taxonomy): Eukaryota > Metazoa > Chordata > Ceratodontiformes > Ceratodontidae > Neoceratodus > Neoceratodus forsteri. The sequence continues at coordinate 74,245,175 of CM028133.1, read as the reverse complement.
CAGCCAGGTGTTAGGACCCCAAAGAAAAATCTTCTAGCTAGCAGTCTGTGGTGGGGGACCACCCCCGACATTGACTCCGCCCGACGTCAGGCATAGTATAAAGGGGGCGGTACCCTGGCGCCATCTCAGTTCTTTTCCGCTCTCGACCGACTTATATCAGCACCACGAACGTCTTAGTTTTCACAGTCGACCGCACTTTTTCTCCAATTGCCTAGTGCTCGATTTAAGTGTTTTTTCATTGTTCTTTCGACAAATTTGCATGTCTTCTCCCTCTTCCAAGTGGCATAAGTCTAAGTGTCAGTGTGGGAAGTAGATCCCGGCCAAGGTTGGCCATGCAGCCTGCTTGATCTGCCTAGCCCCAGACCACTGGCCCGATGATTGCCCACACTGCCAGAAGTTTAACATCAGGACCCATATCAGAAGAGCCAATGCCCTTAAGGCCTATCTTTTAGAGAAGCAGGTGGCAGCCATGCAGAAATCTCCATCGGGATGTAGTTCTTCATCCCCCACTTGAGAGTCTCCCCCCAAAGAGAAGTCATCGGGAGGGAAACAACATCACCGGGAGAAAGACAGGGCCAGGTCAGAATCCCACCCTAAGTCCCCCCATAAGACATCTATTTCCTCGGCCTCTGGCTGGATGGTGGTGTTGGTCCCACCTGCTACTTCTGGGACTATTTCTAAGAAGACATCCTCGGCCTCCCACAACAAGAACAAGGAGTCTTCTTCTTCTGGGCATTCATCCGCCCAGCTCACCTTGGTTCACCGACCCCACAAATCAGCTCACGGGTTGGCTCAAGAGGGTCAGGCATCTTCCTCAGGCAGGTCTTCAGAAGCAGGTCGAAAGTCCAGTGGTTTGTCCTATAGACACGGTGGGTCCTTCGGGCAGTAGAGAGGGGTTTCTCCCTAGAGTTTTTGAACTGCCCTCTGGAACCCCATCCCCTCCCCCACTGCTTGCTCCGCCACACTCTTCTTCTAAGAGCAGAAATACACGCCCTTCGGCAAAAGAAGGCCATCCAGATGGTTCCACCTGCCCAGCAGGGCAAAGGCTTCTATTCACATTTTTTTCTGGTTCCCAAGAAAATGGGAGACCTCTGCCCTACTCTGGATCTCAGTCAGCTGAACGTATATATCCCAGTACAGGAGGTTCAGAATGGTGACTTTAGCAAGCATATTGCCCATGATCCATCGAGGAGACTGGCTGTGCTCCTTAGATATGCAGGATGCATACATGCACATCAGCATCCTGCCCTTGCACAGAAAATTCAAGCAACATGAAGTCTTGCTGTATTCTGACATATGCAGTTAGCCCCAGCGCTTGAACTGCTCCGGAGAGGATAGAGTTAAATTCTATGCAGAGCATAGAATGTTGAGCTTGAGCTCGGTTCAAACCTCTGTCTGCTGCACCTTGAAGTGTAACCGTCAGATTCTTTACTCCACCTAACTGAACAGTCGCTCCGGAGAGTTCTCCTCTGCTCACGGTTCTCAGTCGGTTAAAGCCGTCAGTTTTACTGATCCTTTTGTGTTTATTTTGGTTCAGATCTCTATCTGTACAGTAAGTGCTTAGGTAGTGGACTAGCTGTAAATAAACTTGTGAAAATTTTAATTTTATAAACTTTTAACCGGTTCGGCTGAACCGGTTACTTTCTGCGTTATTGTATTCTTTTTCTTACTTTTAGGTTAAGCGCGTTGTACTGGTCCTTATCGGTTTTAAAAAAAAACGTGTTTTCTTATATTTTTTTCAAATACCCGTAACACGGTTAGAAACTGATAAGGGGGTCTTGCCTGGCTTTTGCCGAGTAAAGGGTAAGTTTGTTTATTAGTATGGCTACGTCTGAGAAACCCAAAAGAAAAAACGGACCCACTGAGTTTCAACACTGCAGTGTGTGCCGGGAGGTCTTTGCTAAGGTTGATCCCCACACCACCTGTGTTTATTGTCTGGGGTTTGACCACCTCGATTCAGACTGCCAAATCTGTAAGAATTTCCCTAAATCCACCCTGGATAAGAGATTGGGCAGGCTTAGGGATAAGGAGGCCATGAAGTCCGCTGATCCAGATGGCCAGCCAGGTTCGGTTCTGACCGAACCAGAAGGAGTGCCCTCTGACCAGGGCGATACTCCTTCGGACAAAAGGAGAGCTGATTCTGAGGGATCGGTTCCGTCAAAAAGAAAAAGAAAAAAAATCTGCTGGTTCGGATTCAGAACCGCATCATCCAACCACCAAGGAGATTGCCCGAGTGATTAGTATTGTTGAATCGCTTCATCCGGTTCCGACTGATCCAGCACCATGTGGCAGGCGTTTGGTTCGGTCGGTTCCTCCGGTTCTGGATTATGCCCCTGAAGATTTTTACGAACCGGATTTGGAAGGGGATGATGATTATGGTGATGACGATGATGATAATGACAATGGAATAGAAGGTCTGGATGAGTCCATTGAACTGGACATCTCCCCAGACAGGCCTTCTGGTGTTTCCCCGCCTACGTTTTCTGAGTCCCCTTCCCACTTTATGTTTTACAGGAAAGTGGCAGAAACCCTCCAGCTCCCTTTGGAAGAAGCTGTTAAGGAGCAAGAAGAGCCTGATTATGTGGAGATGATGTCTGATGTTTGTATGATTTTGATCTGTTTTATATTGTTAGGCGCCTTGGCACTAGATAAAGCGCCTTATAAATAAATTTATTATTATTATTATATTATTATATCCCAGAATCCAAGAGGTTGTCTATTCCCTTTCATAAGTCTTTTGGGAAACAGACACAGAAATTGTTAAAATCTCCAAATTCTTTACCTCCTGTGGACAGAAGAATGGACAAGAGGTATATGCTGTCAGGCTCAGGTACGGAGTACTTGTTACAGCAATGCAGCCATGTTGGGGTCGTGAGGGCTGCAGACTGTGATAAGGCTAATATACGCTTGGCTTCACACACCCCCAGATAAAGACTCCAGGAAGCTGGATGCCATGGCAAAGAAACAATGCATGGCATCTTCCTTGGGACTCAGACAGGCTAATTACATGGCCTATACAGCCAGGTACCAGAAGTCCAGATGGGACACTGTACTGGCACTGGCTAAGCAGGCCTCCCCCCAGCTTGCCAGGGAGCTGGAGGAGGTGGCTGCTGATGGGACTGAGGCATCAAAGATCCAGTTTCATGCTGCTGTGGACTCCAATGATGTGTCATCTAGAGTCATGACTACATCTGTGGCTCTTCGGAAATTTGCTTGGCTCAGATGTACTAGCCTTTCACAGGACACCCAGGCTAAGGCCATGGATTTCCGTGTGGTGGGTAATTCTTTGTTTGGGGAGCAGACAGAGAATTACATGAAAAAGATGGATGAATACAGGACCACCGGCAGGAGTGCACAGGCCATAGAAAGGCAGGCAACTCCTCAAAGGCAGCAAGCCAGGGGCAGGGGCAGACCTTTTCATAGGCCTTTCTACCAAGCGCAGGCCTCCTCTCCTTTTTTCCAGATGGGGTTGTTCAGAGGGAGAAGGAGAGGCAGAAGGCGGATGAACAGGGCTGCATCCACCTCTCAGCCTAAGGCTCCTGCCAAGCAGACACCCTGATGTGTCAGCCCGGGTCGACGCCCCCATTCCTAGGAGGCAGGCTGGCTTATTATTTTCAGGACTGGAAGTCTGTTGCTTCAGACAAGTGGGTCCTGGAGGTAGTAAGTCAGGGACTGGCTCTCAGCTTCAAAAAATTCCCAAAGCTGAGAGCCAGATCTTTTCCACCTGCAAACATCTCCGAAACTATTGCCCTAGAGGCAGAGGTTTCATCTCTACTGCCCTTAAGGGCCATAGAGAGAGTTTCTACAATACACAGGGGCAAAGGTCTGTACTCCAGATACTTTCTTACCCCGAAAAAAACAGGGGAATGACGACCCATCCTAGATTTCAGATATCTGAACAAACACCTACTAAAATCAAATTTCAAAATGGTGACTCTGGGAATAATCCTTCCCTCATTAAGGCCAGGGGACTGGCTAGCCTCCCTGGACCTAAAAGATGCTTACTTTCACATTCCCATCAGGTGCTCCCACAGAAAGTACCTCAGGTTCGAACTGCCTTCAGGTCATTACCAGTTCAAAGCAATGCCCTTTAGCCTAACATCAACTCCAAGGGTGTTCACAAAATGCCTAGCAGTAGTAGTAGCATTCTTAAGAAGAAAAACTATCTCCATATTCCCATACCAGGACGACTGGCTTATTGTGGGTCAGCCTCCATACCAAGTCAAGGCAGATCTGCAAGTGATCCAGCATGTGCTCACTTCTCTAGGATTTCTTCTCAGTCTTCCCAAGTCAGTTCTCGAGCCAGTACAGCTTCTGACCTGTATAGGGGTAGAGCTGAATACTTCAAAGTAAGAGCTTTTCTTCCCTTGGTAAGGGTAAAGGCCATCATGGAGCTGGCTTTTTCCTTCCACCTTCTGGTTTCTCGACCAGCAAGGCACTTCCTTCAGCTTCTGGGCCACACGGCAGCTTCCACTGCAGTGGTCCAGGGGGCCAGATTCCAGATGACGGACATTCAGTTTCATCTGAGGGCCTTTTAGTCTCAGAAAAAAGATCCTCTAACCAAGCTTATTCCAGTGACTCAGACTGTATTCCAGGCTCTTCAATGGTGGCAGGATCAGGACAATCTCAGGCAAGGGGTCCCATTCATTCCTCAGTCTCATTCTGTGGTTCTCACCACAGATGCTTCTCTCCTGGGGTGGGGAGCTCACCTGGGGACTCTCACAGCCCAGGGAAACACAGAAACAGAGAATTTGATGGCAGATAAGGACCACTTAGCCCACCCAGTCTGCCCATTTCCCTACCTAATGGATAAGCTGCAGATCCTAGTTAACCAGCAGCCTACTTCTTTCTACCCCCAACCCCTAGAATTGCCTTATGACTGTCCCATGCATGCTTGAATTCAGCCACTGTTTTTGACTCCACAACCTCCTCCGGAAGGCTGTTCCATGCATCCACAACCCTCTCTGTGAAAAAATACTTCCTTACATTACCTCTGAGCCGCCCTCCATCTTCAAATTGTGCCCCCTTGTTCTTGCACACCTCTTTTTTTGAAAGATGCTACCCTCTTGGACTTTGTTGATTCCCTTGAGGTACTTGAAAGTTTCTATCATGTCCCCCCTCTCCCTCCTTACCTCAAGGCTATACATATTAAGCTCCTTTAGTCTCTCTTCATATGTCTTCCAGTGCAGACCCTGCACCATTTTAGTTGCCCTCCTCTGGACAGCTTCCAGCCTGTCTATGTCCTTGCGGAGACTGGGTCTTCAGAACGGCACGCAGTACTCCAGATGGGGTCTCACCAGCTGTCTGTACAAAGGGATAACAACTTCTTGTTTTCTACATGGTGATGTTTCTCCCTATGCATCCCAGTATCCCCCCAGCCCTCCTCACTGCCCTCTCACATTGCTTGCCCACCTTTAAGTCATCTGATATGACTACCCTCAGGTCCCTTTCCATTTTTGTTGTTGTTAGTATCTCACCCCCCATTGTGTACTCTTCCCTGGATTTTGTTTCCCAGGTGCATTACCTTGCACTTCTTAGCATTGAATCTAAGCTGCCATACATATGACCATTCCTCTAACCTTGCCAAGTCCCTTCTCATCCTTTCCACCCCACCTTGTGCATCAACTCTGTTGCAGATCTTTGTGTCATCTACAAAGAGACATACTTTTCCTTCCAGTCCCTCTACAATGTCGCTTATAAAGACATTGAAGAGGACTGGTCCTAATACTGAACCCTGCGGTACCCCACTAGTAACCCCCCTTTCTTCAGAGTGGACTCCATTTACTATTACCCTCCGTGTCCTATTCTCCAGCCAATTCGTTACCCAGGCTATCACCTACTCCCAGGCTGGCTAACTTGTATATTAATGGTACAGCGTGGCTCAGTTGGTAGCACATCCGCCTCTGGACCAGAAGATCGTGGGTTCTCGTCCCACACCAGGATTGGACTTGCACTTAAAAATCGCTGGCATCCGAGTGCAGTATTGGGGGGTGCTGTACTGCTGGTGTGTGCCGTCTTTCCGATGAGACATTAAACCAAGGTACCTTCTTCCCATCCTGGTGTTGTCCTGGTGGGTGTCCAGGTGGAAGTAAAAGAACCCAGGGCATTCTTTGCAAAGAGCAGGGAACATTCCCGGTGTCCTGGCCAACATTCCCCTTCCCATAAACCGGTTCATGCAATTATTCAGGCTGTGTGTGGGTGATGAGGTGTGATATGGCCGCCACCACACATTCAGTCACTTCACTACCAGTCTAGCATTGCTTGTAAAGCGCTTTGGGATACTGTGTATGAAAAGCACTATATTAATGCTAATTTTTCTTCTCCTTAATCTTTTGTGTGGGACTATGTCAAATGCCTTGCTACAGTCTAGGTAGGCCATGTCCACAGCCCCTCCCTGATCTACTACTTTGGTCACCCAGTCAAAGAAATCTATTAGATTCGTCTGGCATGACCTTCCCGCTGTAAATTCATGCTGCCTTGGGTCCTGTGCCCCTCTGGCCTCTAGGTACTCGACAATTCTTTCCTTCAGAAGTGATTACATCATTTTCCCTATCACTGAGGTTAAACTAACAGGTCTGTAGTTTCCTGCTTCTACTTTTGTGAAGGGGAATCACATCTGCCCTCCTCCAGTCCTCAGGTACCACCCCATCCTCCCATGATTTGTTAAAGAGGGTAGTCAGTGGTGTCACTAGTTCTACCCTTAGTTCTTTTAGAATTCTAGGATGAATCCCATCAGGCCCCATTGCTTTGCCCACCTTCAGTTTTAAGAGTTCTTTCAGAACCCTTTCTGCTGGTATCAACTTCTGTATCCAGAGTGTTTCTATTGTTTGTTTTAGGTACCTCCCCCACTTCATTTGTAAATACCGAACAAAAATATTTGTTTAGTATCTCTGCCTTTTCACAGTCACCCTCTGCCCACCCCCCTTCCCTTTATTAAGCCTCACTATCGCTCCCTGATGTGCCTAAGAAAGGTTTTATCCCCCGTCTTAACTGAGTTGGCTATCTTTTCCTCAGTTCGGGCCTTTGCTGTTCTGACTGCCTTCCCATCTTCCTTTTGCTTTAACTGATACAATTCTCTGTCCTGTTCCTTCTGTGATTCCTTGTACTCCCTGAATGCTTTCTTTTTCTCTTGAACCTTCACTGCCACTTCCTTTGAGAACCATAGTGGTTTCTTACATCGTTTTGTTTTGTTTATTTGCTTCAAACAAAGGCTTGTTTTCTCTGTGATGGCAGTTTTTATTATTCCCCATTGTTCTTCCACCCCTCCTTCCTGCCCATTTGCTAGTGCATTCCTTAGGCACTCACCCATTTTGGCAAAGTCAGCCCTCCTGAAGTCCAGTACTTTTGCCTTTGTATGGCTTGACTCTATTGCTGTGTTTATTGTGAGCCATACTGTTCGATGGTCGCTAGTTCCCAGATGGCTACCCACTTCTACATCTGTGATCCTCTCTCCATCTGAGAGAACCAGGTCTAAGATTGCTCCCTCTCAAGTGGGTTCCAATACTAGTTGTCTAAGGCATGCCCTGTAGGGCATCTAGAATAACCCACTCTTAGAAGTGGCTGCTGCAACTGCACTCCAGTTAAAATCTGGCATATTCAGATCACCCATCAGCAATATCTCCCCTTTATCTGCCATTCTAAGTATACTTTCTATCATTTCCTTGTCCATTTCCTCCCCCTGAGAGGGGGGCATGTATACAACCCCTGTGTGGATTGTGGTGCCATAGCCTGTCTCCAAATTAACCCTCAGTGCTTCTTCTCCTCCCTGTTTACCCTTTTGTTTTGTTGCTTTGATTCCTTCTCTTATGTAGAGAGCTACTCCTCCTCTTCTTTTACCCTTCCTGTCTCTCCTGTAGATAGTGTATCCTGGTATGTTTACGTCCCAGTCATGGTTCTGTGTGTACCATGTTTCTGTGACTGCCATGATATCCATTTGTTCCTCCTCCATCAAGGCCACTAATTCAGGAAGCTTGTTACCCAGACTATGGGCATTGGTACTAATTGCTCTCCATTTTTTGATGGCTTTACCTTCTGGAGCAGCATCCCCCACTGACCTTTCTACCTTGGTCTTTTTCTCATTTAGTACTCTGTTTTGTAGGGGGAGGCTGGGATTTTCCTGCTTGCTTATCAGTGCCTCCCCCTTGACTAGTTTAAAAGCTTGCCAATGAAGCATTTAAACTGATTGCCCAAAAGACTTGTTCCTTCCTGGACAGATGCAGACCATCCCTGCCAGTATAGGCTGGTGTCCTCAGGTGGAACCCCAGTCCCCGATGAAGCCAAACCCTGTGCTCCACACCATTTTTTCAACCATTCGTTAAAAACATGGTGCAAAGTACCGCCTCACCCATGCCACTGACAGGCAGCACCTCTGAGAAGGATACTGTGTGTGCTACTTGTCTTAGGCCCCTCCCCAACTCTACAAAGTCCTTCTGCACTGCTCTAATCTCATGATGAGCCAAGTCATTTGTCCCTAGGTGGACAATAACGTCCAGCTCAGATTCTCGTGCAACTGTTCTCATGATCCTAACGATGTGCTTCCTGTCCCTCCAAGCCATGGCACCAGGCAGGCACCTTACTTCAGTTTCCCCTGCTCTCCCCAGTTCTATCCCCCTAATAATTGAGTCCCCCACCAGGAGCTGCTTCCTTTCCCTGTGGTGTCCTCTGCCTCCTTCCTGAGGGTCTCCCTTGTGACAGTTGTCTGCAACCTCCTTAGTCTCCTCTGCGGGTGCATCCATAGGGAACTATGCTCCCCCAGAATGGTGTATGGATTGTGGAGTAGAACAACTGACTGGGTGTGCCTCTGTTCCACCACCCTTACCCTCCCTGAGCCCACTGTGGTCCAACTGCTGTGCTTTCTTCGCAACCTCTGAGGTAGTGGTGGTGGCTCTGGTGCTCCCTTGATGGGGGAGGTTCCCTTACTACTGTCCAGTGTGGCCTGAAAATGGGCAACTTCCTCACTCAGGGCAGAGAGTTGTCTGCAAACAGAGCAGCATCTCAGCCTCCAGAAAGACTCCCGGAAGACTGCTGCCCCACAGCCATTACATTGCACTACTCCCCACATGTCTACCTTGTTTATTTTTTTTTGTTTTGTTTTTTTGTGTGTGTGTGTGTGTGTGTGTGTGTGTGTGTGTGTGTGATTGGTTTGTTATATAGAAATATATATATTATATAATGTGTATGCTTACATTGTCAGTGCAGTGTGCTAGAGAGGATATGACAGTGATATGCACCTTGCCCTCTTGAGGAAATGATGTCAGAACCCCAGGTATAAAGGAACTATTTCCACGGGTGGGTGGGGTGAGGTGGGAAGGGTTTGGGCCTAAACTGTGCCCTCACGAAACAATCAGCTAAAAGCTCTGACCTATCGCTGCGAAGAGTGCCTTCCTGTCAGCAAGATGCCCTATACGACAATTTGACAGAGAAAATACCCTGCTAATCAAACAGAAAAATCCAAACATCCAAGTCAGACACAGGTAAACCTCCCCAGCCCCAGAACAGCTTGCTGACTTGTGCTCTGAAAGCAGTCAGCCCCAAAACACGTCAGCTGTGCACAAGGACAGACACAGTAAATAGTATGCAGTCCCTGTGGGTTTAAACTCTTCCTGCACTGAAAATCTTAACAATTGTAACAAAAGTAAAGCAAGGTCCACCTCCCTCTGTTGATTGAAAGACTGCCTTTTCTGATAATTCTAAGTTCCTTATTTCACCTTTCAGTTAGAAGTATTCTCCACCTGAAGAGTATTAACTTTCCTAAGGAATCTGCTTCAAACCAAAGACAATTGTAAATTGTAAGGTTCACCTCCCTCTGTTGTGAGCACAACTCGCTTTCTTGCAAATCCTAAGTCCAGTGTTGCAGCTTCCAGCCAGAGGTAGCTTCACCTGAAGAATATTAGGTTGTCTTTTTCTTTCTGTGCTGCATTTTCTCTTTGTGAAGGACTCAGCCACAGAGTAATCGGAGCAAGGCAGGGGCTGAACTGTGACATGACTTTCACCTCCCTGATTATGTGTTACGTGCAGCTGATGGCTTCAGCCCAACCTCCGCAGGCTGATGTTTTTAAGGTGTGAATAGGCCTACTGTCTCCTACCCTCACTTAGAATCATGTCTTACTCTTTTTTATTTTTGGCATGCTCTTTTTTCCACCCCTACCAACCCGGCTGCCCACTCCTTCGGGCAGCTATCCTCAACTCTGCCGCTTCCCCATTCCACCATCCACTCCCTCCTACTGTCCCAACGTATCTCTTAGATGGGGGGGCCCCCTACCCATGGAGCAACTGGGAGGGGAGATCGAAGTTCCTGCAGGCACTTCCTTGCATGTTGGTCAGGCACAGGTGCAGCTCGGGGGCTTTGCGGTGTGGCGAGGTGGGGCCGCTGTCATTTGGCCGGCATGGCTGGCCATTTTTCTCTTTTTCTGCCTATCCAGCCCCCACTCTAATTGGGCCAGAATGAAGTGGTGACCTGTGGCAGTGATGTGCAAGGGCACATCAAGGCTGCACGCCACCTAGCACGTCCACCAATTGACCTCCGGTGCCAAGGCCATGCCCACCCCCCTGGGAGGGAAGCATCTAATGGATGCTCTGGAATCCCTTCCTGCTGGTCTCTGCTCCTGACACATGGGCTTGGAGCGTAAACCTGGGTCGCCAGCGTGCCAAGGGAACCCCTTCGCTTGGCGCCACAGAGCCAGCCGATGTCTTACTCTTAAATATAAAAGATGTGCAATTCAAAAAGTATGCTTTATGTAACAGCCCTTTGACTTGCCTAGGCTGCTCCAGGGCCCTTGGATCAACTCAGTATACACCTCCGAGGGGGCCGGCCTGGGTTCCACAGTGGTCAGCAAATATGGCGCGGTGCCTCCACCTGGGGTAAGTTGCAGGGTATACCTATGGGCAAAGAACAGGTTACCACCACCCAGGAAAATATGTAAGCTGCCCCCCCCGAACACTTTCCCCACACAATAACAATTCCCCACAAAACAACAATTTCCCACCCCCAGCAAATCTATTACAATAAGGCACAGCAACAATAGTTAAAATGCAAACAATAAGATCATGTTTTTGAGGGAGGGGACAAAGACAGAATATGAAGCAACACAACACTTTGTGAACCAGTGGTCCCCCCCACTGTAACCCCTCCTCCCACCACTGAGTGCACCCAGAAATGACCCTATATGGTGGGTACCTCACAGTGGTGGTGATGGAGGCCTGGGGTCTTGCGCTGGGACCCAAATAACTGTTAACCACTTTTTAAATCTTGGCCTCTCATCCTGGGCACAATTTTGAAGGTGACGCAGTCCCGCCCATAACTTATCCCTGTAATCTGACTAACTAGTTAGCTAATAAGACTCTCCAGAGCCTCAGTTCAGGGTACTCACCGTTCCACAGTTCATACGGGGGGGTTCAGCCAGCTAAGAGGCAGTTGCATGGTACCGTGGAGGTCTCTGGATGGTGGTGCACCACAAAGGTCGCAGATCTGGATACCTGATTAAATTGAAGGCGCACTGGTCTTCACCTGCATGGCCGTGCCAACTTCAGCCAGGGGCCTTTGTAGACAGTTTTCACACAGACAGACCTGTCGACGTCTTCCCCACTGGTCTGCTTCCTCTTCTTCACTCTGAGGGGAAAATGATAAACGTGTCCCCCGGACCTCTCTGTTGCAAACCCTGGTCACACAGTCTCAGCTTGATGCTTGCTTGGTATTTTAACCCACCAGCACTCTCCCTCTCCGTGTCACTTTTCAAAGCAATGCAGGGCCCATTCACAATCACTGGTCTCAGCACTCACGGTCTCTCCCCTTGCCAGATTTTTCACTCACTAAACCATTACTCTGCCGAGGGGGGGGGGAGGGGCACCGCAGCTCAGTCTGTATCTACTGTTCACAAGTCTTTTCAGGTTCTGAAATACTGCCCAACATTTTATCCAACAGGGAGCAAATTATAACTCTCAGCAGCACAACTCAGTCTCTATTTCTCCTGCACACAACTTGGTCATTTATCTTTTAAGTCAGAGGCCAAAACCAGCAGGAGCATACGTGCAGGGAATTTGGCTCAGGAGCCCACAAAAGTCTTTTCCCACACACCACATTCTTCAGCTCCTCTCGATGACTCTTCCCTTTTGGTGGCATTTCAGTTCTGTTTATAGCCTCCTGGCAGCGCTCCTCTCATTGGCTGCCACTTTCCCGGGCAAACTCACTGCCCTGTCCTTTACCCAGCAGCCTCCTGGGTTTTGTACGTTGGGGGGGGGGGGGCTGCCATTTTATCTTCATTTAGGCCACAAACAGTCCTGCCCTCAATTTTAATACATGAGCCCTCAACTGGGGCTGAGAACATTTCCCCCTGCAACCAGAGGCTTCCTGGTCAATAGTTTATGGTGCACATGGGTGTGTGTTTGGGGATGTGAGGGCTTTAGAGGAGTGCAAATCATGACATTTCACAGCCCAAAAAATTATTTTTACCAGGCCAATTAGTAATTATTTTATCTAAATTATCAAAACTCAAGACTAGTGTCATTTTCGCCTGCCAGCGCAGTGGCAAGGCATCCACTTGTGACGCCAACATCATGGGTTCTGTAACATACCCGGGAGTCAGAGGGCCAGCCAGGGGTGAAGGCTAGAGTGTTCAGGGACAGCTTGTCTTCTCCGGAGGGATGTCATGTGTCCGGTGTACTATGGACCCCTAGTGGAGACTGAGGGATCTGCCTCCCGGGATTGCACGCTTTCAAAAATATTCGAGTCCCACCCGTGAAGTCCACTCACGGTACCACTAGACCCCCAGTACCTGGCTCCCATGGGGACCACATTCATTGGATGGCCACCCCCTGTGTCCCCGCCTGGGGCCTAGGAAGCCTGCTGCCCCAAACTCAGATAGATTACCATGGCACCACCACCAGGGCTCTCTGGGCCTGCCCCCTTGGTGGTGACGGGGATGACCAGCAGAGCACTCATTTTAGGCGGGACTGGGAGGCACAGCGGAAGATAGCAGGATCATCCACATTTTGCTCATTTGTGCCACATTTTGAGAGGCAGTGTTCCACATTTGGGGGGCAAAAGGTTGAGAGGTATGCTGCTCCCAGTTGGCAGGACGTGCAATGACGTACTAAGTTTACTCCACTCCTCGCGATTGATGGTGTTGGCTACGAAAAGAAGGGGGACCCCTATCTTCCACCAGGAGGCCTCTAGAGCACTGCCCAACCCCGAGCTGCACCCAGAACGCTCAATCCTTCTCCCCTGGCTGGGTCACCCCCAGTTCCCGAACCCCAGATCTCGGCGCCGCAAGCAGATGCCACTGCACCAGCGGACAACTATAAAATAGTATGAATTTCTGCTTTAATATTTGAATTTACAGCACATTCTCTGTGTGGACATCACCATTTCCTCGAGGGAGAGAGAGACACTTTGAATGGAAACATGAAGAACCTTCCTCATTGCCAGTCAGGGACAGTAGCAAGTATGCGGACCAGGATTTTTATAATGCCCTTCAAATTAGCTTTCTAAAGGGGCGTGATCGGCGTGACCATCTCTCGCGTCTGTGGGCGTAGCCATCCGAGCTGCGGTTGCGATGACGTCACGGTCGCAGATGCGTTGATCGGAAAGATGGCGGCAGCAGAGGGCAGCGTAGGAGAGGCTGACAAGGAGCTGGAAGAACTGTTGGACAGTAAGAACCTAAGCAAGCTGGAGGATACCGCAGAGGTGGGGTAATGTAAGGGAAATAGACTGGGAATGAGGAGGAAGGTTCGGAGCAGCAACAGGAACTAGGACCGAGATAAAAACTCAGCGTTTTAACAGAATGACTCCCAAACACAGAGCCGCTGTTACTGTGGAGCATCTAAAACAAATCGGCCTACTTCGATTTACAGCGATCATGTGATTTTAATTGTTTATGTTTTTGGGGGTGGAGTTTACGAAGTTGGTGTTTCAGGGGTTGTTTCGTTCAAAAGTCAATATAGCGTCTTAACCTAAATGCATTTCTGAATTTTCACGTGTACTGTATTAAAAAAAAAAATCTAAAAACCTGGTACAGAACGGTATACTAGTGGATTAAAAGTGGTGTACCAACAGTGTTTTGTTCGGAACACCAGATGAATGTAACATTAAAGCCCTCTGTTGCAAGGGACATCGAGAGATACAGTGTGTGAGGTGTCTCAGTTTATGGGGGGGGGGCTTCCAGCTATATTGTGGCATCAAAGATCTGGTCCTTATGTGTTGTAGTGGGGCTCTCTGGGGCCAGCATGCGTGGTGATGGAGGATCACATTTGGGGCATGCAGTTTTCTAAGCCATCGTGCCTGTAGTTTAGTTATTGTCTGGAGTAACACCAATCTATGAACATGTCTGAATTGAAGATAAAACATCAGTGTGTTGTTTTTACCTTTTAGGTGCACTAGATGATTTTGAAAACAACAAACCACAGGTGCCTGCTGCCGGGGAGGAGATGACAAGTTCACCAGACCTGTCGGGAGATGCTACCTCAGTAAGTGCCAGAGCAGATGGCATATGGTAGGGTTAACCTCTGGGACCAACCTCCTAAGTCTTGAGTGGCCAGGGGGAAACCTTTCTAATCGTAAGGTGCAAGTTTTGGAGTGTACTGCAGTACAGCAAGGGTAAAGTTATGTCTCGGTTCTGTAAGTTTGTGGATGCCCTCAATGTATCAAAGGTAATGCACTTCTTTCTCAGTGTTGTAGGTTCATGGATGTTTCCTGAGTGGTTGGGAACTGACTAAGGAACAGGACTCAGAGGGTGGTGGTAAATGACATGAAATCTGAGAAGAAGGTGACCAGTGGGGTGCCACAGTGGTTGGTGCTGGGGTCAGTCCTATTCGATGTCTTCATTAGCGGCATTGCAGAGCACCTGGAGGGAAAGGTGTGTCTCTTCGCAGATGACACCAATATCTGCAACAGAGTGGACCTACCGGAGGGGGTGGAAAAAATGAGAAAGGACCTCAGCTTATTAGGGGAGTGGTTGCGTGTCTGGCAGTTGATTTTTAGTGCTGAAAAGGGCAAGGTCATGCACCTGGGTCACAGGAATCCAAGGGAGGAGTACAGGATGGGTGCAGAAATTCTAGCCACCACATGTCAGGAGAGAGACCTGGTGGTTATCATATCTGACAACCTGAAGGTGAACAAACAGTGTGAAAAAGCAGTAAAGCAAGCAGACAGAACGTTGGGGTGCATAGGGAGGGGCATACCAAGCAGGAGGAAAGAGGTGGTGATGCCACTGTATGGATAACTGGTGAGGCCTCAGCTTGAGTACTGTGTCCAGTTCTGGAGACCACATCTCTGGAAGGATATTGACGAAATAGAAGCATTCCAGAGAACTGCAATGAGGATGGTACATGGACTGCACCAGGAGCCCTGTGAGGAAAGACTTTAGGACCTTAATATCTATTCACTGGAGGAAAGAAGGGAGACTTTCAAGTGCCTTAGGGGAATAAGTTTGAGTTTATTGCAGGAAAACTCCATTGAGAAAGCTCATTCACAAGGAGGTCATGAGACACTTACACCGATAAAGAACATTACATAAAAATACAACACTTGATAGAGCAATATTGTTACACGTATTCAAGATGTACACATAGTTCAAGCAGGATATTACATAATAGAATATAACATCGGAAGACATATGGTACATAGTGTGCAAGCAATACAAGGCAGGGTATATAAACTTATCACTGGTGTTTGCAATAAATACTTTTAACATATTGAGCAGCGACAATCAAGATAGGATAAATGAGGTAGCCACAGTTTGGCAAGAGTAAGGGGGGTAATATATAAGTAGAGAGCCAAAAGTGGGAAGGGGAGCGGGTGTGGAATTATTGCAGTTTTGGTTACAGGTTACAGGTCGGAAGCTACAAGAAAGCAGTTATGTCTTGGTTTAGTGCTAGTGTGGACAGTAAGTAACAGCATGCATAAGGGCGGGGAGGGCTTACACATAAATGTATAAGGCACACATGGGGTGGGAAGGGGCTTAATAACAGTTGCAAATATATTTTATTTTAGATGCACTTAGCATTCTGTGGAAGTTAATTGAGACAATGCTAGTTAGTTTCAGTACGGAATGGAGTTGGTTCCAAATAGAGGGAAGAGCATGTGCAGTAGCACGTTTACCAAAGGAGATATGTGTCCTGTGTACGTCCAGCAGAATGAAGTCAGATTTCCTGAGAGAGTAAGCACTGTGAGAAATACAGATGAGAGATGATAGGTAATTCTGTAGTTTACTCGAACACAACTTAAGGGTCCAGAGACCAGCATGGAGCAGATGTCTATTGGTGACACATCTCCAGCCAACAGCTGCATACAGATCACAGTGGTGTGAACGGTAAGGGGAGTTGGTAATAAACCGTAACGCACGGTGATAAAGGATGTCCAGTTTGCTTAGGTTTGCAAGAGTAGTGGAAGTGTAAATTACATCGCCGTAGTCAAGTAGGGAAAGGAATGTAGCCTGAACGAGCCTGTTTCGAATCTCGAGGGGGGAAAAGAAACCTATTTCTAAAAAACAATCCTAGCCTGGCTTTGAGCTTCCTGGATAAGTCCTCGATATGGTCATTGAAAGAGAGCTTATTGTCTATTTTGATACCCAGATGTTTAAATTTGGATACGATTTCCAATGGTTCACTTAGAGAAGTAACAAAGTCTTTAGGCGGGGTATGGGAGGTGCCTGATGAGGTACTACGAGAGAAAATCATTGCTTTGGTTTTCTTGGCATTTAGGAGAAGCTTGGCCTTTATTAGATTATGTTCGAGTTCGGCAAAGTCTGCTTGAAGCACCCCCCTAACTTCAGATAACGTTGGGCAACAGGTATACAGTACAGTGTCGTCCGCAAAGAAGTGCAGATTGGATCTAGTTATGTTGGAGTCAAGGTCGTTAATGTACAGCGAATAAAAACAAGGTAGGGCCTAGGATGGAGCCTAGGGGGACTCTTCTGACAATCAGTAGAGAGGCAGCGAATAGACCATCAGCTTTGACTTTCTGAGTTCTCCCTGTTAGGTAACTGGTGAACCACTGGGTAGTGGTGGACGTGGCACCTAAGTCAATGAGGCAATTGACTAGAAGGTTGTGGTCAACAGTGTCAAATGCTTTACTAAGATCCAAGAAGACTGCTCCAGTTATCTTCTTAGCATTCACAGCAGAGACCCAGTCATTAGTTTCTAAATCCGTGATTGTCCTGTGATTTGCCTGGAAACCAGATTGTGCTGGGTTAATGAGTGAAAAAGTTTCCATGTAAGTTTTTAATTGATCAGTTTTTTGAAGACTTTAGAGAGGATAGGCAAGATGGAGATAGGCCTATTGTTCAAATTGCAAGGTTCACCAGATTTGAATGGGGGAGGATATGTGCAGATTTCCAACAGGATGGCACAGTAGCAGATGTAATGGAGAGATTGAGGATATGAAGAATGGGGGCAAAGAGGTGGGCATGTCCTAATCTTAGGAAGAAGGGTTCTGGACTGTCGTCCCCTGTACTTTTTTTGATGTCCAAGTTAAGTAGTGAATCTTCTACTTCTTTATTGTTGCACTCACGCAGTTGAAACGGACAAGATGCTGTAATGGATAATGGGGAGGAGCTTGGTTCGCTCTTTGCAAGGCTAGCATAAGGTGAGGAGTCAAAAGCTAGGCCAGCTGTGACAAAGTGGGAGTTCAGTTCTTCGAGGATTAGGGAATTATTTTCCACCACCCTGTCATTGAAGATTATCTTAGTTGGAATGGAGGGGGCAACGGGCTGCCCTTTTATAGATTTAAGTGTCCTTCATATTTTATGTGAGTTCCCTTTTGCTTGTTCAAGGGTAGAGATGTAGAAGTTTGCTTTGGCAGAACAAATGTTTTTTACACAGGCATTCCTAGCTGTTCTGAAAGCCTGCCAATCCGAAGGTTTCTTGGAATGTCTTGCTTTCGCCCAGAGCTTGTCCTGGGTTGTAAGAGCTGCCTTAAGATCTGGGGTAAACCAGGGGTGAGAGTTGCTGCGTACCCTAACTTTGATAAGGTGGGCATGCTTATTTACCAGAGTGATAAGGTTGACATTAAGGACGGAGACTTCCTCATTGACATTTTTGGCTAGGTAAAGATCTTGCCATCTGACCCTGCCTAAGTCAGAAAGGAAATTTGCTGCCTCGAACTTGCAAAAGGACCGTTTTGTTATAAATTGGGCGTTGTCTGGCCTTAATATGAGATCTTATGCAAACAACAACCCCGTGGTCACTCATATCGTTATGGAACACTGCTGAATGTGAAATTTTATGTGGATGAGTAGTTAATATCGCATCTAAAAGGGAGCCATTGGCAGTGTTTAAGACATTGTTCCTTGTGGGTTCGTTGACTAATTGCGCTAGGCCGAGCTCATCGCAGAGGGATTTAAGACAGTGAGATTTAGGGTTAGCAAATCCATATTGAGATCCCCTAGGAATATTGTTTCTGTTTTTGCATCCGAGATTAGGAATTTCAGTATGGTAAAGATTTCAGTGTCTCCAGACGGAGGTCTGTAACCACCTGTGATGGTAATGCATTCCGAAGAAGGAAGGTGAAGCTTCACCAAGGACGGTTATGTGCAAGATTCTCTTCATCCGTACTGCTCCTCCTGGTTGCTTCGCTCCACCGACGAGGGACTGCTAGAGATTCCCAAGTTTCGTTTAAAGTCATCTGGGGCCCGTGCGTTTGAATTTGTGGCCCATCCCTGTGGAATTCTCTACCTCATCGGATTCGACAATGCCTGACTGTGGAGAGCTTTAAGTCTGCATTAAAAACGTATTTATTTATTTTGGCGTTTCTTGATGTTATCTAATCTACTGCAGATGTTTTCATATGTATTGATAGGTGTAGTTGTTTTTATGTATTTTACTAAGAGGAGTCAGGTGGGGTAGCAAGGGGGAGAGGCATAGTCGCATTTGGGTGGAGGCCATGCCAGGAATGACAGCGGAAGGGGTGGGAGAATCTGTTCTGAAATATGCTAGAAGGGGTAAGGACAAGCCTCGTTTAATTATACAGCTTGGGACGAACGACCTGGCTGACAGGACAGTAGATATAGTCCAGAGGAGATTAGGAGAACTAGGACAATTATGTGAGGGGGCAGGAAGATCAGTAACTTTTTCAGAGATACTTCCAGTGCTCAAGGCAAGCACAGTGAGAAAGCTGAAAATACAGGAATTTAACAGATGGCTAAGAACCTGGTGTTGTGCTAAAGGGTGTGGGCTGTGTGGGGGGGGGGGACCTGGGAGGACAGTAGTCTCTATGCCAAGGACAGACTACATTTGAATGAGGAGGGAAGGAACGTGTTGGAACAGAGGATGGAGGAGTGCATAGAGGAAGTTGGGAATTTAAACTAGGAGCGGGGGGGTGGCAATTGGGCAAGAGACATGCAGAGACCACAGGTGGGGAAACCATATGAGCTTATCCCCCGTAACTGATAAAGGACAAATGGCACGTACTATTGGTGGTGCTGGTAAAGAAAGGCAGGATTGGAGGGTGGGGAGAGTGGAAGGTGGTTACCCTTAATGCTAGGAGCCTTGGGAGGAAAACTGCAGAGTTACAGGTGCTCATGGCAGAGGGAGAGGTGGACATTGCAGCCATCACAGAAACATGGGACACCCAATACAATGACTGGGACCTGTCTGTATCAGAGTACAAGTTATTTTGTAGGGACAGGGTGATTGGGAAGGGGGGGGTGGCACTATATGTGAAGGAAGGATTGAAGTGTATAAGGGAGGAATGGGAGGAGGGTAGTACGGAGTCACTTTGGTTGCAAATCCAGGATTCCAAGAATAAGAGTCTCAGAATGGGAGTGGTGTACAGGCCTCCATCTCAGAGGAGTTAGACAGGGAACTAGCGGGACAGATCTGTAGGACCTCCGAGAAGGGTAGTGTGGTGATTGTGGGGTACTTCAGCATGCCAGAAGTGGACTGGAGTACTCCAACAACCAGGAATAGAAGGGAGCAGGTACTGCTGTATGCCTTCAGGACAGCTTCCTGCTGCAAATGGTCAGTGAACCAACCAGGTTTGAGAATACCCTTGACCTTGTTCTGGCAAATGGGAACTTTGTGAGAGGACTTACGGTGGAGGAACCACTGTTAGGGAGTGACCACCACTCAGTGTGGCTCACATTGGATATGGGCAAGGAAGGAGTGGAATCTGGCACAAGAGTGCTGGACTTCAGGAGGGCTGACTTTGGGAGGATGGGGGAAGTGGTAAAAGGGTACCTGGCCAGAATTCTGTCTAGTATGGACACTAACCAGAGGTGGGAGCTCATAAAGCGGGGGATAGTGAAAGCAACCGAAACCTGCTGCAAGGCCCAGGGCAAGTAGGCTAGGGCTAAGAAACCGAGCTGATTGAGCAAGGAGGTCATGGAAAAGGTAAGGAGGAATAGAGCTGCCTTTAGGAGGTACAAGAAAACAGGGAGGGAGGAGTACTCAATGGAATCGAAGGAGGTGACAAGGGCAGTAAGGGGAGAGCCAAGGCATCTACGGATCTCAGGCTGGCCCAAGGCATTAAGAAGGGGGAGAAAGACTTCTTTAGGTACATCAGGGAGAAAAGGAGCTGTAAGGACCACATAGTAAGGATTAGGAAGGGGGGGGTTGGGTGGAAGGAGGGCGTGATAAGGCAGAAGCACTAAACGATTACTTCTGTTCGGTATTTACTAAGGAGAAGAGGGGGTGACACAAGGGGGGAGGAACAGCAGAAATGGAGGGAGGGGGTGACAGATGGGGAAATCATGGAGGGCAGAGTTTGGGAGGGGTTTGAAGGCACTGAGGGTGGACAAGGCGCCAGGCCCAGATGGCATCCACCCCAGGGTACTGAAAGAACTGGCAGAGGTCCTTGCGGGGACCTTTGGCAGACCTATTTAATGCCTCAGGACTGGAGGATGGCTCATGTAGTGCCCCTCCACAAGGGTGGCCCCAAGGATGAACCAGGGAACTACTGACCGGCGAGCTTCACATCCATACATCCATTGTGGGTAAGCTAATGGAGACTATCCTGAAGGAGAGGCTGTTGGCCCGCCTAGAGGCCAAAGGACTACAAGATGGCAGACAGCATGGTTTCATATGTGGCAGATCCTGCTAAACCAACCTGGTGGAGTTTTATGACTGGGTGGTGAGTGGGGAGCTCTCACACCCAAGGGTAGTGATGAGCGGTGTTCCACAGGGCTCGGTGTTGGGACCAGTGTTTGGGATATTCATTGCAGACATATCATTAGACATCAAGAGCAAGATCAGTCTGTTTGCTGATGATACCAAGGTAGGAGCGGTGGTGGACGACCTAGGGGGATGGCAGGAGTTGCAGGATGATCTGGCAAAGCTTGAAACCTGGCCGGACATCTGGCAACTGGAGTTTAATGCCAAAAAGTGCAAGGTGCTGCATTTTGGGATAAAGACCCCAAGGAGGAGTTACCTGCTGGGGGGAGTGCAGCTAGCCCAGACAGAGGAGGAGAAGGATCTGGGGGTGCTCATTACAGGGTCAATGAACAACTCAGCACAATGTAGGAAGGCAGCTGCAAAGACCAACAAAATGTTGGGTTGCATTGCAAGGGGTAAATCCTCGAGGAGGGAGGAGGTGATTCTCCCACTGTATAGGTCATTAGTTAGATCGCACCTGGAGTACTGTGTGTAGTACTGGCGCCGTATCTGAAGAGGGACATTAAGTTACTGTAGGGGGTGCAGTGCAGGGCAACAAAGATGATTAAGGGGCTGGGGGACTTATCATCATACGAGAGAAGGCTGAGGGAGTTGAACATGTGCTTGCTGGAGGTGACGAGGGACGTGATTGAAACCTTTAAGTACATGAAAGGAATAAACAAGACAGGTACAGAGGGGCTGTTCAAAGTAAGGGAGAGGAGGGACACCAGGGACCATGATATGAGACTGGAAGGAGGAAGGTTCAAGAAGGAGATGAGACACTTTTTTACAGAGAGGGTGGTAGCCGGGTTGAATGCGTTACCTGCAGAAGTGGTATCCAGTAGAACAGTGGACTGCTTCAAAAGGGGATGGGACTGGACAAGGGGGAGGGTCAGTGGAGGGGAAGGGTGGAAGGGAGGGGCAGCTGCAGAATAAGGGGTGCTAGCTGCACATTCAAGCAGACTTGATAGACCTCTAGGCTTTTATTTGCTGGCAAATTTCGTATGGTTATGTACTAGCGCTGTGGTTTCAGAATAGAGCTATTTATAAATAAAAAAACGATTGAGCGAAACACTCTTGAATTCCTTAGGTGAAGATTTACAGCTGATATGAGTGACTGAGTACTTACTTGGTTTTGGCATAGATGACCACACCCCCATTTCTAGATGCCATGTCCGCCCTAAATTGTTTGTGTCCCGGGAAGGAGATTTGTTGGTCTGTATTGGCCTTTTTAAGCCAATACTCCGTAATAATGATAAAGTCCGGGTTAGTATGCGCAGCCCATACTTGTAATTGAAAGGGGTACGGGTGGAAAACATATTTGCTTGTAAATAAACGGGTACAGGTGGAAAGCATATTTCAGAGAGAACTTTGCACAGTGGTGGATTCCCAGTCAGTCAGCAGCAGCTATCTGCCTCCAGCGAATGTCATGGCAACACAAAGGACAGCGCTAGATACGGCAAAAAGGGAAACCGTTGCAGCTTGCCCAGAAATGACCCATTTTCCACATGGCAGTGGGTCCAAAGTGGTGTACCTGACTGTAACAATAGCTGAAAGTTGGGGACGTAAACAATAGAAAAGTATTTTCACTTGACAAATTTAAATTTCTGTATTGGTGAATTTGTACTTCTGATAAGGTTTTGATCCAGTTGTTTCTCATTGCCCAAGGTGGACTGGAACATAGCATCCACAACATGTGCTAGGAGTCAGGTGATCCTGGAAGGACTGCAGAGTGGGTTCCTGACTCGGGTCATCACAGAACCAGCAAGAGCTGAGGCAATTCTTGATCTGGTGCTCACAAATGGGGAGCATGTACAGGAAATAATTTTCAGGGAGCCACTGGGTGGAAATGACCATTGCAGTGTGGTTCCAGTTGGATATGGGCAAGGAAAGCATCCTGACTAAGGCCAAAAGCTTGGATTTCAGGAGGGTGGACTTCAGGAAAATGGGCGAAGTGCTAAGGAGCCACCTGCCAGCTATTGGAGCAGATATGGGGGTGGACCAAAGGTGGTCCATCATTAAGGAAGGAATATTGGTTGCCACAGATGAGTGTGTCAGGCTCCGGGGGGAAGAACACAAAGGCCAAAGCGCCCAGCTGGTTCAGTTCTGGGGTTGCCCAGGCAATAAGGGAAAAGAGTTTGTCCTATAGAAAATTCGGGAAGACCAAGAGAGAGGTGGATAGGGAAAATTACGTAAGGTTGGCTAGTGAGGCAAGTAAGGAAGTCCGGTGCGCAAAGGCACAGAAGGAGCTGCAGATAGCTGAAGGAATTAAGAAGGGTGAGAAGGCTTTCTTTCGTTATATAAGTTAGAAAAGGGCAAGAAGGAAGGTATTGTTAGGCTTAAAAAAGGGGAGGAGTGGAGGATAATGGGGGGGAAGGAAGCAGAGATACTAAATGAATGAATGCTTCTGTTCTGTCTAAAGTAGTGGACCAGGGAGGGGCTGTGGACATGGCCTACCTAGACTTTAGCAATGCATTTGACACAGTCCCACACAAAAGATTAATAAATAAATTAGTGAGCCTGGGAGTGGGTCCAAGGGTGGTAGCCTGGGTAAAACATTGGCTGGACAACATGACACAGAAGGTAATAGTAAACGGACCCCACGGTGAAGAAATGAGTTACTAGTGGGGTACCACAAGGTTCAGTACTAGGTCTTGTCCATTTTAATGTCTTTAAGTGACATTGCAGAGGGACTGGAAGCAAAAGTATGCCTCTTTGCAGACGACACAGACATCTGCAACAGGGGTGGAAAGGATGAGAAGAGACTAGGCAAGGTTGGAGGAATGGTCAGGAGTATTGCAGCTTAGATTCAGTGCAAAGTAATGCACCTGGGAAACAAAAATCCAGGGGAAGAGTACACAGTGGGGAGTGAGATACTAACAACAAAAAAAATGGAAAGGGACCTGGGGGTAGTCATATCAAATGACTTAAAGGTGGGCAAGCAATGTGAGAGGGCAGTAAGGAGGGCTGGGGGGATACTGGGATGCATAGGGAGAGGCATCACCAGTAGAAAACAGGAAGTTATCTCTCTGTACAGACAGCTGGCGAGACCCCATCTGGAGTACTGTGTGCAGTTCTGGAGAACCCATCTCCGCAAGGACATAGATAGAATGGAGGCAGTCCAGAGGAGGGCAATTAATTGACGCAGGGTCTGCAACAGAAGCCATACGAAGAGAGACTTAAGGAGCTTAATATGTATACCCTTGAGGAAAGGCGGGAAGGGGAGGACATGAAAGAAACTTTTAAGTACTTCAAGTGAATCAGCAAGGTCTAAGAGGGTAGCATCTTTCAAAAAAAGAGATGTGCAAGAACAAGGGGACGCAATTTGAAGATGGAGGGGGGATGGCTCAGGGGCAATGTGAGGAAGTATTTTTTCACAGAGAGGGTGGTGGACACGTGGAATGGCCCTCCTGAGGAGGTTGTGGGGTCAAAAACAGTGGGGGAATTCAAGAATGAATGGGACAGACATAAGGCAGTTCTTGTGGGTGGTAGGCAGAAGTAGGCTGCTGGTTAACTAGGATCAGCAGCTTATCCAATAGGTAGGTAGGGGAAATGGGCAGACCAGGTAGCCCAAGCGATCCTTATCTGCCGTCAAAGTCTGTGTTTCTATGTCTTCACCAGGGGGAAGGATGGACCAATGCCTTCAGGAGGAAAAAGAGGAGTGGGGGGGAGGGGAACACAGATGTAGTGATAGAGGGGGGGATATAGTGAGTAAAGGGCTGCTGGCATTGAAGGTGGACAAATCACCAGACCCGGACAGAGTACATCCAAGGGTACTAAAGGAACTGGTTGGGGAGCTGGCAGGGCCACTAGCATACCTATTTAATAGTTCACTAGAGTCCAGTGTGGTACCCACAGGACTGGAGAACAGTACATGTGCCCCTCCACAAAAAATGGTCTTGAGGATGACCCAGGAAATTACAGACCAGTTAGTCTGACCTCCATTATGGGCAAGCTCATGGAGACCATACTAAAGGAAAGGTTGGTGGAATATCTAGAGGAGTATAGTCTCCAGGATGTGAGGCAGCATGGGTTCATTGGGGGAGATTGTGTCAAACGAATTGACGACTTTTTTGACTGTGTCACTAAGACGGTAGACGGGGGCCAAGTTGTAGACATTCTCTATCTTGATTTCATCAAGGCCTTTGACTCTCTGCCCCTTAAAAGGTTGATCAGGAATTTGGTGGATCTCGGGTTTTGGGGGAGGATGGCCAGATGGGTGGAAACTGGCTGAGGGACAGAACCCAGAGGGTGGTTGTGTGTGTGTGTGTGTGTGTGTGTGTGGGGGTTATCTGGCACCAGAGAGGTAACCAGTGGGGTCCCACAGGGCTCAGTGCTGGGGCTGGTGTTGTTCAGTGTCTTCATCAGTGACATTGGGGATGGCATTGAGGGCAAAATGTGCCTATTCGTGGATGACACCAAGCTCTGCGGGAGAGTGGACACAGCTGAAGGGATACGAGACCCACAGGATGATCTGGAAAAGCTGAGGAGGAGGTCCAGGATCTGGCAACTTGGCTTCAATGCCAAGAAGTGCAAAGTTATGCATATCGGAGCCAAGAATCCCAGGACAGAGTGCTGCCTGGGTGGAGTCCGAATATCTGCATCAGAGGAGGAGAAGGACATGGGAGTGATGATCACTAGTGATCTGAAGCACTCCACGCAGTGTAAGAAAGCAGCAGCAAAGGCAAACGATGCTGGGATGCATATCTAGGGGAATCAGTAGTAGGAGAGAGATTGTTATACTGCCCATGTACAGATCCCTAGTAAGGCCTTATCTAAAGTATGGAGTTCAGTACTGGTGCCACACCTCCTCAAAAAGGACATTAACCTGCTGGAGAAGGTTCAGAGGAGGGCTGCAAAGATTATATCTGGTCAGCAGGGTAAAGCATATGAGGAGAGGTTGAGGGCACTGAACATATGCTCCCTGGAAGATTGGGAGGGGGGGGGAGACGACATGATTGGGATAAAGGGATAAATAAGGTGGATAAAGAGAGCCTCTTTAAGCTGAGTGGTAACCATAACATGAGGGGGCACAGTCTTAAGCTGGAGGTTGGGAGGTTTAGGAGAGCAGTCGGGAAGCTCTTCACAGAGCGGGTGGTGAACACTTGGAATGCGCTGCTGGAAGAGGTGATCTCATTGAAGACAGTGGTAAGCTTTAAGAGAGGCTGGGGAAGGTAAGGATCATGGGTAGGGAGTATGGGAGGAGTGGGGAGGGAGGGCGTGGACAGTAGTTCAAGCTGTGGACCCTGCAATACAAGCAGACTAGATAGACCAAATGGTCTTCTTCTGCTGGCTTCTTCATATGTTCGTATACGAACAAGTGGGCATGATGGGCTGAAGGGTGGAAGGCTGAGGGGTAGTGTTAGGAAATACTTTTTCACTGAGAGGGTGGTGGAGCCATGCAGCAGCCTTCCAGCAGAAGTGGGTGCGAAAACAATATGGGGGTTCAAGAGTGCATAGGATAGACATAAGGGTACCCTGGAGATGTGCAGAGCAGGAGAGCTGCAGATCAAATAGGATCTGAGGCTGCAGCAGTGAGTAGGGAAATGGGCAAACTAGGTGGGCTGTATGGTCCTTATCTGCTGACAGATTCTTTGTGTCTGAAGAAAAAAAGTATTTATTTATAATGTTTGATCAGGAATGGTACACTGAGATGTGACACTTTGTGTACACATGTATGTCAACCTGTTTGTTATAGCCAGGACAGCAGTGAAATTGCAGCTCATAATAAGTGCCATTATTTTTTAATTTCCATCTCTATTGCCACCAGAGAATGGCAGAAGAGACTGCGGTTTAAGTGGTTTAATGTCTTAAATGAAGGATAGCACCTCAATGCTTCAGATGGATTGTTCCCATAAGATCTGGCCTGAAACAAGTTTCTGTGTTACACTTGGCTTTTTTTGCGCTTTACATCCTTTAGTGTGGATTTACTAGTCTAGCACTGCAATGAAATGGATCACCACTCCTGAGACTTGAGGTTAAAAGAATTTTAGGGGAATCTGGATTCAGAATTAGACCTCCTGGATCACAGCCTCCTTGTGCACTAACCACTAGGCTATGCTGGTTTCTGCTTAGCAAGCTTGCGGTTAGACACATCTGTGACTTTAACTGGTCCCAGACAGTTCAGCTGAGAAAAAGAGAAACTGGTCTCGGAAGAATAATCTCCTTAGACCCATCTCAACAGTCCAGCACACCTCCCTAGACCCATCTCAACAGTGCAGCACACCTCCCTAGTGCTGCCTTGCAGTGTAGGTACTGAGTATGTATTCTGACGTTTCTGGTATAGGAGTAGAACCCAAGACCCCACACTCTCAGCCCCAGAGGCAAGCATGCACCCTGCTGAGCCACTGGGAATTTACTACACGTAATACTATACGTTTTAAGGATTAAAGAAGGCTGTGAACCTATTTAGACTGCCCCCCCCCATGGTAGTATCTGTAATCCCCTTTTCAGGAGGGGGCTCATGTGGACTGATTGCTGCTGCCCTCCCAAGGTCGCTGCTGTGTTGTGGTGTGGCTTTGCTCACCAGCATGTGTCAAAGCAATGGAGACATAGGGGAATCCAGGGGGAATGGAGGGGTGGGAGGTACTGTGGGTCACCCTGGATATGGGAAACCAAGCCACTATTCACACTGGCGTGACTTACTAACTCCAACATGGGGAGAAACTAGGTAAAGCACTGGTGGAAGCCATTAGCACAATGATAGAAAAAGGGGAGGTGCCGCTGGTTAGTGACTTAAGTCTGCTGGATGTAGTTGGAGCCTCTCAGCCGCAGCTTCGGTTCGGTTGTGACATCCTGGACCCCTAGAAGGGGGGTGTTTCTCAGGTAGTTGGTCAGGGAGCTCACTTGTGATGGGGCAGTACTGGATCTGGTGCTCACTAACGGGACAGTATTGCAGGTATTGCAGGAGGAGGCCACCTGGGGACCAGTAATCGCTGTGTAGTGTGGGTCAGCATAAGGATGGTGGTGGAAGCAAGCCACAGAGGAAGAGGGTCCTGGACTTCAGGATGGCAGACTACAAAAAAAAATGAATGAGTGCCTCAGAGATGACTGAGCAGGAGGAGGATGACCTCGGTGGGTTGGAGGAACAGTGGACTAAGTTAAAGGAAGGCAAGAAACCTCTGCACAAAGGAAGTAAGCAAAAGCAAGAAAAAGAACCAACTGTGGTTCTCAAAGGAAGTGGCTGAAAAGGTAAAGGCTCATAGGGTAGCATTCGGGAGGTGTAAAGAGATGCAGAGGGAAGAGTACAGGGAGGTGTGTCAGGAGAAGCAGAGGGTGGCAGGAAATGCATTGAGGAGCGCAACGGTGCAGACTGAGGTAAGAATAGCCCAGGGGGTAAGTAAAGGAGACAAGACTATTTTTAGGTACATAAAGTAGTAAAGGGAGGTACTGTTGCCTTTGTATAGGTCATTGGTAAGACCTCACTTGGGAAAATGTGTACAGTTCTGGAGAGCACATCCACCAGAAGGATATAGACCGAGTGGTGGCAGTCCAGAGGAGAGTAACTAAAATGGTGAGGGGTCTGCATCACAAGTCCTATGAGAAGAGGTTGAAGGAATTCAATATGTACAACCTGGAAGAGAGAAAGGAAGGGGGGCATGATAGAAATCTTTAAATACCTTGGGGGGGGTGAAGTACAGGAAAGAGGTCTTTTTAAGTAAAAAAGATGTATAAGAACAAAGGGACATGCTGTGAAGCTGGGGATAGGTTCAGGAAGGATGTGTGGAGGTACTTCTCACAGAATGGGTAATGGATTTGTGGAATAGCCTGCCAGCTGAGGTGGTGGGAGCAAAAACAGTGATGGGGGTTCAAGAATGCATGGGATTTGTATAAGGGGATCTTAGTGAAAAGAAATGGGGGAAGAAAAATTAGCCAAAGACCAAATAGGATCTACGGTGATACTGTAGGTAGGGGACAATGGGCAGACTGGGTGGGCCAAGTGGTCCTTATCTGCTGACAAATTTTGTGTTTCTATGTAAAGTGAAAAGAGGAAGATTGGGGGGGATTGTTTGAGGGCAGGTGGGGACTGTGTAGAGGAGGATAAGGAAAAAGCTGGTGGTATGAACAGATACTTGTGTTCTGTCTTCACAGAGGAAGGAGGGGCCATATAAAAGTAGCAGGAGCACGGGGGAGGTGGGTCAGTCTTACAGAAGAGAGTCCTGAAGGGACTAACCAGTCTGAAAGTGGACAGAGCTGTGGGGCCAGGCTGCGTGCACCCAAGAATATTATGGGAGCTCAGGGAGGTAACGGCTGCACCTGACAGCCCTGTTCAACAGCTCGCTGGAAATAGGAGTGGACTGGAGGAGGGTAGATGCAATCCTGCTTCATAAAAGTGGTAGGGAGAAAGCTGGCAACTTACAGGTTAGTCAGCGTGACATCGGTGGTGTGAAGTTAATGGAGTCACTGCTACAGGAAAGGATTGTGGAGTAACTTTTAAATCAAGTGGGTTACAAGAACCGAAACATAAATGGATTCATGGCGGATGGGGTGGTGGGGGAGAGAGGTCATATCAGACAATTTTTTATCGTTTTGTTAGAGTAGGTGACCAGGGAACTAGATCAAGGCGGGGTGGTGGACGTTCCCTACTTATGTTTCAGTAAGGCTTTGGACATAGTACACCTTACAGTAATTATACAACCATGGATAAGTATGACTATAAAAAGTGCAAGTAAAACCATTCCCAGTGATGTGATGACAGTACAAAATTAATATACAAGTACAAAAATGTGAGAGAGATCGATGGGGATTTTTGGGGTGTGTTAGGGGAGGGGTTATGTGGGGGGAGGGGAGGAAGGATGAAGAAAAGGGGGAGGGAGAAAAAAGGAAGGTAAAAATGTGTAAAACGCAGGATGCAATCACTTATTCAACTGTTTCATAATGCTGACATAGATCTTAAAGCATCTGCTTATTAAAAATCTCAGCATAAAAAATATAAATATGTAAAGAAAAGATTCACCTGAAAGTGAGAGGATGGGACCTGGATTTATTTATTTAGTTTTTGTTTACCGGGTAGGTGCACTAGCCATAACGGACTATTTTCAGGCATGACCCGGGAGGCTACATAACAGTACATCAAAACACCATAACAATTATAAAATAGGCGATAGTGGTTGAGGGATACAGGAGAAAAAACATGTCAGGACTAGGCGTATGTTACAGTGCCAGTGGTAGGCCAGTAACAGAAACAGTAAGTAAAAGTGCACATAGTAGAAATAAGTTAAATCCATATTATACTTTGGATACAAAGAAACAATAGTAATGTCACAAAATACCTGAGTAAGTAACAAGATAGGTCAGTGTGATACAAAACGGAAACATGAATTCAGTGACTAGTATTGGCATGTAGTTAACAGACGACTAGGTTTAGAGGAGTTTTAGCACCAAATAAAAACCAAAATGAGACCTAAGTGCCTAGTGACATGACTAGATGGACTTTGCAGAGGGCAGTTTGCAGCAGAGGTGAAATGTGGGAGAGTCCGAGATATCAGTTCAAGGGGGATACGGAACATTTGCAGAGGGAGACCTTTTGGCAGTACAAATTAGAGGGGGAGATCCACCAGGACGCAGTGATCATTTCCGTTATTACTATATTTGTTATATAGTGTTCTGTATGTATTTTGGTCCTTGGTCTTTTTTTGCTGAGATTTACAGTAAGTGGATGCATTAGTATCTATTTATGTCAGTATTATGAAGTGGTTGATTAAGTGATTGTACTTTGTGTTTTTACACACACATTTATATGTTTTTATCTTCCTTTCCCCCCCATCTAAAACCCCCTTCCCCCAACCCGTTTATCTTCCTCCTCCTCGTTTCTCATTTTTTTACTATTTTTATGGCTCGTCTATCACTGGCATTGGTTTTACTTGCACTCTTTATACTTATTCGTGGTTGTACAATTATTGTGAGGTGCGCACCTTTAAGTGGGATATTTAAAAGTGTGTGACTTTGCTTCCTGTGACGTCCCTCCTGAGGAAGCACTTTTTTGGCACAAAAACATTTGACCGTAGTGGAGTGGGAGTTGTAGCCAGCACTGCTAGAAGGTCGGTAAAATTTGCACTTTTATCCTTCAGCTTAGGTTGAGTGTCTTCTTGTGGACTCCTGGACTGTGAGCCGCGCCTTGTGTGTGTCTTGATTACTCAGTTTTGATTTGCAGCCAGTCACTTGATTTTTAGCTTCCTTTGATTGTATAGACTGGGTAAGAAATTGGTCATGGGATAGGTTTTTACACCCCCACCAGCACAACTGGAAATCTGCCCAGAAGGGGCTGCAGTTATCTGGGGGGGGGGGGGCAGTACACTAATAAAAGGCACAGATGCACATGAAAAACAAGGATTTGAGAGCACCAGGCTCCGGCAGATATGGCTGCAGCCATTTTGCAGACCCCTGACTCCGCGGTTCAGGAAATCGGAGGGCTAGAAGTGCAGAGCTGCACCCAAGAGGATTGTAGAGGAATGATGCGGTTGTCACTGATGCACATGCCCAAGGTCACAGCTGTACTTTGCAAAGCCAAATCTCCACATAATATACCAATCGTTTTTAGCAGCTCGCAAAAGAGCAGCCTTTCATTTTCTGTAATTATCTGATGCTGGATGAAAAAACAGAATTTGCTCATGAGCAAGTTCACTGGCACTTCAGCGCCGCACACATTTGCTAGATGGGCTTTATTTGTATTTTGGCACCCAATCCCAGAAGCTCTAGGCACCATTACAATAGGAACAAGGTTAAGGCAAGGTCAAGTACAGTATTTCATCAATAAAATAGACATAAAATCAGATTCAAAAACTTATCAGCAAATGCTTTATTAAAAAGGTAGATCTTCAGGCCTTCTTTAAATGCCTACCTGTTTGGCCTCCTTCAGAGATTTTGGCAGCGAGTTCCAGAGGGCTGGGATGGCCACCTTGAAGGAATGATCCCCTGAGGTTTTTAGCCTGGCTCTTGGAATCGCCAGGAGGTCCTCTGTGGAGGGAACGTACCGGGACGGCTGGAGTAAGGTCAGAAAGGTAACTGCAGGAGCAGTTATCCCCTTGAATTAAGGTCAGGATTGATCCCCTTGAATTAAGGTTGGGATGACAACATTATCATTTTAATGAAAATGATACAACACTCTGTGTTTTTTGTAGCTCTGGTGCCAGATGTGCCATCACTGTGCATGTAGATGGCATGGGGCACCAGGTTACAGTATTTATAAAAATAGCTCAAGTGGACAGTTTCCCTTGAAGAAAGACTACAGGTTGTTTACAGCAACATTTATTTATTTCAGTTTAGGATAAATACCTTTGAGCCATGGGCTCGTTTACAAAGGGTCCAGATCGTAGAAGATGCACAACATGACGTAACATTAGTAGATACGTACGTGTTAAAAACGCCATTTAACAACAGGTTTATAAGTGCAGTTTCAACACCTACACGGTTGCTAGGACAGCAAGGGAGAGAACAGTCTACACTTGCAGAATAACCTTAAAAGCAGCACTACAAGAGTATGGTCCAGTGTTTAGTAGGTATCGAGGGGTGACCAGAGGCATGAGGGCCCTGGTAAGCTAGGGATGAGGGGGGCAGATAGGTGCAGCCATGGATGGCTTTGTCACATTGAGAGGTGTATGAGTGAGGTTTGGTTGGAGGAGCAAGGTCAGGGAGGAGCAGGGGAGTCAGTAAGAGGTCTAAGCCAGAGCAGGAGGAGTAGAGGGGTAGGAGGGGGAGCGATGAGGGGGGAGAGGGGGGTAGGATGGGAGAGTGAGGTGGTAAAAGGAGAGATGATAGGGTAGGGATTGTACAGTAGTAAGATCGGAAATCAGGCTGGCGTTGCCAGCTGACAGAAGCATTGACGGTCATTTTTGTCGGAAAGGCAAGACCGTATATCCATTTTGAATTGGCTAAGCCTAGTACATTCTGCTAAGGTAGCAGGCAGGTCATTGTCCCATTTGGGCCCACAGTAGGAGAGGGCCTTCTGGGCCAGGGTAGTTTGCTTAAAGGGTACTAGCAGCCCTCCCCTTGTGGCTCTTCTAGTGCTGATGGGGAGTTGTGTGGCTTCAAAGAGGGCAGATGTAGACTCTGGCATGAGCCTCAGCAAGGATTTTTTGCTAGTAGGCAAGCCTGGTATTGTATCCTGAGATGAAGGGGCAGCCAGACGGTTTCCTTGTAGAAGATACAAGAATGTGTAAGGTGGCGAGCACCCAGGACCAGTTGGCAAGCCTTGTTAAGAAGGGTTTTGACCCTTTTCAGTGATGTGTCGGAGTCAGCACCGTAGATGACAAGGCTGTAATCCACAGTGGAAAGTACTGAGCAGCAACTGACCAGTTTTAGGGTGTCTGGTGTCATAAAGTTTTGGTGTCGGTAGAGAATACCAAGTTTCATATTTGCAGATTTTATAACCTGATCGATGTGAGCAGAGAAGGTGAGGGTGTCATCCAGGTGAATCCCCAGGTATTTAAATGTGTCGACTTGGTCCAGTGTTCTCCTTTGTGGCTAAGTATCTTCAGGGGGGCTCCTCTTACCTTGCTCTGGGATGTGCTAAAAAACATGCAGTTGGTCTTTTTATAATTGAGTAGCAGTTTATTACTTGAAAACCATGATTCCAGCACTTAATAGGCCACCAGTTGACGCCATCCTCCCAAAAACAATAAATCTTAGACCAGACAGCATTTATACAGGGCATTAGCATACAAGCATCAGACGAAGGCGAACCATACTTGTGATAGACTACTGTTTATAAGGCATCATCAGCTAAAAGACAACCTTAGTGCGCAAGCACTGAGGCAAGGGTTACCCCACAGGGCACTGGCCAGGAAGTCAGGTTTAAAAGAAATACAAAATCATCACACATACCCCCATAATGCAAAGCATCGTGGGCTGTATATGTGGTGATTTGCATATACATCCCATGATGCTTTGCATTATGGGGGTATGTGTGATTTTGTATCGGCTAAAAGCCTGTCTGAGCCTAGATGCTGAAAAAAGCATTTGATAAGGTAGTACGGAAATTCCATTTCGTGGTTCTAGAGCAGTTTGGCTTTCCAGAACAGTTTATTAAGGATGTGAAGCCCCCCTATATTCCTCCCCGTAGGCCTGCATACAGCAGATGGTGGTGTATTTCCCAGATTTGACCTGCACGGAGGAATGCAGCAGGGCTGCTCCCTGTCACACCTGTTATTTTGCTCTTTACATACAGTCATCGGTCACCGGATCCGTTAAAACCCCCAAATAAAGGGAATAGACCTGAGGGGGTTTGATTAAAAAAACAAAAGCCCTGCATGCAGATGACTTAACTATTATACCTGGCAGACCTTGATGAATTGATTTAGGGAAGTCTGAAGAGCTTCAAACTCTGTAGGACACATGCAGGATATGTCCTGAACAAAACGAAAACAAGAGGTCCCTAAATTCCATTATTTTCCCTCACAACAACTGAGAGACATCTTTCCACTGAACTGGCAGGCCACCCACATAAAATACTTATGCAGGCATGCACGTCAGTAAAGACCCAACTAAATTAAAGGCCAGCTTTATACCCTAACAACTAAAGTGCAGGGAGATCTTAAAAGGTGGGCCCTGATAATCTTTCCATTATATTCTGAAATTGAATCCTTAACAATGAGGGTATTCCCCAGATACTTGTTCTAGTGTGTACAGATCTTAATCGCTAGAAAGCAGTTTACCCACTGGCAAAAGTCATTTTCTGCATCCCTTTGGGCAGGCAGGTGGCCCCTTATCTACTTCAGGCTTAATGCAGCAGTACAAGTCGGGGAGGGGGGAAGAGCAGTATCGGATCCGGAACTTTATTACTGTGCAGTACACATTAGAACATTACTGCTGTGGTTAGTCTCCTCATATAAATCTGCTCGGAAGAGGAAAGAACCAGATTGAGGAGGTCAGAGCTCCCCTAGTGGCTAGGGCCCTAGATGTTGGTTACAGGTGGAAAAACACAGACATGCTAGTGGGTGTCCAGAACACATTGCAACATTGTAGTGTGTGAGATGAGCTGAAGGCATACATACACCTATGGCCAT
This sequence comes from Neoceratodus forsteri, assembly GCA_016271365.2. Classification (NCBI taxonomy): domain Eukaryota; kingdom Metazoa; phylum Chordata; order Ceratodontiformes; family Ceratodontidae; genus Neoceratodus; species Neoceratodus forsteri. Next base: position 74,210,091 of record CM028133.1, on the reverse strand, counting down.
TTTGGATACAGATGCTTGGCATGATGGGGACTTGCTTACTGATCAAATTCCTGGCTCAAGAGACCCTATTAGACCTTCATATACTTAAATATTCTAGTTAAACAATTCTAATGTGTTCAGATACTTGCAGATGAGGGCATATATACAAACTCAGAACAGACATTCTGCAGATCCCCTGCCAGTTGGTAACCTAAAGGGCAGAATCCAGAATATATTGGGGGGAGGGGATAGCAACAGGAGAGATCTCAATACTATATAAGGTGTTCCGAACCCAAGACACAATGCAAGCGGCCAAGCTGAAACCAAATGGGAGGGGGAGAACAACCTCACACTCTTGGACAGTGATTGGTCTCAGATCTTCCAATCCACCTTTAAAACAACATGCTCTCCATTATGGGACGGATATAGCTGGACAGTTAAAATGTGCTTATTCTACTCACCAGTAATACAAGAGAAATGGGCATTAGATATGTCACAAGGGTGCTGGAGAAAGGGTGCATCGTTCATATATCTTTTAGTCCTGCCCCAAAGTAGCAGAGTACTGGGAGGAGGTAGCAGTCCTAGTGGAGTTATTTGGCTTAGACACCCCACTGACCCCAACACAAGCCATCTTAGGGCTCCTTTCTGATGGGATTAGAGGTAAAGATACAGTACGCCTAAGGAGAATACTGGTACTAGCAGCACTGAAGGCCATATCCAGGAGCTGGTTGAGGCCGCTCCCACCAGTGAGCCAGTAGTGGTTAGAAGTTGTACAAGAGATTTGCAAGATGGGACAACTTGTGTTCCAGGTTAACCCTCACTATTTCTAGCCTACAGGCTCCTCACCTCCCTCGGTTACCATATAGTTGCACTGGACTATGAATGCATTGTATAATGTGTGGCAAGGCCTCCCTGAGGTGGCTTACTACCAGCTCATATCATGCATTGCTTTAGCTACCAGTTGTATAGGTCTTAACTGCTCATTAGGTAAATATGTTGATAACTCTACTCTGTTTTAGCTACCAAATATATAGGCATTAATCAGTGCTCATTGTACTTATACTCTGTATGATTGCTCACCCACATTTATTCTATGTATGTACTGTATGAATATCTGTTTTATTCTGACGTGGAGCCTTTGGAAACGAGTCTATGACTCAAAGGGTTGTAATTCCAATTTCCTAACTAAATTAATAAACACATGGAGGATATCTGCATGACTAAATGGCTTGGGTGGACCCTGTTATAAGGGAACAAGATCCGAAGTACATACCATGGTCTGTGCAGAGGGCACACACTAGGCGAAGGAAGGAAAGGTATAGAGGGCAACTGAGGATACTAAAGGGCACACGGTAAAATAAGGAATGGATTTGGTGGGGATTTTTGTCTAAGAGGCAGCCGGATACAGTATCAAACCTGCCTCTTAGCCAAAAAAGTCCTTGGGATCATGCCCCCGGGCATTGAAAAGCTTCTCATTGACCACCACAGCACCCAGTGAACTAGAAGTTCACAACAACTAACCTTCCTTGTCCCCAGATGCTGGACTACTATGGGACAGAGGGCCTTTGCCCACAGAGCACCACAGTGGTACAATACTCTCAACAAAGAAACTCTTACTGCTGCTGCTCTTGGCCCTTTTAAGAGACAACTCCGACCATCTCATTTCAACTAGTCGTTGTGACTGCCTCACGTAATCAGGGGCCCACCGCTCACTGCCCTCCACTTCAGTCTTGACAGCTACCTCTCCTCTCCTTGCGCTTTCTGCCTGCCTACCCCTTGCCCCTCTCCCCAGGCATTTCCTGACTTTTATCCCTCCCCTTTAAAGCTCTTACCCTCACCCTCTACCCTCCGACAATGGCCTTCCTGCTTGCATACCCCCTTCCCTCTCACCTGCAGTGCTTATTTCTAAGATTGCCCTTGGCTGGTATGTCATGCTACCTAATATTTGGCACATTTTGAATTACTGGAATTTCCTAAGTCTGTCTCTTGCTATTTTTTATTGTGTAACTATGTATTATTATGTTGACCTTTGTATGTATGTATACCCCCCATTCTTTCGACGTGGAACCTTTGTAAACGAGCAGTTCCTGCTCAAAGGTATTTGTAATCCTAGATTTCAATAAAATAAAAAATAAAATAAAATAAAAAAGAGGTTATAAAGATAGCAGTGAACTGTACATTTTTTCACCGTTTTTTATTTTTGCTCCCACCCCTCCTCCTTCTGGCCCACATATTGCCCCTGTTTCTCCCACCAAACTTGCCCCTTGGCTGCTTTCTGTTGGGACACATATCCAGTCCAGAACTCTGGAAGCCTTATGGGGCTGGCTTGCTTGTCTCTGCCAGAGGCCTGCCCTGGCTGTCTTTGTGGAGTAACAGATGAGTTCCTTGTTTCCCCCACCTCCATTGACCGGCCTGTCTCTGTCAGGGGCAGCGCCATGGCCTAGTGGAGGAGCGTCGCTTCTGGTATCCAAAGGGGGCATGTCTGAGTGAGTCGAGGAGGGTCCAGGCATGGGGAGAGGCAGAGAGGTCATCATCCAGTGTACTGGTGTAGCATTTTCCCTTTTCCTTGTCCCTGCCAACCCTCCTCCCCATTTGCTTGCATGCACGCATGGATGGCCTGGTGGTGGGTGCTTGACAGCACGTGGTCACCCATGCTGTTACCTCTCCCAGCCACCACAAGGAGCTGCTAGAGAGTGGCATTGCAAGCTACCTGCCCCCCTCCCTGAGGAGGGCTTTCAAAGGGAGCTCATTCACCAGCAACTACACTGGCACGTAGGAGTCCCCTGTGGCATAGCCCATCAGGCGCATCGTCAGAAGGCTGACCGCAGGGGACTCTGAGAAGATAATGGCTGGCGGGGTGTCACAGGGTCAACCAGATGGAAATAAAGATTGCAGCTAAGTGATTTTGTAAACACATTGTGTTTCAGCTAATCGGGACCTAAACTCCCTGAACTAGTGGCCTTGATGGAAGAGGGTTGCCTGGATATTGCGGCAGTCACAGAAACATGGTACACAGACAACCATGACTGGGATGTCAACATACCAGGATACACAATCTACAGGAGGGACAGGGAGGGTAAAAGAGGAGGAGGAGTAGCTCTCTATGTAAAGGAAGGGATCAGAGCAACAGAACTAAAGAGTAAACAGGGAACAGATGAGGCACTTTGGGTCACCCTGGAGACAGGAAATGGCACCACAATCCGCATGGGGGTTGTATACAGACCCCCATCTCAGTGGGAGGGAATGAACAAGGAAATGATAGAAGGCTTTCTTAGAATGGCAGAAAAAGGGGAGATATTGTTGATGGGGGACCTGAATATGCCAGATGTTAACTGGAGCACCTTTGCTGCAGGCACATCCAAGAGCAGGGTCATTCTTGATGCCCTACAGGGGGCATGCCTCAGACAGCTAGTATCGGAACCCACTCGGGAAGGAGCAGTCTTAGCTCTGGTACTTTCAAATGGGGATGGAGAAAGAATCTCAGATTAAGAAGTGGGTAGCCATCTGGGAACAAGCGACCACCAAACAGTGTGGTTCACGATTAACACAGCCATACAATCAAGCCATACAGAAGCAAGAGTACTAGACTTCAGGAGGGCTGACTTTGGGGAAAATGAGAGAGTGCCTCAGAAAAGCACTAGCAAACAGGCAAGAAGGAGGGGTGGAGGAACAATGGGGAGTGATCAAAACAGCCATCACAGAGGCAACAAGCCTTTGTGTAAAGCAAATCAATAAAACACAATGAAGGAAAAAAACGCTGTGGTTCACAAAAGAGGTGGCAGGGAAGGTTAAGGAGAAAAGGACAGCATTCAGGAAATATAAGGAAACACAGAAGGAGCAGGACAGAGAACTTTATCAGTTAAAGCAGAAAGAGGCTGGGAAGGCAGTCAGAATAGCAAAGGCCCAAACCGAGGAAAGGATAGCCAATTCTGTTAAGAAGGGGGATAAGACCTTTTATAGGTACATTAGGGAGCGAAGAAAGACCAAAGGAGGGATACTGAAGCTTAATAAAGGGGAGGGAATGTGGGTAGAGGGTGACAGTGAAAAAGCAGGGATACTGAACGAATATTTCTGCTCAGTATTCACAAAGGAAGAGGAGGGGAGTTACCTAAACCAAACAAGAGAAACACTCTGAAGACGGGGTCGATACCAGTCCATTTACAGAAGAAAGGGTTCTGAAAGAACTAATAAAATTGAAAGTGGACAAAGCTAGTGGGGCCTGATGGGATTCACCCAAGAATTCTAAAAGAACTAAGGGTAGAACTAGTGACATCGCTGACTACTCTCTTTAACAAATCATGGAGGATGGAGTGGTACCGAGGACTGGAGGAAGGCAGATGTGATTCCTCTTCACAAAGTGGGAGCAGGACAGAGGCAGGAAACTACAGACCAGTTAGTTTGACCTCAGTGGTAGGGAAAATGATGAATCACTCTGAAGGAAAGAATTGTTGAGTACCTAGAGGCCAGTGGGGCACAGGACCCAAGACAGCATGGATTCACGATGGGAAGGTCATGTCAGACCGAATCTAATAGATTTCTTTGACTGGGTGACCAAAGTAGTAGACCAGGGAGGGGCTGTGGACATGGTCTACCTAGATTTTAGCAAGGTATTTGATACAGTCCCACACAAAAGATTAATACACAAGATAGCCAGCCTTGGAATGGGTCCCAAGATGGTAGCCTGGATAAAAGATTGGCTAGAGAACAGGATGCAAAGGGTAGTAGTAAATGGAGTACACAGTGAAGAAAGGAGGGTTACTAGTGGGGTACCGCAGGGTTCAGTACTGGGACCGGTCCTTTTTAATGTCTTTATAAGTGACATTGCAGAGGAACTGGAAGGAAAAGTATGTCTCTTTGCAGATGACACAAAGATCTGCAACATGGTTGATACACAAGATGGAGTGGAAAGGATGAGAAGGGACTTGGGAAGGTTGGAGGAATGGTCAAATGTATGGCAGCTCAGATTCAATGCAAAGAAGTGCAAGGTAATGCACATGGGAAACAAAACCCAGGGAAGCGGATACAATGGGGGGTGAGATTCGACAACAGTAAAAATAGAAAGGGACCTGGGGGTACTATATCAGATGACCTAAATGTGGGCAAGCAATGTGAGAAGGCAGTAAGGAAGGCTGGGGGATACTGGAATGCATAGAAGAGGCATCAATAGTAGAAAACAGGAAGTTGTTATTCCTCTGTACAGACAGTTGGTGAGACCCCATCTGAGTACTGTGCAGTTCTGGAGACCTCATCTCCGCAAAGACATAGACAGAGTGGAGGCTGTCCAGAGGAGGGCAACCAAAATGTGGCAGGGTCTGCACCAGAAGACATACGTAAGAAAGGCTAAAGGAGCTTAATATGTATACTCTGAGGAAAGAAGGGAGAGAAGGACATGATAGAAACTTTCATGTACCTCAAGGGAATTAACAAAGTCCAAGAGGGTAGCATCTTCCAGAAAAGAGATGTGCAAGAACAAGGTACAATTTGAAGATGGGGGAACGCTCAGGTGCATGTGAGGAAGTGTTTTTTCACAGAGAGGTTGTGGATGCATGGAACAGCCTCCTGAGGAGGTCGTGGAGTCAAGAACAGTGGGGGACTTCCAGAATGCATGGGACAGGCATAAGGCAATCCTAGGGGCGGGTAAGAGGAAGTAAGCTGTTGGTTAACTAGGATCTGCAGCTTATCTGTTAGGTAGGAAAATGGGCCAACTAGGTGGGCCAAGCGGTCCTTATCTGCCATCAAATTCTATGTTTCTAGGTCCTGCGTTTTTTTGTCCCTGAAATGCTGACAATTCTTTTTTGATGTGCTTGTTAAATGCATGCTTGTAACACAGTGCTGTGAATTTGTATGTCTAACAAAAGAAAGGGAGGAAACCACTTTGGTTTACAACAGAGGTGAGGGAAGCAGTCTGGGAGAAAAGGAAAACGTTCAGAGCCTACAAAGCTTTGCAGGGGTGGCGGACAAAGAAGTTTACAGGGAAAAGTTTAGGGAAGCCGGAAAAATAGGAGGGCCAAGGTGGATACATGGAAGAAAATGTCGAGGGAGGCCAAAAGGTGGAGACAAAGCCAGCCAGTCGGTGCAGCGGTTGGATTCCCGTTTGCGACACTGGCGACCCAGGTTTGGGACTGGCCGGGGAGGATGCCTGAGTGTCCGGACCAGTCAGCTCCTCCAGGGGTTACATTGGCTTGGGGGTGGCCTGACTTCTGGCAGTGGCGGAGGCACCGCAGCCCCGATGCCTGTAACAGCAGGGGAGAGCATGAAGAACGTTGGCACAAGCCTTGGTGTTGTGGTGCATCACGCTCTGGGAGGGTATACACTGAAAAAATACCTCTTCCAGTGTGACACAGACGCGAGGATCCGATAGGGGTTCCTCACCCACTGGCGGCCGCAGTACCAACCAGGCTCCACGATGAAGACTTGGATTTCCTCTGGGGAGGGGGTTCGGGGTGCCCCTTCCTTCCACCGTGTCCCCGCCTGGGTGGTAAGCCAAGGGCTCCATGGGAGGAGTCTCGAGGGAAGAGGCACAGTAGTCGGGTGTCAGTGTTGGGTTGGAGTGAGGGTAAAAATAGAAAATTTAAAACGGGGGGGGGGACTAGAAGTTTTTTTCAGGTATGTGAGTGACAGAAGGAGAAGCAGGCAGGGGATTCTTTACCTTGGAATAGATGACCTTCCGAGGTGGTGGCTGCAAAGTCAATATCAACTTTAAGCACAAGTAGAACAAGTATTGAGAACAAACACATGGCACTGGCACGGACTAGGCTGGGTGTCTTAGAGGACAGAACACTGGTGCACATTAGGTCCCCGCATACCTCGCTTGGCCAGTCTTGATGGACCACAGGTCACCATCTGCTATCCTCTTCTGTGTTTCTGTGATGAAACTCAAAGAGGAGGGGGGAGCTCAGATAGAGGTGGAGGAGGAAAAGCCGAATCTGCCCAGTGACTACTTCACCTCAGTCTTCACAGTTGCTGAAGGAAGGGGCCAAAATTAAGAAGCAGGGGAAGGGTGGGAAGGGAGATGGATACAAGCCCCCCTTTACAGAGGGTAGGGTATTAGAGGAATTGGGAAAACTGTAGATGGACAAAGCAGTGGGCCCCTGATGCAATCCACCCCAGTGGTACTAAAGGAGGAACTGGCGCACCACCTCACAAGATTATTTAATGTCTCTAGACGTGGGGGAGTCTCGGGGATTGAAGAAGAGCTGTTGTGGTGCCTTTACACAAGGGAGGAGGAAAGGATGAACCGGGCCATTACTGCCTGGTTAGCCTTACCTCTAGTGATGAGAAAACTGATGGAAGCACTTATCGGTCACTCAGTCAAAACTTTATTTAACCAGGCATATCACCATTAAGCAAGCTCATTTTCAAAGTGCTCCTGGGTGGAACAGGTACATGAAAGATAAATAGGTAATGCATAAAAAAAAAATACAAATGACAATAATTGTATTACAAGAATGTCGGAGATAGAGAACATATAATAAATGTAAGTACATTACAGCTAGACTGAGTAATTTCACATATCTTCTGGTGTGCCCCCTAGCGCAAACGTACCAACGTACAACAGCCACAGCCTACAATAATCAGATATCCCCTACAGGAGTATTTTTTTTTTTTTTTCCCCCTATTTTTTGTCACCTCCACCGACCTCTCTCCAGTGAGGTCACTCAGCTTACAGCTCTGCCCGCCTGCCTGAAGCCCTGTCGTTCATCAGACTCCCCATCTCTTCCAATGCCGCCCTGACCCCCCAGGTTTGAATCCTCTGGGGAAGGACCACCACACCTCTGGCGCCCTTTCTACACTATTGTCTGGTGACTCTGGCTTGAGGAAGGACCCGAGGAACACCTCCGGAAGGCACGGCATTGGGCGTGGGGCCTTAGCTCCTGGACTTTCCTTCGCCTGTGTGTGGGAAGGGTTTTTCACCCGTCCCCCTCTGATCACTTTGTGCCCTACAGAAACTGTGCCAAGGTAGGAACACTTGGGCTGTTATGCATGAACATCTTGTCCTACAAACTGGAGTTTAGTTCCTCCAAAACCCACTCTGGCATTCCCACTGGGTCAGTCCTGGGGAGCCAGCACTGTGCAGCATCACAAAGAAAAATGCTTCTCTCAGCTCAGGAAGTTTCCCACATTTTATTTGGTTTCCAAGACTAGATGGTCCTTCACCCACACTGGGCTATGCCACAGGAGACGACTTGGTGCTTTGGGAGCAAACTAAATATTGAAATAGGACAGGAGAGAGTTGATCCCTCTCCTGAGGGTCTGCTCAGTCAGACTAACTCAAAGCTCTGAGTAAGCAACAGACACCCACTAGAACATTCCATTGTGACTTAGGATGCTCCGAGGCCTCTTCCACTTGGAACCTTTATCCAGAAGACTGACAGGTTTGCGGGGGAGGGGGCTGAAAGTTAACCTTTTGCTGTCCAGCCTTTCTAAAAACCAAAAACCATTACATTACGTAGGGTTTTAGTAACTGCAAAGAGTGGGACACATGGGTTTCAGTTATTTTTAATAGTTTGAAACGTATTTGCTGAACAGCACACCAGCTCCCCTCCCTTAGGTTTTACTCCCTTCATGTGCCTATCCCATCCATGTTTTAAAGTAGTCACTGAATTGGCTTTTACCATTGGCTTTGGTAGAATGTTCCAGGTGTGCACACCACCCACTTTCTGCTGAAATACTGCCCAACATCCCCTTTGAATCCACTCACCAGCCACTACCCATGTCCCTTGTTGCTTTGTTTTCATTCATCATGAATAGATGGAACCCAGCAATCTACCCAGTTGATACCCCCTCACAAACAAACTTCTAGGTCTCCGTCATGGATTTCAGGAGGGTGGACTTTACTAAGATGGAGATATGTGTTAAGAATGCCCTGGTGGGGAGGGACGAGTCCGGGGGTTGAGGAGCAGTGGGCCCATGTGAAAGGAGCAATAGTGGAGGTGACCAGCCTTTGCATTAGGCAAGTAAACAAGTGCAATAGAAAGAGAAAAACACTATGGTTCTCAAAGGAAGTGGCTGGGAAGGCAAGGGTGAAAAGATGGGTTTCAGGAAATAAGAAGTTTGACAATCCACCTCTCTCTGGACTGTAACAGCTTTCAGAGAAGTGTTTGTCTTTGGGTATTCACTGCTACCAGCTGGGTTTGCCCAGCACCGAACACCCACTTGCACAGAACTGGGAGGTCAAACCTGCAATTGCACAGATCAAAGTCTGGTAGTGTGTCTCTCGGGTGGCGGATGCTAAACAAAGTTTTGCCTCAGCCAGTGGAAGCCATTAAAATTCCTTATAAATAATTAAAAACACAGCCACAACTGTTGAGTAAATAAATATTTTTTTTTTTTACTTAACAGAATGTCAAAAGTAGCATTACAGAATATATATGTTTACCACAAGAGAATTATGCTGTTACAAAAAAAGTAAACATTTTTAAATAACAGATGACAAAAAAAAGATTATTACTGAGCTATGCTATTACACTTTTGCCCTTCCATATCCATAAAGAGAAACTGGGCCCTATGCTATCTGCCAGCTCCCATGGGCATAGCTAGAAGGGTAGGCCCCAAGCTTGGCATCTCTGATGTAACGTTCCCAGCAACTCCCAAGGGCAACTACAGTACAACTGTCTTTCCGCATCTTGCATTCATTCTTGATAATAGGTGATTCTTGTTCCCCCTTTGAATGCGCCAGCCATTTACCTTGATTTATTTAATTGCTTCAATTAGACTGAACTCCTATCAGTGTCCAATTATATTCATTTTCACCTTCAGTTTATATCTGAGTGATCCACTCCTTTCGAACTATGAGTCTGTGTATATATATCCATTTCCCTTCTTGGTCACTGTGTCTGAAATGTATTACTCTGCCCTTATCTAGATGCTGTTGGACAGTGGAATCCGTCTGTGTGTGTTTCAGACTGCTAAAAATACCAGCCTAAAATCCAAGCCATTAACCCCTTCCTTCCTATTTCTGTCACAGCAAGGAAATGCAGGAGGACAGGGTAGTGTACCTGGATAAAGGGAAGGAGGCAGGCAGGGAAAGCAGTCTGGAGTGCGAAGGCGCAAACAGAGGGGAAAAAATAGCACAGGAAGTTAAAAAAAGAAAAAAAAAAAGGGACAAGACATTTTGTAGGTACGTTAGTAAAAAAGAGAAAAACCGGGGGTGGGATTGTAAAGTTTTGAGGGGGAGTGTGGAAGGGGCCCTGGAAAAAGTATCAATACTGAACAAATATTTTTGTTCTGCATTCACAGAAGGAGGAGAAGGTGAGGGACCACAGTTAGGCAGCCTGAGCAAATATGGGAGGGAGGTGGACACCAGTCCATTTATGGAGGAGAGAGTCCTAAAAGAACTCTCAAAACTGAAAGTGGACAAGGCAATGGGACCGAATGGGATACATCTAGAATATTACGGGAGGTGCTGGCAGTACCATTGGCAGCCGTGTTCAATGAATCTTTCAATAGGGAGTGGTTCCAGAGGACTGGAGGAGGGCAGATGTAGTCCCTCCTCACAAAAGTTGGAGTAGGGAGGAGGCTGGAAACTATAGACCAGTCAGCCTCACCTCAGTAGTGGAGAAAATTATGGATTATTATGAATATTGAAATTATGAATCTAGGATTCAGGATCCAAGACAGCATGGATTAACAGTGGGAAGATCTTGTCAGACAAATCTAATTGATTTCTTTGACTGGGTGACTGGAGAAGTGGATCGGGGGAGCGGTGGATGTGGCCGCCGTCTACCTGGTTTTCAGTAAGGCCTTCTGTACCATTCCACATCGAAAACTTGTGAACAAGCTGGGCAGCCTGGGAGTGGGTCATAAGGTGGTAAACTGGGTTAAGAACTGGTTGAGTGATAGAAGGTAGAGGGTCATGGTAAATGGAGTTCAGTCTGAGGAAAAGCACAGTGATCAGTTCTGGGGCCTGTCCTGTTAAGTGTCTTCATAAGTGACATTGTGGAGGGGCTGGAAGGGTGACACTAAGATCTGCAACAGGGTGGGCACTCCGGGATGGGTGGAAAAAATGAGGACGGACGTAGGTAAACTGAAGGAATGGTCTAGAGTGTGGTAGCTGAGACGCCATGTGAAAAAGGGCAAAATCATGCATTTGGGGCGCAAGAACGCAGGGGAGGATTATATGATGGGAGGTAGGGAGATACTGATGGTCACCAAACAGGAAAGGGATTTGGGAGTAATCCTATCTGATGACTTAAAGGTGGCCAAACAATGTGCCAAGGCTGTGGGGAGAGCCAGTGGGATGCTGGAGTGCATAGGGAGAAGTATCGCCAGCAGAAGAAAAGAGGTGGTGATGCCACTGTACAGATCATTGGTGAGGCCTCATTTGGAGTACTGTGTCCAATTCTGGAGGCTGCATCTCCATAAGGACATAGATAGGGTAGAGGTAGTTCAAAGCAGGGCAACAAAGATGGTGCAGGGTCTGCACCAAAAGTCATATGAGGAGAGACTGGGACACCTCAATATGTATACCCTGGAGTAGAGGAAAGATGGGGGAGATACGATAGAAACCTACAAATATCTAATGGATGTAAATAGGGTACAGGAGGGTAGCATCTGTCAGAAAAGGAAGATGTTCGGCCGGTCTGTCGGCGCAGCGGTTGGATTTCTGCTTGCGATGCCGGCGACCCAGGTTCTGGAGACGTATCTGGTCGCTGGAGGGCGGCTGGGAGGGGAGAAGGGATAGAGCGTCCCATGACTGCTCTCTGTGGGGAGGGTGGGGTAGTGTCCGTGCAGGATGGACTCGGCGAGGCCGGGAGTCGCGCAGCTACCTGCACTTGAACATAATTGAGGCGGGGCAGATGCCATGCGTCATTGCATGTCCCCGCCTTCAGGAAGGAAAAAATGGAAAAAGGAGGGGTGGGTCCTCCATGTCTATGAAGCCCTCCCTGGGTTTCAATTAGCCACCATCGCCAGCACTACCAAATAGTTACTGGTTCCGCAGCAGTGGAATTAGGTGAACCAGTGCCGTGGCCCCACCCTCCATGGGGTAAGCCAGGGGGTGATGGGAGAATGCTGGCAATCGACGGTTGGTGGGAGCCCGGGGGCCATGACCAGGGCAGAGAGACTGACGGAGGACCTGCCAGGTGAAATAGAAAAAATATTTGTAGGTTTTTGTCACATCTCCCCTGTCTCTCCTCTCCTCCAGGGTATATATGTATTGAGGTCTCCCAGTCTATCCTCCTATAACTTTTTTGGTGCAGGCCCTGCACCATCTTTGTTGCCCTTCTTTGAACTGCCTCCATCCTGTCTATGTCCATATGGAGATGTGGCCTCCAGAACTAGATACCATATTCCTAATTAGGCCTCACAAATGATCTGTACAGTGGCATCACTACCTCCTTCCTCCTGCTGGTGATACCTCTCCCAGTGCACCTCAGCATCCCACTGGCTCAGCCCACAGCCTTGTCACATTGTTAGTCCACCTTTAGGTCATCAGATATTATTACCCCCAAATCCCTTTCCTGTTAGACCATAAGTTCCCCCTTCCCAAAATCATGTAATCCTCCCTTTGGGTCCTGTATCCCAAATGCGTGATTTTGCACTTTTTCGCATTAAATCTCAGCTACCACGCTGTGGACCATTCCTCCAGTTTACCTAGGTCCCTCCTCAATTTTTCCACCCCTCTTGGAGTGTCCACCCTGTTGCAGATCTTGGTGTCATCTGCAAAGAGGCACACCTTCCCCTCCTGCCTCTCCGCAGTGTCACTTATGAAGACATTAAACAGGACTGGGCCTAGGACAGATCCCTGTGGCACCTTGCTGGTCACCCTTTTTTCCTCAGATTGAGCACCATTTACTACGACCCTCTGTCTTCCGTCACTCAACCTGTTTCTAACCCAGTTTACCACCTTGTGACCAAACCCCAGGTTGCCTAGCTTGTTCACAAGTCTTCTGTGTGGAATGGTATCAAAGGCCTTACTGAAATCCAGATAGGCCACATCCACCGCTCCCCCCCGATCCACGACCTTAGTCACCCAGTCAAAGAAATCTGTTAGATTTGTTTGACATGACCTTCTCACTGTGAATCCATGCTGTCTCGGATTCTGTGCTCCACTGGATTCAAGGTGTTCCACAATCCTTTAAGTAGTGATCCCTTTCCTGTTTGGTGACCTTGGTGGTTGCCAATCTCTAACCTTCCCTTTGTTGGGAAGGTAATTGAAAAGGTTGTGGTGCTACAACTGGAGAATCATTTGACTGTCCACGACATTTACGAACCTCTCCAATTCGGTTTTCACAAGAGGCATAGTACTGAAACTGCTCTGGTTCGTGTGCTCGATCTCTTGATGGCGAGAGATCAGAAGCACCGTTCTGTCTTGGTACTTCTTGATCTCTCTTCGGCTTTTGACACCGTGGACCATGGGGTGCTCCTCAAGTGCCTGAGGTTCATCTGTGGCCTATCTGTTACATTTCTCAGATGGTTTAAGTCCTTCCTCACTGGCAGAACTCAGAGAGTGATGTCGGGGATATTTTTTCTTCAGATCCATTCTCTCTGCCACTTGGGGTCCCCCAGGGCTCTGTGTTGTCCCCCATGTTGTTCGTTGTTCGTGGTGTACATGTTGCCCCTTTGAGACATTGTAAGACGGTATGGGCTGAGGTTTCACTGCTGTGCTGATGATACCCAGCTCTGCCTGTCTTTTGCACCCGACCAGGATAGTGCACATTTGGTACTTAACTGCCTCGCTGAAATTCACAATTGGATGAATTCCAGCTGGTTGAAGTTGAACTCAGGAAAGACTGAGGTGATGGTAGTGGATCTGGGTTGCCGGACAGAGGGGTTGAGGGCTGGTTAGCCTTCTGGAATTTGTCTGGGAGGCACCCAGCTTCTTTCCTCTGAACGGGTGCGAGACCTGGGGTAATTCTTGACGATGGGCTGACACTGCGATCTCAGGTGTTGTCAGTCAAGTCCTCTCTTTACCATCTGAGGAACATCGCCAGGATCAAGCATGTGGTTCCATCTGACGACCTGCCTGTGCTGATCCACGCCTTTGTGACCTCGCGCGTTGATTACTGTAACTCCCTGCACCTAGGACTTCTGGGGATTGATATCCACCGCTTGCAGCTAGTGCAGAACGCTGTGGCCCGGTGGCTGATGGGGACTCCCTAGGTATGTCACATCACACCGGTGCTGCGCGAACTGCACTGGCTGCCTATTCAGTGGCAGATCACCTTCAAGGTCAGGCTTCTGACCTATAAAGCCCTACAAAGATAGGGCCCGGACTATCTGAAAGAGCTCCTGTTCTCCTGCTGCCCCGTGGGACCACTCCACTCATCTGACGAGGGGTTGCTGGATATTCCCAGCGGGCCCATGCTTTTATGTATGTGGCCCCAGCCCTGTGGAATTCTTTACCCCGTCAGTTATGGGAGTGCACGACCATGGAGGGCTTTAAGAAGGCTCTAAAGACCTACTTATGGCACCATGCTTTTATAAATTGATTTATTTTACTGTTGTTTAGCGCCTTGTTAGGTGAATGACGCTATATAACAATATTATTATTATTATTATTATTCCATAATCTTCCTCACTGTCGAGGTGAGGCTCACTGGCCTGTAGTTTTCAGCCTTCTCCCTACTGCCACTTTTGTGAAGAGGGACTACATCTGCCCTCCAGTCCTCTGTAACCACTCCCGTATCGAGTTACTCATTGAACAGGGCTGCCTCCTGTAGTTCCCTTAATATCCTAGGATGTATCCAATCTGATCCTGTTGCTTTATCCACTTTCGGTTTTGCAAGTTCTTTTAGGACTTGCTCTTCTGTAAATGGGCAGGTGTCCATCTCCCTCCCATATTTATTCACGTTGCCTAACTGTGGTCCCTCACCACCTTCTTCTGTGAAAACAGAACAAAAATATGTGTTCAGTATTGATGTTTTTTCCAGATCTCCTTCCGCACACTCTCCTTCTTCCCCTTTAATGCTTGCTCACCCACATCTGGATTTTCTCCTTTCACAAATGTACGTATAAAAAGTCTTGTCTCCTTTTTTACCTCCTGTGCTGTTTTTTCCTCTGTTTGTGCCTTTGTGCTCCAGACTGCTTTTCCTGCCTCCCTCTGTTTACCTAGATACACCACCCTGTCCTCCTCCTGCATTGTTTCCCTGTATTTCCTGAAAGCCATCTTGTTTGCCCTTACCTTCCCGGCCACTGCCTTTTGTTATGTTTTAGCTGGTGGGCTGTGGTTGCAGAGCAGATGTGTGTGAGGATGGTAATTGAACCTCACCTGGTGCTGTTCCCAGAATACCAGGTAGGATCTTGGTGTAGTGCACCACCAAGCTGGCATAGCAGGTTGTGCCATTTTGCTGTATTTTTTTTTTCTCCTTCAGCAACTAATGTCCTTGACAGAGCAAAAGTAGAGTGGCTGATGTAGTGTTTAATGCATTCGTGACTCATTTGGTTGCACATCATTATACCTGACCCACTATGGGTTCTGGATGAAGTCACTTCCGTTGTGTTACGTGTTCTATATGATGTCATTTCACGTATGGGTGCACAAGATTGACATTTTGCATGACTTTTGCAGGGTGGCCTCTTTTCCTCGCAAGAGAAGTTCTTTCACGAGCTTTTTGACAGTGAGCTGGCTGCCCAAGCCACCGTGGAGTTTGAAAAGGCGATGAAGGAGTTGGCTGAGGAGGAGCCACAGTTGGTGGAGCAGTTTCAGAAGTTGTCCGAAGCTGCAAGCAAAGTTGGTAAGAAGGCTGGAGCGAGGATGGGACTGGATGGCTGGTCATGTTGGTATTTGCCTACCTGCAGGGCTTCAGAAACCATGATGTAGAACAGTTGAATTATGTCAAACTTGTAAAATTGGTTTGCTTGTGGCAGAGCAGCAGCACCGCTACTTGTGATATCAGCAGTCTGGGTTCAGGGGCAAGCCTGGACTATCAGAGGGTTGGTGGGGGGGGAAGGGGTGGAGCAGAATCCTTTGTGGAGAAGGGAGGGAGGCCGGTATCGCTACATGAATGCCCCAGGGTGACCATATGTAGCAGTGCAGTGACTTTGGCCAGCCAGGAGGGAGGATGCAGGGCACACTCGGAATAGCATGCTTTTGGTGTACTTGTGCTTTGAGCATAACATGGTGTCTGTTGGGGGAGGGAGAAACAAAATGGAAAATTCATGGGTGTGGCAAAATGAATCCTGGAGCCCTTGGGTCCTGATTAACTGACTTGTCAACCTTCCCACCAAGACTTGGGCTGCTGGGGATTAAGGCTTGTGGATATGGAGAGGATACCTGACCGAGAAGGTAAGAAGAGGTTGGAAGGTTGCCAGCAGGCAGAAAAGTACAGCAGTGGCCCTCGAGAGGAAGAACAAAATGGTGGGGGCCGACCTGTCAACACAGCGATGGCGCTATTGCTCGCGATGCCGGTGAGTCAGTACTGGAACAAACCTGGATTGTCTGGGAGGGGACTAGGAGGAGCATTGAGTGTCCCGGGGACCTTCTCTGGGAAGGACATTGGAGTGATGCCACTGTAGCAGCACCATCTAGATGATCACAGGTGCAGCTGTGCGATAAGCGCACCATACAGGTGGGGAGATGCTAGCTGATGCCATTTGGCAAAATACTCTGTGTGCCTGCACATGGAATCACAACCACCATCATTTTGTGGGAGGGTGAGGGATTAAAAAAAAAAAAAAGTGAAAAATTTCCCCAGTGCTTGAGACCCTGGTATACCTGGGCACTGCATCACCACTTGACATACAGCACTTAATGGAGGTGCAACCCCAGCCCCATCCCGGGGCGATAGTCCAAGGCTGCATGGAGGCATATGAGTACTGGTGTTTTGGGTACTGGAGGGCCAGGTATACCCTGCGAGCTGTGAGTTGAGTGCTGTTTTAATAATAATAAATAAACTTTATTTTTAAATGCTTTATAATAATAAAGCGATTACAATAACATATAGCACAATTGTTACAATTACTAATGAGACACTAGTAAGCCTGATGCCACAAAAAGTTTTAGCGTCTGTTTAACCCCCATGGTTTGCACACTCCCGAGAGGGCTATAAAAGTATGCAAGAAAAAAGTGTATGGAAAAAATGTGTCAAAATTGGACTGGTGAAAAGCTATAACTTACAATTTTCAGTGTAGAAGTTGAAACCTATGTTAGTTTTACTTATAAAAATTTGTTACATTAGTTTTTTTTTTCAGTCTTGTATTGTTGCTTGGTCACTTGGACCAGTCCCTTTCTGGACCAACACTGTCACCCAACTTCCCTGGCACTTAATCTTCTTTGCTGGCATCCTGCCACACGACTTGGCTGGACGTGTTCAGTCATTGATATGGAGCCTGTAGGGGACTGGGCCATCACCATGCCATGGTCAAAGGGTTTTTCCTCCGTTTTGTCCCTTCGGGCCCTCGAATGTGTAATGATGTGATGTGTGCACGCTGCTTATGCAGACCCCCCCCCCCGCGTCCAGGTGTGTGATCCCCATTCCTTGGTGTCCCACAGTACTGCCACCTAGATTCCTTTAGGTGGCAGTCAAGCCATGGGACAGACCATCTCCTCTGCCTGAGGGATAAGAGCTGTCCTGCAGACGTTCAGTCCTTCCTTCCCCAGCCAGCCCCAGAGCGACCCAGGTCTGTTCCTGAACCCGGGTCACCAATCCGACAGGCAGTGAGGCAGTCAATATCTCAGTCTGCCACCCCACCGACTTGCATGACACAATAGGTTTTTAATGGGAACATAGGAGTACGGGGTTCCCTGAAGTCTGAAAGCCCTGGAAATGTCTTTATAACAAGGTATTGGTCTGACCTGTAGATTTATATCGTTATTTGTAGTTTAACCTTCAGGAGATGAATTGGGCACAATGCCTAGTTGACATGTGTGCCAGGGGAATTAGTAAGTGTGTGACACAGACGTGCAGTTTCAGACAATACGTATAAACCTACAACAATCTGAAATCAAGTGGATACCAAAACACTGGTGAAAACTGACAAATACTGTAGCTATGAGAGTCCTCAAGGCCATCACTTTCTTACCCCAGGAGTCCTTTAGCATCAGTAACTTTAGCAGCTAGCTGGCTAGGTACAACTGCTCCAGAGGTATGCCTTTAAGAGAATTTTATTTAAATGAGCTTTGGGCAACAGCCAATCAAAAACAGGAGAGGGAGTGAGCTGAGTGAGAGCAGCCTGAAGGCTTCAGAATTTTTTGTCCGTTGGACTGAGCAACATTGCCCCTGAGGTGCCTCTCAACTTTCCTTGTTGACAGCTTCCTTGGTCTTACCAGGGTGAATTTTTCCTCATACAATCATTTTTATTGTGTGCTGAGTGAAAGTTTTAAGTTTTGGTTAGCGCCACACTAATTTTATATTTTTAGCACAATAGCGCTGTTTTGACTTTAATTTTACTGCGATTGTTCAGTTCTTGCGCTGTTTTTGCCGTGGGTGCTTAATTTTGACGGTTCCTCCTGTTTCAACCTTTGAATCACAGAATGACAGAACATCCAACGCCGTTATTCGCACCACTTATTGCACATTATTTCAGCAAAGAAAACGGCAGACATAGGTGCTGACCCCACCCGCCAAACCAGTCGGGCCTTATAGGTGTGGGGTCAGCACTATATGGCACTTTTAACTGCGTTTTTTATTTTGCTGAAATAATGTGCAATAAAACGTTGTGGTGCAGATACTGAGCGTTGGATGGTGCCTTCATTTTCTGAGATACCGTGATTCCTGTTTGGATGGCACATCAGCGTGTGAAGCCTGCTTTTCTGTGTTCCTTCTGGTTAAACTTAATTCTTGAAGGAACCATCAATTTAGTGTCAGTTGCCTTGTTTTTTTTACCTCCGACCTCTTGGGATTTACCGCGAGGCACCAAATTGGGAGTTCAGTTTTTGACAGTTTTCTGGGGGTTCTGTGGGGATTGGCAATTACACAGAAACCCATATACAATACAAAACTGGACCTAAGCTGTCTCTGTCACAAGACTGGCTGGTGGCATTTCAACAGAAACCTGTGGGCAGTTGACCAGTATTACTGGGTTTTTCTGTTAAGATAAGCACTGAGATAGATCCCAGTACTACTACTACAAAAAAAATCACTTTTATAAATTGTCAGTTATTTAACTGGGGCAGGACTGGCTGGTGGTATATCACAGAAACCTGCACTTTGTTCGTGGGGTCCAGAACTTGGTTTAAATTGGCACATAGCAAAGAAAGGTTGATTATTGTGGCTGAGAATAAATCAGAGGCTTCCGATGAGGGGCCATCTAAAAGTACTAATAATAAAAATGTAAGCAGAGGTGCTGAGGAACCCTCCAGATCCCATCCAAAAAATAAAGCTTTCAAAGATGAAGTTCTTCACAAATTAAAAAAAATAATAATAAAATTGCTGAAAAAAGGAAGCATGATCAAGCAGCTGATAAAGTGCCTAAAAAGAAACTCTGCTCCCGTTGCTACTGGGAAGGCCAATAGCGAGACAACAGGCAGCTCAAAGCATAAAGAAGAAAAGCATATACAACCAAAGTCTGCGCAGGATCTTCCATCTGTGCAAGACATGGCAAAAGCATGGCAACTGTTTTAGACCCTACAAAGTATGGGTCCCCCTATTTACTGGGGCTGGCAAGCACTCTTCCACAGTTCTCTCCTCCTTAGACTGTGAGGATAATGCATATGACGAAGAACATTTTTATGATGCCCCTGTCATGGATTTTGAGGGCCTTGAGCCCCATGAGTCCCGGACCCTCTATTCGGGGACCCCTCAACTGACCAGGAGGACCCCTCCTCTGTGTTTACATTTTTACAAAATATGTTAGACACCTTGGACCTCCCTACGCTGGAGCCCAACCAGGATGTCGATGAAGACGAAGATTATAGGGAGATGAGAGATCTTTCAACCCCCAGATCTTGGTCGTCCCTGTCTATAATGCGTTCAGAAGAAATACCGTGAAGGAGCGTCAGACCCCAACTTCAGTGTCAGGGATTGACAAGAGGCTTGAGAAAAAATGCAGATTGTCTAGAACTAATACAGAGTTCCTGTCTGCACACCCTAGCTACGAGAGTATAGTGCGACAGGCAGCTTGTGAGAAAGCTGGGGTCTCCTTGTCCTCCTTACCTCTGGATAAGGACTCCAAGAAAATTGACTTTATAGCAAAGAAAATGTATGCCACAGCCTCCCTGCTTCTCGAACTTTCTTTGTACATGGCGTTTACAGCCAAATATCAGAAAGCCCTATGGAAGTCTGTTCTGGCCATTGCTCGCAATGGGTCAAATTCTATGGTGGAAAACTACCAAATACCAATTCCACATGGCAGACGACAACAGTGATGCTGCTTCTAGGACAGTGGTCCACGCCTTCTCTCTGAGACGCTTCGCCTGGCTTAGAACTACCAGTCTAACCACAGACACTCAGACCAAGGCCATGTATTTTCCCCTGTGATCAAATCATGTTGTTGGTGCTGGTCTGTCGGTGCAGTGGTTGGATTTCCGTCTGCAACGCTGGTGACCCAGGTTCAGGAACGGACTTGGGTCACTGGAGGGCTGGTCGGCGGGGACGGAAAGGAGCGTCCCAGGATGACTTGCCTTCCCCGGCGAGAGGGTGGGGAAGCACCTCGGTGCCTGCTGGCCCCTGGCGGAGGCTGGGAGCACAGCACGGCTGCCTTAGCTGCAACAGCTGGGAGTGGTGGATGTCAGCGTACGCCATGACATCAAGTGGCACACCACTCCCGGGGAAACAGGAAACTGCCCTGGCCGACCAGATGATGGTCCCTCTGATCTCACACTGCCACCGAAGCCTTGATAGCTGTTCCTGCCTCAGTGGCACTCTGGGCCAACTTGTAATAGTGTGCTGGATCCTGCCACTGGTGCCTTCCCTCTCAGAGGAGGGGGACCAGTCCGGCGAAAGGGATACACCGGATTATCCAGGAGGACTCATGATGTGAGGTAAGAGGCTAGTGAGAGGATGGGGAAGACCTTGTGAGGGGACCCGAAGGAGTGGCTGACCAGGATCGAGGAGGAGGGATAAATAAATCATACAAAAAAAAAAAATCATGTTTGATTACAGAACCACTGACTACATGAAAAAAGTTGACGAATACAAGGCCACCTGGCAGAATCACTCGTCTAAACCTACCGCCCCTGAGAGATCCCATCCCGGGGCAGTAGGGGCAGAAGTTTTTTTCCCCAGTGCTTACAGTCCTTACCCCCCAATCTGACATTGGTCAGTACAGGAAGTCTTTCAGAGGTAGGGACCAAAGGGCCAACTCTGCCCAGCCATCTGCCTCGCAGTCTTAAGTCCTGATGTTAGTGTCCAGGGTACCTCCCCGCCTCCAGTGGGAGGCAGACTCTCCCACCATCTTCAGAACTGATCCCTCATTACGTCGGACAGTTGGGTGCTGGAGATGGTGGAGAAGGGTCTGCCACTACAGTTCAAGCAGATGCCAGATCTCAAGCGTACCCAGGTGTCAAGACATCTGTCCCCAACACAGGTTCCACTGTTGGAAATGGAGGTACAAAACCTTCTAGCTCTACGAGCAGTGGAGAGGGTCCCAGCCCATGAGAGGGCAAGGGCCTCTATTCTAGGTACTTTCTGACACAAAAGTAAATGGGGAAATGGCGACCTATCTTAGATCTCAGATATTTAAACAAATATCTGAAAAAAAAAAAAAATTCAAAGTGGTCACTGGTCATACAGTCCTTACAGCAAGGAGACTGGCTAGCCTCCCTGGACTTAAAGGATGCTTACTTCCACATTCCCATAAGAGGTCTATCAGGAAGTTTCTTAGTTTCAAACTTCCTTCGGGCCACTATCACTTCGCCGCAATGCCCTTCGGCCTGTCCTCAGTCTCCAGAGTCTTTACCAAGTGCCTCGTAATGGTAGCTGCACACCTCAGGAGACTGAGTGTTGCTCTCTATTCCTATCTGGACTACTGGCAGTGTCAGTGGCTCAGCAGGTAGCACACTCGTCTCTGAGGCCAGGAGATCACAAGGCTGTGGGTTGTAGCCCCACACCAGGCACTTGAGGTAATATCCCAATACTGACACTGCAGTGCATCATGAGGGGGGTACTGCACTCCTGAGGTGCCGTCTTTCCGATGAGACGTTAAACAGAGGTCCTATCTGCCTGTTCTGGTGGTAGTACAATTGGATGTTAAAGATTCCATGGCACTTCACGAAAAGAGTAGGGGGAATTTTTTTATTACAGGTGGACATCATTACCATACAATCAAAGTATAACAGTTTGAGATACAAACTTTAAATATCACAAATAATAAAGTAAAAAAAAGACAAAAACTATGCATATTTCTGCATAACAGTAAAGAAACTTTTTCCAACAAATACTCACATGAAAACATTTAGTATTCTACTTAATACTTTAGTTCCTCCAGAAAAATATATTTCCCTTAGTTACCCATTTTGCACAGTTTAACCATAACTGTTGGGATTTCTCCCAAGGATATCTGCCTTCTGTGTGCTCTGCAGAGAAAGACATATATGTTTAACAATTCCTGCTATGAGACATGTTTTTGTTGCAAAACTAGCATACACTTTGATTGCCACAAAACGTACCTGATTACTACCAAGGCAATATACATTTTGTCTCTATGATATTTACCCAGCATATTTCCCTCAGGTCCGTACGTGATTGCCTGATATGTCAGAGTAGGGGAATTTCTCCCCATTCACTAAAATACCACCAACAGCTTAATCTGGTTCAAAGTCCATTGGCATTCATCTGTATCCCCATCCTCTGGGTCGTGCCGGAAAATAGGCAGAATTTGTCTAGTGCACTTACCCGGTCAACAAAAAACTAAACAAAAAATAAAAATAAATAGTAGCAAAGTCTCCTTGCCAGGTCAAGGAATCCCTTTCCCTTACAGAACGCACTCTGGAGTCCCTGGGTTTCCTGGTAAATCTAAAGAAATCTCACCCGGAACCCACCCAGCTGCTCACCTTCATAGGAGCCAAACTGGATACTCAGAAAATATATGCTTCAAACAGCATGAAGTCTTGCTGTATTCTGACAATTGCAGTGATTCCCAACCTTTGAACTGCCCCGGAGAACAAATAGTTAACTTTGTATACAGGGCATAGAATGCTGAGCTCGAGCTCGGTTGAAGTCTCTGTCTGGAGTGTTTTGAACTTAAACAGTCAGATTCTTTACTCCGCCTCACTGAACGATCGCTCCGGAGATTTCTTCTTCAGCTCGGTTCGAAGTCAGTTAAAGTTTTCAGTTTTCATTGGTTTTTAAACCGAAAAAAGTATCTGCATAGTCGGTTCAGTCTCTATCTGTGGTGCCTTGAGTACTAGATAGGAATTGTTGTGTGTTTCTGTGTGGAACTTGTAAAAGTTCGGCTCGGTTCGGCTGAATCGGCCATTTGTTAGTAAAATTTGTGTGTTTTACTTAGTGTGTGGTTACCGGTTCTTATCGGTACTAAAAAAAAAACGTGTTTTGAACCGTTTTTTTTCCAATACCCATGACACGGTTAGGAACCGATAAGGGAGTCTTGCCTGGCGGTTGCCCAAAAAAGGGTACGTTTGGTTAGGTTGGCCATGTCTGAGAAACCCAAGAAAAAAACCAGGCCCACTGGGTTTCAACACTGCAGTGAGTGTGGGGAGGTCTTTGCTAAGGCCGATCCCCACACCACCTGTGTTTATTGTCTGGGGTTTGACCACCTCGATTCAGACTGCCAAATATATAAAAACTTTCCCAAATCTACCCTTGAGAAGAGATTAGGTAGACTGAGGGAAAAGGAGGCCAAGAAGTCCGCTGACCTGGATGGCCAGCCCGGTTCGGTTTCGACCGAACCAGAAGGAGTGCCCTCTGACCAGGGCGATACTTCTTCGGGCAAAAGGAGAGCCGATTCCGAGGGATCCGTTTCCGACAAAAATAAAGTGCAAAGATAAATTGACCGGTTTGGATCCAGAGGTTCATGTTCTGACCGCCGAAGAGATAGCCAGGGCGATTCAGATTGTGGAATCGCTCCATCCGGTTCTGGCAGGGGTTCAGTTCGGATGGTTCCCCTGGTTCAAGAGTATACCCTTGAAGATTTTTATTAACCGGAATTTGAAGAGGAAGGGGAATTTGAGGATGATGATATAAGTGAAGGTCTGTATGTACCTGTGGAACCGGACATCTCCCCAGGCAGACCTTCAGGTGTTTCCCCTCCTAGGCTTTCTGAGTCCCCTTCTCACTTTGTTTTACAGAAAGGTGGCTGAAACCCTCCAGCTTCCTATGGAGGAGGCTGTGGAAGATCAAGAGGAGCCTGATTATGTAGAGATGATGGATATCCCAGAGTCCAGGAGACTGTCTATTCCCCTCCATAAATCTTTTGGGAAACAGACACTAAAAATCTTAGTCTCCTAACACTAAACCTCCTGTGGATAGAAGAATGGACAAGAGGTATGCACTTTCAGGCTCAGACACGGAGTTCTTATATCAGCAATGCAGCCATGTTGGGGTAGTGCAGGCTGCTGCCTGTGACAAGGCAAATATTCCCTTGGCTTCACACCCCCCCCGACAAAAACTCCAGGAAGATTGATGCCATGGCAAAGAAGCAGTACATGGCATCATCTTTGGGACTCAGGCAGGCGAATTATGTGGCCTATACAGCCAAGTACCAGAAGTCCAGGTGGGACACTGTACTGGCACTGACTAAACAGCCCCCCCCCCAGCTAGCCAAGGAGCTGGAGGCAGTGGCTGCAGATGGGATTGAGGCATCTAAGGTTCAGTTTCATGCTGCTGTGGACTCTAATGATGTTTCATCAAGAGTCATGGCTACATCTGTGGCTCTTCGGAGGATGGCTTGGCTCAGATGTACTAGCCTCTCGCAGGACACCCAGGGTAAAGCCATGGATTTTCCTGTAGTGGGTAATTCTCTGTTTGGGGAGCAGACAGAGAATTACATGAAGAAAATGGATGAGTACAGGACCACTTACAGGAGTGCTCAGGCCAAGGAAAGGCAGGCAACTCCTCAAAGGCAGCAGTCTAGGGCAGGCCTTTTCAAAGGCCTTTTTACCAAGCACAGGCCTCTTCTTCCTTTTCTCAGAGGGGGTTCTTCAGAGGGAGAGGCAGAAGGGGGATGAGCAGGGCTGCATCCACTCCTCAGCCTAAAGCCCCTGCCAAACAGACACCCTGATGGGCCTGCCCAGGTCGACTCTCCTATTCTAGTAGGGGGCAGGCTGGCTTACTTTGTCCAGGACTGGATGTCTGTTACATCAGACAAGTGGGTCTTGGAAGTAGTAAGCCAGGGACTGGTTCTCAGCTTCAAAAAATTTCCAAAGATGAGAGCCAGATCTTTTCCACCTGCAAATCTCTCGGAAACCCTTGCCCTAGAGGCAGAGGTTTCTTCTCTCCTAGCTTTAAGAGCTATAGAGAGAGTACCTACCCTACACTAGGGCAAAGGACTGTACTCCAGGTACTTTCTGACCCCCCATAAAACAGGGGAGTGGCGACCCATCCTAGACCTAAGATATCTAAACAAACATCTTTTAAAACCAAAGTTCAAGATGATATCTCTGGGAATAATCCTTTCTTCTCTAAGGCCAGGGGACTGGCTAGCCTCCCTGGACCTCAAAGATGCATACTTTCACATTCCTATCAGGTGCTACCACAGAAAGTACCTCAGGTCTGAGTTGCCCTCAGTCCATTATCAGTTCAGAGCAATGACCTTTGGCCTAACCTTAGCCCCAAGGGTTTTCACAAAGTGCCTGGCAGTAGTAGTTGCCTTTCTAAAAAGGCAAAAGATTTTGATTTTTCCATATTTGGACGATTGGCTAATAGTGGGTCAGTCTCCAGACCAAGTCAAGTCTCACCTGCAAGTGACCCAGCAAGTGCTCACTTCTCTAGGATTTCTTCTCAACCTTCCCAAGTCAGTTCTTGAACCAGTCCAGCTTCTTACCTTTATGGGGCAGAACTGGACACACTCAGAGCAAGAGCCTTTCTTCCGCTAGAAAGAGCATGGGCTCTTGTGGAACTAGCTTCTTCCTTCAGCCTTCGGGTATCTTGACCAGCAAGGCATTTCCTCCAGCTCTTAGGCCACATGGCAGCTTCAACAGCAGTGGTCCAAGGGGCAAGATTCCAGATGAGGGATATTCAGTTCCACCTGAGAGCTTTCTGGTCTCGGAGAAAGGACTCCCTTACCAAGCTGATTCCAGTGACTCTGACCTTGATCCAAGCCCTCCAGTGGTGGCAGGATCAGGACAATTTAAGGCAAGGTGTTCCTTTTGTTGCTCAGCCTTGTTCAGTGGTCCTTACCATGGATGCTTCTCTCCTGGGCTGGGGAGCCCACCTGGGGTCCCTTACTGCCCAGGGGCTATGGTCCCCCCAAGAATCTCTTCTCCATATCAATCTTCTAGAGCTCAGGGCAGTTTTTCTGGCTCTAAAAGCATTCTCACAGTCAGTTCAGAACAAGGTGGTTCAAGTCAGAACAGACAACACCACCGCCATGTGGTACATCAACAAGCAGGGAGGCACTCGGTCCATGGCCTTGTGCACAGAAGCCATGAAG
Source organism: Neoceratodus forsteri (assembly GCA_016271365.2). NCBI lineage: Eukaryota > Metazoa > Chordata > Ceratodontiformes > Ceratodontidae > Neoceratodus > Neoceratodus forsteri. The sequence continues at coordinate 74,183,682 of CM028133.1, read as the reverse complement.
TTGTGGTCCCTGGCTTATTCCCTGCAAACCTCTCTTGTAGCAGTTCACCTTCCAGGCAAGGACAATGTGCTAGCAGATGCACTGAGCAGGATTTCTCAGGGCCATCACGAATGGTCCCTGGACCCTCAGGTTTTGAAAGTGATTTTTTCAAGGTGGGACACTCCAGAGATAGATCTCTTTGCAGCCCAAGACAATCACCAACTCCTTCTTTTTTGTTGCAGTCCTCCAGTGCTGTGCTCACTCCCTCTGGATGCCCTGATCCTCAATTGGGAGGGGAAGTTTCTGTATGCCTTTCCCCCTTCCCTCTCCTGTTCAAAGTTTTGGTAAAAATAAGGTCTCAAGCATGCAAGGTGATTCTGATTGCTCCAGATTGGGCCAGACAGCCCTGGTACCCCCTGCTGCTATCCCTAGCAGTCCATCTTCTCCTGTCTCTTCCCAGGAATTACAACCTGTTAACATCCTCTCAGGGAAGGATTTGGTACTCCAATCTTCAGTCTCTCAATTTCAAAGCATGGCTCTTGAAGAGTTAGAGTTTGCAGATCTGCATCTTTCCCAAGGGGTTCTGGATATCCTCAAGGCTTCTCAAAAGTCCTCCATCAGAAAGACTTACAACTCCAAATGGAAAAGAGTCAGCATTTGGTGTTCTAAGAAGCATATTTCTCCAGACACTGCTGAATTGCCTACGGTTCTGGATTATATGGTCCATCTTAATGGCCTAGATCTCAGACAGCTACTCTCAAGGTACACTTGTCAACTGTTTCTGCATTTTTGTCTGTGGGGAAGCCTTCCTCACAATCTTTCCATCCTGCGTTCTGTAAATTTTTTAAAGGATTGCTTCACACCAATCCTCCTTTTAGAGACCCTGCCCGGGATTTGAATGTTTGCATTGCTCAACTTATGTAACCCCCCTTTGAGCCTATGTCTTCAGCAGAGCTTAAGTACTTGACTTGGAAAACTGTGTTCCTGGTAGCCATTACCTCTGCCAGGCGTATCAGTGAATTGCAAGCCCTGTCAGTGGAACCTGATTTTATCTCCTTTCATAGGGATGAAGTGGTCCTTAGAAGCAATAGAAGGTTCTTGCCCAAAGTGGTTTCAGACTTCCATTTAAACCTGCCTGTGTCTCTCCCTGTTTTCTTCACTGATCATTCTTCCTCAGGACAGAGGAGGCTACATAGTTTAGATGTCAAAAGAGCCCTTGGTTACTAAATAGAACGTAACAAGGGTCACAGGTTTGACTTCCTCCAATTGTTCCTCACTTATGGAGAAGTGGGAAAGGGCAAACCTGCCACTAAAAGATCTATTGCCAGGTGGATTGTGTCTTGTATACAATTCTGCTATGAAAAACTGGGAAAAACTCCACCCTGAGGGCTCATTCCACAAGAGGTACAGCTGCTTCCCTGGCTGCTGCCAGGGATATCCCTCTCTTAGAAATTTGTCAAGCAGCCACATGGAAAACAGCCCATACCTTTACCAAGCATTACTCTCTGGATAGCCAGGCTAGGAGTGATGCTCGGTTTGGCACAGCAGTACTTCAGAGCCTATTCCCAAAGAAGGTTCTGTCCCTCCTCCTTGGAGGTACTGCTTGGTAGTCTGCAATTGTCAGAATACAGCAAGACTTCATGTTGTTTTTGAAAAAAAAATTACTCACCTTAGTAGTTATATTTCTTCTAGTGGAGTCTTGCTGTATTCTGACCTCCCTCCCTGCCTCCCCTCTCAGAACCTGTTTTTGGCAAGTGGGTGGGCAGGTGCAGTGTTGCACCCCAAGGGTGTTTTTTGCTTGAACCCTCCTCCTTTTTGTTTGGGTGCTGAGTTATTATTGTTATTTGTAGTACATTGGGTTTTGTTTTTGGGTTTCCTGACTTGTCTTCCTTGGGAATCCAAAACTTTTTTCAGCCAGTTGGCTAGTAAGAATTTTTACAATTTCCACGTGGAATTTTTAGTTTAGTTGGGCTTGTAAGAATCTGACGGTTTAAGTTCAAAACACTCCAGACAGAGACTTCAACCGAGCTCGAGCTCAGCATTCTATGCCCTGCATAGAAGGTTAACTATTTGTTCTCCGGGGCAGTTCAAAGGTTGGGAATCACTGCAATTGTCAGAATACAGCAAGACTCCATTAGAAGAAATATAATTACTAAGGTGAGTAATTTTTTCTTTCCTCCCGCAGGAAAGAATTCAGAGTTTCCTTGCAATGCCAGATTCTTTAGCCTGGGGACAGCCAAGACCAGCCAGACATTTTCTAAAACTCCTGGGACACATGGCTTCAATGACTGCAGTGGTCCCAGGAGTATGGTACAGGATGCGACTCCTGCAAGCCTACCTCAGAGTTCGCTGGTCTCAGAGAAGCAACAATTTCTCAGAACTGATACCTGTGATGGAGCACTTCCTCCAACATCTGCTGTGGTGGAAGAACCCCGTAAATTTACAGGCAGGGGTACCATTCCAAGCTCCACTACCCACAAGGGTGGTCACCACAGATGCTTCCCTTGTGCGGTGGGGCGCACATCTGGACAGTGCCTCAGTAAGCAGCACCTGGACTCTCGAAGAGTCAGTTACACATAAATCTCTTGGAACTCAGAGCAGTCTTTCTAGCTCTTAAAGCTTTCACTGCCAACATAAAAGGGCAGGCGGTTCAAATTCGAACAGACAACACCACTGTAATGTTTTACATAAACAAGCAGGGTGGTACCAGATCAGGAATACTCTGTTCAGAAGCTCTAAAGCATTGGTCTCTAGCCTTCTCCTTGGGAATCAGCCTCTCAGCTATTCACCTCCCAGGCAAACACAATACCCTGGCAGATGCTCTGAATCGCATCAGTCAAGGCCAAAGCGAATGGACCCTGAACAAGCAAGTACTAACCACAGTGGTCAGGCAGTGGGGCACACCAGAAGTGGATCTGTTTGCCTTGCCCCTCAATTTTCAGCTTCCTCAGTACTGTTGCAGGCCCCCAGTCCCGAGAACCATTCCCCTGGATGCCTTGATGCTGGACTGGTCAGGGAGGTTCCTATACGTGTCCCCTCCCTTCCCCCGATACTCTGGGTATTGCTGAAACTCCCAACAGCCTGCATCGATGATCCTGGGGGCTTCGGATTGACCCAGGCAAGCCTGGTACTCTCTTCTCTCAATGTCCTGCAGCAGGCCCATTCGCCTGCCTCCAACTCACTCCCTGCTGACCCTTCCTCAGACAGGAGTGCAGTATCATTTTATTTATTTATTGAAATTGTTTCACCAGGAAAAGCACGCTGAGCAACTAACTGCTCGTCTCCCGGTGCGACCTGGGGGGAGGGGGTACAGTGAAGAGGATAACACGCAGGTTATCTTGCATACATTTGATAGAATATAGAAGCAAGGTTAACATTAGTACATGAACAGACATGGTAATGTAATCAATGTGGATACATTTCGGGCTTGATACAGAGATATATAACACTGAGGGATACAAGTACAGGGCTGGCTAGCAATGGGGCTCTCACATGAAAAATGAGACATTAAGTGCTGTAGTTGGGCAGTGAGTCAGATATGTAGTGCACTGGTCAAGCGAGCGAGAAGGGGGACATGTGGGGGTGCTCACGGGGCTGTTAGGTGCAGGAGCAGTTTACCGAGTAGTAGTTGGCAAGGGCTGCAGATAGTGACCGGACAGAAGAGGAGTGGCAAATTTGTGAGGGGAGTGAATTCCGGAGTTGAGGTAAGCAGTGTGAGAAAATGGCCTGGCCAACAATGGTTCTCCGCCTAGGGATTAAAAGGAGTCAGGAGTCGAGGGACCACAGGGCATGGGTGAATGCAGGGTGTGGCGATAGCGTGGAGGCCAGGTAGTCCGGGAGGGCACCAAGCCAGCACTTTGAGGTAAACTTGGCGCAGTGAATTAAGTGGCGGTTTTCGAGGGAAGGGAGCGGTAGAGGTCGCAGTGGTGGGTGCGGGGAGGAATGTCAAGAGCGAGTCGGCAGAAAGTGTTAAAAAGGGTGTCTAACTTGGATAAGACAGTCTTGTGGGCAGCACTGTAGACATCACAGTAGTCGAGGGAGGGGAGTATCATCTTCTGGATGAGATAATGCCGAACAGTAAAGGGGAGACTATTTCGATTCTGATATAGAGCCCTGAGCTTGGGGCAAAGTTTTTTTCGAGGTGGCGTCGGTGTGGACGGAGAAGGTTAGGTGGTGGTCAAGCCAGACTCCTAGGTACCGGAAGGACGTGACATACTCCAGTAAGGTCCCATCGAGGGTGTGGGAAAGAGGGTGGGAGGACAGCCGGGCGAGACGTTGACTTGAGCCAAATGTCATAGTGACTGTTTTTTTTCGCGTTTAGGGAGAGCTGGTAAGAGTTGAACCAGTGCTGAACTTTGTTGAGGTCAGAGGCAGCCCTGTCCGGAGAGGAGCCAGAGGAGAATAGGACAGTATCTTCTGCATATATGTGGATCAACGGGGGGGGGGACAGGTTTGAGGCAGGTCATTGTAAGAAAATTGAGAACAAGATGGGGCCGAGCACCGCGCCTTGGGGGACACCAGTGGTCATGGGAAGGGGTGGAGACATGGCATCTGCAATCCTTACAGATTGGGTTCAGCCTGTAAGGTAGGCGAACCAACTGGTAGCAGATGTGGAGAGGCCAGAGTCAGAGAGGCATGATAGCAGAAGGGGGTGGTAGACAGTATCGAAAGCTTTAACCAGGTTGATGAAGATGGCCGACGTAATTTGATCTCTATCCATACCAGATTGGATGGTTTCAGTGAGTCTTAACAGGGAGGAGGCTGTGGAGTGGCCCTTCCTGAAGCCAGATTGGAAGGGTGTGAGAAATTTGAGATGGAAAGGAGGTAAGCTGGGCAAGCACAAGATGTTCTTGCAGTTTCACAAGAGCAGGAAAGAGGGAGATCGGCCGGTAGTTAGAGGTGGAGGTAGGGGCACCACCTTTAGGGAGGGGAATAATGTCGGCATGCTTCCAAGTCAGAGGGACAGATACAGTGGCGAAGGATTGATTTAGGAGGTAGGCGATTGGGGTAGCTATGGCCGAGGCAGAGAGGAAGAGAAGTTTGGGGTCCAGCCCATCAGGGGAATTCCCTTTAGAAGGGTTTAGTGTTAGCAGGGCCTTAAGAGCTTCAGCTGGTGAGATGTCCTTGAAGGAGAAAGTATCAGCCCCATGAGTTTGCTTAGGCCCTGTTTGAGGTGAGAGTGGTGTGGATGTGGGCAGGGAAGAAAGGAGGGTAGTAGCACATGTGGAGAAGTATAAGTTGAACTCCGCAGCAACTGCACTTGGATCTGAGAGAATGGACTTGTTTACATTTAGGAGAGGAGTGGGATTAGCTGCAGGAGGTGAAAAGAGGGAATGGATGACCTTCCATAATTTGGAGGACTATTCAGGTTCGACTGGAATGAGGAGCCGAAATACTCTGTTTTAGGTAGCTGAGTTGCTCTGGTACACTTGTTCCGCAGAAACCGGTGGTGGGAGAGATCACGAGGTAGGCCTGAGGATTTATAAGCTCACCATGCTTTATCTTGGGCGTTATGACTAGCTAGGAGTTCTTGTGTGATCCAAGACAGGTGGTTGCCTCGCACTCTGGTACGGCATAGCGGGGCATGAGTATCCCATACATTGAGGAACATATTTTTGAAGTGCAGGAGGGTGTCGTCTGTGGAGCTGGGGGGGAAGGGAGCCAGTTTGCTAAGATAAGGTCGTTGTGTGTGTGAGGGGGAGGAGATTGATGAATTTGAAGGACCATGGGACTAAGAACTTTTGGGGAGAGTTAGGACAGTGAATTTTGTGGACTAGGTAAATGATATGGTGGTCACTCATGGTGTCAGGAAGTAGTCCTGCTTGGATGACTTGGTGAGAATGGGTGGTCAGAGCCCAGTCAATGAGTGAGTGGTTGCCTGATTTGTGGTTCAGGCGTGTAGGCTCAGTAATGATTTGGGATAGATTTAGGGCGGAAATTTCTATCCAGGTTTTGTTGAGGGCTGGTGCTAGCCAGTTATGGTTAAAATCACCCATTGTTTATAATTCCCCCGAGGGGGTTAGGGCCGTGATTTGTGTAAGGAGTGCGGTGACAGTTGTGGCCGGGGTGCCAGGCCAGCAGTAAATACCGGCTACGTATACTGGAAGTGAGAAAGGGAGGGTGAGCTGGAGTAGTAGGAGTTCATAAGCTTTTTGTTCGGCTTTAGCTAAGATTACCAAGTAGTGTAGGGCTGAGCTTACGTAGATGGCCATGCCACCACCTCTGGTGGCCCTGTCCTGGCGGGCCATTGTATAGTCAGGGATTGAGACCAAGGGGTCTGGGATGTTTTTATTTAACCAGGTTTCGGAGAGGGTGAGGACATCTGTGGCGTAGTGGGCTGCGAGAACTTGGAGCTGGTCGAGTTTGAAGGCTTGGCTGCGTATTTATTTATTTAGTTTTTGTTGACCGGGTAAGTGCACTAGACAAATCCTGCCTATTTTCAGGCACGACCCGTGGGAAGGGGATACAGATGAATGCCAACTGACCTTGAACCAGATTAAGCTGTTGGTGGTATTTTTAGTGAATGAGGGAAATTTGGCCAGGACACCGGGGAATTTCCCCTACTCTTTTCGATAAGTGCCATGGGATCTTTAACATCCACCTGAACTACCGCCAATCCAGGCAGATAGGACCTCGGTTTAACGTCTCATCCAAAAGACAGCACCTCAGAAGTGCAGCACCCCTCTCATGCTGCACTACAGTGTCAGTACTGGGATATTAACCCAAGTGCCAGATGTGGGAACTGAACCCACAGCCCTCTGATCTCCCGGCCTCAGAGACGAGTGTGCTACCTACTGAGCAATTGACACTGCTATATGAAGCCTGGCTAGTAGAACAGTGGGAATGGCTGCTGCCATCAGGCCCAACAGGCAGAGGCACACCCTGGCAGGGATGAACTGACTCTGTACAACCTCCTGAGCTTGAGCGATGAGGCACTCCACCGTGTTTTGAGGCAAGAAGGCCTTGCCTTGCACAGAGTCTAGAACCACCCCTATGTATTGTAGCCGTTGGGATAATACTAGAACAGATTTGGACAGGTTGACTAATGTCCAAGAAATGGAAAAGCTGGAAGGTGCACTCCAGAGTTATGATGAGCTGTTCCCTGGATGGGGCCTTGCGTAGCCAATCGTCCAGGTATGGGAAAATGCACAGTCCCTCTCATCTGAGAGCTGCTGTGATTGCTGCCAAGCACTTGGTAAAGATGGTGCAGAGGATAAGCCAAAGGCAGCACCTTTAACTGATAATGCTTGCCTGAAAGGCAAAATAAAGAAACCTCCTGTGAGGAGGGAAGACCGATATGTGCAGGTAAGCATCCTGCATGTCCAGTGAACAGAGCCAGTCCCTGGTCTTGAAGAGGGGCATCAGGCCTGTCAAAGTTACCATCTGGAACTTTTTGTACTAGACAAAGAGATTGAGTTCCTTCAGATCTAAGATGGGTCTCAGATCTCCAGTCTTTTTGGAAGAACCTGTTTTTTCTGGCACCTGGGCACTGGCTCGATGGCTTGCTTGCGTAGAAGAGACTGTACTTCCTCCCAGAGAACAGGTAAGGGGGGGGGTAGCTGGCTGGTGGAGGGGTACCTGGAGGTTGCTGGATGAGCTCCAGGGTATGACCCTTTTCTGTGATCTGCAAGATCCATGTACCTGAAGTAATGGCTCTCCATTGATTCAGATGGAGGGAGAACCGACCTCCGACTACCGCCTCCTGGGTTGGAACCAGGGGAGGGTTATCTGGCAAGGAGTCAAGCTGTAGTGGAGTCAGCCGTAGAGGCTGGTCCTTCAATTCTGGGGCGCTTGGCCGCTGCTCTGGCATTGGAGAGGGGCGGGCAAGGGAGCCTGGGCTCTCTGCACTTTCTTTGGGTACGGGGAGCTGAGCCGGGCCTATTGGCTTGTTTATGCAAAGTAGGTTGCCCTCTGCCCTCTGGCCGAGTGTAGTAGAGGGAACTGACTGACTGAATGGTAGTGCCTGAGGCCTGTAGATCTTTCATAATGTCTTGCACGTCAGGGCTGAACAACTTGGTGCCATTGAAAAGGGCATTAAACACCTTGTTTTGCACAACAGCAGCAAAGCCAGACATTCTTAAGCCAGGAGTGTCTGTGAAGGCATATGCCAGTGGTAGCAGCCCTGGCAACTGTATTGGCCATGTCGTACAGGGCCCTGAGGAGGTGTTTACCAACATCCTCTGTAACCTGCAGACACTGAAGCAATTCTTTTTTCTGGAAGCCGTCGGGGAGGCCCTGAGCGGCAGCTTTGCCCTTTCTTCAGTTGGTATTCTGGTACTTAAACATGTGAGACAGATAATTTGCAATCCTTAGACCTAAGGTGGAGGAAACGAACACTTTTTCCCCAGAGATCAATCCTACGGGATTCCTTGTCCGGCTGAAGAGAACTAAGGTGCTTGTGCACCTTGGATTGGTTATGGGCTGCTTTGATGACCACTGAATCTGTTTAGACCTGAGCAGCAAAGTAAAGGAGACCCTGAGGGACGTTCTAAAGTTTGTCCGCCCTGCATGGCATGGCTGACTCCATATCAGGCCTGTGCCAGGCAGCTGTAGTAGCATTCTTCAACGCTGGAAGCATTGGAGGTATGATCTTAGGGGGAGATTCTGGAACCTCCATGAAATCCACCAGATCTTTCCTGGTGACATCCTCTTTCTCAGTCTGGAAGCCCATGGTGGAGGACAACTGCTTCATCACATTAAAAAATGAGGCATATGTTTAGATGTAGGAGGCGGAGGCCTCTGGGGAAGGAATTGCCTGATTGCTGGGTGGAAACAGGTAATAAGGGGGAAGGGCCAGCAGAGTTAGGAGGGGATGGGGTGGTCAGGGGTCCAGGGTTTGGGTATATGTCCCCAGCTGCGTGGAGTAGGAGGGCAAGAGTTAGATGGTGTACAAACAGATGGAAGCACCAGGAGGTGAACGAACACCACCGCAGTCGGAGGCAGGTGAGAGCATCAGAGTGAGCATCTGTGGTGGGGTGGAAAGTAAGTAGATGCAGGATTGTCCAGGAGTGTGAGGGGTTGATTAGGAAAGGGAGGGACGAACGGCAGAATGGGACCAGGTAGGGTTGAGCAGAGAAGTGGTCTTACGATACCTGGCAGGAAAGGGGAGGAGGGCTTGGGGTAGGAAGGAGGCATGTGAAGAAGCAAATGACTAGCAGTAGGTAACTGGCCAGATAGGCCGAGGCGCCAAGACTAAAGAGCGGCATCCTGAAGCTGGGCAGGCTTTTTAGGAAGGGATAGTGAACCAAGGATTTGATTGGGTTATATGAGAGTGATTGGCCACCTGCTGCTTTATCATTGGTTCCCAGTAGGAGGGGGACCATGGAAAATGGGTGTGTAGATAGTGTATTTAAAGAGTACAGTGGAGGAGTGGAGGGGGCGGGTGTGGGGGCAAGATTTTCAGACAGAGCTTAGTGGGGATAGGGAAATTAGCAGTACAGTGGACTTATAGTTTGAGCGCCAAAAGAGGCCTGGCTTGGTGGGGGGGTGGTGTGGGAGTACACAGAAACAGAAAGGAGCTGTAACACTTTAAAACACTAGGTTCTTGTGCAAACTGTTTTCAACAGTTTCTACAATTAAAAAAAAAATGCTTTTTTTTCACAATCAAAGATAAGCTTTTCAGACCCCAGGCAGCAAGGAGAGAAAGGGAGAGCCAGTCAGCTGAGACTACCAGGTGGTGTCTGGAATTCGATTGGCTGCGTTTCCACCGTACCTTCAGAGGAGTTTAGTCCAGGGTCCTGGTCTCGTTTGGCAGCTGCTGAAGTGCCAGCCGACCGCAGGGAGCTGTAGCAGCCCTGGTCAAGGGCAAGCAGCTTCGGAGGAGTTCAGTCCGGGGACCTGGTCTGGGTTGGCGGCCGCTGAAGTGCTGGCTGACCGCGAGGAGCTGTAGCAGCCCTGGTCAAGGGGAAGCAGCTGACATACACTCTCTTCACCTCAAGGCCTGGTTCTTGAGGAGTTAGTTTCTATCTTCACAGTACTCTGAGCAGGTCCTTAAGATGCTGAGGATGGCTAAAAACCAAACACTAAGAAGACTTGTGTAGCCAAATGGAAAAGGTTTTCTCTCTGGTGCAAGAGCAAAACGGTCAACCCCCTTTCAGCTTCAGATCCTCAGCTGCTGGATTACCCGGTAGACTTCCAGGCATCCGGCTTGAAACCATCTTGCCTCAAGCTACACCTGGCAGCCATTTTGGCCTACATTTCAGTGGGAAAGTAAGTCAATGTTTTCCCACACCATATTTATACAGTTTCTCAGAGGCCTCTTGCACCTTCAGCCTCCAGTCAGGGAGCTGGTTCCTCCTTGGAGCCTGAACCTCTGCATAGACAGGCTCATGGATCCACCCTTTGAGCCTGTGTCCACTGCTCATATCAGGTTTGTGACTTGGAAGACTGTCTTCCTGGTGGCCATTACCTCTGCCAGGAGGATTCCGGAGCTACAGGCCCTGTGCACTGAGCCAAATTATATCATCCCTCAAAATGATAAAGTTGAGCTTAGGACAAATAGGAAATTTCTGCCAAAGGTGGTTTCAGAGTTCCACTTAAACCAGTCTGTTACTCTGCCTGTCTTCTTTACTGAGCAGTCCACTCCTGCTGAGCAGTTGCTTCACAGCTTGGATGTCAAAAGAGCCATCTTTCACTACCTAGAGCCTACTACAGTCCAGAGGCTCGTCTTCTCAGTTGTTCCTCACCTATGGGGATGTAGGCTGAAGACCAGCTACCAAAAGAACTGTTTCCTGCTGGTTGGTCTCTTGTATCAGATTCTGTTATGAAAAAGCTGGTCACCAACCACCAGGGAGTCAGGCCTGCTCATGCCAGGGGCACTGCAGCCAAGGGCAGCAGTAAAGGACATTCCCTTCTGGATGTCTGCAAAGCAGCTACCTGGAAATCTGTGCACACCTTTGTGAAACACTACAGTTTGGATGTGCAGACCAGATCTGATGCCAAATTTGGCAGGGCGGTTCTGCAGAGCCTCTTTCCTAAATAGGTTCTCAGCCCACCTCCCACTGGGTACTGCTCGGTAGTCTGCTAAAGTTACTGATGCTAAAGGACTCCTGGGGTAAGAAGGAAAAATAACTGACCACAGTAATCTTCTTTCTTCCAGGGGGTCCTGTAGCATCAGTAAGGTCCCACCTTTCCTCACTGGTTCACCTGTGAGGAGAAGGGCTCTGTTATCTCATGTCTTACCAAATGTGGATTTTTTATTTCTAAGTTTTGAACTCGTGTTGTTTTTCTGTTTCCACTTTTGTGGACATTTGCATTTTTTTGAATCCTGTTGATTCATTTTCGAGGCATGTGCCCTCGTTTTCCTTCGAAAAAATTCTGAATCCTTCAGGCTACTCTCACTCAGGTCACTCCCTTTCCTGTTTTTGATTGGCTGTTTCCCAAAGCTCATTTAAATAAAATTCTCTTAAAGGCATACCTCCGGTGCAGTTGTACCTAGCCAGCTAGCTGCTAAAGTTACTGATGCTAAAGGACCCCTTGGAAGAAAGAAGATTACTGCGGTCAGTAATTTTTTCTACCAGTATCTTGAAGCAATCAGTGTTGCTAACTGCCTTAAGATTTTCTGGTAAGGAATTCCAGCTGTTAGGGACAGCTTAGCAAAACGCATTCTTTTTTTTTTTTTTTTGACCTCTTCCATGTTTTAAAGAGCAGCTGACACCCTCTGGGCAGGCAACTCATTCTGTGGGTCGAAAGTTATATTGGGATTTTATTTTCAGTGTTTGAGGTAAATATTAAGCTTGCTTCTCAGCGTTGCTAACTTTCCACTTTAGAGCAAGATTGACCTCGGCAGCCCTTCCCCAACAGTTAGCAGTTTGATAATAGTGAATGCCAGCCTCCAGCCAGTTGCCTTCCTCTACCACCGCCAAACCCAGCCCAAGCTTTTACTTCAGACAGGTGACCGTAAAGGAAACGGGCAGATATCTTGCAAGTGTCCTGGGAAAAACAAGGATGGGGGTGATGGAATCGATATGACATTGATTTCCGTTGCCTTACAAGAGGTCGTCCTTCCCATCACCAAGCTGTTTTAACCTGTCTCTCTGCCTGTCTGCTTTCCCCTTTGCCTGGAAATCCACTGTGGTCACTCCTGTGCACAAAGGAGGCGGCCGGGCACTAGTATCCATCTACTGACCTATCTCAGTTTTGTCTCTGCTCTCCAAAGCACTGGAGAGAATCATAGCTGACCAACTCACTGACCACTTGCATAAATATAAACTCCTCTGTCCCCAAAAGCATGGCTTCTGCAAGATGCATAGCGCTAATACTGCCCTAATTGCCTTCACAGACTACGTGCACGAGGCACTTGACCAGGGCCAACTGATCGGAGCAATCTTCATAGACCTAACCAAGGTTTTCGACCTTGTGAATCATCAGGTGCTGCTGCACAGACTACGCTGCCTTGGACTATCCCAGGACAAGGTCAGTTGGTTCACCAGCTACCTGTCTGGGCGCTCTCAGCAGGTGAAAATCAACTGAGCCATCTCCGAGACCAGTGAAGTCATAGTGGGGGTCCTGCAGGGGTTCATTCTGGGCCCACTCCTGTTGAGCCTTTTTGTGAACAACAATCCAGAAGCGTGCCCCTCCTCCGAGGTACTGCTGTATGCAGACGACACGGTAGAGTTCTCATGAGGCTCTTGCTAAGATGCTCTCACTAAGAACATGCAGTACACTTTGACCTCCTGCAGGATTGGCTCGGAGGTAGCCTGCTAGTGCTCAACAGCAAAAACACCAAGCTAGTGCTCTTTGTCGGAAGCCAAAAGAGGAGGTATACCACTCCCTTCTCAGTTTTGTGCAACTCCCACTCCACTCTTGAGCAGGAGCCCTCGTTCCGGTACCTAGGGATTACAATCGACGAGTCCCTCTCCTACAGTGAACATATATGAAATATTACCACTGCTGCCAATAGGAAGTTAGGGGCCCTATATAGGCTTCGGTTCTGCCTCACACCTGAGGCTAGTGTCCAGGCAGTAAGAGGGACAGTTCTACCCATCTTGGACTATGGTAATGTGGTATATGGCGCAGCCTCTGAAACCAGCCTGCACAGGGTCCATACTACCCTCAGCAAAGCATGGCACTTTGTTTTAGGCTTAGATTGCCTTATGCACACGTGCAACCTTTATATTGGGACACGATGGCTTCCTCTCTTGGACTGAATCAAGCTCCACTCCTGCCTTCTAAGGAAGAAAGCCCTTCTAGGTCTTGCACCCCTCTCCCTGCAAGCCTTATTCTGTCTGGTCCCAGCTGAGCCCTCCACGAGAAGTGTTACAAGACATGCCCTAGCAGTACCTTTCAGAAGAACTGCCTTGGGGAGGTGAGCTTTTGTAGTAAGGGCTCCCCCAGGCCACTACTAGCCTTACTCGTTTTTGGTCAGTTCAAATCTGAAATTTGAAAGACCATCTCCCTTTCAGTATAGTTTTGCTATAAAGAACACCCCAGCCATTTCTAGCCCTCCTGGTGCCCCCTGACACAGTATGGCTTGGCTGCGGTGACCCGTGGCTCCTAAGAATCTCCCGCTAATCCTCACCTACCCACTCCTTGGTCCCCATTCCCCCTCACCCACTTAGCCCTCTTGACCCTCCATACCCCCCACCTCCACACCTGCTTAGCCCACCAACCCTTAAGCTATTACCTACCATTGTGCTCTCAACCTCGCCCGTCTAGCCTACTCTTCCTTAATGGCTGTACTTGGTGGTGGTGACATCAGGTGTTCCCTCCGGGAACCTATCTAAGCTCTATTACTGCATTCTGGGAATTCTCAATACTTTGTACATAGTTGGAATCTGCACTTTACTCACCTGATCTGTTATGGGACTATTTTCCTCTGTGTTATGTAATTAAGTGATGACTTTTTGAAGGTATTCTGTCTCTCCACATCCTTCTGTTGGTAATGTGTGCCTTTTTAATGGTGTAACTGACAATGCCTGCTAGTTGCTTCTGTTTTTCTCCACTGTCCAAATACTTGATGTTCCCCCACCCTCTGTTCGATGAGGATCCTTTGTAAATGAGCTTTTAGCTCAAAGGTTGTAATTCCAATTTTACAACAAATAAAATAAATAGTAAGTGGAGAACAGGGCTGCAGTGTGGATATCCGTGTCTGAGCTCGATCAGGTGGGGAGGCTTGTATGAACATTAACGTTGCTGGCTAATGTACATGTTGTAAGTGGGTAGTATTATATTCATATATCACCCTTACATGTACAGAAGCCTGGAAATCCGTATGGATTTTCCCATCTGATACTCTGTGCCTGTTAGTGTAATCTCAGGCATTTATTCCCAGTTAGATTGCAGCATATGATACCCTGTGACGAATTGGAGAAATCTCAGTTATGTATTCTCTATGGATTTCTCACTGTGACATCCTGTGCCTGTTGGGTAAGTCTCAAATGTGTATCCCTTACGGATTTCCCCATATGACACCCAGTGACCAGTATGGCAAATATCAGGTGATAGGATTTCCCCGTGTTATACCTTGTGACCAGTTAGGTAACTGTCAGGGGGGTGTGTTCCTGTGGTATTTCTAAATGTGATGCCTGTTGCCAGCTACATTTTTTATTTATTTATTGATTTAGCTTTAGGATTAACACCTTTGAGCAGAAAGCTCTTTCATAGATGCCACGTCAAGTATGACACAAACAGGAATACAGGTATGTTCCACAGATACGGCAAGAAACAATTAAAACTGTCTCCAGGCATAAATTCTAACAATTGTTACACAATCTAAGCACGTGCAGAGTCAAAACAAAGGCTAATGTTTCATTAGGTAATGGTAACATAACATGAGGACGCTTGCTTTAAAAAGAATTGTACAACTAACAACATAGGCAGATAATTGGATTGTGCCTGAGTCAAAGAAAGAAAGAAGGTCTCGTACCAGTAGAGAGGGACAGAGGAGGGAGAAGGCAAGCAGAAGTGGGGGGGGGGATGGTAGGATGGGGATAGATGGGAGGGAAAGGGAAGAATAGCTGTGTAGTCAAAATGGAATAAAGGGGGAGGAGGTGGGAAGGAGGGATGGAGGAGAGTAGGGAGGAGGAGGTGGTGGTGAAGGTAGTTGGGCGGTGATGAAGATGTAATTAAGGTGGTAGGGAGGAAAGAGGTATGGAATGACGGAGGTGCAAAAAAGGGGAAAGGGAGGTAGGAGGGAAAATAAATAATTTAGGCCGGGGTAGGAAGCCCATGAAAGTGTTAACTTGACTGGGGCCCAAGAAAGGGACATGAAGTGTAACATTTTACTAATCAATAGAGACTACAGAGATTGCAGATGGTAGGAGCAAGGTAAAGGCAAATTATCAGTAAGTCACAGGTTGCCAGTGAGATTAGATGCTGCCGGAGTATTTTCTTAAAAGGAGCCCAGCAAAGTAGCATTGGTTATGTCAGGAGACGAGGAGTTGTACCACTGTGGAGCTCTGTACGCAACTGCACGTTGTCCAGAGGTGGTGTGGCACCATGGGATTCTGAAAGCCTGTTTGCCAGAGCTTCTGGTACTGCATGGGTTACATGCAGGGGGAAGAAGGGCCATTACACCAGGGAGTAGCAGTCCCAAGTTGACTCTTTTTGCAAACGAGGACGATTGGTATTTGAGTCTGCTGTCAAATTGTAACAAGTTAACCTGGGCATAAAGATCGCAGGTGTGTCATGCGTGCGGCACCAGTAAGAAGGCGGCATACTTTATTTAAAGCTGTTTTGTTACGTCAGAGGGCATTGTCTGTAGCCGCACTGTAAATGACAATACCATAGTCCGCGAGAGAGACCACAGATAAATTTCAGGTATGTAGTCTGTATGGGTTTTCTCCATGTGATACATGTGTTCAATTGGGTAAACCTCCAATGTGCATTCCCTATTGATTTCCCCATGCGGCACCCTGTGATAGGTAAATTGCAGGTGTGTATTCGCCTATGAGATTTTTTTACTTTGACATCCTGTGACCAGTAAGGTAAATCTCAGGTGTGTAGTCCCTATAGATTTCCCCATATGACACTTTGAACAGTTATGCATGATTCATGTATTCCTTATAGATTTCCAAGTGTGACTCCCCATGACTAGTAAAATGGATCTCGGACGTCATTCCTTATGGGATTTTCTGGTGTGTGACACCCAACTGAGACATAGCACAAAAATATTTGTTGAGGGATGTGCTCCCCTTAAACCAGGCAGTTTGTTGTGGACTACAGATGGACAATAATGTTACCATGATGTCATGAATTAGGACATAAACACCCAAGTACTGTGACAATAAATGGCAGTAAAACACCTGGAATCTGGCTAAATTGAGTGTCTGTTCTCTCCCCACAGGAAGCGACACCACATCCCAGCAGGAGTTCACATCGTGTTTGAAGGAGACCCTGAGTGGTTTGGCTAAGAACGCCAGTGACTTGCAGGTAGGATGCACCATGAAGTGCCTCCGGTGGGAATTATTCCCTAAATAAAAAGGTGTTCCAGTGGTTCAACAGTGGTTTCAAGTAATGTAATAATTTCATGGACTGTTTGGGTACTACTTAAGGAAGTTGAATGGCTCTGTGAAGGAGGATAACATACCAGGCAAGGATATACTGTAGGTGGGATTCTCACAGGGGACCAAGAGTAGCCTTGGGCAGCAGGCAGATGAGACATTGGCAGGGGTAGTTAGTTGCAGGTACCAAAAGAAAAGCTTGTGCTTCAACTGTGTTCCAGGCTGGGTGCTAAACAACGGTCGCAAACTAAACAAATCCAGTAAGCAAAGAGGTAGCACTCCAGAATACATACACCACAAAACTAAATACTGCAAGTAACATTTATTGTTGTAAAAAAAATTGTCAAAACAACAAGCACATGGCAGGTAACTCCACCAGATACTCCCTGAGGAAGACCCAGCGTTTGAAGCACAGGTCTTCGTTGCTTTGACATTTGTTGTTTTTTTACAACAATAAATGTTACTTTCATTCTGTGGTGTATGTATTCTGGAGTGCTGCCTCTTTGCTAACTGTAGTTAGTTGCAGGACCTGTGCACTACACTTCTCTAGGGTACTTTGGAAGTGTGGAGGATGCCCGATCTGCCAGAGGTTTGCGGCACTCCACTTTGAACTGGCTGCAGCTTGGTCTGTGAAAAGACAGCTGCAGAGCAGGTTGGAGAAATTCGCATCTCTCCTCCCATGTCCCCCAAGGGTTGCAGTGAGATGGAATGTGGTGGGCAAAGGGGCAGGCGAGAGGGTTGCTCTTTCAAGAGAGGGAAGGGACTCAGGGATAGCAACAATCAGCTGTTTTTCCTCCTTAAGGGATTTGGTGCATGCTGCTCCCCCACCGTGGAAAGTGCACCCTGTTGCCTTCAAGAGCCTAGCAGCAGCAGTAGCCTTGTGTGGGGGTGCAGTCAGAAAGGTGCCAGCCGATGGCCCAGTTATAGTTCTGTGTGTGTGCTTCCACATGAAGAAGGATCTTGGTGCAATTTCGGGCATGCTGGTCAGGTGGTCGGGGTGACGAGGCCAGGCAGATCTTTCAGTTCAACAATTGTGTTTTTTTTTATTAATTGAAGTACAGCATAATCGCATTAAAGAGAGTAATACTGTACATATGGTATGGGTTATTTGCATACCGACACCTTCGCATTGCAGGAAGAACTACATTCAGTGGATGGTCCAGTTCTCCCTCTTCCCCTTTAAGAACAGTGCAGGGGAAGAGATTTATTTACAATTTTATTACAGTATAGTGCAGTAACACCTCTGCCCTGTGACACAGATGTATCTACTAAGTCACCCAAGTGTGCGGCTGGGGGAGGGGGGAGAGAAGGGACCTCTGCACAGAGGCAGCAAAAGGCACCCAGAGAGAGCTGCTCTGCATCCTTGCTGCCTATAATACACTGCTCTGTACTACTCCCATGATACAAGGAAGGGAGGTGCTGTTCTCAGCAGTTCAAAATAGGGTCTTTGGGGAGCACAGTGGGGTCCTTACTTATGACATACAACAGCTATCCATTCCACTGGGATGTACGAGCCTCCTGTCTATCATTGAGAGTAAGTTTCTCTATTCGGAATATCTTGTTAGATGTAGATGTAAATATAGATATACTCTTTATTTATTAGATATTTCAGAATGATAACAGCATACACCATTTTTATGCTATTACAGAAAGTATACAATTCACTTGAAATAATACAGAAAAATCATAGGGAAATTGTATGGCTCCTAGGAGAATAAAACCAGTCACTTTATGAGCTAATAATGGGTGGGCTTAAAATATATTTGGACAGAGGAAATGAAATAAATTCAGACATTACAAAATCTGTTACTGTAATGTGGTCCATATAGAAGATCCAGGCTGCACCAATTCCCCTCCCCCCCCAAAAACCACATTTCCCAATCCAGGTCATCTGATAATCATCCCATCACAGAACAAATGAGTCGTCCTTTTCTGAGATATGGAAGACTCAGGTCCTCCACATTAGTTCAGATTGTTTCTCCCTACTGTTGCATTGGGCTATAAGCCTTTCTAAATAATACATATCTATCATGATTGCATGCCGAAGGGTAAGTGTTGGGGGTGGGGGGGGGAGAGCTCTGATGCCACATACTGGTAATGGCCTTCTTGGCTGCCAGTAAATATGCATAAAAGATGTCCCATGGGTCAAGCCAGAGGTCTGGTAGTGGAATCGACAGAAGAATCAATTCAGGGGTCAGAACTGCTTCTTCCTCCACCAACTGAGCTAGACTCTCTAGCTGAATGCAGAAAACTGGAAGTACTGGACATAAAAGTATGAGTATGCGTTCCCTTAAGTTCCCCATAGCCCCTCCAGCAAAAATCAGAGTGTGATGGGAGATATTTAACTAGCTGAGCTGGTGTATTAAATATTAGTTTCAGTAACAACGGTAAAGAATTAGGGAGTCTGTTCTTCTCAGATCCTTTATGTAATAAAAAAGTTTGCACCTGCAGGTAACGAAAGTGTTCACGATTTGTCAGTGGGTATTTAGCTTGCAACTGAGAAAAGGAAAGCACTGCCTGTGTATTCAGAAATTGAAAGATATAGGACAAGCTCATCTGATGCCATCTTTGAAAAGTATGATCTATGCGAGCCATTACAAAACCTGATTCTGCTTATGGTAAACAAACAAAATAGAACAATGGAGATAACTGAGGGAGAGCCCGAATCTGAAACCATGAACGGGAGTACGCTTGCAGTACCAAGATCAAAATAAATTAAATTTGGGAGACTGAACAATGGTGAAAACATCCTTCCTACATTAAATAGGTCGTTTAGTCCAAATTCTGTGTGTTTCAGTGGGGAATGGTAATTGGGATTAATCCACAATGCTACAGTACTTACAGTAGCTGCATGGGAATAATTAAGTTGGATAGGTTTAGCCTTCCTTTAATCACTGGTAGTTGTAGAATTAATCACTTGAGATGAGGGCGGCGATCCACCCAGACGAAACGAGACATCTTGTTCCATGCTGTAAAAAGGAGGAGGGTGTTATGGGAAGTGTCTGGACTAGGTAAAGTAACCGAGGGAGAACATTCATGCAGATAGCTTCAGTGTGGGAATAAAGGGGCAAATGGAGAAAGGCCCACTGACCCAGGTCCCCTTCCAAAAACCTGCATCAGTGGTTCATAATTCACCCATTCAAGATGTTGCAGGTCTTTGGGAAGTTTAACACCTAAATATTTAATTCTTGTACAATCCCATCGTAAGGGGAGCATCACCTTTAACACTTGAGAAGGTTCGTAGTTAAGGGATGGCACCTCTGTCTTGGAGGCATTAATAACATATCCCGATAGGCCTGCAAATTTCCGAAGGAGTCTCTACACCTCCGGTACCAAGCCCTCGTGTTCCAGGAGCATTAACAAAATATCATCTGCATATAAAGATATCTTAAAGGACTGGCCCCCCAGTGGGATCCCTCCGCCCCCGCCTCCCTAATAACAATAGCCAAAGGCTCCAGATAGAGTGTGAATAGTGGAGAGAGCCAGGCAGCCCTGACGAGTACTACAGGGCAGTGTAATTGGGGATGATATACAGTTGTTAATCCTTAAATAAGCTGTTAGAGGAATATAAATGGCATGAAGCGAGGTCACCACCTCTTTTGGAAAGCCAAATGCTTATAGAGTTTGCCATAAAAAGGGCCAAGACACCGTATCAAATGCCTTGTCTGCATCTAAACTAATTAACACTGTTGGGATTGATCTTTGGGTGACATAGTCCATCAGGTGGATTGTTCTAGTAATATTATCTATTGCTAGAAGGAATAAAGCCCGATTTGGTCTGGGTGAATTATACTTGGAAGGAATTGTTCAAACCGGTGTACCCATACTGACATGTAAAGTTTATAGTCAGTATTGAGTATTGGTATTTGTCTATATGAAGCAGAGGATTTAGGCTTTTGGCCCAGTTTTGGAATCCCAGAAAGAATAGCAGTGGGCCATGTTGGGGGAGGGGGGGGGCTTCCTGAATCGCATGGAAAAAAACGTAACAAGTTGGGGGCTAAAGGCTCTCAAAAGGCTTTATACCACTCCATTGGGAAATCATCTGGGCCTGGACATTTAGTGTTTTTATGTGAGACAAGGCCTCTTGAAGTTCTGACATGCTAACTGGTGCTAACACTTGATCCTGATGTAAATGACAAAGCCTCAGTAAAGCTAAATTAGATAAAAAAGTCAAGTATCTGAGCAGCTGCGGGGGGAGGGGGAATCCCTATAAAGTTGGCTATAATATCCTTGAAAAAGCCCCATTATCTCTGAGGTGGTAGAGACGAGAGTGTGCCTGTGGAGGGATATTTTGTCAGTTGTGTAATATGTGATGCCATCATTCGGGCTCCTTTTTTCCACCCTTATAGTGGAACTTCTTCGGATACATCAACGCCAGCTGTACTTTTATCATCTAACATTGTTTTGTCATTTGCTTTAATATCCCTAATACGCTGCTTGTCCTCCTATACCCCATTCTACGCTCCCTCTGCAAAGTCACATCCTTTTACTGGTCTGAGGGCTAGTTTATGGCTTTAGTCCTCCCCAGCCCCCTCACTCTGATCGCCGCCGAATCCCCTAGTGGAACCAGCCTAATGCAGTGAAGGGTCTGAGGGCTAGTTTATAGCTTTAGTCCTCCCTAGCCCCTCACTCTGATCGCCGCCGTATCCCCCAGTGGAATCACCCTAATGCAGTGAAGGGTCTGAGGGCTAGTTTATGGCCTTAGTCCTCCCCATCACTCTGATCGCCGCCGAATCCCCCAGTGGAACCAGCCTGCTGCAGTGAAAGTACGGGACGAGCTCCCTTCTGAACTTGCCACCTTTCTGGTGCACGCATGCCTAGACAGCTGAATTTAAGCCCCTTAAATCTGAACCAGCTCCCTAGGAGTTCCTGCTTGTCCTGAATTTAATCACTATAATTTGTACTAGCTTCTTAAGAGCTGCTGCTTGTCTTTGGCTATTTTTTTATCAAGTTGCTTTGGTAGTTCTTTCTGCACTGCTATTTTTTATTAAGCTGTTTGGTAGTTATTTCAGCACTACTTTCTCCAGCTTCATTGCTCTTCATCTCCTACTTTTTTCCCCCTACTGTCTCCCTGTAGTTAGTTATTTTTATTTTTGTTAGTGCTCTCCCGCTGTAATTTCTTGGTTCTCTGGCCCCTCCCTGCTATGAATACTGAAACCCTTTCCTCCCCCCCTTCCCCTCAGCCATTGATGTCCTCGTACTTAAAGATCATGTGCAGCGGGTTTTGCATATTTTTTTTATAAAAGCTTGAAATGCTGAAATTCAAGTCCATGTGTCATGATTAGTGTTTCCTGAAAATTTCATGCTGTTTGGTTTTGTGGTTTTCTTTAAATCAGCATTTGTTAACTTGCTGTACTGTGGCTGAAAGCAGTGGAGTTATTTCTGTCCTCTCAGTCAGATTTAGAGTGTGATGACATCATTTTGGAGTAGATTGCTGTTTCAGATTAACAATCAGAGCAGCAGTTTGTAGAGTTAATGGTTTGCTGAGCTCTCCAAGTTTCTTACAAATCCAGTCTCTGGTTTGCGTTTAGATAGATCAACTTAAAACATTATCTTCTCACAAAAAACTGATTATTTCAGTTTCATTGCCGAACCGAAGTAGGTGGAAATCTTTCTCTGTGAGAAATCAGCTTGTCTGTATCACAGCTCTCATGTCTTTCTAATCAAAACTCTAATTTTTTTTAACTATATAACACAGGGCTAGTTAATGAATATAAAATAAATTTAAATTTTGTTCAGTCACACAAACTGTTTGTCTTTGATGTAGCCTTCATAAATGCATTCATATAAGAACATTTTTTTTCATGCCAGATTGACAAACCATACATGTCCTTCAAATACTGTAGCGCAGTGTGACAGGCACCTGTCTGAACTCTCACATGTCAGTTCTTTGGTGGTTACTGTGTGAAAATACATCATGTATGTGTATAACTAGAAACACTATGTGGCATCCCGATGCACTGTCTCTCTGCCCCACAGTAGAAGCAGCTGCAGTCTACTGCCACCTGTCTCTGCCCCATAAGCCCCCTGCCTTCTCCACATTTGAGGCTGCTACATCCTGCTGTCCAGTGTCTTCTCCCACACAGTCAGGGATTGTGCACCCTACTGCCTTAATTCCCTGCCTAAAGAATCACAGCTGCCGCCCCCTGCCCAAACAGTTGGGATTGCTGCACCCTGCTGCTCTCTATCCCCCACCCTCACAGTTAGGGATGCTGCACCTGTTGCCTGTTCCTGTCTCCACATTCAGGGCTGCTGTGCTGTTCTAAGCCCTAGAGTGCCAGGTTCCCTGCCTCCACAACTGGGGCTGTTGTACCATGCTACCCTAGCCACCAGAGGTGGGGCTTTTGCAACACCCTGCTGCCCACTTCCATTGCTCCAAATGGGCAGAGCTGCTGCACCACATGTACCACATCTCACAGTCAGTGCTGCTGTACCTTGATGTCCCATGTGTTCTACACCACAGTCAAGACTTCTGCATCATGCTGTCCTCTATCCCCTGTCACAAGAGACAGGGCTGCTGCACCCTGCTCCTTTCTACACAGTTGGGGTTGCTATGGCCTGCTGTGCTGTACAGCCCCATGCCTCTGCAGTTTGGGCTGCTGTATCATGCTGCCACTTGCCACAAGATTCAGGGCATTTGCTGCACCCTGTTGCATGTCTCACAGTTGAGGCAGTTGCGCTCTGCTATCCCCCTGCCACCTGAGTCAGATCCTTTGCTACACCCGGCTGCCCACATCCCTTGTCCCAAACAGGCATGGCTGCTGTATCCTGATGCCACCCCATCTCCTGCCTGAACATTCAGGGCTGCACCCTGCTGCCCTCTGTCCCCACTCCCACAGGCAGGGCCATGGCACCCTGTTGCCCCCCTGTTCCTATCTACACAGTCGGGGCTGCTGTGTTGTGCTATGCCCTAGAGTCTCATGTCACCTGCATCCACAGTTGGGGCTGCTGAACCCTACTATGCACTTCCATTTCCCCAAATGGGCTGGGCTTCTGCACAATGTGCACCCTGTGCTGTTGTCAAGGCTGCTGTACCCTGATGCCCACTTGTGTCCTGCGCCACAGTCAAGGCTTCTGCACCATGCTGTCCTTTGTCCCCTGTCACCATTGTGCCCTGCTACACCACAGAGCCCCTTGCCTCTGCAGGCAGGGGACAGGGTGCAGCAAATGCCCTTACTCTTGTGCTGCACACTTCCTGAACAGTTGCAGTTGCTGCACCCTGCTACCCTCTCTCTCTCACCTTCCCAGGGACGCTGCATGTGTTGCCCCCTGTTCCTGTCTCAGCAGGGTATAGCAAAGGATCTGGCTCTGGTGACAAGGGGACAGCAAGGTGCAACTGCCTCAACTGTGGAGGCATGCAGCAGGGTGCAGCAAATGCCCTGAATGTTGTGGCAAGTGGCAGTGTGGTGCAGCAGTCCTAACTGCAGAGGCATGGGGCTGTAGAGCACAGCAGGCCACAGCAACCCCAACTGTGTAGAAAGGAGCAGGGTGCAGCAGTCCTGTCTGTGGTGACAGGGGATAGAAAATGGCATGGTGCAGAAGCCTCTACTGTGGGGCAGGACTCATGGTGCATCAGGGTATAGCAGCCCTGACTGTGAGATGAGGTACACATGGTGCAGCAGCACTGACCATTTGGGGCAATAGAAGTGGGTAGCAGGGTGCAGCAAAAGTCCCACCTCTGGTGGCTAGGGCAATATGGTGCAGCAGCCCCTGTTGTGGAGGCAGGGAACCTGGCACTCTAGGGCTTAGCACAGAAGCCCTGAATGTGGAGACAGGAACAGGGGGCAACAGGTGCAGAATCCCTAACTGTGAGGGTGGGGAGAGAGGACAGTAGGGTGCTGCAACCCCAATTGTTTGGGCAGGGGGTGGCAGGGTACAGTAGTCCTGATTCTTTAGGCAGGGGATGGTTGTAGCAGGGTGCACAATCCCTGACTGTGTGGGAGAAGACAGTGGGCAGCAGGGTGCAGCAGCCTCAAATGTTAAGCAGATGACAGGGGGCTTATGGGGCAGGGGACTGGTGGCAGTAGACTGCAGCTGCCTCAGCTGTGAGGCAGAGACACAGTACATCGGGATGCCACATAATGTTTCTAGTTATACATGTACATGATGTATTTTAACACAGAAACCACCAAAGAACTGAAAGTTGTAAGTTCTGACAGCACATGTGCTTGAAATACTGTAGCAGAGTGTGAGAAGCACCTGTTTGTCAATCTGACATGAATAAAAATGTTCTTACATGACTACTTATGAATACTACATCAAAGACACTGTTTTCATGAATGAACAAAATTTACATTTATTGTATGTTCATTAAGCAGTCCTGTGTTATATAGTTAGGAAAAAAAATTGAGGTTTAATTAGAATAGAGCTGTGATACAGACAAAGCTGACTTCTCACAGAAAGATTTCCACTACTTCAGCATTGAAACTGAAATGATTAGCTTTTTTTAAAAAAAGAGAATAATATATATTAAGCTGATCTATCTAAACACAAATCAGAGACTGGGTTTGTAAGAAACATGGAGAGCTCAGCAAACCGTAAAGAGTGCTGCTCTGATTGGGAATCTGAAACAGCATGCTGCTCCAAAATGATGTCATCACACTCTAAGTTTGACTGAGAGGACATAAATAACTCCACTGTTTTCAGCCACTGTAGAGCAAGTTAACAAATGTTGATTTAAAGAAAACCACAAAATCAAACAGCATGACATTTTTAGGAACCAGTAATCATGACACAATGACTTGAATTTCAGCTTTTCAGGCTTTTATAAAAATATCTAAAAACCGTTGCACATGATCTTTAACTGCAGAGGTTCATTTTCTTTTGTCACATTCTGTTACAGGGTCTGAGGGCTAGTTTATGGCTTTAGTCCTCCCCAACTCCCTCGCTTTGATCGCTGCCGAATCCCCCAGTAGAACCAGCCTGCTGCAGTGAAGGTATGGAACAAGCTGCCTTCTGAACTTGCCGCCTTTCTGGCACACTCATGCCTGGACAGCTGAATTTAAGCCCCTTAAATCTGAACCAGCTCCCTAGAAGTTGCTACTTTTCCTGAATTTAATCGCTGTAATTTGTACTAGCTTCTTAAGAGCTGCTGCTTGTCTTTGGCTATCTTCCCCCCCCCCCCCGCTGTCTATTAAATGCACTATTGCTTTGCCCTCCCTCCCTAATTTTGATGAAGTACTGTAGTAGGTGGGTCCTTTCCTGTCCACTCAATTTCTGCTTCTAACTGTGAGAACTCTGGAACTCGAGGAGGACATTGCGGATCAGCTCCAGCTCTCCAGGCCTGAAATATCTGGCTCAGATATACCCTATGAGGATGTCTACCTCACTCCTATACCTTCACCTACCTATCCTGTTAATTCTGGTGCACCAAACTGACCTGCTTGAGGTAGTGCAACAGCCCCAAGGTCATCCTGTATTCTCCGGTTCGTGCACTATACCGGTGGCACATCAGCTTCAAACTCGATTAATGGAAAAATGGTTTCAGTAACTGGTCTAAGTACACCAGTGCTACCCTCAGGTAGATTAACACCTAACTTCCAACATCATCTCTCATACCTGCTTACTTTCTCTAACTTCACAGCAACAACCAGTAACTTGAACAGTACCTCCTCCTGTAGAAAACAACGGAAACAGTACTTTAAACAACTAAAGGCATACCTACTGAAACTAATTCTACTGCTTCAGCTCCTGTCTGGAAATGTGCACCCTAACCCCAGCCCCGATAGGCCAATGGACCGTTGCAGCACAAAAATGTCCAGTACGCTCTCCCTCACATCTATCAATATATGTAGTCTTCTGTGCAAGTTAGACAACCTCAAGGTATGGCTTACACAGCACAACCCTGATATTCTTTCTGTTGTAGAAACTTGGTTCTAACCCAAAATCTCTGATTCTACTATCACCATACCTGGCTACTCTACTTTTAGGCAGGATAGGCTCGCTAAAAGAGGTGGTGGCTGTGTTATTTACTTAAAAGAAACTCTAATGGGTCACACCCTTGAATTGCCCTGCATAGGAAACTCCTCTCAGGCCCTGGCCAACAAAGTACTCCTAGGGGCCCAAAAGAAGACATTAACTGTGCTATCTGTTTACATACCACCCAAAGAATCTGTCTCTGGCATTCATAACTTCATGGAATATATTTGGGGTGTACCCCGGAACACTGAAACCATAATACTGGGAGATATCAATGTAAGCTGGCTCTCATCTGACATTGGACACATTAAGGATGCCATCTCCGCCTTGCACCTTACTTAGCTAGTTAACACCCTGACCAGAATTAACTATAGAACTGGATCAAGTACCTCACTGGATTGGGTTCTCTCTAGCCACCGTGAACAAATCACAAATGTCTCTGTACTCCCTGACACCTTAAGCGACCACTCCCCAATACTTTGTAGTTGGTCCAAGAAGTTCAGCAAATCTACACCTAAGGTTATTCTCCGTAGGGTCCTAACTCCAGGACACCTAGAACCACTCAGATCACACCTTCGAAGCCAGGATTGGTCACCACTGGACTCTACCAATGACATTGATGAGGTGCTTGATTTCTTCGACCACTTTAATGCTGCATGTGATATCCACGCCCCCCTTAAAAAGCGGAAAGTTAAGGGGTGGTGCAACCCTTGGATAACACCTGAACTACTGGGACTTGGGAAGACTAGGGACCACCTCTGGCACCGGGCCAAAACCACAGGCAAGCAGGCAGATATTCAGGCTTATGAAAAATCCAAAAATGTTTGTACCAGAGCCATCCATTTTGCAAAAAATCAATGCTTTAGGGAGGCACTTTCCAACTGGTGGGGCGACAGTTAACATTTCTGGAGCAACATAAAGGAAGTCACTGGTAAAGACCTCGAGCACACCCACCATGCTTAACATTGATGGAAGCCTGATTCTTGACCCAATGGCCATAGCCAATACTTTTAACGATGCCTTTACAGACCAGACCTCAGCAGTGTCCTTCTCCCCCCCCCCGATTTTTTTTTTTTCATGGTCTCTGCCCCTGCCACCCCCCAAGTCTGTGATGCTCAGCAGCAAGCTTCCCCCCCTTTTTACTTCAAAGAGGTTACTAAGCATGAGGCTAGAAAGTACATGTGTATAGTACTCAATAAAGCAAGATTCAGTGGGGACAATCTAGATCTCAGATTTCTTGCCCTCACTCTCAAGGAAACTCTTACACCTCTTACCAAGATTCTGAACATTTCTCTAAGGCTTGGGCAATTCCCCCAAAAATGGAAACTGGCCCTAGTAACCGTGGTGCACAAATGTGGAGATAGGGCACAGCACACAAATTACAGGTCAATCTCTATTCTACCTTCTCTATCGAAAAGCACTGGAGTGTATAATTGCAGATCAGCTTGTGGAATACCCGGACAAATAAAATATCCAATGTCCTAAGCAGTATGACTTTCGTAAAGGTCATAGTGCTACCACTGCACTGTTAGAATTCACTGGTTTCATACATAACGCACTCAATCAAGGCTATCTGGTTGGGGCTGCCTTTATCAACCTGACTAAGGCCTATGATACTGTGAACCACTCCCTGATAACCAGTGTCCTCTCCGAAAGGAAGCCAGTCCATTCTGGAGTGCCTCAGGGAGCTATACTGGGGCCTTTTCTCTTCAGTATCTACTTGAATAACCTTCACGAGCCTGTCATGAACAGATTCTGCTTTACGCAGACCCTGACCCTAAGAGTCTCCAGGATAACTTTCAGCACAGTTTCTCAGAAATGGAAAAGTGGTTCAGCACTCAAAAACTGGTGCTAAACTATAAAAAGACCAAAGTGATGCTTTTCAACAATGCCCATTAGAAACACAAGTCCTAACCCTTGTTCATCACAAACTGCATTGGCACCCCACTTGAACAGATCCACTCCTTCAGATATCTAGGGGTCACTGTTGAGAGCTCACTCACCTACTCGCAACATATTGATAACGTAGCTCGAGCTGTCAACATAAGGATTGTCCTACTCCACAGGCACAAACATAGCCTTACTCCCGAGGCACTAAGAATAGCAATTTTCAGATCTGTCATTACCATCATCGATCATGGGCTGGTTGTTTATGGCTCTGCCTCTGCTATATCCCTCCACATGATCATTGTTGCTCTTACAAAGCATGCAGACTCCTTACTGGGGCTGCCCACTTCACTCACTCTCTCACACACACACACACACACACACACACTTGTGACCTATATGCTCAGACTGGGTGGCTTCAGTTATTCAGCAGAATCCAGTATCAAACCTGCTTACTTGCGAAGAAGGCACACCTTGGTTTGTTACCCCCTGGGGTCCAGCAGCTCCTTAGCCCTTGTCACAGTACCCAACATACTCGCAGCTTGGCAGCTCAGGTCTTTACTGTTCCCAGATGCTGCACCACCTTAGGTCAAAGGTCTTTTGCTTACAGAGCCCCCCTCTGGCTCAACTCCCTGGGTAGGGATATCTCTGCTGAGGCAAAACTCGGTCCTTTCAAACACAAACTCCGACAACATCTGTTAGCAAACCGTATATGTGACTGCTGCCCTTAGTAGCTTTCTACTTATTTTATCATTGTACTTAAACCTTTTGGCACTTTTAACTCTTGGCACTTCATTTCGATCCTACTCTCGAGCCTTTTCCCCTCCACCACTCACCCCTGCTTCTTCTCCTCTGCTCACGCATCTCCAAGTTCTTCCCTTGCTCCTCCTCACCTTCCCTCTTCCACCCTCCACCCATTCTCTTATCTTATGCCACCTCTTTTGCAACTTCTTCCCCATCTCCTCCCTATGTTTCTGTCTCTCTCTTACCTCTCTCCCACCAATATTACTCTCTCTTTCTCGGGTTTTTGACTAGGCCTGCTAGGCTGCCCCCACTCCTGACTAAATACCACATGTTCTCTTTATGCTGTTAATTTGTCTTCCTTCCCCTCACTTCACCAGCACTCCCCCTTCTCTCTGTACTCGCTGCATTACCCTCCTTCCACCTCCACATTCTCTCATCTCTCTATCCCCATTACCTCCTTTGCAACTCTGCTCCTTTCCTCTCCTCCTCCTGTGCAAATCATCTCCTTCTCCCTCTTGTTTCTCCCATCCCCCACCTTACACCCCATTACTTTCCCTTCTAGATTTTGACAAGGCCTTTCAGGCTGCCCTCTCTTCTAGCCCACTCTGCTTTTATATTGAGCGACATTCGGTACTATTTTGATTGCTTTTGATATATTATTTTGTTAAGTGTATTCTTGACATCTGCTATTTACTTATCTGTCGTTTACCTTGTTTTGTTGTACTACTGACTGGGAACCTTTGTAAATGAGTTGTATTGCTCAAAGTATTGTGATCCAAGACTCAATAAATAAAAATAAATAAAATAACGTATTCAGTTCTGCCAACAACGATTGGTACTGGGCATCCCTTTGTCTTCTTTTATGGGATGCATATGCAGTAATGTCCCCGCGAATGACTGCCTCAAGGGTGTCCCATAAGATACTGGGGGAGATATCAGGGGAGACATTCTCAATTAAAATTTGTTTAATTTTAGCCGGCTCAGTGGCGTGGAGGGTTGAGGCATCATGCCTTACCTCCCGCCATGCCAGCAATCTGTGTTCGCGGTGCGAGCAGGTTGCCGGGGAGGGAGAGGATCGAGCATCCAGAGGACAGCTGTCCCGGCAGGGGTAGGAGTCCGCTGCTTGACTGGTTCTCGCTGTAGATGGGGCTGGCACAGTGGACCCACACAGGGAGCTGAGCTAGACACGCGTGGCCAGAGTGGAAGTGTGCGTGCTCTGCCATTGGTGTCATTGCACGCCTTGGCTTTATGCTCTGGGCAGGACAAAGAAACGGAGGAGAAAAAGTTGACAGACAGGATGAAGCCAGTCTCCCCGCCGCACTGGGCCAGCTGTCGCCTCAGATCTTTGAGAGGTAAAGGCCGGCATGTCGTCCGTTGGCAGAGATGGGGAGCTGGTGGAAGGGGGCTGGTTTGTGGGAGACAAAGAAATAGAAAAAAAATTGTTTAATTTGTTTCTACTATCGTGATCTTAAAGGAGTCATTCTTCAAAAAACTAAGGTATAAATGCCAACAGGCAGGTTTTTGAGTTTTGTACCTATTTTAAGGTCGTTGGGGAGTGATCAGAGAGAAGGCAGGCACCCACATAAATGTCTTTGAGGACTTATGTATGTTCCACTGAAAACAAAGAAATAATCTATGTGAGAGGAAGTGTGAAATCTGGGGAAGTAAAAAGCGTAGGCTCTGGAGGTGGGAAATTAAAAAAACACCAAACATCCACTATTCCCCAACTCCATTCGGTATATCTGATTAACCATACTTCTCCAGGTAGTTACATCCTAGATGGTAGGGAAGAGCCAGCACTTAGTAATTGCTTTTTTTGCTGTTATAATTAAGATATCTAAAAGGTGTTGGTTGTGGGGATCTCTTGGAAAAATTGATAGATATTGCAAAGAGTATCTCTCCCTTAACCATGGTCTATTTGTCGAGGGAAAACACTCCTCCAGATATGGTATAGGGCATAGTAAGGGGAGAAATTGGATATAAAGTGTAGCACCTTCTAGTGGGAGTGCCATACCCTCACCTGCTGCTGTAACCACGGGTTTAATCCCCACTGCATATCCTTATCCATGTGTCCGAGACGTATTTTGCAGAGAAATGATATTGCAGAACAAGGCCTGCTCCATATCCAGCCATACAGTATGTTGCCTCCCTCCCCACCCCCCAACCCCTGGTGGCACGCAAGAAGAAAGTGAGATGCACTGCCCAGTAGTAGCCTTTGAGGTTAGGGAGAGCTAGACCACCTTGGTCTCTGAAGAAAGAAAATCGCGACAGCTTAACACACACAGTCTGTGAGCCACCCAGGTAAACCTAAAAATGTCATTGTTCCACACACACCCAATTACATGCAGGCATCGGTACTGGAACATTTTAAAATAAATGCAAGGTTCGGGGGAGAGCTTTATCTGTCTGGAAAGAGAGAGCGGCATCATTTCCCATCTGGTTAGGTCCTTAGTCATAGCTTGAGTAAAGGGGGTATAGTTATCTTGAAAAGCTGCAGCAGCAGATTGGTCTTCATATATCCTGAAGTATTTTAATTTTCAGGCGCCCTCGTCTAAAAGGATGACTGTCACAAATATTTGGTGAGGGACTATAATTAAAACTTGAGTTTCTGATTTTCAGGTGTTAAGATGGTAACCCGAGACGCTGACAGATTGGCGTAAAAGGTCGAAAACTTGCGGGAGGGCTTATTCTGGGTTCCTCTGATATGAGCACATCTTCTACTTAAAGGCTTATGTGATGTTCCAAGTGATATAAATGCCCTGGAAGGTTCCAGTAAAATGAATAGCTTTTATTTATTTGTTTTTGATAACCGGGTAAGTGAGCTGATCCAAAGGGCCGTTTTCAGTCACTACCCGAACAACAGAGTTGCACATATCGAAAAGAAAATACAGCAATAAAACAAGTGAAATATGTAGTGATATAAACAGTCATCAGACAATAAAAAACTAAATAAATTATTGCAAAAACATTAAAAATAAAGATTACATGGCACTTTAAAGTGTCGATACAGGAAGGCATTGCATAGCTGCAGCTGGTTTACAGTACAATCACAAATCGATAGCAATACAGGAATGACTGTTAGTTGTGAGACAAAGTGAATAGTGCAGTTAGTTGCATGGTTGAGATCGTAGGACACGGATATGAGGGGAGTACAGAGAGGAGTTTGCAGTAGGTGTAAGCATGAAAGCAGGTGGTGTGAGACAGTGTAAAGAGGGTAGTTGCAGGAAAACCCATGAAGATAGGCGTCACCAGAAAAGGTGGTGGGGGGGGTTCAAGCAATACACAGTGGGACTGTGTATGTGTAGACCTGGCAATTAACCTGGCACAGCAGTGGCAAGAGGAAGCCAGTTTAAGTTCTTTTTAAAGGACTAGTGAGAGGAGGCCAAGCGGAGCGATTGGGGGACTGTCCCATAGGGAGGGGACTGCGACAGAAAGAACTTTGCTGCCCATAGTAGTAGTAGTAATGATGCGAGGGACCACAAGCGGTGCAACAGAGGATACCCAGAGGTTCCTTTGTATCATCCTGTCCATTAAGAGAGCCGAGTACGGCGATAGGGGTCGGCCGTCAGCGAGTTGTCCACCAGACAACCTAGGGCATAGTCAAAATGCCCTTGAAGTGGGATCTGCCCAAGAGACTGGTAGAGTGCACAGTGGTGGGTGGAGTAGGGGGCTTGAAGGACAAAGTGGCAGATGCTGTTGTATGCTGTGTTAAGTCTTGAGCGCAGGGTTGAGGACATGAGGGAGAAGAGAATGGAGCAGTTTTCTGTGATGGGGAGCAGGTTTCCCTGTGCTATAGTGAGAGAAGCTTCTGTGGTCAGATACTGTTTGATGTGATAGGTAGCCTCTAGCTTCTGATGGGGTTTTGAGGAACTGCCAAATAGGTTGTATATTGCTAGACAGCTCCTTAAGGGATCTATGAAATACTTTGCATCTGAAATATTTGCTCTTGTAGACATTGGGAATTCAAACCCTTGATGTGAGTTTCAAGTCTGTGGCTAATTTAGAAAGATTTTGGGTTCAATAACAGAAACTTAAGAACACACCAGTTTGGGTCCCCATTTTCGCTGTCCCATTGACAAAACCTGCTGTTAAGTTAATAACAATTACGTTTTGTAATGAAGGCGTGAACATTGAGGACATTTTGTTTGTTAAGGCAAAGGTGTGAGGTCCTAGACAAACCTGCACCCGTATTGGACAGTGAACAAATATGGAATGGGGGGTGGTGGAAGATTAGAGTGAAACTTTACTCCACTAATAATGGACCTGTTCACCTCCCTAATAGTTTTTTTTCTAGGGAAAGATGGAGGGAGCTTGTTTTATATAGGTCAACCGGAAGCTTGTTTTAAGTGTGGTTCTAGGACACACTTGAATACTGTCTGCAACACCCCTCGATATAACCACTGGCTAGAATTCAGCCATCCGTCTGTAAATTGCATTAATCTTTTCAAATGCAGCCTTTGCGAAAAAACAGAACGTGGGTATGGGAAATGTCTTTGGGCATCCCATAACAGGGAAGATTGCCCTTCCCACGAAGGTAAAATTAACATGGCCCAGCAGAGGCAAGCTAAAAGAGTGGCAGCCCAGGACGAGGGGTGTATCCCCAGGGTTCCAGAAGACCCCCTTGAGAGAAGGAGCGCAGAGGGAAGTATCAGTCAGGTTGTAGACCTACCAGTACAAATTGAGGACCCCTGAATTTCAGATGCTCCCTTAGATTCTATTCTAGGGAATACCCCGATGACTATAGCCCCTAAAGATTCTGGCCTGTCAGATATACCCCCCCCCCCCAAAAGATCAACAGCAGCAACATTTCAAAAAGTCTTGGCTAAGAAAAGAAACGGGCAGGCAAAACTATCTCTACTAAGGTCCTGTCACCTCCTAAAAACGCAGGTAAAAGTCTGAAGAGCTGGAAAGTAGGTAATAAATTTGTAGCCCTAACACCTCAAAGAATTGGGGGCGAGGAATCTGATACCTCCTCGAGGGCCTCAACTACTACATATATTACTTCTGATGGGGATGAAGGTGAGGGGGACAATGTTACCGGGTGTAGGAGAGTTTCTGAAGTCCATCGAAAGATTGTGGCTGTCTGATTCTTTGCGCTTGTTTCTCCATCCATACTGCTGCTAATTACTTTTTTTTTTTTCTGTAACCACCATTAAACTATAAACAGTATAGAATCACAAGAAAATGCTTTTCACCCTGAGTTTGCTGCAGTAGACTGCTAGTGATATATTTTGCCTTCACGATACCAGAATCAAAACACATGCTGAATTGAAATTAGCAGCTAGTATTTGGACCAAGGGGGCCTCCTCCTGGTCCCCTGGAGAAGCAGCGTGTGATGGGGGTGGGAATATTATTCACCAACTCTGCTATATAGGTTTCTAGGCTGGTAGACATACAAGCTGGTAAGGCATTACTTTTGGACATTAACTACCATAGGGAAAGATTTAGGCTTATTACAGTTTATGCTCCCCAAACAAAGGCCCAGAGAGTTGCATTAATGAAAGATATACAAGCATACCTCCATACATCATGACTGGTAATATGGGCTGGAGATTTTAATTGTGCCTTGGTTACCTCTGATAGAGGATTAAAAACTGATAAACTATTCTGGGATTCCCAGGCCCTTCAGAACATAACAAGTACAGCAAAATTAATAGATGCTTAGAGAATTAAACATTCTAGTGGGGGTAATAAATATTTTAGATGTTTCTTCTCCACTCTGATAGATTTCGTCTTTCTGTCTTCTAATTTATGTGTAAAATCCTCAAAGTTGCATGCTTGGGAATTCTCAGATCATAGGTCCATAACTACACAATTAGGGTGGGAGAATTCTCCTAGGTGTAGGAAAAATCAGTGGAGACTAAACAACATCATTTTGGAGGACGAAGGGGTACAGTGTGCTTGGAAAAAAGAATGAGTAGCAAGACTCTCTGTTTTAGAAATGTGTGATGACGTTTCTTTATGGTGGGAGGATACTAAAACAGACTGGAAATCCTTTTTTCAAAACAAATCTAAGACTCTAGCTAATAACACCAATTTGAAGTACCTGCACCTGAGGAACCAATTACAGAAACTGATTTCTCTTACTGAAACTGAGAAAAGAGACTATAGTTCTCAGATAAATGCTATCAGGAAACAAATGTTAGAATTACAGTATGATGGGGCCAAGTCCTTTGAGCAAGAGCAGAGGTTTGGAGCAAAGTTACTTGAAGGCTCCCTGGACCCCTTTAGAGACCCTGAGGATAGGGTGGAGCATAGAATGATTACCAGTGTGGTTTCTGACACATGGGGAATGGTTTCTTCGCCTCTTGAAATCTTAAGGCATGTAGAAAAATATGTGGGTTCCCTTTTTGGGAAAGACCTGGAAACTGACATCACAGCAGTAAATTTGGAACAGCTGAATCTACCTAAATTAAACGATCAAGAAAGAGATAGCCTAACAGGCCCCATTACAGTGGAAGTTCAGTTAGCAATTTCCTCCCTAAAGTGTAATTCTGCCCTGGTACAGATGGCCTGGGACAGAATTTTACAAAACCTTAGCAGAGGATACAGCTCTGGCTTTTGTCCTAGTATTAAATGGGATGTTACAGGATTCCTCCTTGGTAGCCACAATGGATCAGGCCTTGTTGATCTTGTTACATAAAAAAAGGGTCAAGTGAAGATTTGAAAAACTGGAGAACTCTTAGTTTATTGAATACTGATTTAAAAATCTTAAGTAAAATTGTATTGGGTAGACTGTCACTGGTTGCAGATATGTTGATCAGCCCAGAGCAGACGTGCTATCCCTGGCAAGTCACAATACGATAACTTAATAATGTTAAGGGAATTGTTCCATACAGCACATCAGGGGATCCTTAAGGGGTATGTGATGGGCCTTGACCAGGAGAAGGCCTTTGACCAGGTTTCGCATGAATTTCTTTTTTTTTTAAATTCAAGTTCATTGCCAGGTTAGACGCAGCATTACATTATCAAATCAGCATACTTCGGTATACAGTACTCCTTATTCATTATTTTAAAACATCGCTTTAAACCTTTTAGAATATCTTAACTTGTTTTTCTTTTAGTCTTAGTTTCTTTTCTAACTTTTATTTTTTATACTTCATTTTTCCATGAGGAGCACCCCCGAGGCATTATCACCCTGCCACTTAGACCGATCACCCCTTTTCTATGTGTTCTGTCCTCCCCCATCACATCAAGCTCTTTAGTCTCAAGCCACTATCCATGGCGTCCACCATCTGACAAAGACATGTGTTCTCAAGTTTATTTTGTATGTAATTTCCTCCATTTCCTTGATTTCATTAATGATTAATGCCCAATCTTGAGGCGTAGGAGGATTCGCCGTACCCCACCTCTTGGTCACGGCCTTATGTGCAGTCATGACCAGAATATTCCACAAGTAGGTCTTATCTGACCCCTTGATTTCGTTCGGTCTAATCCCAGGATTAAGTTCCTAGGACCTAATGTAGTTTCAATGGGCCAAATCAGTCTCAATCTCCGCTCCACTTCTGACCAATAAGATATAAGTTTCGGGCAAGACCAGAACACATGTAGGTAGTCTGCTTTTTCCGTTCCACATCCCTGCAACATTCCCTGGCGTTTTATCCCATTTAGACTGTAGTTTTGGAGAAATAAAAATCTTAGCCTTAACCTTCCAACTAAACTCCCTCCATCTCGGGATGCTGTAGTCCTGGTCACCAGTTCCAGGGCAGAAGTCCACTCTCCATCATCTACCAACTCCCTCATCTCCTGTTCCCATCTTTCTTAACCTGTAGTGTCTGGTTTCCCCTGCCATCTCTCAGGGCCGTGTATAATTTTGAGATCAGCCCTTTAGGCCGTTGTGAATTCAGGATATCTTTTATAACATTTAGGAGTCCTGCCTTGTGTCTTTGCTGCCTGTATTGTTGCTGTAATTTGTTTATGTAGTTTCTTAATTGCAGATATCTAAAATGATCTGCCTGCCTCATCTGGTAAACTCCTTTTATTTGTTCAAAATCCATAACTGTATTTCCTTCAGGAACTGATCAAATATAGTCAGACCTAGTCTCTCCCACAGCGTCTAAAGGTGAGATCCTGCATATTTGGAAAACCCGGTCCCAGGCAAACCATCTCAGTGGCCAAAGCTCTGCCTCTAGGTTATGTTTAGTCCATAGTCTCTTCAATGCCCCCAGGGTGTTCCCCACTGACATCAGAAGACTACTTTCCCTTTTAGATTGGACTTCTGGTATCCATGCCCTTGCCCAGTGGGGTCCCATCTGTCAGGGTTTCTTCTATTGATTTCCAGCGAGCTGAATAGTGTTTAGTTAACCAGGCCAGTGCCCATCTAAGCTGTGTGGCCAGGTAATAATCCTCTAAATTTGGACATTTGGCCTCCATATTTTTATTTGTTTGGAGGATCGCTGTCCTGATCCTCGGTTTTCTGTTGTCCCAAATGTATTTGACAGAGTCCTCTGCCAGATCTGAAATTGGTTCTTATGTATTTTTATTGGTAGACACTGGAAGAGGAATAGAAACTTAGGAGTACATTCATTGATATTGACTGTAGTCTCAGATATAAAGGTAGCTGCAGTGTCCCCATTTCGATGTCTTGCCTAATTTGGGCTATCATTGGTCAAAGTTAACTGAATATAGCATATTCAGATTTTTGGGATTTGAAT
Organism: Neoceratodus forsteri; assembly: GCA_016271365.2. NCBI lineage: Eukaryota > Metazoa > Chordata > Ceratodontiformes > Ceratodontidae > Neoceratodus > Neoceratodus forsteri. The sequence goes on along the minus strand of CM028133.1, from coordinate 74,146,058 downwards.
ACCCAGATATTTCATTTCCCTCTATTCCAGTTAATGTCTAGCATCTGTCTTATCTGTGTAGGTGGATTATAGTGAAATTTCAGCACCTCTGTCTTATTTTTATTTAGGGTGTAACCCAGTATTGACTAAACTTGTCTATTATCGACCACAAACCAGGCAGGGATTTATCTGGATTAGTGCGTACAAGAGGATATACGTCCATATAATGAAATTTTATACTCCTCTCCATTAATCTTCACCCTTCTACCTCACTGCGCCTCCCTTATGGCCTGAGCGAGGGCTCTATATACTGAGTCAAAGAGGAGGTGGTGAGAGGGACACCCCTGTCTGGTGCCCGTCCCAGGTCAAACCTTTGTGAACGCCTCATTCACCCGCACATAAGCTTTGGGAGGCATATATAGCTTTAATAGCCCTAGAAAACATGAGGAAAACCCAGTTTATCGAGGATCAAAAGAGAAAGCCCCAGTTTACTTTTATCAAACGCTGCTGTCCATACTCATTAGGCAAGATGGTACACACCTTTTATTAATAAAATCAATGATGTTTATCGTCCTTCTTACCCCCTCCGAGGCCTGTCTGCCTTCCACAAATCCCGTCTGATCTGGATGTATCAGGTCCCCCAGGAAAGACTGTAGCCTTCTGGCTATAATAGCAGTAAAAATGTTGTAGTCTACATTAAGGAGGGAAATTGGTCTGTATGAACCACATTCCGTCGGATCCTTCCCTTCCTTTGGAATTACTGTTGTAGTTGTATAATTCCATGAGGGAGGGATCACTTCCCCTTCAAGCGTCGGTGTTAATTCTGTTTTGAAAGTTTTATAAAATTCCCCCCCAAACCCATCCGGTCCGGGACATTTACCTATTTTAAGTTCACCCACGGTATCCAGGATCTCCTGCAATGTAATTCGGCATTCTAATGCCTGTCTCTGGTTCTCAGTAAGCTTGGGCAGCTTTAGTGAATTTAAAAATTTTGAGGCTCCTTCCATAGGCGTCTTTAACTGTGGGCGATATAAATCTTTATAAAAAGTGACCAAAGCTTCTGCAATCTGTTCCCATTTATGTGAAACTTGACCCATTTTAGGATTCCTAATTCTTAAAACATTGGCTTTTGCTGCCTGCTGTCTTAATCTATATGCCAGGAGGTGGGTAGCCCTCGGTCCCCCATCATAATAGGCCTGTTTTGTGAATAAGAGCGCTTTCTCAATTTCCAAAGAATTTATTCTCTGTAATTTGCTTTTTAAGTTTTTTATTTCTTTTTCCCTTTTCCTACATACTTTAATTTTTTTGTAGTTCCTCTAATTTATTAATTGCCTCAATTAGTTGTTCCCTGTGTTTTCCATTTGCCCTTTTCTTATATGTGGCTATTGATATGAGCTTTCCCCTGACCATTGTTTTTATTGTATCCCATAATATCTGGGGTGTGGTATTCGGACCGTCATTTGTAAGTACCGTCTGCTTTATTATCTCCTTATTTCCTCCTTTACTCCCTCATCTCTAAGTAGACTCACATTCAGTCGCCACTACGTCGGTTTTAGTTAGCTGTAAGTCAATCTGTGCATATATGGGTTTATGGAGCGATAAGCTCTAAAACGCCCACCAAATCGAGTCATAGCTGTTAGGTCTTTTGTATGTAGAAACATATCAATTTTGAATATATTTTATACCTAGAGGAATAATAAGTATAATCATAGCGCTGTGGAATTTTCTCTCCATATATCGACCAGACCTGTGTCTCATAAGCCTTTTCATTTGCCTAGCAGTTCTCTCTTTAGGTGTTAATATACAAGGGTTGTGTCTAGGCCCTGTCCATAATAATATTCCAATCCCTGCTGCAATAAAGGGTGCCCTTAGCTTTTCTGCTAGTAACTTGAATAAGTCCATGAAAAACCTATTTCTGTCTGGTGGGGCATATACATTCAGTAGTGTGACCTGCATATCTTGTATGCGTCCGTCACCATCACATATCTGGCCCGGCATCCACAACCTACCTCCTCTTCAAGCGGGAGAGAAGGCGCCAACATAATTACACCCCCTCTTTCTTCCTTTCTCAAGGAGGCATGATACACCGTTAGAAATCTTTGCTTTTTAACTTAAGTGCCTCTATAGCGAGTCAGGTGTGTCTCCTGTAGAAATTGAATCTCACATCTTTGCCTTTTTAAGAATTTCTGAAGTTGTTTCGTTGCTCGGATGATCGATACCATTTACATTAAAAGATCCAATCTTAGATTTATTTCTGTTCATGGTTTAAGATTCCTAGTCTTTAGCGTGTTCCAGATCTTCCGGCATAATAATTTTGTGTGTCTCCCCCTCCCCAGCCCCCTCTCGAGGATGCTCCCACTTTATTTTTCTGTTTTAACGAGTCCATATACATTTTATATTCTTCTCTCGCCTCATTTTACCTCAATCCTTGATATTAATTTGCTGGCCCTGAACCACCAGCTGGTTTGGATATATTCAGAGCTAACATAAACTTTGCCCTCCTGAAACATGAGGGCCATATTTAAACAACCACAATAGCACGTAACTTAAGCATTCAAACTGTGCATATATGAAACATGTTAACAGAGTTTGTTTCAGGCATTTATCTACCCCCATCTCCTCATCCCCCTCTTTATTGATATCTGATTAATTTTCTTGAACCCCAACCCTAAGTCAGGAGTTCTCCCTATTGAATCTTACACTTCCTAGTCAGTCCAAGCCCTGTCATAGGACTGGATGCATCCTCTTGGGACACCTAGCCCTTTACGCTGTTCTGGGCTTTTCCCTTGAGAGCAGCCTTGTTGGGTCTTGGCCCATTGCTCGGGGTAATATCTACGTCAGCACCACTAGTAGGTAGGCTATGCTCATACTGGCATCAAGAGTTGTCCTCTCAGCCTATTTCCTTTAAAAGTTCAGTGTCAAGGACTCCATTCATCCTTACTCAATCTGCCAGCCCCTCCTGCGCCCATCTTACATATCATCCCCCTTCTTGTCCCCAAGTTTCTATTTCCACCCATATATAGCCATTCGACCCCCATCAGTGTGATCCAGAGGTCCCCCGCCCCACCCCAAAAAAACAAAACAAAAAAAAACACACCCCCAGCCCCGGCCCGCACCCCTGCTCAACAGCAAACCCAGAGTGTCCGTTGTCACAACCACATCTCTCCTGGCTCCCCCTCGCCCTGGCACCAAGGTTCCCCGCCCCCCCCGCTGTCTTCAGTTTACTTTACCAATTGTGTACATCTTTACCGTCCCTGACCCTTGTCAAACAAATTGGGTCCCCAATTACTGAGGCTTTTCATTCCTTGCAGTTCTGTGTCACCAGAGCGCTTATCAATCCCCCAACTCTGCCGTCAAGACCTCCCCTTGATGATAAGTCCGCCATTTGCCCTGCTGGGATGTAAGATTTGAGGAGCGCTGTAACATCTGCCCTGAGGTTGGTGGCTTGTGGGTTAGCATGCTTCCTTAGGCCCCTGTGCGCCACTGCCCACGCCGAACGTCTTAGCTCCTTTTCCAGCCTTTCCTTTTCCAAGCCTGGGACCATAACACCCAGCTCCTCCAGACATGCCCAAGCTTCCAACAGATCTTCAAACACCTTAATCCCTTGTTTCGTTTCCAATCGTAGGCGTGCCGGGTATAACATCTGTGCCTTTAAATTTCTGGCGCGTAGCTGTTTCAAAACTGTCCACATGGTCCTTCGAGCTTCCTGCACTCCCGCTGTATAGTCATTGTCCAATATAATTCTGTGGGTGCCCAGCATAATTTTTTGTTGCTTCCACACCCGTTTAAGTAGTTCTTCTTTTGCAGTGTAGTTAGTCATTTTTACAATGAAGGTTCTGGGTAGGCATTAGGACCAGGGACGCTGTAGCAATAGCTCGATGGGCCCGATCCATAGCTGAGTCTAACTCTGGGGAAGATTCAGCAATTCTCTGAGCAGCTTCTGCAGGTAAGTTATTGTATCTGCAGCCCACTTTCAGCTCCTTCTGGGATGCCATAAATTCGTGAGGTTCTGCCTTGACTCCGACCCTCCAGATCGTCGATCTTAGCCCTCATCTCTCTTTCTCTGGCCAGGAGGAATAACAACAAGCGATCGTGCCTATCGGCCTGGTCCACAACTGTGTTCAACCCCAACTCCAACTGGTCCGCTCTGTGCTCTATTTTCTGGATGTCTGAACGAAGTTCCGTCAGAGAGGTATCGATTTTTTGGACCGTTCTTGCCGTCTGTAATATTGAGGCCACCAGCTGTGAGCACTCTTCCTCCGAGCCTGCAACCCCCGTGGAGATTTCCTCCTCCTCGGTAGGCCCCGCTTGCCTCGTTCCTCATTCAGCTTGCAGGAGTAGTTGAAGTTTTTGCACCGGGGTCTGTATGCTCCTAGTGGCTCCCGTTTTCGATCGGGTTATTTTAACAGGGGACTGCATCATTTATAGCGCGGATGCCAATCGATAATTTGGCTGAGGGGAGCTCCGTTCCTAAGCGGCCATTCGGGTTGCTGACGTCACCGGAAGTCCCGCATGAATTTCTATTTATTATTTGAGAGTTTACGGTATTCCTAATACTTTTGTAGGTGGGATTCAATCTATGTATACTAGTTCCACTGTAATACTAAATATCAATGGCTGGGTTGGCAAGGCTATACCAGTCCAAAGAGGGGTTAGGCGAGGCTGTCCCCTCAGTCCACTTGTATATGTTTTCACTATAGATATAGTAGTTCAGATGATATTACAGTGCAATCAAATACAATGATTTAAAGTTAATATAGAATCCCCCATTGAAAATAATGGCCTGTGCAGACGATTTGGTAATGTGTTTGTCTCCAGCTACAGAAGGTAGACAAGTAAGGGACACGCTGACCTCCTTTTCTAAAAGTTCAGGGTCAGAGGTTAATTACGCTAAAAGTATTGGGGTCCCTTTAGGTGATGCCCCACTCCCTGAACATCATAGGTTTTCCAGAATTAGAATAGTAAGGGAAACAATCTCCATTCTAGGTGTTGAGTTTGGTACCCCAGAAATGGCACAGTGTAACTGGGATAAAGGCCTGGCTAGGGCAGATAGGTTGGTAGCAGGATAGAAGGGGAAACTTCTAAAAAGAAAAGGGTCGTACTAATTTAAACATTACTGATTCCTATATTTCTGTATATCTGCTGTGTTTTTCCACCTCCTACCTCTCTGTATAAAACATTATTAAGCATTTTTTTCCAGGCATTATGGGGGAGCAGATTAAACCCTATCAAGAGAGAGAGTACACATATAGGAAAATACAAGAGGGAGGACTAGACTTCGTAAATCCCATCGCTTTTTATACTAGTATATCTGTTCACTACAATCTGGGTTTTTCTCACAAACCAGGGAACAATATATGGGCCCCGTATGTACTAGCCTGGCTATCTCCAAGTTTACCTCATTGGAATGATAGGAAACTTGGTTTGTTGAATAAGATTCAAAATTTCCCAGAGTATGAGTTAGAAACGGTTAAAAATTTTATTAAATGGAATGTGACAGTATCTCAGTTACAAACAACGGATAGGAAAGTCAGGACTTTGGGGTCCGAGGAACAGTGAAAGAGCCCTCCTCACAATGAGCACACATCGTGGAAGCGCCCCCCAAAGCACAGAACCAGTCGGGACTTTGGGGGGTCATCAGTACAGTGAAAGAGCCCTCCCCAGCAGCAGGTGCATCGTGGAAGCCCCTCCTCCCGAAGCACAGAACCAGGTATGGAGCCGAACTTTGGAGCATGTGTTTAAGGACAAAGGGCCAGCTGTTGGCGCCATTTCCAATTTTAAACTTAAGGACTTCCTACTCTAAAAGTCGGCGTAGATGTGCAGATAGTTTTTTCCAGCTGCCTACACCTTAAATCCTACTGTGTATACATAGCTTTTCCAGTACCTTTAATTTGCACTGTGAGGGACAAGTTATTTTCTGCCAGCTGCCTTTACTTTAAAGCTCTGTGCTTGTACAACGTTTTACCGGTAACCTTAATTAATTAATATGCACTGTAGCTTTACCAGTAACCTTAATTAATTAATATGCACTGTAGGGGGACAAGATTATTGTACTCTTTCACTAGAGTTAAGTAATTGTCATTTAAAGGTCACCACGCAGCCAGAGTAGATTTCTTAAGTATTCCTACCAGCTTTTGCCTGCTAAAGTATAGTGATTGAAATTACCTGGCTGACTCAGTTGCTCCCGCAGTTGGGACTCTGGTCGCGAGGGTACAGTGAAAGAGCCCTCCCCAGCAGCAGGCACATTGTGGAAGCAGCCCACCCCAAGCACAGAACCAGATGGGCGGACTTCGGAGCGCTGCGTGTTTAAGGCCCCGCCACCCCCACCACCGCCCTTGGTGAGCTCCTAGCTTTATAGGGCAGACCCACGTTACTGTGAAAACCTATTAGCCCACTCTCCCATTTGCAGCTTATCAGCTGCTGCCACTACTGGCTGCTATATCAAACATGACATTTCTCCACTCTGTTCTCTCAATGACGCTGCCTTTTCTACCCCTGCTACTCCTCTCACTTGCCCCACTGACTTCCCTCCCCCCAGCAGACCTCCTAATCTGGGTACTGCCTTCTCATACGACCCCTTGCCTCATCCCCCAGCCCTACTGTGATGCCCCTCAAACCCAGCATGCCCATGCCCAAGCTTATATTCACAACTGGGCCATTAGCGCCACCATCCTGCCACCCTCTTTTCTTCCTGATCATACTGCTCTCCACACCCCAACCCTCCGCTGCCTACCACACGCAGCCTCAGAGCACACACCTACCACCTGGCCAACATACCGCTGGCTAAAATCCAAACAGCTAACTATACTGCTTCTCCTCCTGGCTAGGGATATCGAAGCAAACCCTGGACCCACCACCACAAATGCCCACACCCCATTCTCATTCCCAAAAGGTCTCAGGCTCCTACACCTTAACACCTGCAGCTTACTAAACAAAATAGCAGTGCTGCAACAAATTGCCCTATCCCATCGCCCAGACCTCCTGGTCATATCCGAAACCTGGCTAAAACCCCAACATACTGATGCCGAGGTAGCCATACCTGGCTACACAATCATTAGACATGATAGGCATGGGAAAAAAAGAGGCGGAGGTACAGCCACGTACATCTCCAGTAATCTGCAGTTTACAATGGTGCAAATTCCCTCCCTTCCTGCCCACATCAACGCTCTCCTAATCAAACTCTTACTCCCATGCACCACCCCGTGTATGTTGCTGGTACCTACTGTCCTCCCGGCACCCCCCAACTGACATCCTAGCCCACCTGGACACATTAAAATCCATAACCATAGGAGGGGAGCTTCACGCCATTGGAGACTATAACCACAACTGGCTAGCCACAGATAAGGCCCTCCTTAAATCCAGGATCAAGGCACTAAATCTCACACAACTAATTGCAGACCTCACCCGGCTATACCACAAAACGCAAAATCACTCACTCCTGGACTGAGCCCTCTCCTCCCACCCCCACAGGATCCTACGCGTGGGCCTGCTTCCTGACTCCCTAAGCGACCATCACATGATTTTCCTGATCAGGAAGATACACAGCCCACAGCCCCGGAAGACACTGCGTACAAGGTCATATAATTCCCTGGACCAAGCAACGCTCGTGCATGACCCTGGACTAATTGACTGGTCATTCATTCCAGTAGCCATATCTATTGACGTCGCACTGAAAACTTTCAAGGCCAAATTTCTAAAAGTTTGGGACAAACATGCCCCCCTGTGCGCATGAAAAGGGTCAGAGGCGCCCACCTTCCCTGGATCACCGCTGATATCATCAGCATATGCCACTCCAGGGACCACGCTTGGAAAGTCCACAAGAAACTGGCCACCCAGGCATCGCTCCAAACCTACAGAGCCCTCAAACTCCTGCACTATCCTCATTCTCCAGGCAAAAAAAACTATTTTCTATTGGCATTCAGCGCAAACCTAAACCACCCAACAAACTTCTGGAAATCGTTCAAATCCCTTCCCCTCCCCCAGCCTCCACCTCTGACACTATCAGCACAGGGCACCTACATCACCAATCCCTGCGAAGTTGCCGCTGCCTTCAATATCTACTTCTCCAGCTGTACTGACTCGCTTGTATCGCGCCCCCCCCCCAAGAAAGCTCTCGCTAGCCTTACAGTTCTCCTTCCGCCCTGTTTCCTAGGCCGAAGTATTCAAATCACTATGATCCCTGAACCCCAACAAAGGAAAATGTCCTGGATGCCAAGATGCTATATCTGTCCGCTCCAGCCATAGCTGCCCCCCCAGCCACATTATTCAACCTCTCCTTCACACTGGGCAAATTACCCACCGAATGGAAACTGGCTACCGTCATACCCCTACCGAAAGGGGGCGACCCCTCCTCCCCAGGTAACTGTTGCCCCATCTCCCTACTCCCGATTCTGGCAAAGCTACAGGAATGGCTAGTCCTTGCCCAACTCTCCTCCTACCGGGACGCCTCCTCCTTCACTCCTTACCAATCCGGTTTTCGCAAATCCCATTCAGCTATCACCTCCCTGCTACGAGTCACTGACGACATACTCACAGGGATGGACAAAGGCCATATCACCTCGGCCATCTTTGTAGACTTAGCCAAGGCTTTCAACACCATCTCCTATACGCTGCTCCTGTCTAAACATAAAGAAGCCGGTCTCTCCAAGCCAGCCACCACATGGTTCCGTGACTACCTGGTGGGCATACTCCAGGTTGTAAAAGTCGCCTCCCACATCTTTAACCCCTTTCCAGTTACCGACGGCGTCCCCCAAGGATCAGTCTTGGGCCCACTGGTATTCTCCATATTCCTAAACGACCTCCCATCAGCCTGTCATCACTCATCCATTCATATGTATGTGGACGACACAGTACTGTATGCCACAGACCCCTCCACAAGCGAAGTGGCTACTCTACTACAGCAGGATTTCAACACCATACAGGAATGGTTCCGGGCTAACCAACTATTCTTAAACCCTAAGAAAACTATGTCGCTAACCTTCGGCTCACAACAAAGACTTTCCCATCAAACCCCCTGCCCTCCGTTCAACACCCTGGACGGGACCCCACTGGTACAATGCACCAGCTTCAGATACTTAGGCATCTGGCTCGACCCGCATCTCGATTTCTCCACCCATATTGATTCCATACATAAGAAACTACTCCCTAAACTCTGCGCCCTCTACAGGAACAAAAGCTGCCTCCCCTCTCCTGCCAGGAAGGCTGTTGTTCAAAAGATGATCCTCTCAATACTCGACTACTGCGATATAGTCTATTCTACCGCTTCCTCCTCCGTCTTGGCCAGCCTCGACACCTTTTTCCACTCTTTTGGTCGGTTCATCCTCGACTGCCCACAAACAACCCACCACTGCTCCTTATACAGCTCCCTAGCCATGCCGTCCCTCCAAGACCGCAGATTAACCCACTGTGCTAGGACCATAGCCAAATTCTGGTCCCAGTCCCTCCCCCCTCACCTGGCCTCGACCCTCTCCCCACAACCTTCCCCTGCTTACTCCCTTAGAAGCACTGACCCCAGGCTCCTACACGTCCCTTTCATGCGCACAACCAGAGGACAGGCCGCTTTCAAATTCCATATCCCCCAGCTATGGAACGCCCTGCCTGCTCATATCAGACACTCGCCCAACCCCAGCCACCTCAATCGCCTTCTCAGCACCCACTGCTCCTCCAGCTGCACTTGTTTTAGTTAGAGCCTACCTACGTATTTGAATTTTATGTGCTCAGATTTGTTCTTTAAAAATGTACCTGTTTTACCCGACAATTGTCTCTGCGTCGGATGACCACTCGTTGTATTGTTTAACTGCTGTACCTTGTGAATTGTACAAATGTATTGGGTCTTGACCCCCCAGATTGCATCTGGAATCGAGCAACACTGCTCAGTATGCCTTCCTGGTTAAACTTGGCAAGGTTGGAGGAATGGTCAGAAGTATGGCAGCTAGGATTCAATGCAAAGAAGTGCAAAATAATGCACCTGGGAAACAAGAACCCAGGGGAAGAATACACAATGGGTGGGGAGGTTGTAACAACAACAAAAAAGGAAAGGGACCTGGGGGTAATCATATCAGAAGACCTTAAGGTTAGCAAGCAATGTGAGAAGGCAGTAGGGAGGGCTGGGGTTTACTGGGATGCATAGGGAGGCATCAGCAGCAGAAACAGGAAGTTGTTATCCCTCTGTACAGACAGTTGGTGAGACCCCATCTGGAGTACTCGTCCAGTTCTGGAGACCCCATCTCCATAGGGACATAGACAGGATAGAGGCAGTCCAGAGGAGGGCAACTAAAATGGTGCAGGTCTGCAAGAGAAGCTGTATGAGGAGAGACTAAAGGAGCTTAATATGTGTACCCTTGAGGAAAGAAGGGGGGGGACATGATAGAAACTTTTAAGTACCTCAGTGGAATCAACAAAGTCCAAGAGGGTAGCATCTTTCAGAAAAAGAGACGTGCAAGAACAAGGGGACACAATTTAAAGATAGAGGGGCAATGTGAGGAAGTATTATTTCACAGAGAGGGTAGTGGATGCATGGAACAGCCTTCCTGAAGAGGTTGTGGGGTCTAAAACTGTGGGAGAATTCAAGAATGCATGGGACAGACATAAGGCAATTCTTGTGGGAGGTAGGAAGAAATAGGCTGTTGGTTAACTAGGATCTGCAGCCTATCCTGTAGGTAGGGAAATGGGCAGACTAGATGGGCCAAGCGGTCCTTATCTGCCGTCAAAGTCGATGTTTCTATGTTCTATGTAAATAAATAAATATACTGTCCCTTCTCTGGGCGGACAGGCTCATAGGCCTAGGGCATCCAGAAATAAGGGGACAAAGGTACAGTGACATCCCTCCAGTCAGCCTCTACAATGGAATGCCCTACTCCAGCTTACTTGCCCTCTCCTCAGCCCGCGAGCTCATAAGAAAGGGGATGCTCTACGATATCTTCCACTTTACGAGCAGGATGTGCCGAGGCAACTGAATCCCATGGGCAAGCCCAAAATTTCTCTGCTTTCTAGCTGTGTTACTACTCCTGGCAGGTGACATACAACCTAACCCTGGTCCTGACACCACCAACTTCTCAATAACATCCCCTCATGACCCCCACTGCGCGTCCAATAAAGGGCTAAAGATGTTTTGATACTAACGATGCAGTCTAAGATCAAAATGCAAGAGGTACAAGCCTGGCTTGATCTCTACATGCCTGATATCTTTGCCATCTCAGATACATGGCTTAAGGCACACATCCCCGATCACGAGATACTGGCCCGAGGTTATAGTATGTACCGTAAGGACAGGTTGGCCAAAAGAGGGGGTGGAGTACTCATTTACGCCAATGTAGCCCTAACCGTATCGCTCTTCACTTTGCAGCAACACACCTCCCCTGATGGTGAATCTATATTCATCCAAGTCACCCTAGGGCACAACAAGCAACTCGCTATTGGCTGCATTTACCACCCGCCCAAATTGGCTCTTCAATCCCTAGAAACAATAACAAAAATCACGGCCCAAGTTGTTTCTTCAGAGCTCCTTATTCTGGGTGACTTCAACCTAAACTGGGCCCAGGACCCAAACAACACCCTTGTGGCACGACCCAAGAAGCAAACCTGGTAGAGGTAATCTTAGAACCAACCAGACTTAACTACAACTTGGGGAACCATACCACCCTTGATTGGGCTCTGGTGTCCAATCCTACCAACATCCAGAAAGCTAGCATAATGACGGACTCCTTAAGTGACCACTCCCTCATATTTTGCATCTGGAAGAACAGAGCACCCAAGATCCAACCCAGAATACTCGCTGCTCGTGGCTACACAAACTTCTGAGCAGTGCAGTTTAATGACTACCTACACAATCTGGACTGGAGCCCAGTTAAGCTGCTCCCCACCTTGGCCGAGGCTCTAGAGCATTTCCACAGTGCAGTATGTACAGCAGCTGACGTCTTCGCCCCTTTGAAAAAACATAGAACAAAGGGTAGCTGCTACAAGTGGATCCCTCCATCCTTAAAAACCCTCAGGTCAGTCGAGACAAGGCCTGGAAGAAGTTCAAGCTCTCTTCCCTTCCTGCCGACCTTGTGTCATACAAGGTCTTAAGAAACAAATACAAGAGAGCCATCACACTTGCAAAAAGGGAGTATGTCACTCACCTACAAAAAAACCAGTTTGGGCAATCCTAAATTCTGGTATCACGTCAACAACCTGATCAGGGTAACACTAAGACTGAACCTGGCCCCGTTGAGGTCAGCGGTCAGCCAGTGAGCGACTCCCTCTAAATTGCTACTGCTCTCAACAGTCACTTTGGTAACCTCGATGCCTACAAGGTCGGCCTGCCCTCGCCGACCTCGGCTCCTAATGTTATCGAGCCTACTCGCCTTGACTGTCCCTCCTTTCATCTAAGACTGAAGACAAAGGAGGTTCAATCCCTCCTAAGGGCTCTGAAAGACAAAGGCTCAGGAGGTCCTGATGGGATAAACCCTCTGCTACTTAAGGCTGGCGCCCCATCGCTCACCAGATCCCTGACCTGGCTCATAAACAGATCCCTACTTGAAGGGACTGTTCCGGACCAGTGGAAACAGGCCAACGTGGCCCCTATTCACAAGGGTGGCTCCAGGGAAAACATAAGCAATTACAGTTCTATTTCCCTGCTCAGTACACTTGCAAAGCTACAGGAAAGGTTAGTCTATGGCCAACTACGTGACTACGTGGAGTCCCATCAGCTGATTGCACATTCACAGCATGGTTTTAGAACTAACCATGGGACTGACACAGCACTCGTCCATCTCTCAAATGACTTGCTCAGAGCAATGGATAGTGGGACACCCACTGGCGCTGTCTTTATAGACCTGTCCAAGGCTTTCGACCTTGTGGATCACAAACTCCTGCTACTAAAACTGGATAAAATTGGCCTAGACCCCCTCACCCTCAAATGGTTTGGGAGTTACCTATCGGGCCGATCCCAGAGGGTCGTCTGGAAGATTGCCGCCTCGGGTCCTCTACCTCTTACAGAGGGAGTACCGCAGGGCTCAATCCTCGGCCCACTCCTTTTGTCCATATTTACTAACAACCTAAGCCTCCACTGTGGGGGAAGCTCGGTCATTCAGTACGTGGATGACACCGTCATCTACGAATCCCTGGATAACATTGCAGCTGTAGGTCCCCTTCTCCAAGCCGACCTAGCATCTCTCAAGGCCTGGCTGAGAGCAAATGGAAGGGTCCTAAATGCAGGCAAAACTAAGGCAATGCTGTTCGGATGCAACGCCCTTGGACACGACAGGTCTAAATCGCTGCAACTCACTGCTCTTTCGGGAAATGACATAGAGGGTGTGCCCTCCTTAAAATACTTAGGTCCAACATTGGACCATTGCCTTACCTTCAAGTACCACGTTGATCAACTCACCAAGACCATACACCGTAAACTTGGTACTCCTGTACCGGCTAAAAGACCAGCTCATCCCTGAGGCCAGGACTCAATCACCACAAGTGTCCCCCACCCCACACACTTACGCTGCCCGATCTTACAGGGCATGGCCCAGCAGGAGGTCACCAAGATGCAAATCCTGTATAACAAGGTAGCCCGGTTTGCTACCCAGGACCACTCGTGAAGGCACCATTGTGACACACTTGCCCAGCTACGCTGACCTCTCATCTCCACTACCCCCTACTCTGCTTGACCTTCAAGCTACTCAGCCCTTCAGCTCCACCCAGCATCGCTGGAACTATCACACTCAAACATAACCCCAGGAGCCTACGGACATCTGGACGTACACTGCTTGAAGTTCCCAGTCAGGACTAACGCTGGCGGCAGGTCGTTCTCCTACTTAGCTCCCTACCTGTGGAACAAACTCCCACCCCTAGTGCAGGAAGCCTCCTCACTGATGAACTTCCGCACCAGACTCAAAGCCTATGTGTCTGATACTAGCACTTGTCATTGCCACGGCTCATGACCCCCTTCCCACTTGCTTCTATCCTCCTAATATCCAGATCCTCCAAGCACCTTATCAGGTTCCATGGTGCTTCCCTCTAGACATAGTACCACAGCTAACTTTCCACTAAACCGTGCCAGTAGTAAACAATGAGCTTACCATGTAAAATTACATTTCTAGGGACATGGATATGTTGTTCATCCACACTGTCTGGCAGGTTCCTTGCTGCTTTGAATCTTGCCGGAAGGTCTTCAAACTGGCTCCTCCCACCCACCCGGGTGGTAAAACTCTCGGCTCCGCCCCATGACGCCAGATCTTCCTTACTGCTTGGAAGCTCAGGTTTCCTCCTTAACGCTATGCGTATAAGACTGGTTCCTAATTCTTCGAATTTTCGAAATTAAGTTTTTGCTAAAAACACTTCGGTCTTCTCTCCCTTGTGGCTGCGATGGACAAATCGACTCCTTTTTCCGGAGATGCCCCTGCGGGCAGAAAATGTCTCGGACGGATCCGCACTCCACGTGCGTCTACTGCTTGGGCCTTAAGCACGACCCGCAGGCCTGCGACCTGTGCTCTTCCTTTTCGGCCTACGTCCTCGAAGACCGTGCTGCCCGTTTGCAACTGGGGCGTCCCGAGAAGAGATTTCCTCCGGTTAAGTCAAAAGAGGCCTGGTCGGCGGTGTCCGCGGCGGTGGGCTCGGCGGATCAGCTCGAGCAGATGATCGCCCTGGAAGAGGAGGCGGCGCGGGCCGCTTCTACCTCGGCTGCAGCATTTGTCCCGCTATCTCTCGGTGCCTCTTATTCGGCTTCTTTTAAGGAGCTTTGTCTGACCCTCTAGACAAAAGGTGAGGGTCCAACTTCTTCTGGACCGTTTTCTCGGTCCAAAAAGAGAGACAAGGGTAAGTCTCACCGTCGATGCTCTTGGGAGCGGGAAAGATCCCTCTCCCCGAGTTGTCAGCCGTTGACTAGGTCGACCCTAACTCGCCACTGGTTTCACGGTGTCCCGTCAGGCCAGTTGACCAAGACTCCCGTCGGAGCGGTCGAGATTTTCTCAACCCGTTGGGCGGGTTGTCAGCTGGAGAAGCCGAGAATCCCCTCTCCCCGGTTCCCCCGGTGGGAGTTGAGGATCCCGTCGGCTCGGCTGTGCCTCCGGTTCTGGAGCCTTCGGTTGAATCGTCCGAACTGAGGGGAGTGCCGCTTCCCCGCGACACCTCCCTGCACCGTCCTCGGCCTAGCCGAGGTTCTTGGTCTCGGACGTCTTCGCAGTCCAGCTGATCCCGCCGTCATAGGTGGTCTCGGTCTTGGCACCGCGGCAAGCGGTGCCGCCGCTCGTCCTCTTCCTCCTCTTCGGATGAGGAGAGGCTTCGGCGCAAGTTGCGTCGGAGGTATGAGGAACTCGTGGCAACAGCTCCTTCTGACCGGGAATAAGTCGACGCCGTCGTCTTCCCCGGCCATTAAGTGGCTGTCACCGGAGCGGCTGAAACAACCCCTCATTCTAGCCGAGGAGCCTGTTCCCAGGCCGGTTGTTCGGCCAATTCCAGCTGCCCCACCGATTCTGGTGGAACCTCCGCCTCCACAGCCGTTAGTTGGGGCTCTGACCAAAAATTCTTGGTCGGCTCAGGGACTGCCCCATAGGCTGTCTGTCACCCTCACTCCCGATAGACCTCGGCAGGTGGAGGGTGGCTCAGGCCCGAGGCAGCTCTCTGAGGACTCTTCTGAGTCTGAGGATGATTCCTCCCTTTTCTCCAAGCGAGTGGACTTGGAGTCCTCGGGAGGACAGTCGGTGGACGATAGCCCTTCGTCCTTCCTAGGATTGCTTCGGCTCATCTCGGAGTCCACCGGGATGAAGCTCGAACCCGTTTGTAAATGGGCCAGGTATCCCCTCACGGAGATTCTGGACCGAGGGGATTCCCCTACGGAGGCCTTTCCGGTGGCCGAGGCCATAGTGGGTCCGGCCTTGGAGCTCTGGCAGCGCCCTGCTTCCTGTCCTGCGCCTTCGGCCAGGATGGCCAGGAAGTATGCGGTCCCTACCGGTTCCCTGTCCGGTTTTTCGGAACACCCCTCGGCTGAGGGGTTGGTTACCGACAGCGTTTTCCGGCGTGCCGGGAAGGCTAGGGATGTGGACAAACCTCGCGACAATGAGTCCAAGAAATTGGACTATGCCGGGCGAAAAGTCTATGCTGCGTCCTCCCTCGGCCTTCGCCAGGCCAGTTCGGCCGTCCTCATGGCACATTTTTCTCATGCCCTGTTGGGCTCCCTGGATGAGGTCGTCCCTCATCTTCCCGCGGATCTGCAGACCACGGTCAGGCAGGTGCGGGACCAGGGCAGGGCAGTGGCCAAGCAGCAGCTCCAGACTGCTTTAGACATTGGGGACTCATGTGCCAGGTCTGTGGCGGCGCGGTGGCTATCGTCTTTGGGCTTGGCTGAGGATATCCACCTTTACTCCGGATACCAACACAAGTTGGCGGATGTTCCCTTTTTGGGGACTGACCTCTTGACCCCTGGGGTGGAAGGTCACCTGCAGAGGATCGAGGAAGTCCAATGCTACCTTGGACTCGGGTCTCTTCCGCTCAGAAGGACAAGGCCGCCAAACCACAGCCCAAGCCCTTTTGTCCTTCTGCATCATGGACGTCCGGCCAACAGCGTCAGGGCCAGCAGGCTCGGCTTGGCATCCCAAACCCAGGCCCGGAGCTTCCTCCAACAGGAAGCAGGGAGGTAAGGCCAGGAGGTCCCTCGGCGGTTCCTCCTCAAGCCTGCCAGTGGCGGGCTGAGGTGTCGCCCCCAACCCCGTCACCTCACCCCAGGTTCCCCTGGGGGGACGGCTCCGGCACTTCCTTTCCGCCTGGTCCATTATTACCACGGACAGGTGGGTACTGGAGGTGGTGGGAAAAGGCCTGCCTCTAGAATTCGAGCAGGCCCCGCCCTTCAGAGCCGTCGCACCTCGCGGGGCCTCGGGGTCCGCAGCCTCACTGTCGGCTCGTCGGGCCGACATCGCTCTCCTCCTCCAAAGGAGGTGATCAGGAGGTGTGGACCTCCCTCAACCGGGGTTTGTGTCCAGGTACTTCCTGGTTCCGAAACGGACGGGGGGCTGGCGCCCCATTCTCGACCTTCACGACCTGAACAAGTTCCTAAGGTCTCGAACCTTCAGGATGGTCACTCTGGCTCAGATAATACCATCCCTGGAACACGGCGTGTGGTTCTGCTCTCTGGACCTGCAGGACGTGTTCTTTCACGTCCCTATCAATCCGTCCCCGGAGATTCCTTTGCTTTCGGCGGAGGGGTCCCTCTTGAGTTCGAGCCATGCCCCGGCCTGTCTCCAGCTCCCAGGGTCTTCACCAAATGCATTGCAGTGGTGACAGCTTTCCTGCGGCCCGAGGGTCCGGGTGTACCCTTACCTGGACGATTGGCTGATGGCAGCCCCTCCAGACAGGAGGTGGGCGGACGCAGTCAGAGATCTGGCCCTCCAGGTTTGCTCTCAAGTCGGCCTTCTCATCAACGAGGCCAAGTCGGAACTCGAGCCGAAGCAGGCGATTCTGTTTATCGGGGCAGAGCTCGACTCTCTTCGAGCCAGAGCACGGCTCCCGGCGGACAGGGCCGAGGTTCTTACCTCCTTTGCCCAATCATTTCTGGTTGGGCAATCGCGCCCTGCCCGGGACTTCCTGCGCCTCCTGGGTCTCATGGCGGCCTGTTCCAGCGTGGTCCGTTGGGCACGCTGGCACATGCGCCCCCTTCAGTGGGGACTGGCCAGCCAGTGGTCACAACGCTGCGATCCATTGGACCAGCTAGTGATGGTGACCCAGGAGATGTGGACAGCTCTCCGAGGTGGACCGTTCCATCTCATCTGCAGGAGGGCATCCCGTTTGTCCGCCCGAGCCGGCGGTCTCTCTATTGACCGATGCCTCTCTGATGGGTTGGGGTGCCCATCTGTGGGAACACAGAGCGCACGGCCTCTGGTCCCCGCGGGAGTCCCGATGCCACATCAACCTGCTGGAGCTCCGAGCGGTCCGCCTAGCTCTCACCGCCTTTGCTCCGTTTCTCCGGGGTCAAGTGGTCCGAGTCCAGACGGACAATACCACGACCATGTACTACCTAAACCGCCAGGGCGGGACGCGTTTCACGCTTCTATGCAGGGAAGCTCTCTGCATTTGGTCACTCGTGCGCAGCCTGGAGGCGGATCTCCTAGCCATTCATGTGGCAGGAGCCTCCAACACCTTGGCCGATGCCCTGAGCCGGATAGGGGCTGCATCTCACGAGTGGTCTCTCCTGCCAGTGGTAGTACAAGATCTGTTCTCCCATTGGGGCACACCTCAGGTGGACCTGTTTGCCTCCAGGGAGAACGCGAAGCTGAGGCTGTTTCATGCCCGGCCCCCTCAGCAGGGCTCGCTGCAGGGGGATGCCTTCTCGAGGCTGTGGACCCCGGGCCTCTTCTATGCCTTCCCCCCGTTTCCCTTGATTCACAAGGTGCTTCTCAAAGCAAGGAGGGACAAGGCGCAGGTGATTCTGATGGCCCCAGACTGGCCCCGCCAGTTCTGGTACCCAGATCTCCTCAGCCTCAGCTCCAGGCCCCCGAGGCAGCTTCCAGCTCGCCCGGACCTGCTCTCAGTCAATCAGGGGAAGATGTTCCATCCGGACCTTCAGTCCCCTGCACCTGACGGCCTGGTTCCTGAGCGGCTAGAGTTCCAGGCCTTGGGTCTTTCCGACGAGGTCCTCAATGTTGTTGAGGCATCCCGTAAGGAGTCGACCAGAAAATGCTACGCCTTCAAATGGAAAGATTTTCCATTTGGTGTCAGGGCAAGGGCTTGGACCCTTCCTCCTGTCCTTTGGCAAGCATCTTGGACTATTTATGGTCCCTTTCTAGTCAAGGGCTTAGGTCGACGACCCTAGGGGTGCACCTGGCAGCCATCTCTGCTTACCGGGCGCGGGCCGGGAGCAGTCGGTGGCGCAGGAGAAGGTGGTCTGGCGCTTTTTCAAAGGCCTTGATCACATTTCCCCTCCGGTGTGAGAACCTCCACCTCCGTGGGATCTACTGCTGGTACTGGCAAAGCTCATGGGCAAGCCATTCGAACCAATGCACAGGTGTGAACTCTCTCACCTGTCGTGGAAGACCTCCTTCTTGGTGACTATCCGTCCAGCCAGAAGGATGGGAGAACTCAGGCGCTCTGCACCGAGTCTCCTTACCTGGTCTTCCACAGGGACAAAATTGTCCTGCGCCCCCCACGGAAATTCCTTCGAAGGTGGTGCCGGAGTTCTCACCTTAACCAGGTGTTGACTCTGCGGTGTTCTACCCCAATCACACCTCGGGGGCCGAATACAGGCTCCATACTTTGGACCCTAGAAGGGCGCTCGCTTATTATAAGGAGCGCACGGCTGAAATTTCGGGAGAGGTTCGCCAGCTGTTTGTCACCTACGCTGAAGCTGCACCTGGCAGACCTGCAGCCAAGCGGACGATAAGCAGGTGGGTCACCTCCTGCATAGATCTCTGCTACAAGTTGGCGGGCATGGAGCCTCCCAGAGGGATAAGAGCTCATTCTGCCCGTCATACTGCTGCATCGGTGGCTGCTTCCAGGGACGTCCCTATCCAGGAAATCTGCGGGCTGCTACCTGGAAGTCAGCACGCGCCTTTATTACCCATTACCACATCGACCTTGAGTCACGCCGGGATGCTGGTTTTGGGGCCTCGGTTCTCAGTCTTTATTCCCTAAGTAGGGGTGTCTTGCCCTCCCTCCTCCCGGAGAACTGCTAGGAGTCTGCCAGACAGTGTGGATGAACAACATATCCATGTCCCTAGAAATACAGGTTACTCACCTGTAACAGGAGTTCTAGGAATGGTATATGTTGTTCATCCCCACAGTCTCGACCTCCCGAAGCGGCTGCACAACCTGAGCTTCCAGCGGGCCAGATCTGGCGTCATGGGGCGGAGCCGAGAGTTTTACCACCCGGGTGGGTGGGAGGAGCCAGCTTGAAGACCTTCCGGCAAGATTTAAAGCGGCAAGGAACCTGCCAGACAGTGTGGATGAACAACATATACCATTCCTAGAACTCCTGTTACAGGTGAGTAACCTGTATTTCTTCTGCACCTTTTGTTAATTCTACTGTCAACAGATTTGTAAGGACTGATGGATGATAACCATGGCTGTAACCTGCTCACACACCTGAAACTATTCTGTAACCCAAGTCTTTCTCTGTATGAAAATATGTATTGTTATCCCGGGTCGCCCCTGAAAAAGGGACCTTCGTGGCTTAGTGGGCCTACCCAGTCACCAAATTTTAAATAAAAAAAATAAAACTACAGAATTTAAGGATCCTGTAGTTTTTCTGCATTGTCCTTTGGATAGGACACAATCGTTATTAATTTTTTTTTCAAGAGGCTCCCAGAATTTGTATGGAACAGTGTGGCTGTGAAGTTATGGGCGGATACCAGTAAGAAATAATAATAAGCATAAACAGCTTGGCGAAAGTTCATGTATTAGAGATTCATGCACGTTGGTATTCGAGACACAATACCACCTTTTTTTAGAATGTGACTATGCCAAACAGTTTTGGAATTGGCTTGCTATTAAATGGGATGAACCTTTGTTTGATTCTCTTCCTTATACCACTTTAATGTATGGGGTGTATATGGGTGGTTGGGGGAAATTTCATGTTGAAACTTTATTATTTTTTTCAGTCATCAGATATTACCTCTGGCAGTCCAGATATATGTGGGGTATGCAACAGAGGAGGGTTACTTATGATGAAATGCCGAGAAATATTCAACATTCACTTCAGAATATTGTACAGCTGGACTACAGAAAAAATAGGCCTGAGAAGGTTAAAAAATTATGGTAAATTGTGAACAATGGTTGAACCATACATGACGTAATTATAGTATGTTTAGGTTGGTGGTGTATTTATATATATTATATATTGTAATATATTTAATATATTTTTTATATAGTCCATTTCTTCAATAAAAATTCCCTACTCTTTTAGAAGTGCCATGGGATCTTTAACATCCATGAACTACCATATGGGACTTTGGTTTAATGACTCATCTGAAAGATGGCACCTCAGGAGTGCAGCGCCCCCATACTGTACTACAGTGTCAGTGTTGGATTTAACCCACGTGCCTGCTGTGGGGATAGAACCCACAGCCTTCTGATCTCCCGGCCTCAGAGGTGAGTGTGCTATCTGCTGAGCCACTGCCACTGACACGTAACTGTACTATTCCCATAGTAAGCAGACATTTGTCCAGGTCTACCTTGAAGGTCTCTACTGCCTTCATATCCACTGTTTCTGTAGTAAGCTGTTCCATAGGTTCACCACCTTCTGGGAGAATAATCTCCCCCTTTGTTTATGCTCCATTCTTCTCGGTCCTGTCCCCTTCTGTTGATGCCCCCCCTTAGCTCATCACCTGCCATCTATGGTACTTATCCCTTCATCCTATGCCCCATGGCCAGGCCATCAGGTTACCCCAGTCCCTATAGGAAGTCTTGCTCGGTGGAAGAGGGTGCACAGTAAGTGGTGTGGAGCCTACAAGAGGATTTCAGATTCATCCTGCCTTTGCAAGAGTGTGTGTGTTTTCTGTTTTTGTTTTTGTCTTGTTTTTCTGCCTTTCTGTCCCCAGGGACACCTTGTGGGCTAGGATGGCCCAGTTCTCTGTGCACGCTGCCGTCGGGATGAGTCTCACCCACCTGAGCGACTCTGGCTAGCACTGTCACCTGAGGTCACACAAATTACGATAACGGAGCAGAGCACACTGCCCTCCCTCCTCAGAGGAGAAAGTCCTCTGGAACGCTCAATCCTCTTCTTTCCCCGGCAACCCAGGTTGGTTCCCGTACTTCGATTGCTGGTGTTGTGAGTGGTAACACTACTGCTGGGCTGACAGACCAGCCCTTGAAGAATGTTGGACCACACAGGCTCACTGGTGTAGGATCTGGGTGCTATATCTGGGAGTGGCTAAAGTCCAAAACTGGAATGATTAACACTTCTCTTCGGGCTTGCAGACAAGATCTCCAAGGCACAAAATGTGTGAAGAATTCAGTAGTAGCATTTATTTATTAAGGGCCCTGTCCCTGAGACTCGAGTGATTTTACAGCTGTAAATAAGAACATGAAACTCAGAATGCAGACAGCTTAGTACATAAAACAGCATAGTTAAGATTGATGAGTGGAAGCTAGGAAACTTAAGAGGCTACTAATTGATGGCAAAGGCCATTTGAAACAGGAGAGTCTTTAGTCCCCTATTAAAAGCCTCCACCGAGGAGCTTCTTTCAGAGATCTTGGACATTATGTTCCCTAAGACTGGCCAACAGACTCAAAGGCCCGATCACCAAACAGTTTCTGTCTAGCCCCAGAAACCGTGAGGAGGCCTGCCTTGGAGGATCAGAGGGAATAAGAGGTCTGATATGGAGTCAAAAGGTCTCTCAGATAACCAGAACCCAGTCTATACAGGGCCTTGTAGGTCAGCAGACTAACCTTGAAGGCGATTCTCCACTTTCTTGGCAGCCAAAGCAGTTCATGTAGGACGAGGGTTAAATGACAGGACCTGGAAAGGCCTGTTAACCAGGTCGCTGCGGTCTGCACCAGCTTCAGGCATTGTAGGACACCTCTACTTACCCTGAGGTATAGAGCAGTGTAGTAATGAAGTGTGGAAGTGATGAATGCATGCACCAGTGATAAGTCTCCAGCTGGGATTAAGGCTTTTATCCAGGCAATGTTTCTGAGATGGTAAAAGCCATTCTAAACAACTGCTGACGTTTGAGCCTCAAGTGTCAGCCTGTCATCCAGAATGACTCCCAGATTCTTCACCTTAGCAGAGACCATTAGTCTGGGAAACTGAGCACAGGGCTAGTTTTTTCCTCAGAAGCCTCTGCACCCCTTATCTGACCAGGCTCAATTAGCAGTACCGCCATCTTATCTGGACTGAGTCTCAGCCAGCTCGAGGACAAGCGGCTCTGGATATCTGCCAAACAGATTTAGTACATTGTCTGCACCAGACGTCCCAGGTGCAAGCGACATATACAACTGGGTACCTGCATAGCAGTGGAAAAAAAAAAGACTGCATCGTCTAATGACTGCCTCGTGACATCTTGTGCCCTTGGATTTAACTTTATTTTCTTTATTTATTTTTGAAAGTCAGATTTACAACTTTTGCATCAGGGACTCATTTACAAAGGCACCTTGTCACAGGGAGGGTAGACATGGTTACAGTGTGAAATACAACAGTGGTAACATACAGGTGCAATACAGATAAAAGAACACAATATAACGGTGGTTTACAAAATAGTTACATGCAGTAAATAGCAGTCGTATAAAAATAGTTGAAGTCACAACCCTGGTCGTGCGGAAGTACCTATGTGGGGGGTGAGGAAAGAGAAAAAAAAAGGGGGAGCAGTCGAACGGACATTGTCAAAACTATGGGCAGAAACTGGGAAGGACCCCAACATTAGGTTAATTAAGGGCAACTACAGCCGGGCACCAAAGAGGTGGTTACGGAGGCGACTTTAAGGACCAGTTTGGTAGACTTAGTGACAGAGGCGGGAGGGAGTTGAACCATGTGGGGGTAGCGGTAGTGGAAGGACCTTTGGGCTAGGAGGTCTTGGTATGGGGCACAGAAGGTGGCCTTAACTGAACTCACGGGTGGCAACAGATGGGGATGCAAGCAGGGCAGCGTGACCGGAAGTCCTAGCAAGGGTGTTTTGGCAAGTAAGCAGGTTTGGTAGCGCAGGCGCTCCTCCAAGGTGAGCAGGTTGGGGGTGGAATAGAGCAGACAAGTATGGGTGCGGATGGATGCGCCAGTCAGGAACCTGCAGGCCTTGTTTATCGAGGTCTGGATTCTGGTGAGGGCGGTATTGTCAGCCACAGCGTAGATAGATAGGCCTAGTTGTACTTCACATTTTTGTAGGCTTTGTAATTTTAGTATTTATTTATGACTTTAACTCAGTAGGTGCACTGATCCCAGGGACCGTTTTCAGGCACGACCCAGGTGATGTAAGGTGGCACAGAGTAGAAACATCAGAATAACAAGAACATAACAAGAGCAGGTAATACACAATGAAAGGTTACAGTTGTTACATTTGGCAGTACATGGTGGCAGTAGTTGAGGGACAGAAAATAAAGCAAATTAAGGGTGATGGTGGTACAGTTTCAGTAAATAAGAGAAACTAGTTGGCCTTACCTTTAGAACCTATTGGGGTGGGGGGGCTAGTCCTTAAAGCAATGGCAGGTGGATGCCAACAGGAGCCAGTCTTTGAGGTGAGTCTTGAACTGGCGGTGACTGTTTATGGTGCACAGTTCAGTGAGCAGCTTGTTCCGTAGTGTGGGGGTTGCTACAGACAGGGCTCTAGCACCCATGTTCGTGGCTACCCTGGGGATTTTCAAGGAGGGGATACTGGAGGAGCGTAGGCAGCAGTGTGAGGTTTGGACTGTGAGAAGGGGAGCAAGAGGGGATTTCTGGCCAATACGGATGGCAGAATCGATAAAACTGTGAAGTGCAAGGTCAAAGCGGGCTTGTAGTGGGAGCTGCCCCAGTGTAGTGTAGTGTGTATAGTGGTGCGTGGAGAAAGGAGCCAGCAGGGAGAAGTGACAGGCACTGTTGTATGCTACTGATAGTTTTGCCATAGTGGATACGGAGGTCCTGGAGTAGATTGGAGAGCAGTAGTCCAGGATAGGTAGCAGGTTTCATTGGATGATGGCATGGTGGGTCTCGGGGTGAGGCGTCTGTAGACAGCCACTAGTTTTTGGTGAAATCTTAGAACCAGGGAGTTTATGTGCTCTGTAAAGGAAAGGGAAGGGTCAAGCACAACTCCTAGATATTTGAAATGTTTGACATCCTTTAGGGCATGGCCATCGGGATGTGATGATTAGGGGTGTGTTAGATTTGCATTTCATTAGGGCTTACATCTGAAAAACATTGTTTTTGTATTTTTGGCATTGACCAGAAGGAGGTTGTCAGAGAACCAGTTGTGGGCTGCGGTGTAGTTTTGTGAGAGGGCTGCAGAGATGAGGGTAGGAGACTTTCCACTGGAGAAGGGCACGAGGTCATCTGTGTAGAGGACTGGGTGACAGCTGAGACTATCCGCTGGAAGGGAGTTAATGAATAAGGAGAAAAGGAGGGGTCCCAGGATAGAGCCTTGGGGGACTCCAGTAGAGACGGTCAGGGTGGGCGAGCGGGCCGGGTCAATGCACACAAACTGGGAGCACCCTGTAAGGTAGCTTCTGAACCAGGTGGTGATCTCCGGAGAGGTCTGTTCTGTGTCTGCTCCATTTTCCCATTCCCCAGGTCACACATGGAAAGGAGCCTTGGCTCAGTGTGCCTTTCCTGGTTACCAATTTTAAAATAAGATCCTTCCCAGGAGTAGCATGTATGCTGTGAACAATATGGGAGAGAGAATCGACCTCTGAGGTGCACCACAGAGTAGGGGCTTCGGGAGAAATTCCAAACACCACCCTCTGCATCCTCTCTCTGAGGAAGGACTCAGACCCAGCGGATGACTGTGCCCACGAGCCCGCAGTACTCCCTGAGGTGATCCAGCAACCACCCATGGTCTGTGGTGTCAGAAACTGATGAGAGATCGAAGAGGATGAAAACTGACTGCTGTACTCTCTGTCGCCCTGAGAAGATCATTGTGCACCCTGACCAATGCAGTCTTTGTACAGTGCTTTGACCTAAATCCTGACTGGAGAGGCTCATAGATGTTCAAGTTGCAGCACCCCTTTCTTATCTGTAACTTTCCCAAAAGAGTAAGGTAGAGACTGGCCTATAATTCACCAAGTAGTCCAGTTCCGGATATGTTTTTTCAGAAGAGGCCTCCTCAGAGCATCTTTCAGTGCCTGTGGAAAGGATACTTCCGGAAGGGAGCACCAGACTAATTTGGCGAACACTAGCCCCAGAGATCACATACAACTCACTTAGGAGCCATTTTGTACCAGGTTCCATTATGCAAAAGGTGGGACGCGACTCAGATCACCTAACAGATCTCTTCCACTGAAACTGACCTGAACTCATCCCAGACCTAAGGAGTAGATGGAGTCACAACCAGCATTTTTTTATGTATTTAGTTTTTGTTAACTGGGTAGGTGCACTAGCCATAAAATGACTATTTTCAGGCACGACCCGGGAGAGTACAACAAAAAGAGAACAGTTGAACAACAGCAACATGGGTACAATAATACAAATAGAAACAGTACAGCAGTGCTATCGTGCCGGGCTGTAACAACCAAGCTGGGGAAATCCCAGCCCCAGTAGAGAACACCCTGCCAAAGAAAAAACAAGTAAACTCTCTGCAACGAGTGGATGAAAAGGCTCTCACTGGTTGTAGACAGACTGAGTTAAGTAGTCTGTCCACTGTCCAGAAAAGCTGAGCTGGTCAGTTTCTCCCTGGACAGAAATACTGCCTTCTTTTGGGAAGTTGTTTTTGATATTCAGTATAGTGAGTCCTCAAAGCCAGCTTGTTCTCATCAGAACCAGATCTCCTCCAACAGTGCTACAAATTCTGATCCCTAGACCTCCTCTCCCTAAGCACCCTGTCAAACCACAGGGTTCTCAAGCGCAAAGCCCGAGGTTATATATGAACTGGTGCGACCGCATCAAAAGGCTGAGGTAATGGCCTTATTATAATTCATCACTGCTTCAACTGATCCAGTCCCACAAACAGCCATCACACCCAAGGGATCCATCACTGCCTGGTGTCTGTCTGCAGACAGTCCCTTCCAAGGGCAGTAGTGAACCATTTCCACAGGTGGTGAAGTATGAAGGGGGGCCTTGAATGAGAACCCACTGTGCAGTGATCCAGTTGACTGAATCAGTCTGGAGGTTGTTGATCTCGAGCCCCAGTGAGAAGACTAAATTCAGGGCATGTCCATGTTGGTGGGTCACAGAAGTACCTGTTTGTGCTAGGTCAGCGATTCCAATAGCTGAAGGAAATCCTGCCCAAATTGCAAGAGTTTGTCAACCCAGGCATTGAAGTCAACCAAAATCAACCATCTGGGTGACGCCAGCATTTTCTCAATGAATGAAGGCTGCAGTTTCCTGCAGGAAGGCCTTCTCATGCCCCGGAACATGGTACACCAGAAGGATCCTGCAACCTACACTTGGACCCTCATGCATGGCCACGTGTTCAGATGACAGCTTCCTGTACTGGGTGCACAGTGAGGTTCAACTCTGATTAAAAACTGATGGCTACCCACCCGTGATACTTCTGTGGGCAGTGAACCACGGACATCCGGCTGGGATTGCCGTTTCCAGAGTTGGGCTGGCAACATCACATCACACAGCCAGGTCTGTGTGATGCAAGCCAGATCAAGCCAAAATGGCAGTCTTGTTCCTTATCTGGCAATGCAAAGCACTACCCACTGAAAACGACTGGAGGCTGCGGGCCTATTTTTATTTAGTTTTTGTTGACTAGGCAAGTGCACTAGGAAAATTCTGCCTATTTTTAGGCATGACCTGGGGGAGGGGGGGTACAGATGAATTCCAACTGGACCTTGAACCACATTAAACTGTTGGTGATATTTTTAGTGAATGGGGGAAATTTGGCCAGGGCAGCAGGGAAATTCCCCTACTCTTTTCAAGAAGTGCCATGGGATCTTTAACATCCACCTGAACCTGCAGATGGGACCTTGGTTTAACATCTCATCTGAAAGACTGCACCTCAGGAGTGCAGCACCCCCTCAAGCTGCACTACAGTGTCAGCATTGGGATATTAACCCAAGTGCTTGGTGTGGCAATAGAACCCATAGCCTTCTGATCTCCCGGCCTCAGAGGCGAGTGTGCTACCTGCTGAGCCACTGACACTGTTGGCTACCTTCTTGAAGAAAAGAACATTTGACATGAAATGTGGATGATGGCCCAGGGACCACACTGGCTGTTTTTAACATATTTTTTTGTTAAACAAAGATTTATATAAATACCTGTATATGGGTTGCACCTGGAAACAAGTCCTGGCTCAGTGTGCCTTTGCCAGTTACCAGTTTTCAGTAAATAAATACCTAGACCTGTCTTAGTCTTCACCCAATCTGGTGCAGAGTTTTAGTGCCCAGCTTTGGTTTTTGGTGTTTCTCCTTTGTTTGCCATGAGCATTGCTTGCTTTGAGCAGCCTTTCATTGTATTGTTTTATAAACACTGCTGATTTTGAAAGCTTTTAATTGATTTTCTAACATTTTCCACGTACAACCCTTTTTATAAGTGCAAGATGGCGACTTGAAGCTCCTTGATACCTGGGTATTAAATGATTTTTCTTCAGTGTAAAAAAAAAAAAACGTAACTGCTTTTTGGCCCCAAGTACCTTGGCATTGAAAGACAGGGTTTACTCAAATTATCTACCCTCTCCGGTGCAAAGGTCAGAGTGGTTAGCTCAGTAAAATACCTAGGGGTTCACCTAGACCAGGACCTCACCTTTAGCTCTCATGTTGATTTAGTCATGAAGTCCATTCAGCAAAGATGGGCCTGCTCTATAAACTTAATGTCTGTCTCACAAAGGAGGCATGACTAGCCATTGCTCCTAGTACGCCATTGCCAGCCCTTACATATGGTGCCTTCCTACTTCACTCCTTGTGTGAAACGGAGCTCAGTAGATTATTTTTTTACAACAGTGTCACTCGGTTTGCAGACGGTGCCGACTCCAGGGACCAGTTTTCTCTCTTCCCTGAATTAGTCCAGCCTTCCACTACGCTGCCTTACTTATAAACTCACACTTGACACTACCTTCCAGTCTTATTGGACTCCTCAAATTTAAGCCTAAGCGACTGCTCCTCTGCACCTTGAACTGTCCCTTGCTCGAAGTACCTAGGTCTAGGACTTGCTCAGGTACAAGGCCACTTGCTGTCACAGCTCTGTCCCTCTGGAACAAACTTCCAGTTGAGGTGCAAACTTGCTTCTCCTTGGCTATGTTTAAAACAAACCTCAAGGCCCATCTGCATAGATTTACTCCGTGTTTATGCAACTGCTGACATGACCTGCTGCGTAAACCTCTGCCTCGGCCCAGGTGCCTGCTAGGTTCCCCATGCCCGTTGCACTGTCAGTTGTGCACTTTATCATGGCCTGCAGAAATTGTATTGTCACCCTTGCTGTATGAACCTCTGTTTTGTAAATAACCTTATGATCTTACTTCGAGTGGGAGCTCTTGCAGCAGGCTATTACCCTTAGAACTAATGCTGCAGGCCTTAGAACCCACTGGAAACATTTTAGCTAGCAGTACCCAGCAGGGCCTGCCCCTGACGTCGGCTCCGCCCCAACGTCAGTCATGCCATAAAAGGAGGTGGTCCCCGCTCCACCCTCCGTTCTTTTCCCACTGCAGTCCCGCTCTCAACGCGAAAGTCTTAGTGCGTTTTCAGCAGTTCTTGCGAAATTAGTGAAAGTTTGTTGATTTTCAAAGTTTTCTTCTCCTCTTCCTTGGATTGCTCCTGTTTCTTCGACTACTGTTGCATGACTTCTCCATCGTCTGTCTCGTCCTCCAGCCCGAAGAAGACAGTGTGCCTGTGGCCGCCAGATTCTATCGAAGGACAGCCACCAAGCCTGTGTCTTCTGCCTGAGCCCAGACCATGACCTTCAGGCCTGCAGAACCTGCAAGGGCTTTACCAGCAGAACTAGGATCTGAAACCTGAAGGCCCTGAAAGACCACCTTTTGGAGAAGCAGGTGACAGTCATACAGAGCTCTTCCGGGGAAAAGACCAAGCATCGGGACAAATCCCATCATAAGTCCTGTGAGAAGGACCGTAGCCAGTCCCACCAGCGATCCAGGTCACATTCTTCCCACAAGAAGACTTCATCTTCGGGCACGGGCGGTTCTGACTGTTCGTGCCACTCCAAGCATGAGGAAAAGGTGAAGTCCACCACTTCCACCAAGACACAGACACCGGCCCTGGCAAAGGCTGCTTCTGATAAAGCTCCAGCCAAGGTGAAGGCCACGCCACTGCGCGTCTCTGCAGTCTCGATGGATGCTTCTAAGGCCTCTACTTTGGCGCATGCCTTGGCCTCGCCGAAGAAGGCCTCTCTCAAGGCTTTACCCGGGTCGGGTAAGTTGCCGATCACGGATCGGGACCCTCCATTTAAAACCCCTTTGGGGTCCCACCCTTCCAGGTCGGCAAAACCAGAGCCGGCCTCGGCCAAAACACCGGCCACAGTGTCCAAGGCTGATCTACCTCAAGAAGAGCCCGCACAGGTCACGGTACCGTCACGGGCTCCGAGATCTTCCACTCCAGAGGGCACTTCTTCAGAGTCTTCTCCCAAGGCCTTTCCGGCTTCACCGAGTTCCCTGAAAGGGATGGCGGCTTCGTTGTTTAACAAAGAAGAGCTTCAAGAGCTCTTTTCTTTCTGGTGGAGCCAGATCAAGAAAGATGAGGCTCCCCTGAAGCCGGATCAGACACTAGTCCCCAACCGGCCGGTCATCCAAGACACTGGGGATCTTCCTGTAAAGTCTCCTACTAAACACCCAGATCCCGCTCACCCTCGGTGGTTAGATCCGGTCCTGGTCTAAGGACCTCAGTAACACTGCTCACGGTCTTCAACTATCGCTGGTCAACCGAGAGAGCAAGTCCATAACCGTCACAGGTCTCGTCACCAGGTGCAGACACTCTCCTAGCCGTCACCGGTCTCCGCTCTGTTGTCGATCCCTGAGCCGATGTCGGTCCCATGGCCGACGTCGGTCCGATAGTGGTCGACATTCCAGGGAAGGAAGTACTTACAGGCATGGTTCGGCCTACCCTCATCCTAGAAGGAGATGGTCTTCATCATCCTCTTCGTCATACCAGTCCTTCTCAGGAGTTGGAGGTTCTGACGACAGACATACCTTGTTTGCCTCCTGACGATCAATCTTTTATGGATGTCATGCGGCACATCCAGGCCTCCAATGAATGGGAGATGGAGGACCTGGATCCGGAACGCCGGAGACTGGCAAGATACCTGAGGCAGAAGGAGCCTAAACCATTAGTAGTGCCTCCTTTAGTGGATGCATTCCAAGACCTCACGAGGATCACTTGGAAACATCCCGCCACAGTCCCGGCAGTTCCCAAGAAGTCAGACAGGCTGTACAGAGCGCCGAAGGAGGAGCTCTACTTGGCGGCACCCTCAGGCTGACTCAGTGATCATAGCGGCTGCTCATGACAAGTGTCGACAGCCCACGCACCTTAGTTCTCAGCCTCCCGATCAGGAGTCCTGTTTTCTGGACCAGATGGGCAAGAAGGTGTACTCTGCATCCACCTGTTCCATACGGTCCCCGAACTTCCTAACTCATATGGTCCAGTACCAAAATGCTTTATGGGAGATGGGGCAAGAGATGGCCATTACCTTGCTAGACTCCGCTCAGAAGACAGAGCTCCTGCACATTCTGAAATCGGGCTTGGAGGTCGGCACTCATGTTCTGCGTGCCTTGTACGACTCTGCAGATACCGCGTCAAGGGTGGCAGCGTTAGGTGTCTGCCTGAGACACCACACCTGGCTGCGAGTCTCAGGCTTCTCCCAGGATCTGCAGACTGGATTCAGGAACCTTCCTTTCCATGGTTCCGTACTGTTCGGGGTGGAGACAGAGGGTCTTATCTCTTGTCTCCAGGAGTCTGGGAAATCAATCTTGTCCATCCGACAGATGTATAAGAGAACCAGAAATGATTCCGCAAGCTGCCATTTCGGAAAACCGCAGGTCAGCCTGCCCGTGGCAATCAGATGGCCCAGAGAGGAGGCTTTAAAAGGAAGTCCGCAGCCCAGCAGCCTGGGGATGTTCCCTTTTGAGGCCCAAAGTCCTCCCAAGCCTCTCTGCCAACCCCCGGCTCTTCCCAGTGACTCCCTATTGACCCCCCTCCTCAAGAAGGAGGTACAAGGAGAGGCAGTAGGGGGTCACTTCTCCCTCCAGTTGGAGGGATGGAGCAACATCACTTCGGACCTTTTGGTCCTGGACATTATAAGGAGAGGGACATAAACTGGAGTTCTCGGATCCCCCCCGGAGACACCACCAAGGTCCTCAAGATATCCTCCTTCTCGCATATCTCTCATAGAAGGAGAGATTCAGGCCCAGTTGCATAAAAGGGCAATAGAGCGAGTCCCCCTGCAGCTGCGGGGGAAAAAAGAGTTATTCCCACTTCTTCCTGGTTCCAAAGAAAACTCAGGATCTTTGGCCCATCCTGTACCTCAGCTCCTTAAACAACTATATAGAATAACGAAGGTTCAGGATGGTGACCCTTCCAGGTCTAATTCCTCTGCTGCACCAAGGGGACTGGCTGTGCTCCCTGGACATGCAAGATGCGTACATGCATATCTGGGTCCCCCCCCCCCAAACAGGAAGTACTTGAGGTTCCACTTCCAAGGGGGACATTACCAGTTTCAGGTTCTGCTGTTCGGCTTCTCCTCCGCTCCTCGAGTCTTCAAGTGCCTAACAGTGGTAGCTGCGGCTCTAAGGTGCAAGGGACATTGTGTCTTACCTTACCTGGACGACTGGCTCTTGGCGGCCTCGTCAAGAATGCGGCTCCTTCTCACTCTCAGGGACATTTATACGCCATTCTGAGAGTTGGGGATCACCCTGAGTCTTCCCAAATCATCCCCAGAGCCCAGCCAAAGACCCATCTTTATAGGTGCGATCCTGGACACGGTCCAGGGCACAGCCTTCTTTCCACGGGAAAGGGGAGATTGCCAGCGAGACATGGCCCCGAGTGGTCCTAATAACCCCGCAGGTCCAAGCCAGGACCTTTCTCAGGCTTCTGGGGCACATGGCAGCGTCCATCCCCGTAACTCCCTTGGCTTGCCTCCATATAGGGGTCCGCAGTGGATGCTCAGGGTGCAGTGGGACCAGAGCTCTGACGGTCTTGACCATATGGTCAGGATCTCCAAGCCAGTCAGAAGGACCCTTCTTTGGTGGTTAGATCCCCTCAACTTAGAAAAAGGGGTCTTGTTTCGGCAGGTGCCCCCAAGTCGGACCTTGATACGGATGCCTCTGACTTCGGCTGGGGGGCTTACCTAAGGGACAGCCAGACTCGGGGCATTTGGTCCCTAGAGGAGGGCAAACTCCACATCAACGTACTAGAAATGTGAGCAGTCCTCAACGCCCTACGGGCTTTTCAAGAGGACTTGGCGCCAGACTCTCTTCTCGTCCAGTCGAACAACACAGCCGTTATCTTCTACATCAACAAGCAAGGGAGAACACACTCCTACCCCCTGTGCAATGAGGCGATGAGAGTCTGGTATTGGGCACTGGAACATCACATCTCCCTGACTGCAGTGCATGTTCCAGAAGTCCAGAACGCCTTGGCAGACAGCCTAAGTTGGTCTCGCTCCAAGGCGCGTGAGTGGGAGCTACTCCAATCAGTAGCTTACCAGCTCTTCAATACTTGGCCTTCCAGAGCTGGACCTCTTTGCATCCCCACGCAACGCCAAATTGCCAAGTTTCTGCTCACAAGAGCACGCGACTGGTGTTTTTTGGCCAAACGTGTTGTCCCTTTGTTGGACAGAGAGGTTCCTTTATGCTTTCCTGCCTTTTCCTCTAATTCAGTGGGTTCTGATGAAGGTACAGGCCAAGGGGGCTTGGATGATCCTAATCGCCCCACTGTGGTCACGGCAAATTTGGTTCCCACTACTTCAGCGGTTGTTGTCAGAGCCTCCGAT
This sequence comes from Neoceratodus forsteri, assembly GCA_016271365.2. Taxonomy (NCBI): domain Eukaryota; kingdom Metazoa; phylum Chordata; order Ceratodontiformes; family Ceratodontidae; genus Neoceratodus; species Neoceratodus forsteri. Next base: position 74,112,622 of record CM028133.1, on the reverse strand, counting down.
TTCACTGCCAATATGTTCGCAGTTGCCGTCCCAGACCAAGGCAAACTGGTACACCCAGATCTCAAGTCCCTGCACCTTCATGCATGGCTCCTGCAGACATAGTTTAAGATGAGGTATGGGGTCTCCCAAGAGGTGGCAGACGTTCTCGTTTCAGCGAGAAAGCCCTTTACTTGATCCACTTTCGCTATGAAGTGGAAGCGTTTCTGCCTTTGGGCTTCGTTGCATCATCTGGATCCCCTTACCTGTCCAGTGAACTCGGCTTTACAGTACCTCCTCTCCTTAATGCATCAAGGCTTGAGCTACTCCTCCATTAAGGTGCATATGTAGGCCATATCAGCCTATCATGCTGTCATAGAAAGCAGGATCCTAGCCCAGTTGGACGTGGCCCGCATCTTCTTACAGGGCATACTTCATAAAAAGCCTCCCATTAGGGATCCAATTCCCCCCCTGGGATCTCCTTGTTGTGATAGAGAAGCTTACTCTCCCTCCTTTTGAGCCTGCAGCAGAGTGTGAGCTGCGTTATCTCTCCTGGAAGGTGTCCTTTTTAGTTGCTGTTACTTCAGCTTGAAGTGTTTCTGAGCTTCAGGCCCTGATGTGCAAGGAGCCTTATTTGATTTTTCTTAGGGAAGGGGGTTTCCCTCAGGACAAATCCTAAGTTTCTACCCAAAATGGTTTCTGAATTAACCCTCGACCAGTCTGTTGACATTCCAGTTTATTATTCAACCTCTTCCAACAGGGGAGAAGCTCTTACACACCTTGTACGTCCACAGGGCGCTGAAGTACTACTTCAGGTGTACGACGATGCACCGCAAATCGGAGCAACTTTTTGTGGCCTTTGCACCTCAACACCTGGGCAAACCAGTGTCTAAACAGACTTATACCTAGCTGGCTAGTCCACTGTATAGTCTTCTGCTACAACAAGTACAACAAACCTCTACCTGGAGCGGTTAGAGGTCATTCTACCAGAGAAGTGTCTACCTCCTTCACTTCTTTGAAAAAATTTCTCCATTCGAGACATTTGTGCAGCAGGTACTTGGAGTTCAGTGCATACCTTTGTCCGGCATTACAGCCTGGACATCGCTTCCAGGCGCCGAGCCAGTTTCAGCCTGGCGGTCCTTCAGGGACTACTGTCCTGACATACTGTCTTCCTGCCTGTCTAGGCAATGCCGTCTTCTTGACTTCCGTCGTCATCCTCTCTGGGCTTGTTACCTCCTTAGCGCGGGACTCCTTGGGATTGAGTCCTAATGGTAATAGCCTGCTGCAAGAGCTCCCACTTGAAGTCAGATATTACAGTTATGTAAGAACTTACCATAACAGTAGATGTTCGAGAGGAGCTCTTGCAGCAGGTGCTGCTTTCCCGCCCTCCTTCCCCCTGGAGAGTTTCAGCATGACTGGGGCACGCTTCGACTGGTTTGCTTGTTGGGGTCTGTTTGGGTCCTCGCGGGTGAACTGAGGAGGAGCTGGGGACCGCCACCTTTATTGAATGACCGGGCAGAGCCGATTGGGGGGTGCTCGGTACTACTAGCTACGATTTTCCAGTGTGTCCTAAGGCCTGCATCATTTGTTCTAATGGTGCTAGTCTGCTGCAAGAGCTCCTCTCGAAGAGCTACTGTTACAGTAGGTTCTTTCGTACCTGTACTGTACTGCCTGTATGATGTTACTTATGCTACATCACAGTTTGTGATCTCTCACCCTGCAAGTTGTAAATACTTTGTTGATCTGTACTTCACTGTTAGTACACTGTACGTCATATTTCTATATCAGTTTGTCAGTTTCTTTTACCCTAATGTAATTAACCCCAGGTCAGCTCTGAAAAAGGGATTGTTACTCTCAGTGGGCCTGACCGAGTAACAAAATTCAAATAAATTATGACACTACAGGGTGTTGGTTGGGCTGGGGTAATTGCACCTCCAGGGGCTGAAGACGCTCAGTTGGCTTGGTGACAATGTGCCTTACTGCCCCACTGGGAGTGCATTTATCTCAGCACAGCCAACACCCTATCATGTCTTAGTGGTTACAAATGATCACTTTCTGTATCTCTCTCTCTCGCACTTTCTGTCCCTCTTGGTTTTTCTCCTCCTTTCCTTCTGTCTGGCCCTTTAAATATATTTCTCTGTAGCCTTCACCGTTGTCTCTCTCACATCTATTGTCCATTTCTTTGCTTCAGTCCGTCTCTCTCTTTGTATCTACTTTTCCCTACTGTGTTCAGTAAAGTAGTGTTCCCCAGTAGGTTTCATTTTCATTTCTTATCCTCGCTGTATCTTCCCTGACAGGCTTCATTCCCAGTTGTAGTCCTTGTTGCCTCTTCCCCAATGGGTATCATTCCCATTTTTTGATCCTTGTCTCTTCCCTTACTGGTTTAATTCCTATTTCTAATCCTTTCTTTCACTTTCCTACTTTATTTTCTCTTCCTTGATAGGGAACTGGCAGCAAGGATCAGAAAAAAGAAAAATCTAACTGGTTTCATTCCAGTTTTCTCATCCGTGCTGACTCTTCCCTGATCAGTTTCATTCGTGTTTGTAGTTTTACTGCCTCTTCTCTATCTGGTGTTATCCCTATTTCAGATCCTTGCTGTCCGTTTTCTAACAGGCATCCTTCCCATTTCTCATCCTTACTGTCCCTTTTCTAGCGGGCATACTTCCTATTTCTCATCCTTATTGTCCCTTCTCTAACAGGCATCCTTTCCGTTTCACATCCTTACTGTCTCTTCTCTAACAGGTACCCTTCCCATTTCTCATCCGTACTGTCCCTTCTCTAACAGGCATCCTTCCCATTTCTCATCCGTACTGTCCCTTCAAACAACATGTAGTCTTAACATAGTAATGTTTCTTCTAATGAAGTCTTGCTGTATTCTGACTATATGCAGTTAGCCCTAGCACTTGAACTGCTCCAGAGAGGAAAGGGTTAACCTTATGCCAGAGCATAGAACGTTGAGCTCAGGCTCAGTTTTCAAACTTCTGTCTCTGGTACATCTCAAACAACCGTCAGATTCTTTACTCCGCCTAACTGTGAAGACGCTCCGGAGAATTTCTCCTCGCTGGTTCGGTATAGTTCCTCGATCGGTTTATTACAACCATTTCTTTATTGTTTTGGTCTCAGGGTAGTATAGTTTTGGTAGATAGTGATAGAAATTGTTTTTCTTCGGTTTCTTTCCGGTCGGTCTGGTTGAAAACCGAAATAATTGTTTACATCTTTTCTGTTTCTTCAAGTTTAAGTGTGGTCTAGTGCTGGCCCGGTGGCGCAGAGGGTTGAGGCACTGGACGCCACACCTCGCACTACACTGGCGACCCTGGTTCAGGAACGAGCCTGGGCGCTGGGGGTCGGCGGGGGAGGGAGATGGATCAGTGTCCGTGGGACTGCTCTCCTCTCCCTGGAAGGGATCAGGGGTCTTCCTGGCGCTGTAGTGACCCCCAGTGGAGACCGGAGGTACTACCTGCGTGGGAACAAGAATCTGGGACGAGCGTGGCGGGCATCTACGTGGGTAGCCTGTGTGCTGATGCCATTGCATGACTGTGCTCTGGGGGGGAGCTATACAAGAAAAAGGCCTCCTTGACCACTGGTGAGATGACGGTGGCCCCAGGGGAACACCCACATACCAGTCGCTGGCCCAGACCTCTCTCCATGGCCGACCCGACAGCCACAGGTAAGGCATCTCATACTTAGGAGTTGACCGCCAGGGGAGGGCGGAACCAGCCCCAGAGGTGTTACTGAGAGTCAGGCCTGCCTGGGGTCGTTCGGGGGAAGAGATCCTGGGAGACACGAGGGTTCAGGCTTGGAGTTAGGGCTGTATCTGAGTGGACACTCCTGAAGGATGCCCGGGGTCTGGGAGCATATTTTAAAAAAAAAAAAAAAAAAGTGTGGTCCGGTACTTTTTCGGTCTCAAAAAACCGATGACTTATTCCATTTTTTTTTAAACAGCCCTTGAGCCAGCTGGTGACCGAAAAGTTTTTGTATTACCTGGCGTAACAGCTGTTGAGGGTAATTTTGGTTGGTAAGGCAATGCCTGAGAACCACAAGAAGAAAACCAGTCCCACTGGGTTTCAACACTGTAATGAGTGTGGGGAGGCTTTTGCTAAAGCTGATCCCCACCTTACTTGTGTTTATTGTCTGGGTTTGACCACCTCAAAACAGACTGCCAAATTTGAGCAAATTTCCCTAAGGCCACTATAGAATAAAAGATTAGCTTGGCTTAGGGAAAGAGGCCAGGAAGTCCGCTGATCCGGATGGCCAGCCCGGTTCGGTCCCGACCGAACTTGAGGAGGTGCCTACTGACACGAGCGATACCTCCCCGGGCAAAAGGAGACTGGATTCTGAAGTTCAGTTTCTTCAAAAAGAAAAAAGAAATCAACTGGTTTGGATCCTGCCCCTCAGATCCCAATTGCGGAAGAGATTGCTAGAGCTATTAACATAGTTCAGTTGCTCCATCCTGTCCCGACTGAACCGACACAGCCTGGCAGGCGATCGGTTCGGTCGGTTCCAGCACCTTCAGAATATGAACCGGAGGAGTATTGTGAGTTGGATTGGGAGGGGGATCCAGAGGGAGACTATGAAGATGATTTTGGAGGCCTAGGTGAGCCCGTAGAGCCTGGCATCTCCCCAGACAGGCCTTCCAATGTTTCCCCTCCCAGACTTTGAGTCCCCTTCACACTTTTTATTTTATAAAAAGGTGGCAGAAACCCTCCAGCTACCAGCAATGGAAGTTGTTGAGGAGGCAGAAGAACCTGACTTTGTGGAGGTGATGGATGTCCCAGAGTCTAAGAGATTGTCTATTCCCCTGCATAAATCTTTGGGGGAAACTAACTCAAAAAATATTACAGTTGCCATCTTCCATACCTCCTGTGGATAAGAGAATGGATAAGAGGTATAATTTGTCAGGTCCTGAAACAGATTTTTTTTATTCTCATTGCAGCCATGTTGGGATAGTGCAGGCTGCAGCATGTGATGAGGCTATCATCCCCTTGGCTTCACTCCCCCAGATAAGGATTCCAGGAAGGTGGATGCCATGGCAAAGAAACAGTACTTGGCATCTTCCTTGGGACTCAGGCAGGCTTCTTGTATGTCTTATGTTGCTAAATACCAGAAATCCAGGTGGGATACGGTTCTGGAGCTAGCTAAGAATGCCCCTCCCCAGCTGGCCAAGGAGCTGGAGCAGGTGGCTGCAGATGGTATAGAGGAATCCAAAGTACAGTTCCATGCTGCTGTGGACTCCAGTGATGTGGCATCAAAAGTCATGGCTACATCTGTCTCCTTACAGAAGTTTGCTTGGCTCAGATGTACTAGCCTTTCGCAGGATACCCAGGCTAAGGCCATGGATTTTCCTGTTGCTGACAATTCTGTTTGAGGAGCAAACAGAGACATACATGAAAAAGATGGATGAATACAGGACTACCTACAGGAGTGCAGTGGCCAAGGAAAGGCAAGCCACTCCACAAAAGCAGCAGTCTAGGGCTCTCAGGGGCAGGCCCTTTCACAGACCTTTTTACCAAGCCTAAGCTTCCTCTTCTTTCCAGCAGAGGGGGTTCTTCAGAGGGAGAGGCAGAAGGGGGATGAGCAAGGCTGCATCCTCTTTTCAGTCTAGGGCTCCTGCCAGACAGACACCCTGATGTGAAAGGTTCCTCTACAGCACAGAGGAAAAGGTCTGTATTCAAGATACTTCCTTACCTCAAAAAAGACAGGGGAGTGGCGACCCATCCTAGACCTGATATATCTGAACAAACATATCACAAAGCCCAAATTCAGAATGGTGACTCTCGGAGTAATACTTCCCCCTCTAAGGCCAGGAGACTGGTTAGCTTCCCTGACCTCAAGGATGCCTATTTCCACATTCCTATCAGATGCTCCCACAGAAAGTACCTCAGGTTCGAGTTGCCCTTGGGTCATTACCAGTTCAGTGCAATGCCCTTCGGTCTAACATCTGCTCCAAGGGTATTCACAAAATGTCTAGCAGTAGTATCAGGGAATCTCAGTGTTTCCTTACCTAGACGATTGGCTCATTGTAGGCCAGTTCTCAGACCAAGTCAAGTCAGCCCTAGAGGTCACCCAGAGGCTTCTGAGTTCTCTAGGATTCCTTCTCAATTTACCCTAGTCAGTTCTAGAACCGGTGCAACTCCTTACTTTTTATAGGAGTGGAGCTGGATACTATTCAGGCAGAGGCCTTTCTCCCTTGCTCAAGGGTGAAGGCCCTCACAGATCTGGCTTCCTCTTTTCGACTACTAGTGTCTTGTCCAGCCGGACAGTTTCCTCAGCTTCTGGGCCACATGGCAGCCTCCACTGCGGTGGTTCAGGGAGCCAGGTTTCAGATGAGGGACATTCAGTTCCACTTAAGGTCCTTTTGGTCTCAGAGAAAGGATTCTCTCACAAAGCTGATTACAGTGACTCAGACTCTTGTCCAGGCTCTTCAATGGTGGGTGGAGGAGGACAGTCTCAGACAGGGTGTTCCATTTCTCAGTCAAACACCCTCAGTGGTCCTTAACCGCAGATGCTTCCCTTCTGGAGTGGGAGCTCACTGCACAGGGTACTTGGTCACAGCAGGAGTCTCTTCTTCCCATCAGTCTTCTGGAACTCAGAGCTATGTATCTGGCCCTTCAGGCTTTTTCAGAATCAGTCAGAGGGAAGGTGGTGCAGATCAGAACAGACAACACCACCACTATGTGGTACATAAACAAGCAGGGGGGCACTCAGTCCACGGCCTTGTGCACAGCAGCCATGAAGGTATGGCCACTGGCTTACTCTCTTCAGGCTTCTCTGACAGCAGTACATCATCCAGGGAAAGACAGTGTGCTGGCAGATGCCTTAAGCAGGATGTCCCAGGGTCACCACGAGTTGTCCCTAAATTCTCATGTTCTTCGGCTAATTTTCAAGAGATGGGGCACTCCAGAGATGGACCTCTTTGCAGCCCCAGACAATCATCAACTTCCACTGTTCTGCTGCAGACCCCCAGTTCTGGGGACTGTTCCTCTAGATGCTCTCCTCTTAGATTGGACAAAGAGGTTTCTTTATGCCTTCCCTCCTTTTCCTCCGATATTCAGAGTACTGATTAAGATCAGGTCTCAACTCTGCACAGTGATCCTGGAGGCTCCGGATTGGGCCAGGCAACCATGGTATCCTCTGTTGCTGTCTCTGTCAGTCCCCCTTTTTCTACCCAGGAGGCACGACCTCCTGACCTCCTGTAGGGGAGGATTTGGTTCCCCAATCTCCAGTCTCTCAGACTCGAGCCTTGGCTCTTGAAGAGTTAGAGTATGCAGGTCTGCACCTCTCTCAAGGGGTAATGGATATCCTTAAGGTTTCTAGGAAACCTTCCACCAGGAAAAACTTACAATTCTAAATGGAAAAGATTCAGCATTTGGTGTTCTCAGAGAGACATACAGCCAGACTCTGCGGGCATCTCCACAGCCCTGGATCATCTGATTCATCTTAATGGTTTAGGCCTTAGGCCTGCTACCCTTAAAGTTCATCTGGCAACTGTCTTTGCCTTTCTTTCTTAGGGGGAAGGGATCTTCCCTTGCATCTCATCCTGTTTTCAGTAAGTTTTTCAAAGGCCTGGTTCATATCAACCATCCCTTCAGGGAGCCTACTCCTGCTTGGGACTTGAATATCTGTATTGCACAGCTTATGCAGCCCCCTTCAAACCCTTGTCCTCAGCTGAGCTAAAGTACTTGACTTGGAAGACTGTGTTCCTGGTCGCTATCACTTCTGCCAGGAGTATCAGTGAATTGCAAGCCCTGTCAGTGGAACCTGACTTCATTTCCTTCCATAGGGACAAGGTGGTCCTTGGGACAAATAGAAAATTTCTTCCTAAAGTGGTTTCAGATTTTCATCTGAACCAATCCATGTCTGCCTTGTGTTTTTCACTAACCATTCTTCTTCTGGGGAGTGAAGATTGCACAATCTGGATGTGAAAAGGGCACTTGACTATTATATAGAGCCTGGGCCCATAGGAATGATTGTCTTCAGTTATTTCTCACTGATGGAGAAGTGGGAAAAGGTAGACCTGCTACTAAAATAACTATTGCCAGGTGGATTGTCTCCAGTATTCAGTTCTGCTATTCAAAGTTAGGGATAGAGCCTCCCTCAGGCCTGAGGGCTCACTTGACCAGGGGTACAGCTGCCTCCCTGGCAGCTGCTAGGGATATTGCTTTAGTGGAAATTTGTAAAGCAGCCTCCTGGAAAACTGCACACATTTACCAAACATTACTCCCTGGACACAGACCAGAAGTGATGCTAGGCTTGGCACAGCAGTACTGAAGAGCCTGTTCCCAAAGTGAGGTTCTGTGATTCCCTCCTTCATGGGGAAACTGCTTGGTAGTCTGCATATAGTCAGAGCAAGACTTCATGTTGTTTGAAGAAAAAATTACTTACCATAGTAATGTTGTTTTTTCTAATGGGATCTTGCTGTATTCTCACCTGCCTCCCCTCTCAGATCCTAGTTTTTGGGATGTGGGTGGGCAGGTACAGTGTTGCACCCCAGAGGTGTACCTTTTTATACCTTACTTGGCTAGGTGGGTATTGTGCTGATTATTGTTAGTGTTTTCACTATCCACTTGAGGGTTTTCTTGGGTTCTCGACTTGAGTCTTATGGACTCAAGTATTTGCTGCCTATGGCTTAAATTTTACAGAATTTCTATAGCTATTAGTTAGTCTAGTGCTCATAAGAATCTGACGGCTGCTTGAGAAGTACCAGAGACAGAGGTTTGAAAACCGAGCTTGAGCTCAACATTCTATGTTCTGGCATAGTTAACCCTTTCTTCTCCAGAGCAGTTCAAGTGCTAGGGCTAACTGCATATAGTCAGAATACAGCAAGACTCCATTAGAAGAAACATTACTATGGTAAGTAATGTTTTCTTCTTAAACAGGTACCCTTCCCATTTGTCATCTGTACTGTACCTTCTCTAACAGGCATCCTTCCCATTTCTATTTTTTTGCACTTGTTTAACCAGGAGAGACACACTAAGCTGAAAGCTTGTTTACAGGTGCGATCTGGGAGCACAGGGAAGTTAAGGGACTTGCTCAGGGTCACACAGTATGGAAGTTGGGGCTGTGGGTTTCAAACCCAGATCTCCAGATTTGCAGCTCGGAGCCTTAAACCACTGCACTATACTGCCTCCCATTTCTCATCCTTATTGTCCCTTTTCTGACAGCTTTCATTATCATTTATAATTGTGCGTTTGTTTTTTAATTTTTTGATAATTAGAATGCTGGCCTGGCAGAGGAGGAGCTGGTGAAAGCAATGGAAGGATTGGGGACAGATGATGAAGGTGGGGATGGCAACATTTTACCCATCATGCAAAGCATCATGCAGAACCTGCTGTCAAAGGATGTCCTGTACCCGTCACTGAAGGAGATTACAGAGAAGGTAAGTTTGGTGGTGGGTGGGGGATGTCTGGGGAAATAAGGTTGAACATAAGATAGACATTAGTTTCACAATCCCCGAACAGGACATTTGAAAGCTTGTAACCATCTTGACTGAAAAGCGAGGACCTATGGTTGGGGGGATGCACACTTCAAAAAATAGGATTAGAAAGACCTCTACGTTACTAAGAAATTATGAATTAAATTGTATCCATTCGATCTTAAGAACAATGGCTATGCATACTATACATCACGTGATATTGAAAGCTGCAACTACCTGGATTGTAGGAGATGACTACAGTGAACCTTGTGGTCTTTTTTTTTTTTTTGCCATTTCCCATGTTTCTTTGCAAAATGGGCCATGAAAATCCTGTAACCTTATTGGTCAAAACTTGTCACATGATCATTATTTTCTGAAATCCCCACCTTTCACTTGAATTACACATTTGTAACAAATAGACCATTTTACAAGTGGGATGGCACATTCCAGGGTGTGCAGTTATGTGGGAATAGGGTGGTTACTTCTTATGGCTAACAGCCACCCAGGTCATGCTTTGTGTTATAACCCTACACCCTCTCATGTATTGTTCTGTACCTGTAAAAGCCCTGTTCTTCTTGGAGAAAATTTTTGTTGAAAGTGTGGTCACCTGGGGGGATGTGTATGTATGTGTGTGTGTGTATGTATGTGTGTGTGTGTATATATACATATATATAAAATATACACACATATATATAAATAAATATATAATTTGTACGCATATGTGTGTGCGCACGCACGTGGTGGAGTGCCGAGCATGCAGCCATCCAGGCAGGACTCTGATTACCTCGGCTCCTGCAGAGATTTGCTTATTATTGGTTTGTTGCCCCTTTAGGTCTCTGTAACAGTTTGAAATCTGTAGGATTATACACTTTGCTGATCCAGTGCTTTAGAAAAAATGTTTGAGCTTCCTGACGTGAAGAATCCTGAACAGCAGATGAGAGAAAGCATTGTGGAGGTGAGGACAGCAAACAGTCTGTGGGGCCGAATGACAGCCAGAGAGCGATGACTGCACAGACTCTGCCAAACCAGAAACTTCACTGAAAGATGTCATGCAAGCCATCAGAGCTGTCATTTTGATAGCCGCTCACCTAGATCAAAAAGTAGTCAGAAACCTAGAATTTGTCAGCAGAAATGGACCACTTGGCCCACCCAGTCTGCCTAGACTTTCCCTGCCTTGTCTGTCTGCACAGACTCTAACTGGTCTGCAGCGACTTTCCCTCCTCCCTATTTACCGATATTACCCTATGCCTGCAACATAGGGGAATATCAAATAATAGTTCTTTGTAGTTCCTTGAAACTTGGCTTTCAAACAACATGAAGTCTTGCTGTATTCTGACTATTGCAGTGATCTCCAACCTTTGAATTGCCCCGGAGAACAGAGTTAACTTTCCATGTAAGGCATGGAACGCTGAGCTCAAGCTCGGTTGAAGCCTCTGTCTGCTGTTGTTTGAACCCCAACCGTCAGATTCTTTCCGCCTCCACTGAACAGTCGCTCCGAGATTTCTCCTTCGCCGGTTCAAAAAGTCGGTTAAAGTGTCGTTTTTGCCGGTTTCAGCCGACTTTCTGCTTCTAACCTGTCGGTTTAAGTCTCTGTTTGTGGTACCGTGAGTACTAGATAGGTTTTCTATATTAGTTTTCTGTGTGGAACTTAGAAACATTGGATCGGTTGCTTTGAACCGATCAGGTTTGTGGAAAAACTTCTTCTGTTCTTATTAGATGCGGTAACCGGTCCGAGATATTCTAAAAAACGGATTTCATTACGTCTTTTTCCAAGACCCATAACACGGTCAGGAACCGATAGGGGTGTCTTGCCTGGCGGATTGCCGAGAAAAGGGTAAGGTTTGGTTAGGATTGGCCATGTCTGAGAAACCCAAGATAAAAACCGGGCCCACTGGGTTTCAACACTGTAGGGTGTGTGGGGAAGCCTTTGCTAAGGCTGATCCCCACACCACCTGTGTTTAATGTCTGGGGTTTGACCACCTCGATTCAGACTGCCAAATTTGTAAAGTTTTCCCAAAGCTACCCTGGATAAGAGAGCAGGTAGACTGAGGAAAGGAGGTCGAAGTCCGCTGACCGCGATGGCCAGCCCAGTTCGTTCCGACCGAACTAGAAGGAGTGCCCTTGACCAGGGCAAAACTTCGGCAAAAGGAGAACCGATTCTGAGGAGTCGGTTCCGTTAAAAGAAAAGAAGGGATAAATCATCCGGTTTGGATCCACAGTTCTTTCACCGACTGCTGATGAGATAGCCAAAGCGATAAGGATAGTTCAATCGCTAACTTCGGTTCCGGCTGAACCGGCACCATCGGTCAGGGGCTCGGTTCGGTCGGTTCCCCCGGTTCCGGATTATACCTTAGAAGAATTTTATGAACTGGAGGAGGAGGAGGAGGGAGAGAATGAAGGTAATGATGATAATGGTGATTATGAAAGTCTGGATGTGCCTATTGACCCATCTCCCCAGACAGACCTTCGGGTGTTTCTCCTCCTAGGCTTTCTGAGTCCCCTTCCCACTTTATGTTTTACAAAAAAGGGGCTGAAACCCTCCAGCTTCCTATGGAAGAAGCAGTAGAGGATCAGGAGGAGCCTGATTTTGTTGAGATGATGGACATCCCAGAGTCCAGGAGATTGTCTGTTCCCCTCCATAAGTCTTTTGGGAAACAGACATTTAAAATTCTAAAAACTCCTAACTCCATACCTCCTGTGGACAGAAGAATGGACAAGAGGTATACTCTTTCAGGCTCAGACATGGAGTTCCTTTCCCAGCAATGCAGCCATGTTGGGGTAGTGCAGGCTGCTGCCTGTGATAAGGCAAATATTCCCTTGGCTTCACACCCCCCAGATAAGGACTCCAGGAGGATTGATGCCATGGCAAAGAAACAGTACATGGCAACATCTTTGGGACTCAGGCAGGCTAATTAATTGGTCTACACAGCTAGATACCAGAAGTCCAGGTGGGATACTGTGATGGCTCTAGCTAAACAGGCCCCTGACCAGCTTGCCAAGGAGCTGGAGCGGGTGGCTGCAGATCGGATTGAGGCATCCAAGGTGCAGTTTCATGCTGTTGTGGACTCCAGTGATGTTTCATCTAGAGTCATGGCTACATCTGTGGCCCTTCGGAGGATGGCTTGGCTCAGATGTACTAGCCTGTCACAGGATACCCAGGCTAAGGCCATGGATTTTCCTGTCATTGGTAATTCTCTGTTTGGGGAGCAGACAGAGAACTACATGAAGAAGATGGATGAGTACAGGACCACCTACAGGAGTGCTCTAGGCCAAAGAAAGGCAAGCCACCCTCAGAGGCAGCATTCCAGGGCAGGGCAGGCCTTCATAGGCCTTTTACATGCCCAGGCCTCCTCTTCTGCTTTTGCTCAGAGGGGTTCTTTAGAGGAGAGGCAGACGGGTATGAGCAGACCTGCTTCCACCCCTCAGCCTAAAGCCCTGCCAAGCAGATACCCTGATGGGTTTGCCGGGCTGATTCTCCACTACCTGTAGGGGCAGGCTGGCTTACTTTGTCCAGGACTGGAAGTCTTTAACATCAGACAAGTGGATCCTGGAAGTAGTAGCAGGGACTGGTTCTCGGCTTCAAAAATTTCCCAAGATGAGAACCAGATCCTTTCCACCTGCAAATCCTTCAGAGGCCCTTGCCCTAGAGGCAGAGGTTTCTTCCCTCTTGGCTCTCAGAGCCGTAGAAAGGGTTCCTACCCTACACAGGGGCAAAGGATTGTACTCCAGGTACTTCCTAACCCCCAAAAAGACAGGAGAATGGCGGCCCATCCTGGATCTGAGATATCTAAACAAGCACCTTTTAAAGCCAAAATTCAAAATGGTGACTCTGGGAATAATTCTGCCCTCTCTAAGGCCAGGGGACTGGCTAGCCTCCCTGGACCTCAAGGATGTCTATTTTCACATTCCCATCAGGTGCTCCCACAGAAAGTACCTCAGGTTCGAGTTACCCTCAGGCCACTATCAATTCAGGGCAATGCCCTTTGGTCTAATATCAGCCCCAAGGGTTTTCACAAAGTGTCTGTCAATAGTGGTTGCTTTCCTAAGGAGAAAAAAGATCTCCATCTTTCCATAACTGGACGACTGGCTTATAGTGGGTCAGTCTCCAGACCAAGTCAAGTCACATCTTCAGATAACTCAGCAACTGCTCACTTCCTTAGGATTCCTCCTAAACCTTCCAAAGTCAGTTCTAGAGCCAGTGCAGCTCCTCACCTTTATAGGGGCGGAGCTGGATACAATAAGAGCAAAGGCCTTCCTTCCCCTGGACAGGGCAAGGACACTAATAGAACTGGCTTCTTCTTTCACCCTTCAGGTGTCTCGACCAGCAAGGCACTTCTTGCAGCTCCTGAGCCACATGGCACCTCTGCAGCAGTGGTCCGGGGGCAGGATTTCAGATGAGGGACATTCAGTTCCACTTGAGAACCTTCTGGTCCCAGAGAAAGGATTCCCTGACCAAACTAGTCCCAGTGACTTGAACCTTGATCCAGGCTTTGCAATGGTGGCAGGATCAGGACAATTTAAGGCAAGGCGTTCCTTTTGTCACTCAGTCTCATTTTCTAATCCTCACCACAGATGCCTCCCTCTTGGGCTGGGGAGCCCACTTGGGGGATCTTACCATCCAAGGGCTGTGGTCACCTTAAGAATCTCTGCTTCACATCAGTCTCTTGGAACTCAGAGCAGTGTTTCTGGCACTACAAGCTTTTTCCAAGTCTGTTCAGAACAAAGTAGTCCAGATCAGAACAGACAATACCACCACAATGTGGTACATCAACAAGCAAGGGGGCACTCAGTCTACGGCCTTGTGCACAGAAGCAATGAGGTTGTGGTCTCTGGCCTGTTCTCTGCAAACTTCTCTGACAGCAGTTCACCTCCCAGGGAAGGACAATGTCCTGGCAGATGCTCTCAGCAGGATATCTCAGGGCCACCACGAATGGTCCCTAGATCCCCTAATTTTGAAGGTGATTTTTCTCCAGATGGGGCACTCCACAGATAGATCTTTTTGCAGCCCCAGACAATCACCAACTTCCTCTCTTTTGCTGCAGACCCCCAGTATTGGGCTCAGTCCCCCGGATGCTCTGGTTCTCAATTGGGAAGGGAAGTTCCTGTATGCTTCCCCTTCCTCTCCTGTTCAAGGTGCTAGTCAAGAGCAGGTCTCAACCCTGCAAAGTGATTCTGATCGCTCCAGACTGGGCCAGACAGCCCTGGTACTCACTGTTGCTGTCTTTAGCAGTCCACCTTCCCCTGTCTCTTCCCAGGAATTACAACCTGTTGACATCCTCTCAGGGGAGGGTTTGGTATCCGAATCTCAAATCTCTCAGTCTCAAGGCCTGGCTCTTGAAGAGTTAGAGTTTGCTGATCTGTACCTCTCTCAAGGTGTTCTGGATATTCTAAAGGCTTCTCGAAAGCCTTCCACCAGAAAGACTTACAACTCCAAATGGAAAAGGTTCACTATTTGGTGCTCTGGTAAGTATATTTCTCCAGAATCTGCTGGGTTGCCTACAGTCCTGGACTATATGGTTCATCTCAATGGCTTGGGACTCAGACCAGCTACACTCAAAGTACATTTAGCAGCTGTTTCTGCTTTTTGTCAGTAGGCAAGCCCTCTTCTCTTTCAGCCCATCCTGTATTTTGCAAATTCTTCAAGGGACTGTTGCACACCAATCCTCCCTTCAGGGACCCTGCTCCTGCTTGGGACCTTAATGTTTGCATTGCTCAGCTTATGCAACCCCCTTTTGAGCCTTTGTCCTCTGCAGAACTTAAGTACTTGACTTGGAAAACTGTGTTTTTGGTAGCCATTACCTCTGCCAGGCGCATCAGTGAACTTCAAGCCCTGTCAGTGGAGCCTGATTTTATCTCTTTCCATAGAGATAAAGTGGTCCTAAGAACTAACAGGAAGTTTTTGCCTAAGGTGGTTTCAGATTTCCACCTTAATCAGTCTGTCTCTTCCTGTTTTCTTCACTGACCATTCCTCCTCTGGAGAGAGGAGGCTGCACAGCCTGGACGTAAAAAGGGCCCTTAGCTGCTACATAGAGTGCACCAAGGGTCACAGGTTTGACTCCCTCCAGTTGTTCCTCACTTATGGAGAGGTCGGTAAGGGCAAACCTGCCACTAAAAGATCTATTGCCAGGTGGATTGTCTCTTGTATACAATTCTGCTACGAAAAATTGGGTAGAATCCCACCCTCAGGCCTGAGGGCTCACTCTACTAGAAGTACAGGTGCTTCCCTGGCTGCTGCCAGGGATATTCCTATCTTAGAGATTTGTCAAGCAGCCACCTGGAAAACAGTCCTTACTTTTAACCAAGCATTACTCTCTGGATATCCAGGCTAGGAGTGATGCTCGGTTTGGCACAGCAGTATTTCAGAGCCTATTCCCAAAGTAGGTTCTATCCCTCCTCCATGGAGGTACTGCTTGGTAGTCTGCAATAGTCAGAATACAGCAAAACTTCATGTTGTTTGAAGAAAAAATTACTCACCTTAGTAATGCTGTTTCTTCTAATGGAGTCTTGCTGTATTCTGACCTCCCCCCCCCCGCCTCCCCAGGCTCAGATGAGGGGACAGAAAAGAAGGTTAAAGCTGCTAAAGGTGTTACAAGAATCAAGGTGTGTGAGAGAGGGAACAAAGAATCCAGCAAAAATAAGAGCCTCTGAGCATATACCGGAAATGGTGCCTGCTAAGAAGAAAAACATATGTCTGTCCCTTTTTCCTGAATAAGGAAAGGAGCCGATAGTTCAGCTGAGGACACGATGGAGGCATGGCAATTCCAGGCTTTTCAAGCTATGAGGAATCTCTCTTTAATATGCCAGAGAGGCAGTATAGCACAGTGGTTCAAGGTTCTGAGCTGCAAATCTGGTGACATCCAGCAGACCAGACCTGGGTTTGAATCCCACTGCTTCCACTTACATACTGTGTGACCCTGAGCAAGTCACTTAACCTCCCTGTGCTTCCAGGCGGCACCTGTTTATAAAAAAAAAAAAAGCCCCTCTTACCCAAGCTGCAGTTCCATTCCCAGTGCCTGTGGAGGAGGGAGTAGAAATGTATTATGAAGAGAAGGAAGGCGATCCCTTGAAACAAGATGGTTCTCTTGATCAGGAATTTGGTTCTCCTTCTAGGCCTTCAGAGGACTGTATATCTCATTACTTCTCTTTGTAAGGCAGATGGTAAACCCTCTCAACATTTTCTCAACATTTCCTCAAATGAAACTGAGGAAGATGAAGAGAATGTGGAATTCATGGACATGATGGGACTAGTCTCTCTCTCCCCCCCCCCGCACACACACAAGAAGGTTGCTTTTTCCCATTCACAGATCCCTCAGAAAAGCCATTCGCAAAGTCATGTAAGCACCCACCTCAACTGCTGGCATTGACAATAAAGTTGAGAAACTGCATTGGGCAGGCAAGGGGTTGAGTACCTGTACTCCCATCCTGATCATAAGGGGGTAGTACAGGCTGCAGCCTGCACAAGGCCAAAGTGCCTCTATCTTCTGAGCCTCCTGAGAAAGATTCCAGGAAACTGGATAGTATAGCAAGAAAAGAGTATATGTCTGCTTCCCTGTTCCTCAGGCAGGCAGCCTAACTGGCATACACAACTCAGCACCAGAAAACACTGTGGAACTCTCTACTGGCACTGAGTGAAAAAAGCAGCTGGTGACCTAGCACAAGATATGGCTGATACAGCTAGATCAGCAATGTATGCCACAAAGTATGAGTTCCATATGGTAGTGGATTCTAATGACGCTGCTACTAGGGTCCTGGCACATGCAGTGTCCTTGAAGTTTGCCTAACTTAGAACCACAAACCTCTCCCATGACACACAGACAAAAGTTATGGATTTCATATTTGGTGACAAAACGGAGGCTTACATAAAAAAGGTGAGTGAATACAAAGCCACCTACATTACAAGAGCAGTACTGAAAAAGAAAAGTCCTCTATTTCCTGCAGGCCTTATTGAAGGGAAGGTGGGGTATGGTTTACTACCAACCACATGTTCCCTATGAGTATCCCCCACAGGGGTTAATATAGGAGCAGGGGGAGAAGGGGCACCAGGCATGCAGCTGTAACTCCAGCCCTTAAATCCCAACAAAACCCTTGACAACTGGCTTCCAGTTATGCCCGGGTGAAGATGCATAGCGAGAGGCTCCCGCCGGAGATAAAAATAAAAAGCAAATTCAGCATTAATTCATAATAAAGAGGCAAATTTGTCCTGCTCTTACCTCACAGCTGCGTTCTAATAATATGCATCTTGTCTAGACAGCTTAGGACCAGATAGCCAGCCGACAGCCAAATCCACCGATGTCGAGGAGCCAGTGTCAGATGAGGGGGAGGTCCAGCTGAAGTTAGCTCTGGGATTGGAAAGAAAAACGAATAGCGCCAAAACCAAGGGGCAGAAGAAATCCTCAGAACCAGCCACTGAAACTATTTTACAAGCGATCATGGACTTCCATGGTGAGGTCCGTGAATCTCTAAAAGACATCTGACAAGATATAAAAAGCCTGCAAAATAAAGTTGCCGAGGCGGACCACCAGATCTCCCTGAACACCTCTAGGCTAGACGAATTGGAAGAAACAGTCCATTCCCTAGCATCTGAGCAACTAGCAATTTCAATTAAACAAGAGGACTCTGAGAACAGGGGGAAGAATGCGAAACTTCAGAATCTTTGGACTTCCAGAGGGGGAAGAGGGTAATGACCCCCGGACCTTCGCAGATTATTTTCTGCGTTTAACACTCTAATTGGACCCAGATTTCCAACTCGACCTGGAGAGGGCACATCGTGCATTGTTCCCAGAGCCCACTGGTCCTGAAGCCAGACCCAGATCCTTCGTGGTGCGCTTTTTAAGCTATCGGACTAAAGAATCCTTACTTAATAAAGTTTGGCAGAAGGACAAAGTTATGTGGGGCTAACAAAGACATCTGTTTGATAATGATTATGCCCCCTGCACCCAGCGGCAGCATAGAGAATACAGTCCCTTGTTTCGCATTCTTTGGGCCCAGAAAATACGGTTTTGTACGCCATATCCCGCCAAACTGGTCACCTTGTCATTTGGGCTGCAAACATGCACCTTGGCTACAGAGGCCACATCCGACCTCTTGCTTAAGGGAATCCTCACAGAGAAGACAGCTGAGACTGAGATCACGCCAGAAGCAACTCAATTCAGCGGAACGATCTAACTTACCTCAGACCACAGAAACACCGATTGCAGCCATACTGAAGTGCCTTCAACAATACTGAAACCCTACCATGGCTCCTTGAAGATCCTAGAGGTACATTTCATACTCATATAGAGCTTGGTATGGGTTCCCACCTTGGGATGTGGGGAGGGCGAGTGGGATACCTGGGGACAGAGTGGGGTGGGCATCTTCATTTGGTTCAAGGGTTCAAGCAACTAAATAAAAACTTTCTAAAACAAATTACGCTATGAGTTGCCATTTGGATCATTGTGTGCCCCCAGATGGTGGGGGTATTCCCAAACCGGGGTGCCATTACTCGAAGACTGTGGCCTCCTCTCCCATGTGTTCCCGTGGTTTTATTGTCCCTCTCATGGGTTCCCTCCTCTTTGCCTGTGTCCTGGGGTGGGTTTCCCTGAGCTCTTTTGGATATCAGGAGAGTCGTTCCGGACCTGGGTCTTGCTCTCAGAAGGCTGAATACAGTTAAGCATGATTTCTACAGGCAAAGGAACTGTCTTCTTGCCCAGAACTCTTTGAATTGATTTGCTCATGACTGAACATTAAACTTTTGTGTATGTTTACACGGAAACAAGAAGCAAAAGCTAACCTCCCATTTTGGGAATTTTCATTGCTGGTTTTGGGGGGGGGAGAGTAGAACTGCATCTCTCTGCTAATAATTGAAATAACATAATTAATAATTAAGGCCATTGCCTTATTCCCTTTGGAGTGCCCGCCCGAGACTACAATCCAGACCTAAATTAGCTTGAAGGGTCGGGGACACCCTCTTTTTCTAGAGTAATGTGACATAAAGAGCCTCTGACCCTTTGTTTCACAGGTGTCAGTTTGTCTTTTCTGAGGCCCCTTGTCCTCTTTTTTTTTTTTTTTTTTTTTTTCCCATGGGCACTTGAATCTCTAAATATTGTGTATAGCCTTGAACTTTAAAATAGTGGGGGATATCTACTCTGTTCGGGGTGTCCCCCCCCGTCCAGGTGTTCAGGACTATGACAAACTCTTCTTAACAGGTGTACCTCCTTTAATTTACAATGAAGGGTTCTTTAGCCAGGTATGGGGACCCTTTCCTGATCCTAAGATCATGCCTTAACTCACTATCATAATTACTGTCTTTCCCACGTCCTATTATGCTGATCTACATAGTATTTACCGGCGGAATGCCTAGGGAGCGAAGTGAATTTTACTGTAAACCTTGGCACATCTGGTTCCATCATGGAGTGGTTTTGCACTCACTCCTTTCGTGGCCCTGTTTCTGTTGCTGAGATTAATTTCTCAGGGGTCTGACTCAAGAGCCGTGCATTCCTCTCCTATCCCTATAGGGACTTATGACAGGATGCTCCAGGGGGAGCTCTATAGGAGCACCTCCCAAATGGGAGTCAAACTGTATATAGTTCTTATATGTTTGAAAATTGTTCATAAAAGTTTCAAATTTCAAATCTTTGTTTTATGCGGACTACTAATTGCCTCTTCTATACCTAATATTATAAGGCTTGATAAGCCCATGGACCTGGTTTTAGGTCATCTTGTTAATTTTATATCATTCCATGAAATGGTCACTCGTGGTAGTTCATTATTTAGAAATTTGATGTGTTGTGGGGGTTGGGGAAAATAACCACACACATAGAGAAAATATAGTTCTAGGGACATGGATATGTTGTTCATCCACACTTATTGGCAGGTTCCTTGCCGCTTTAAATCTTGCCGGAAGGTCTTCAAGCTGGCTCCTCCCACCCACCCGGGTGGTAAAACTCTCGGCTCCGCCCCATGACGCCAGATCTTCCTTACCACTTGGAAGCTCAGGTTCCCTCCTTAACACGTTGCGCTTAAGACTGGTTCCTAATTCTTCGAAAAGTTCGAAATTGAAAAGTTTTTGCAAAAAGACTTCGGTCGTCTTCTCCTCGCGGCTGCGATGGACAAATCGACTCCAGTTTCGGAGGTGCCCTTGCGGCAGAAGATGTCTACAGGATGGATCCGCACTCCCGTCGTCTACTGCCTGGGCCTTGAGCACGACCCGTGGGCCTGCGACTTGTGCTCTTCCTTTTCGACCTCGTCCTTGAAGCCGTGCTGCCAGATTACAACTGGGGCGCCCGAGAAAAAATTCCACGGTGAAATCTAAAAGAGGCCGATTGGCGGTGTCCATGGCCGTCATGGATCAGCAGGATAGATGATCGCCTCAAGAGGGCAGGGCCACTTGACAGGCGCATTTGTCCTGGGCCTCTCTCGGTGCCTCTTACTCGGCTTCTTTTATGAGCTTTTGTGTCGACCCTCTCACCAAAGGTGAGGGTCCAACTTTCGGACCTTCTTCCAGGTCCAAAAGAGCAAAGTAAGTCTCTCCGTCGACGCCTTGGGAGGCGGGAAAGATCCCCTCCTTGTCGACAGTCGACTTCAGTCGACCCCTCAGCTTCGGCCACTGGCTTCACGGTGTCCCCGTCAGGCCAGTTGGCCGAGACTCCCGTCGACGCGGTCGAGATTTTTCTCGACCCGTTGGACGGGTTGTCGGCTGGAGAAACTGAAAATCCCCTCTCCCCGGTTCCCCGGTGGAGTTGAGGATCCCGTCGGCCTGCCTGTGCCTCCAGTTCCGGAGCCTTGGTGGATCGTCCGAGCCAGGGAGTGCCGATTTCGACACTTCTCCTCGCCTCGCCTCAGTTGAGACTCTGTCTCGGACATCCTCGCGGTTCAACCCGATCCCGCCCGCCATAGGCGGTCTCTGTCTCGGCACCGCTGCAGCCTGCGCGCGCTTCTCCTCTTCTTCTTCCTCGGACTAGGGAGGCTGCGCACAGTTGCGTCGGAGGTACGAGGAACTTATGTGGCAAAAGCTCTTTTGACCGGAATAAGCCATACCCAGTCGCCTTCCCTGCCATTAGTGGCTGTCACCGAGCAGCCGAAACAACCCCTCGCTAGTCGAGAGCCTGTTCTCAGGCCGGTGTTCGCCAATTCCAGCTGCCCCACTCGATTCTGTGAGAACCTCCGCGCCCACAGCCATTCATTGGGGCTCCGACCAAAAATTCTCGGTCGGCTTTGGGTTTGCCCCATAGGCTGTCGGTCACCCTCCCTCCCGATAAACCTCGGCAGGTGGAGGGTGGCTCAGGGCCGAGGCAGCTCTTTGAGGACTCTTCTGAGTCCGATGATGGTTCCTCCCTCTTCTCCAAGCTCATAGACTTGTGGAGTCCTCGGGAGGACAGTCAATGGACGATAGCCCTTCGTCCTTCTAAGGGTTGCTTCGACTCATCTCGGAGTCCACCGGGATGAAGCTCGAACCCGTTTCTAAACAGGCCAGGTATCCTCACGGAGATTCTGGACCGGGATTCTCCCACGGAGGCCTTTCCGTGCGAAAGCCATAGTGGGTCCGCCTTGGAACTTTGGCAGCGTCCTGCTTCCTTCTCTCGCCTGCCAGGTTGGCCAGGAAGTATGCGGTCCCTACCGTTCCCCGTCCGTTGAACACCCTCGCCGAGGGGTTGGTTACTGACAGCGCCCGCGCGCGCGGAACGCCAGGGATGTGGACAAACCTCCCGGCCAAGGAATCCAAGAAATTGATTATGCCGGGCAAAGTTCATGCTGCGCCTCTCGGCCTTTTGTCAGGCCAGTTCGCCGCCTCATGGCACATTTTTTCTGGCCTGTTGGGCTCCCTGATGAGGTTGTCTCATCTTCCCGCAGATCTGCAGACTACCATCAGGCAGGTGCGGGACCAGGGCAGGGCAGTGGCTAAACAGCAGCTCCAGACTGCATTAGACATCGGGACTCATGTGTTAGGTCTGTGGCGCCGCGAGTGGCCATGTTCGCCGGGCTTGGCTGAGGATATCCACCTTTACTCGGATACCCAGACAAGTTGGCAGATGTTCCTTTTGGGACTGACCTCGGCCCTGGGGTGGAAGGTCACCTGCAGAGGATCGAGAAGTCCCATGCTACCTTGACTCGGCCTCTTCCGCCAGAAGGACAAAGGCCGCAAGCCACAGCCTAAGCCCTTTCGTCCTTCCACTTCTCGCCTTGACCAACAGCGTCAGGGCCAGCAGGCTCGACCTGTATCCCAAGCCCAGTTGCCGGGCTTCCTCCAACAGGAAGCAGGAGGCAAAGGCCCAGGAGGTCTCTGCCTGTCCCTCCTCCAAGCCTGCCCAGTGACGGGCTGAGGTGTCGCCCATCCCTGTCACTCACCCCTGTTCCCTGTGGGACGGCTCAGACACTTCCTTTCCACCTGGTCCACTGTTACCACGGACAGGTGGGTACTGGAGGTGGTGGGAAAAGGCCCACCTCTGGAATTCGAGCAGGCCCGCGCCTTCAGAGCCGTCGCGACCTCGGGAGCCTAGGGTCCGCTAGCTCACTGGCGGCTCGCCGAGCTCGACATCGCCTCCTCCTCCAAAAGGAGGTGATCACGGAGGTGGAGGACTCCCTCAGACCTGGGGTTCGTGTCCAGGTATTTCCTGGTTCGGGACGGACGGGGCTGGCGCCCATTCTCGACTCACACGCACTGGAACAAGTTCCTAAGGTCTCGAACCTTCAGAATGGTCACTCTGGCGCAGATAATACCATCTCTGGAACACGGCGGTGGTTCTGCTTCTGGACCCACAGGACGCCGCTTTTCACGCCCCTATCCGCCTGTCACATCGGAGATTCCTCTGCTTTCAAGCGGAGGGATCCTCTCGAGTTACGAGCCATGCTCTTCGCTTATCTCCAGCTCCCAGGGTCTTCACCAAATGCATGGCAGAGGACAGCATTCTCAAGCGGCGCCAGAGGTCTCGGTGTACTCTTTACCTGGACGATTGGCTGATAGCAGCCTCCTCCAGACGGGAGGTGGAGCGTCCAGAGATCTGGCCTCCAGGTTTGCTCTCGAGTTGGCCTCTCATCAACGCAGGCCAAGTCGGAACTCGAGCCAAAGCAGGTGATCCTGTTCATCGGGCAGAGCTCGACTTTCTTCGAGCCAGAGCACCACTCCCGCAGACAGGGCCGAGGTTCTTACCTCCTTTGCCCAGTCATTTCTGGTCGGGCACCGCGCCTGCCCGGGACTCCCGCGCCTTCTGTCTCATGGCGCCGTACCAGCGTGGTCCGCTGGGCCCGCTGGCACATGCGCCCCTTCAGTGGGGACTGGCCAGCCAGTGGTCACAACGCCATCCTTTGACCAGCTAGTGATAGTGACCTAGGAGATGTGAACGCCTCCAGTGGTGGACTGCTCCATTCCATTTGCAGGAGGGCATCCGCTTGTCCGCCTCCGAGCCGACGGTCTCTATCGACCGATGCCTCTGATGGGTTGGGGTGCCCATCTGGGGAACACAGAGTGCACGGCCTCTGGTCCCCGCTGGGAGTCCCGATGCCACATCAACCTGCTGGAGCTCAGAGCGTCCGCCTAGCCTCACCCGCCTTTGCCCGCTTCTCCGGGTCAAGTGGTCCGAGTCCAGACGGACAATACCATGACCATGTACTACCTGAACCGCTAGGCGGGACGCGCCCATGCTTCTATGCAAGGAAGCTCTCCGCATTTGGTCACTGCAGCGCAGCCTGGAGGCGGATCTCCTAGCTATCCATGTGGCAGGAGCCTCCAACATCCTGGCCGATGCCCTGAGCCGATAGGGGCTGCATCTCACTAATGGTCTCTCCTGCCGGAGGTAGTATAAGATCTGTTCTCCCACTGGGGCACACCTCAGGTGGACCTGTTTGCCTCCAGGAGAACGCGGGCTGAGGCTGTTTCATGCCCGCCTCAGTCAGGGCTCGCTGCAGGGATGCCTCGAGGCTGTGGACCCCGGCCTCTACGCCTTTTCCCCATTTCCCTTGATTCACAAGGTGCTTCTCAAAGCAAGGAGGGACAGGCGCGGTGACCCTGATAGCCCCAGACTGGCCCCGCCAGTTCTGGTACCCAGATCTCTCAGCCTCAGCTCCAGGCCCCGAGGCAGCTTCCAGCTCGCCTCGACCTGCTTTCAGTCAATCAGGGAAGGTGTTCCATCCGGACCTTCAATCCTGCACCTGACGGCCTGGTTCTGAGCAGCTAGAGTTCCAGGCCTTGGTCTTTCCGACGAGGTCCTCAATGTTGTTGAGGCGCCCCGTAAGGAGCTCCACTCAGAAAATGCTACGCTTCAAAATGGAAGAGATTCTCCATTTGGTGTCAGGGCAAGGCTTGGACCCTTCCTCCTGTTCTGTGGCAAGCATTTTGACTATTTATGGTCCTTTCTAGTCAAGGGCTTAGGGTCGACGACCCTAAAGGTGCACTCTGGTAGCCATCTCTGCTTACCGGTGCGGGCCGGAAGCAGTCGGTGGCGCAGGAAAAGGTGGTCGGCGCTTTTCAAAGGCCTTGATCACATTTCCTCCGTGCAGAACCTCCACCTCCGGTGATTTACTGCTGGTATTGGCAAAGCTCATGGGCAAGCTATTCAACCAATGCACAGGTGTGATCTCTTCACCTGTCGTGGAAGACCGCTTCTTGGTGGCTATCACGCCAGCCAGAAGGATGGAGAGCTCCAGGCGCTTTGCATCGAGTCTCCTTACCTGGTCTTCCACAGGGACAAGGTTGTCCTGCGCCCCCACCCGATATTCCTTCCAGGCGTGGTGTCGAGTTTCACCTTAACCAGGTGCTGACTCGCCGTGTTCTACCCCAGTCACACTGGAGGTCAATATAGGCTCCATACTCTGACCCTAGAAGGGCGCCGCTTATTATAAGGAGCGACGTTAAAATTGGGAGAGGTTTGCCAGCTGTTTGTCACTTCATGCTGGACGCCCGCACCTGGCAGACCTGCAGCCAAGTGGGACGTATAGCAGGTGGGTCACCTCCTGCATAGATCGCTGCTATAAGTTGGCGGCATGGAGCTCCCAGAGGATAAGAGCTCATTCTACCCACATACTGCTGCATCGGGTGGCTGCTTCCAGGGACGCCCCTATCCAGGAAATCTGCAGGCTGCTACCTGGAAGTCAGCACACACCTTTATTACCCATTACCACATCGACCTTGAGTCATGCCGGGATGCTGGTTTTGGGCCTCTGTCCTCCAGTCCTTATTTCCCAAGTGGGATTGGGTGTGCGCTTTGCCTCCCTCCTCCGGAGAACTGCTAGGAGGCTGCCAATAAGTGTGGATGAACAACATATCCATGTCCCTAGAATACAGGTTACCACCTGTAACAGGAATTCCCAGGAATGGCATATGTTGTTCATCCACACGACCCACCCGACCTCCCGGCTTCGACGCACAACCTGAGCTTCCAGCGGCCAGATCTCAAGGCGTCATGGGGCGGAGCCGAGAGTTTTACCACCCGGGTGGGTGGGAGGAGCCAGCTTGAAGACCTTCTGGCAAGATTTAAAGCGGCAAGGAACCTGCCAGACAGTGTGGATGAACAACATATACCATTCCTAGAACTCCTGTTACAGGTGAGTAACCTGTATTTTTACGATATACTTTATTGAACCAATTGTGAAAAGAGGGTCAGAAAAAAATTCTCCTCAGGAGTTTGTTCTGGTTGTTCGGGGGAGCTTGGTCCGGTTGCTCTTCAATAGGTCCTTCCTTGGGGGGATGGAGGGGGGAAAAAAGTCAGTATTTCTAAACCCAAAGATATGACATCAGTAAATCCAGCTAAAATGATGTCACACAATATAAATGGTCTCTATGACCCCATAAAAAGAGCTTGTTTAATGCAGTTCTTACAAAGAACCCCTTTGATCTCATTTTCCTTCAGGAGACTCACTTCTCGGAGTCAGAACATCTTAAACTAAACTGGGGGAAAAAATACCGGGTGGTGGCTGCCTCACATCCTGGGGTAGACGAAGGGGCGTGGCAGTTTTAATCCCACAAAATACACCTATGAAGATGCAACAAACACATGTTGATGCTCAGGGGTGTTTTGTAATTGTCAGGGGTCTGTTATTTGGTAAATAGGTAACACTGGCCAATGTATACTTTCCCCCACAAACCAAGTTTCCCACGTTCAGGGGAGCTTTATCCACCCTACTTGACCTCCTCCAAGGTCAGATGATTATGGAAGGGGATCTGAATTTAACACTATCTCCACACATAGACTGTTCAAATCCACATAAGCACCGTAATACCTCAACAGCCAAACAGTTCAAACACTTGGGATTGGTGGACGTGTGGAGACGTATATTCCCATCTTTACTGGGCTTTACTTACTACTCCCCTAGATTTAAATCCTACTCTAGACTAGATTATTTTTTGACCACATGTGAACACTTGTCAACTGTTCAAGATGTTGTTTTTGTCCCAAACTTCTATCAGATCATCACCCTGATTTTAAAACTGGATATGGGAAGGGATGAAATCTCTTTGGAGACTAAACCCATCTGTTTTTGGAGATAGGGAATTTCAGGAGAATATTTCGCTTCAGCTTCCTCTTTTTTCAGGAGAATGCTGATCCGAATGTCTCAGAGTCAATGCAGTGGGATGCGATGAGGCCACCATCCGTGGGGAAATAATAGCATATTCTGCTAGGACGTATAGAGAAAGAGAGGCGGAATATCACAGGTTTTCAGAGCTACTATCTAACTACCAGATGTTATACCAAGAAGGGGACAAGGATCTCCAGCTACTAATTAGGGATACCAAGGCGGCCCTACTAAGATAATTGACGACAAAGTATGACAATCATTATATTACCTCCGTCAGTCAGCGCATGAGGGGGGGGTCCCAGAGGTACTAAGAAGCTGGCCCGTAGCCTGAGGGAGCGAAAGAGGTCTGCTACTATCCTAAAACGTAAAGATCTGTCAACAGGGAAATGCATCATTCCGACGCCCATATTCAGCGGGCTTTTTCCGATTTCTATTCAAAGTTATACTGTTCGGGCCCTCATTATATGCAAGCCTCAGCTAAACAATTTTTAGATGGTGCTGGACTCCCAACTCTGTCTCCCTCCAAATTAAAACACTGATGGCTCCCATTTCAAAATTAGAGATAGAAGAAACTATCAAAAATCTTAAACCGGGAAGATGACCTGGACCTGATGGTTATACTGCAGAGTGGTACAAGAAGTTCCTTAAAGAGCTTACTCCAAAAATACACTCTAACCAAATTTCTCAGGGTGGTCTGCCTCCCCCATCCTGGGATTTTGCCACTATAGCCCCCATCCCTAAACCAAATAAAGATCCTTCAGACCTGGGATCCTATCGTCCTAGCTCTATACTTAATGTTGACTATAAAATCTACGTGGCCGTATTGGCATCCAGATTGGAATCTGTTATCCCTCGAATTATACTTCCTGATCAATCAGGCTTTGTTAAAAATAGAAGCACATCTGATAACATCCAACGGGCTTTAGTATTACAAGAATATGTTTCCACCCAACAGATCCCTTCTGTTTTTATAAGCCTTGACGCAGAGAAAGCTTTCGACCGTGTCTCGTGGCCTTTTCTTTGAGATACCTTGAGAGTTTTCCATTTCCCTCCTCTAGTCATCAAAAACTTAATCTATGTAAATCCCCACGAGCCTATATCCGTACTAATGGATCGCTATCGTCTCCAATTTCCCTGTGCAGAGGAACACGTCAGGGATGCCCCCTGTCTCCGTACCTCTTTACTCTTTTCCTTGAACCCCTGGCATCCGTCCTCCGTAATACTTCCCAGGTGGGGGGGGGATACCAATTGGCCAACAAGAATACAAAGTCAGCATGTTTGCTGCTGATGTGTTATTGAACTTGGTGACCCCTTCACAGTCCATTCCAGCTACATGGAAAATTCTAACCCAGTTTGAAAAAATATCTGGCTTTAAACTTAACATAGCCAAAACAGGAATCCTCACATTTAATTTTACCCCCACCCAGCAACTTAAAAAGATCTACCCATTTAAATGGTTGTCTAGTAAGATCACATACTTGAGTCTCCAACTCCCTTGTGATGTTGGAACACTAGAAATAGTTAATTATGAACTTTTGACAATACAGATCCAATCTGACCTTGACCGATGGGCAACAGTATTTTTTCCTTTCCATCGAAAAGTTGGGATCATTTGAACAAATATACTTCCTCGAATATTATATCTATTACAGACTATCCCTTTTTATCCCTCAAAATTCTACTTTAAGTCATGGGATAGATTGATCTTGGGTTTTTTATGGAGTAAAAACTGTCCGAGAATTAGGTTCTCCATCCTAAAGTTATCACTATCTCAGGGGGGTCTTAACCTTCCAGATCTGCCTTTATATGCCCAAGCAGCTTTTTTAAGAATACTGATATTGTGGTTGACTGAAACATACTGCTCCCCGTGGAAAACCGTAGAATTTCACCTAAATGACCTTTTTGATATCACAAAGAGCCTCTTTTCTTCAGACAACAGGTCTGTTCCGTCCTCTGAGCTAAGCAATATAACATCCCAAACCTATAAGTTATGGAGATGGCTGAGAAAAAAAGGCCCTATTTTAAAGATCTATGAATGTTGTAAGCTTATATCCCAAGATGAAACATTTGTTCCTAACTTTATGGACCAAGCTTTTGCCTTATGGAGAGGACTTGGAGACTCTCATGTTTTCCAGTTCCTCTCACCTCAGAGCATCATTCCCTTTGATAAGTTACAATCCCAATTTTCACTTCGAACTTCTGATTTGTTTCGATATTTTCAAATTCGTAACCATATCCTTCGTAATAAAACCATCTCACCCATAATTCCACTCCCCACCCCTAATCTATTAAAGCTATTTATTGAGTCAATCAAAGGTAACTTGGGGTCGCATATTATAGGTATAATATATAAAGAGCTGAGAAATGGCAGGTTAGAATCAACTGGATCCTTCCTCAATGAATGGAACAAAGACCTCGAACTAGAGATTTCTGTGGAGTCGTGGACGGGCTTGGCTCTGTCGGAGGTTAAATCGACCTTGTCCCTCCATTGGAGGGAGTTCGCATGGAGATGCTGATCCCAATCTTTTAGGGCTCCGGCGGTTCTTATCAAATTCCTTCCCCAACAACATGGGCATTGTTGGAGACTCTGTGGCTGCAGGGTCGCCACTCTGGGTCACGTTTTTTGGTTATGCCCTCATCTCATGCCCTTTTTGCTCACCCTTCAAAACGAGCTATCAGCCTTGTTCAATGAACTTACTGAACTCGCAGCAGAACAATTTCTGTTGGGGCTTTTTCCAGACCATGCTCCTCCTTGGGGTGGAGATTCTATATTACCAGTTTGCCTTCTAGCAGCCAAAAAGGCAGTTACTCTGCGCTGGATGTCTGCACAGATCCCAACAATACAAGAATGGAGACAAATAATGTCAGAGATCTATGCTTCAGAACGTTTTTATAAGGAGATGTTAGGTAGAGGTTTCATCTCCTATGTGGAAATGGCAGAACTGGGTCAACTATTGTGCCTTGTTAGATCCCACCTTCTGCTCTTGAGTAAGATTTGGGTGAGAAGGCCTGGTGGCTACTTTTGATGAATTTAAAGTGTAAACTAGGCCCAATGGATTGGAGGGGAGGGGGCTTGGCTTTTAATATGTAAACAACATTAAGACTAGGGGTCTTATGGAGATGAACCTTTACTGGAGACATTAAGTCAACTGCTTACTATCAGCAATATATGTAAAGTCATTGTACCGTCAGTAACCTTACGCCTATAAAGACTGACCAAAACTGAATGTTGACAATTGGTTCCATCAAAAACTGTATGTACCTTTTTCTCTGTAATAGTGTGGTGTAAAATGCAATAAAAAGTAATAAAAAAAAAAAAAACTTGACAACTCCAGAGATCACCCTCCCATTCCATGTGTGTGAGTGGTTGGGGAGGCAGGCTGGCCCACTACTCCTAGGAATGGTCAAAAAGCTCCACAGACAAATGGGCCCTGAAAGTAGTGGGTTAAGGTTTGTCCCTGCAGTTATGAAAGTTTCCAAAAGTGCAGAACCCAAAGGGTTTTGAACCTTATACGCCAACAGAAGACATTCTGTTGGAGCTAGAAATAAAGAAATTACTGCAAGCAAAAGCCGTGGAGAAAGTTCCTGACACTCAATGGGACAAGTGTCTGTACTCCAGATATTACCGGGCTCAAAAGAAAAATGGGGAGTGGCGACCCATTTAGACCTTGGGATATCTAAATAAACACTTAAAGAGAAATTCAAAATGGTAACACTGGGCTCAGTGATGTCAGTATTACATGTGGGAGACTGTCTAGGGTCTCTGGATCTGAAAGATGGCAACTTTCACATACCAGTCAGACCCAGTCACAGAATCTGGTTCAGAGTAGGGAACTGTTAGTATCAGTTCACAGCCCTTCCCTTCAGCCTAACCGCACCTCAAATGGATTTCACAAAATGCCTAGCTGTGGTGGCAGCATATCTGAGAAGACAAGGCATGGTGTTTTTTCCTTACTTGGATGATTGGCCGGTCTCAGGCAAAACACAGCAGTTAGCAGAATTCTCCGTCATCTGACTCAGGATACACTAGAGGATTTGGGCTTCATCATAAATTTTCACAAGTCACAGACAGAACCATTTCAGGTTCTGGACTTTATTGGTGCATAACTATATACCCTGCAAGGGAAGGCTTTTCTTCCCTAATCAGGGGTAACAAACCTGATTTCAACTGCAGAATCCTTCAGGGCAGATCAGCAAAGACTGGCAAGGGATTTTCTGCGGTTACTAGGACACGTGGCCTTGTCCACTGCAGTGGTACCAGGGGTGAGATTCCAAATGAGACATCCAGTTTCACCTATGCAATCACTGGTCTTAGAGGTGGGATCACCTATCCAAACTAGTGCCTGTCACAAGAAGCTTGCTAAGGGCACTGGAATGGTGGTTGGAAGAGGATAACATCAGTGAGGGAATTCCCTTTCTTTAGCAATCTCTCACAGATATCCTCACAACAGAAGGCTCCCTCCTAAGTTGGGGCACCCACCTTGAGGACGCCACTGTAAGTAGCACATGAAGCACACAGGAGATTCGAGCATGTCATCCTCCTGGAGCTCAGGGCAGTGTACCTGGCAATGCAGACATTTTCATCCCAAATCCAGGGTCAGCCTGTCCAAATCTGGACAGACAACACAGCAGTGTATTACATACACAGACTGGGAGGAACAAGATCTTCAGAGCTATGCACAGATGCCATGAAGATTTAAAGCCTGTCCTACTTCCTGGAAATAGATCTGTCTTATTTTATTTATTGAAATGTTTCACCAGGAAAAGCACACTGAGCAACAAGTTGCTCATCTCACGGTGCGTCCGGGGGTAAATGGGATTAGCATTATACATAGTAAACAAATATCAAACGGCATTGGACAGTGAGTTCTACACGAGGCGAGATATGAACAGAGTCAAACAGTATAAAACATTCAAATTACGATACAAACAAACATTGCACAGCATTAGAATTAAAGGCTCAAATATACAGTGTAAATACATAGAAGAATCAGTATAGTACAACATAAAACAAGACTAAACATGGAAGTGCTGATATCTGAAAGAACAATTTTGGTATACGAAGAGAAGTGCTGCATTAAACAACTGGACCACTAGTTGGAACATGGAGATTAAATGCAATGAGACAGCTGAAACAGGAGGGAGTAGTGACTCAGTCGCAGGCGTAGTTTACAGCCAGAAAGTTATTTAGGGCCATTGAGATGGAGTGGGGGAGGAGGAAAGGCGGATCTGGGGAGGAGGGCATTCCATAACTTTGGGAAGCGATGGGAGAAGGCTATCTGCGCTGCCGAAGTAGAACAATGAGGAACTGCTAGCAGTCGAGAGTCATAGGATCTAAGGGACTAGTCCAGTGGGGAGAGAATAGATAGGGAGGAGGTAAGGTGGGAGGGGGAGCGAAGCGAACCAAACCAAAGATTTAGAGGAGAATTTTGCGCAGTGGAGATGTTGGCGATTTTCAGCGGAGGAGAACGCTAAGGAGTGGTAAAGAGAGCAGTGGTGGGTGCGAGAGGAGGTGTCGAGTGAAGTGACAGAAGGAGTTAAACAGTGAATCCTATCTGGTTATGGAGGACCTGGGAGCAGCTCTTTAGACTATACCACAGTAGTCAGAAACTGGTGGTTGTATCTTTTGGACTAGTTCACGCCTAGCCGGTAGCGGGAAGCATCTACGGCTCCTGAATAATGTGCCTAGCTTGGGGCGAAGTTTCTTCAGGTTAGTGTCAACGTGACCAGAGAAGTTGAGGTGTTGTTCGAACCAAACCCGCAATACCTGAAGAAAGAGGTGTCCTTGAGGACTGTCCCATCAAGGGTTTGGAAAGAGGGAAGCCGAGAGAGTCTCTGCCTAGTGCCAAAGGTCATTGACAGTCTTCTTGGCATTGAGTGAGAGTTGGTGGGAGCTGAACTTGATTGAAGTCATGCTGAAGTCTGGATTCAACACCCGTAGTGGATTGACCAGAGGTGGAGAGAACTGTATCATCGGCATAAGTGTAAATGGAGGTGAATAAACTGAGGGATGGTCATTTAGGAAAATGGAGAATAGGATAGGGCCCAGCATGGAACCCTGAAGTACGCCAGTATTGATAGGGAGAGGAGGAGATACGGCTTCAGCTATTCTAACAGACTGGGTCCTACCCACTAGATAGGCTTTGAACCAACCAGTAGCAGAGTCGGAGGCCAGCCGCTGAAGGGGAGCCTAGGAGAAAGGTGTGGGAAACAGCATCGAAAGCCTTAGCAAGGTCGACAAAAATGACAGATGTGATTTGACCACTGTCCATCCCTGAGAGGATAGAATCAGTGAGCCTAATCAGGGAGGTGATAGTGGAGTGGTTCTTCTGAAACCAAATTGGAAGGGAGTGAAAAAGTTAGAATCAGAAAGATAGGAAGTTAGTTGCAAGAGAACTAAGTGCTCTTGGAGTTTGGCATGGGTGAGGAGGAGAGAGATGGGGCGATAGTTGTCATTAGTGGAGGGGTCACCACCCTTGGGCAAAGGATGGACAGTGGCATGTTTCCAGACCAAAGAAATGGTAGCTATGATGAAAGAGCGGTTTAATAGGTCAGAGAGTGTAACAGAGATGGCAGGTGCCGATGGGTATAGCAATGTGTGGTCCAAGCCATCAGGTGAACTACCTTTGAAGGGGTTGAGGGCATAAAGTGTAGGTGTAATGTTTGAGAAGGAGATAGAGGGGAAACCAGAGGGTATGCTAGGAGTGGAGAATGGGCAGGGTGAGGGGCTGACATGAGAGGGAGGAGGTAAGGAAGATAGAAGAGCAGATGCACAGGAGGTGAAATAAGTATTGAATTCAGTGGCAACGCTAATGTGGTTGGCACTTTGAGTATTAATTATAGTAAGGATAGGAGCAGGAGAAGAGGAGGGAGGAGAGAAAAGGGAGTGAACTACCTTCCAGAATTTGGATGGATTATTTATGTTAGAGTTGAAAGTCAAGCAGAAGTAGTCAGATTTGGCTAAGCGAGTGGCTTTCGTACATTTATTACGGCGTGACCGGTAGATGTTATGGGCGTGAGGGAGCTTGGTGGATTTGTACATTTTCCAGGCTTGATCCCTGACCCTATGACATTCTAGAAGTTCGGGGGCGATCCAAGGAAGGTGGTTACCTCTTACTCTTGCATGTTTTAGGGGGGCATGGTTGTTCCAGACTTCAAGAAATTTAGTATGAAAGTAGTTATACGCAGCATCTGTAGAGTTCGATAAGGTTACCAGTTCCCAGTTGGAGTGGGCCAGATCCTGGAGGAGGAGGCGGTTTAGTGACTATATGTGGAATAAAATATTTTTTTTTTTGGGGGTGCTTTTGTTTCATGTATTTTACGTACCATAAAGACAATGTGGTGATCACTAATTGCATCTGGTAAAATACCAGATTTGATCACCGGTTACTAGACTTATGGTTTATGCGTGTTGGTTTGGAAACGAGCTGAGACAGGTTGAGGACAGAGATATCATTATGTGTTTTAGTGAGCGAGGCTGTTAACCAGTTTTGGTTGAAATTCCCAATTATATAAGTTTCACCTCCAGGAGTGAGCGAGGTGATGATACTGAGGAGGTTCAGTGACTGTGGGGGTCAGGGGTGGCAGTATGCACCCGCAACATAGACCGGTACCGAGAAAGGGAAGGAAAGTTTAAGAATAGAGCCTTCTATGTTTTAGGGTCCGCGGAAGCGAGAACACAGGTAAACTGAATGGAGGAGGAGACCTATATTGCCACCCCTCCATCCCTAGTGAGACGATCTTGATGTGGGATAGTGTAGCCAGGATTTAAAATTGCAGGGTCGCCTACTTTGATTTAACCATATCTCTGTAAGGATGAGGTGATCGTTGGTAAGTGAGGCAACTAGAGGTTGAAGTAAATCAATTTTAGGGGCTAGGTTGCTATGACAGGGTAGAATAGGACCCTGTCCCAGTTGTTATGGAGAAGGTGTTTAAATGCAAGGATCTTTTCTTTCCTGCTTCTTCTCTGTGTGGTTGCGCAACATAGTTTTCCTGTGAGACTTCAGATTTGATCACCTTGACAATCTCACAATTCTGTGTCTCTCACTGTATCTCAGCCCTCCCTTGCCTTGCGGTCTCTTTTTTCCCCTCGTATATCTGCTGATGTAAAAATACGTGCAAATCACTGTATGAAAATGTAACTGATAATGGGATCACTTTTGTTTAGAAAATATAGTGTTACTGTTGAAATATTTGTATTTTGAGATGATTGCAGAAAGCTGTTGTAAACTCTAGAGATTACTTGAGTGCATATCTTTCAGCCTTTTGCAAAAGCTGCAGAATGGGCCTCTCAACCCAAGCACATTGTGTTCTAGCAGCCCTGCCTGATATTTACAAAAACAGGATGCTTGTTAAGAGTTGGGGTTGAAAGGACTTATAAGAGCGCTAAGCTGCAACTGCAAAACAGATCAGGAGAACAAGGGACACAGAGACTGAAAGAAAGCTTTATTTTATTTTGCCTTTGTAAATAGTTATACCGAACAAGTTTATTTTATGATACTACTAGTATAAATAAATAATTCTAGCGAATTCTACAACTGCTCCTGGTTTTCCTATGCTTCCTGCCTGACCTGTGCCTCAACGACAGCTGCTGATGTTTAAATGTAGGATTTTTAAGCCACGTGGCAGGGCAGTGGGGTTGTTTAAAGTTGGGGCCTCAGATGCATATGTTGTTTTTTTTTTTGGGGGGGGTTACCTGTGGTCTGAGGCCCAAGATTAGGGTGTATGTCGCCTGAGGATAAGAGTAGTAGCACAGTGACCAAGAAGTGGGTTATTGCCCTCCTATAACAGGGTGAGGTTTTAGTTTCGGAAGAGGTAGGTAAGAGGCGATGAGATGGGTAGGTCGAAATCTTATGTGTAGCAGGGAGAATAGGGTTGGCGTAGGTAGGAGCGATGCACAGGATAGAAAGGGATAATGTCCAGTTAATAAGGGTGAAAGGTAGATGCCAGGACGTATAGCAGGGAGGGGTAAGTCGGGTCAGTAAGCAAAGGTGAGGGTGCAGGGGTTGGGAGGAAGGCAGAGCAAGGAGGATAGTGGAAAAGTGTCCTAAATGGGGCCAGATTCGTGGCACAAGGAGTCATGACATTAGCTTAACCTTGTGACAGGAGAGGGACAGGGCAGTTTATTATAGATGACGAAGGGTACAAATAAAGGCTGCTTGGACCTTTGCAGTGACTACTACCTGGGAGGGCAACACTTAATTTGCACAGCTGAGGAGTTATTTGATCTACGTCCTGCCAGAGTATCAGTAGCAGCCTAATATCAGTGCTAAGGTACTGTGCCTTTGGGACCTTGTTGTGGTTTTTAGAGCTAGCTAGAGTGAGTAGTGAGCAACCACTAGACACGCAGCGAGAGTTTAGGAGTGGCGTAGAAACTGAATGTTAATTGGAGACCAAGGAGGAGGAGGCGGGGTTTGTGAGCAGGCAAAGCGGATTTAAAGAGGATCGGGAGTAATTTAAGTAGAGGGTAGCAGGCAGAAGAGCTGAGAAGTAGCAGAGCTGGAGTCAGCAGCGGCCTGTCTGAGGCCAATCGGTGGGCACCTGTGAGTGAGAGTGGCCAGTCAGGCTGTGGTCAAGAGAAGGCACCAAGAAGTGAAAAATTCTGGCTCAGTGGAGGGGCCGTACCTGGGTCTGTGGTTAGCTGGAGCGAGCAGTGGCGGAATATCAGCCACACCGCTGAAAGGCAGAGTTCCCGGTCTGGGAGTGGAGAGATCTGTGGGAGACAAAATAAAACAAGGAAATTAAATAGAGAACGGGGCCGGGGTGGGAAATGCAAGGTATAGCAGGAGACAGAGATAGAGAAAGGAGCTGAGTAGGGTGACGGGTAAAACATAAACTACAAGCAGCAAGGGTCAGAGCCAGGAACAGATTGTTAAAATAGGGCTGGAACAATTAAGAGACAGAAAAGGATTAGCAGTGGGCAGGGCGGGTCAGTGCGAGGGGATGTAACAGGGAGAAACAGTGAGAGGCTTGGAAGAGAGAAGTTGAATTTAGTTAAATTAAGTAGAGTAATGCAAGACAGGGAAAAGGCAAGATAGACTCAGTAGAAAGGATTAAATAATTAGCTTCTAGTTGTATAAGTTGGTAGCAGACTAAAATATAGATTTGATTGCGGCCTAGTATTTAATAATACAGTAAGCAGCTAGTTCTAACAGTAATCCGATAATTCCTTGGCAAAGCAGATAATTGTAAACCATAACTGTAGACAGATAAAACAGCTTAAAAATATTGCAGTTAAAATTAAAATTTGTGAGAGGGTAGAAGGCAGAAGAGCCAAGAAGTGGCAGAGCTAGAGTCAGCAGCAGCATTCATCAACAGTCTGTCTAAGGTCATTCGATGGGAGCCCGTGAGTGACAGTGGCCAATCAGGCTGCAGTCAAGAGACGGCACCAAGAATTGAAAAACTCTGGCTCAACGGAGGGGGCCGTACCTAGGTCTGCCGTTAGCTGGAGCGGGCGGCGGCGGAAGATCGGTCACACCACTAAAGGGGCAGAGCTCCTTGTCTGCAAGTGGACAGATCTGGGTCTGCAGTTAGCTGGAGCAGGTGGTGGCGGAAAATCGTCTGCACCGCTAAATGGCAGAGCTCCCGGTCTGGGAGTGGAGAGATCTGGGTCTGCAGTTAGCTGGAGCGGGCAGCGGCATAAAAAATCGGCAGCACTGCTAAAGGGCAGAACTCCTGGTCCAGGAGTGGAGAGATTTGTGTCTACGGTTAGCTAGAGCAGGCAGCAGCGGAAAATCAGCTGCACTGCTAAAGGGCAGAGCTCCTGGTCTGGGAATGGAGAGATCTGGAGCAGGCAGCGGTGTAAAATCAGTACACATGCCAGGGGAAAGACTGTGTACTGGCAGAATCCCTTAGCAAGATCAGCCAGGGAAACCACAAGTGGACCTTGAACTAGCAGGTGCTGTCCTCAGTGTTCAGACAATGGGGTATACCAGAAATAGATATGCTTGCTTCCTGGGTGATCAGCTAGCTCCCACTCTTTTGCTGCAGATCCCCCAGCAGTGGTTTCAGTCCCAGAGGACTCACTAGTCCTGGACAGGTCAGGGAAGTTTCTATATGCCTTTCCCACATTCCCACTCTTACTGAGAGTGCTCTTAAAGCTGAGAAGGGAGTCAGCAACAATAACAGTGATTCTCATAGCACCAAACTGGGCCAGGTGCACTTGGTATTCCATGCTGCTGTCCCCCCTTCAGCAAACCTCCTATCTGCTACTAAGATACAATCTAATGACACTGTCTCAGGGCAGGATAACATTTCCAGACTTGAGATCTCCACACCTCAGAGCATGGTTCTTGAGATTCCTGGAAACCAGCAACAAAGGAAACATACGCATCAGATTGGAAATTATTTGCCTTAGAGTTCTGTCTACAATTCTGACTGACTAGTTCACATCCAGTTACTGGGCCTGAGGCCATCAACCCTGAAGGTGCATTTGGCAGCAGTGTCAGCTTGTACACATCAGCTGGCAGAGACAGATCAATTCCATCTGTGATATCTATGCACTACGCCCAAAACAGAAAATTTGGGGGGATGTAAACGGCTGGATTGATGGGAAGCTCCTCTCCCTCCTAAAGGAGAGAGAGACTGCCTCTGGGTAAAAGCCTTAAACTCAGGTTGCAAGCACGACCTACAGTGCTGCAAAACTGCTAGAAATCGGAGCACCAAACTTATCAGGCTCGCAAAGGCCAACTTCCATAAGACCCAGCTCAACAACGCATGGGGTGATGGAAAGAGGTTTTGGGACAACTTCAAAAACACCCTTGGTAAAAAACAGAAGCAGCACCCTAAGATGCTCAGTATTAATAACTCATCCTCCACAGATCCACTAGCCATTGCTGTTGCCTTTTAACCAGGCCTTTACTAACCTGTCCCCAGTACTGCCTCCAGACTACCTTCTGCCTGCAGAGGACCAAGGTTGCGCCAACCTGACCACAACTAACCACCCAGCCTTCTACTTTAAGAAGGTGACAGCAAAGGAGGCCCAAACGATGGTCAGGAAATTCCTAGGCAAAACAAGATTGGGGAGTGATGGGCTAGACATGAAGTTACTATAATGTATGGTAAGTGCCTATTAACCACCATAATCAGCAGTCACACAGCTTTGTTATGCACTGTTTAGAATTTTAAAAGTTGTTAACCACACTTCGGAACTTCCAAACAGTGGCATAAGAAAAAAGAATGCACCAGAGTTCCGTAATTCTCACACAGAGAATGCAAACAGTGTTTTTTTGACCATACACTATAAAAGATGATGGCTGGGGATCAGGTGACAACCACACTGAAATCACCTCTCGTGGTTGCTAGGGCTAAAGTGCAGGCCTCTCAAGGCGCGCTAGGTTTTACCATGTTGCCTAGCAACCACTCAAAGTGATTACAGTGTTATCACCATCCCCAGCCATTATCCCTATATAATGTATGGTAAGTGCCTATTAACCACCATAATCAGCAGTCACACAGCTTTGTTATGCACTGTTTAGAATTTTGAAGTTGTTAACCACACTTGAACTTCCAAACAGTGGCATAAGAAAAAGAATGCACCAGAGTTCCATAATTCTCACACATAGAATGCAAACAGTTTTTTTACCATACACAATAAAGATGATGGCTGAGGATCGGGTGACAACCACGCTGAAATCACCTCGTGGTTGCTAGGGCTACAGTAAACCTCTCGAGCTGCGCTCTCGAGGTTTACCATGTTGCCCTAACAACCACTCGAGGTGATTACAGTGTGATTATCACCCGATCCCCAGCCATTATCCTCTATATCTCTCACCCTTGATGTACTGATCATGCCCATAACAATGCTATTTAATAAATCCTTTGCTCTAGTTCTATTTTTGGAGGTATGGAAGCAAGCCCTAGTAACTCCAGTGCACAAGAATGGTGACAAGGCACTGGTGTCAAACTACAGGCCAATATCTATCCTCTCCCCACTATCCAAAGCTTTGGAAAAAATTGTGGCAAATCAACTGACAGAATACCTCAATAAGTGCAGTCTGCTCTGCCCAAACCAACAGGGTTTCAGGCAGAGAAACAGTACCACCACGGCACTGCTGGAATACTCGTGACTATGCGCACAAGGCGCTGGATGAAGGCAAATTGGTGGGGTCCATCTTCATAGACCTCACCAAAGCCTTCGACACCGTAAACCACCCTCTACTAGTACTCCAGCTCCAAAGACTGGGTGTGGCACCAAACACCCTGAATTGGTTCAATGACTACCTAACACACAGGAGTCAGAGAGTCAAAATCGGGCAGACATTATCCAGCCCCAGAGATGTACTCCTAGGAGTCCCTCAAGGATCAATTCTAGGGCCTCTGCTTTTCAGCCTCTTTGTTAATGAATTACCCACGGCCTGTGACACCAAACTTATCCAGTATGTGGATGATGCCATGCTGCTGAGCAGCAGCACCTCCCAGGTTGCCCTGCAGACAGAACTGCCAAACTCTTTCAGTTAACTAGAGGACTGGTTCTGTAGGCAAAAGCTGCTACTAAATTACAGGAAAACCAAGGCCATGCTACAATCCAGCCCCTACAACAAACGCGGCATACTCCCCTCAAAATCACCAATAAGGCTGGTGAGCAGATTGAGCAGGTACACTTGTTCAGGTACCTAGGGGTCACCATTGATTACTCTTTCACTTATACGTACCACATAGACTCCCTTGTCAGAGTGGTAAATACAAAGATCGGAGTCCTCTACAGGCATAAGAAATCCCTCACCCCGGAAGCACTCCGAATCTCCGTCTCCAGCTCCATACTCTCCACGATAGACTATGGGCTGGTGGTCTCTGGAGCTGCTACTGATACAGTGCTCAAAAGGGTCCAAATTGCACTAAATAAGGCATGCCGTCTCACCCTGTGCACTGATCAGTACACTCATACTTGCACCCTGTATGAGCATGCCAACTGGCTTAACCTAAAAGACAGGATCAAATACCAAACCTGCCTTCTGGCAAAGAAGGCATTCTTCGGAAAAACCCCACCCTGTGTAGGAAACCTGCTCAAGGCTTCTCTCTCTCATCTCACATCACCAGAGGGAGGAAGATTGGTGCACTGTCCATCCCATTCCACCGAACCTTTACTAGGGCAGCACACTTTCTCCATTTGGGCCCCCCTCTGGATAAATGAACTCCCAG
Source organism: Neoceratodus forsteri (assembly GCA_016271365.2). Classification (NCBI taxonomy): domain Eukaryota; kingdom Metazoa; phylum Chordata; order Ceratodontiformes; family Ceratodontidae; genus Neoceratodus; species Neoceratodus forsteri. Next base: position 74,071,608 of record CM028133.1, on the reverse strand, counting down.
TAAATCTACAAACAATCAGTCTGGCTCAATTCAAAACAGGCCTCAAACAGCACCTAATGTCTAGCTCAAAATGCACCTGCTTCTCAGGCCCCACTTGAAAGACAAGCCTACACCTAAGGTAGCAACCAGCACAGCTACCTAGAAAACCCCTGCCTCCATCCCAGCCTAGCCAAGGGCTTAGATAAGCTATCAGTCCTCTTTAATGTGCTTGGTATTGCCCCTCTCAACCCCCCCCCCCCCCACACCCACACCCTGCTCGACAAAGCCCTCTGGAGCTGCTCCCTCTTCCTCCCCCACCCCGGTTTCACTATTTCCCCACTTCTCGCTCTTTGTCGGTTACGATCAAACCAGATCCTCCTATTTCTTTATCACCCAGCCTGTCGCCATCTGGGATAGCATTAAACGCTATGCAGTTTCTCAACCATAGTCTATCAATGGATTTGGTGGTCTCCAGGGTTGTGCTACCTAGGGCAGTCCATTAAATAGTATCCTCTTACAGCTGCTCTGTTTTTCTCTTATTTGTCCAATTCTCATGTAATTGCTCTTTACTGCCTATTGAGTTGGCCTCTGTAACCACTGTATATGTGTTTTATCTTATTGTCCACCCTGATGGGGAGCATTTGTAAAAGAGCTCATGCTCAAAGGTCCTTCCGATATACTAACTAAATAAAAATAAAAAAATTTAATTGGCCTCACAATCCATTTTCAAAAAGGTTTTCAAACTTCTTAATCACATGTTCCCTCCATTGAGGACCCTGTCCCATCCTGGGACTTGAATGCGTACGATGCCCAGTTGATGGAGGCTCCTTTCGAGCCTGTGGCCACTGCTGCACTAAGTTTTCCTAGTGGCAATGACATCTGCTAGAAGGATGAGTGAGCTACAACCCCTCTACATAGATCCAAACTACATAATTTTCCATAGGGATGAGGTAGTCCTGAGGACAAACAGGAAATTCCCTGCCAAAGTGGTATCTGAATTCCACCTGAATTGGTCAGTTGCCCTTCCTGTTTTCTTTACAGAAAATTGTAGCTCAGGAGAGCGAAAGTTCCACTGCTTGGATGTCAAGAAGGCACTGAGTTTAATAACTGGACCACACAAAGGATGTTGGGCCCATTAACACTCAGCTGTTTGTCACTTAGGGGTGAAGTGCGAAAAGGCAAACCAGCATCCAAGAGAACTGTTTCTCGTTGGATGCTCTGCTGCATACAGTTCTGTTATGTCAGAGCTGGAACATTGGCACCCAGAGGTCTGAGGGCACACTACAAGAGGCATCTTTGCCTCTGTGGCAGAATCAAGAGGTATCCCCCTGCAAGAAATTTGTAAAGCATCTAGCTGGAAAACAGTACACACTTTAATAAAACACTGCTGTCTGGACATACAGTCGAGGAGAAATGCCAGCTTTGGCATGGCTGTCTTGTAGAACCTTTTCCCTACCCAGCCTCCCAAGGTACTGCTGTGGAGTCTGCAGTTGTTAATTGTACAATGGCAAAGAAATGCTCTGTCTTCTGATTGGTCAGTATGTGCCTGGAACAGTGATGTTGTTGCACAATAACATCACTGTATTGATTTGCCAAGTATTTCTTTGCTTTCTCTTAAGAAACAAAGATGTACTGCCTTACTAAAAATATACTAAAAACATTTTTGAATTTTATTTTGTATATATCGAGCAGTGTATAATGCAAAGGCATTCAAGTGTGAGTTATCATAGACAAACAGCCCTGGGTAGAAGCACTTTGCTTCGCCTCATGCTTCAACCCACCCCAGGAGTGACGTTATTACATGATAACACACACCTTGTCATGCCTTATTACTTAATTATACAATGGCAAGGAAAAATTAGTGAATCTGATTGGCTGTGTGCCCTTGGCAACAGTGAGCTTATCTCTGCACAACCTCACTGTATTGATTTGTCACTTAATCATTTTTTCCAAAACAAAGATATATTGCCACATTAAAAATCTACTAAAAACATTTTTACATTTTTTTATTTTATTTTGTAGAACAACGAGCCATTGTATAATAGCAATAATGTACTTCAGGGTGTGGGTTGTGCTGGGATGGATAACCTCACTTCTGGGACATTGAACATACTCTGCCTGTGGCCTCGTGCCGAACCACACAGGTGTGAGGTTATACCAGCACGACCCACACCCTGTCGTGCATTATTGCTTAAACATAAGTGAGGGATTCCTGGGGTTAAAGAAAAAATTACTGTAGTCATTTTTTTTTCTTCTAAGGGATCTCTCACTGTGTTTAACAATCCCTAATTCAAACATCATGAAGTCTTGCTGTATTCTGACGAGTGCAGTTAGCCCCAGCCTTTAAACTGCTCCGAAGAATAATGGGTTAACTTTTCTATGCAGAGCATAGAATGTTCATCTCTAGCTCGGTTGATGTCTCTGCCTGTTGTAATTCGAACTGCAACCGTCAGATTCTTTACTCCGCCTCACTGAACAGTCGCTCTGGAGATTTCTCCTGCAGCTCAGTTCGAAGTCGGTTGAAGTGTCGGTTTTCGGTCGGTTTTCCACCGAAATTTAGTTTCTGCATAGTCGGTTCAAGTCTCTGTCTGTGGTACTGTGAGTACTAGATAGGTTTTGTTCTGTTTTCTGTGTGGAACTTGTAAAAAGTGTGGATCGGTTCGGCTGAACCAATCATTCAGGTAAATTTTGTATTTTACTTTACTGTGTGGTTACCAGTCCATATCGGTTCTAAAAAAAAAAAAACCAAGGGGTTTTAGTACGTTTTTTTCCAAGACCCGTGACACGGTCAGGAACCGATAAGGGAGTCTTGCCTGGCGGTTGCCGAAAAAAGGGTAAGTTTGGTTAGGTTGGCCATGTCTGAGAAGCCCAAGAGAAAAAAAACGGGTCCACTGGGTTTCAACACTGCAGTGTGTGTGGGGAGGTCTTTGCTAAGGCCGATTCCCCACACCACCTGTGTGTTTATTGTCTGGGGGTTTGACCACCTCGATTCAGACTGCCAAATTTGTAAAAATTTTCTCAAATCTACCTTTGAAAAGAGATTAGGTAGACTGAGGGAAAGGGAGGCTGAGAAGTCCGTTGATTCCGAGGAATCGGTTCCGACAAAAAGAAAATGCAAAGACAAATCGACTGGTTCGGATCCAGAATCTTATACTCCAACCGCCGAAGAAATAGCCAAAGCGATTCGTATTGTGGAATCGCTTCGCCCGGTTCCGACTGATCCGGCACCTTTTGGCAGGGGCTCGGTTCGGTCGGTTCCCCCGGTTCATGATTATACCCTGGAAGAATTTTATGAACTGGAGTTTGAGGAGGAGGGAGAGTTGGAAGATGATTATGGTGATGGTGAAAGTCTGGATGTGCCTATTGACCCGGGGCATCTCCCCAGGCAGATCTTCAGGTGTTTCTCCTCCTAGGCTTTCTGAGTCTCCTTTGCACTTCATGTTTTACAGAAAGGTGGCTGATACCCTCCAGCTGCCTGTGGAGGAGGCAGTGGAGGATCAGGAAAAGCCTGACTATGTAGAGATGATGGACATCCCAGAGTCCAGGAGACTGTCTATTCCCCTCCACAAATCTTTTGGGAAACAGACACAAAAAATTCTTAAGTCTCCCAATTCCATACCTCCTGTGGATAGAAGAATGGACAAGAGGTATAATCTTTCAGGCTCTGATACGGAGTTCCTTTATCAGCAATGCAGCCATGTTGGGGTTGTACAGGCTGCTGCCTATGATAAGGCAAGCATTCCCTTGGCATCACACCCCCCAGACAAGGACTCCAGGAAGATTGATGCAATGGCAAAGAAGCAGTACATGGCATCTTCCTTGGGACTCAGGCAGGCGAATTATATGGTTTATACAGCCAGTTACCAGAAGTCCAGGTGGGACACTGTACTGGCACTGGCTAAACAGGTCTCCCCTCAGCTGGCCAAGGAGCTGGAGGAGGTGGCTGCAGATGGGATTGAGGCATCAAAAGTTCAGTTTCATGCTGCTGTGGACTCCAGTGATGTGTCATCAAGAGTCATGGCTACATCTGTGGCTCTTCGGAGAATGGCTTGGCTCAGATGTACTAGCCTCTCGCAGGATACCCAGGCTAAGACCATGGATTTTCCTGTAGTGGATAATTCTCTGTGTGGGGAGCAGACAGCGAATTACATGAAGAAAATGGATGAGTACAGGACCACTTACAGGAGTGCTCGGGCCAAAGAGAGGCAGGCAACTTCTCAAAGGCAGCAGTCTAGGGGTAGGCCTTTTCAAAGGCCTTTTTACCAAGCACAGGCCTCTTCTCCCTTTTCACAGAGGGGGTTCTTCAGAGGGAGAGGCAGAAGGGGGATGAGCAGGGCTGCATCCACTCCTCAGTCTAAGGCCCCTGCCAAGCAGACACCCTGATGGGCCTGCCCGGGTCGACTCTCCTATTCCAGTAGGGGGCAGGCTGACTTACTTTGTCCAGGACTGGATGTCTATTATATCAGACAAGTGGGTCCTGGAAGTAGTAAGCCAGGGACTGGGTCTCAGCTTCGAAAAGTTTCCCAAGACGAGAACCAGATCTTTTCCACCTGCAGGTCTCTCAGAAACCCTTGCAGTAGAGGCAGAGGTTTCATCTCTGCTGGCTTTAAGGGTCATAGAGAGAGTACCTACCCTACACTGGGGCAAAGGTCTGTACTCCAGGTACTTCCTTACCCCAAAAAAGACAGGGGAGTGGCAACCCATCCTAGACCTAAGATACCTAAACAAACATCTTTTAAAACCAAAGTTCAAGATGGTAACTCTGGGAATAATCCTTCCTCTCTAAGGGAGGGACTGGCTAGCCTCCTTGGACCTCAAAGATGCCTATTTTCACATTCCCATCAGGTACTCCCACAGAAAGTACCTGAGTTCGAGTTGCCCTCAGGCCACTATCGGTTCAGAGCAATGCCCTTTGGCCTAACTTCAGCCCCAAGGGTCTTCACAAAGTGCCTGGCAGTAGTAGTTGCCTTTCTAAGGAGGCAAAAGATTTCCATTTTTCCATATCTGGACGACTGGCTAATAGTGGGCCAGTCTCCAGACCAAGTCAAGTCAGACCAGCAAGTGACCCAGCAAGTGCTCACTTCTCTAGGATTTCTCCTCAACCTTCCCAAGTCAGTTCTCGAGCCAGTCCTGCTTCTTACCTTTATAGGGGCAGAGCTGGATACGGTCAAAGCAAGAGCCTTTCTTCCCCTGGAAAGGGCAAGGGTTCTTATAGAACTAGCCTCTTCCTTCAACCTTCAGGTATCTTGACCAGCAAGGCATTTCCTCCAGCTCTTGGGCCACATGGCAGCTTCTACAGCAGTGGTCCAAGGGGCAAGGTTCCAAATGAGGGACATTCAATTCCATCTGAGGGCTTTTTGGTCTCAGAGGAAGGATTCCCTTACCAAACTGATCCCAGTGACTCTGACCTTGATCCAAGCCCTTCAATGGTGGCAGGATCAGGACAATTTAAGGCAAGGGGTCCCATTTGCCACTCAGTCACATTCAATGGTCCTTACCACGGATGCTTCCCTCCTTGGCTGGGGAGCCCATCTGGGGGCCCTCACTGCCCAGGGTCTGTGGTCCCCTCAGGAATCCCTTGTACATATCAGTCTCCTAGAACTCAAGGCAGTTTTTCTGGCCCTGCAAGCTTTCTCTCTGTCAGTACAGAGCAAGGTGGTTCAGGTCAGAACAGACACCACCACCACCATGTGGTACATCAACAAGTAGGGAGGCACTCGGTCTACGACCTAGTGCACAGAAGCTATGAAGTTGTGGTCCCTGGCCTATTCCCTGTAAACCTCTCTGATAGCAGTTCACCTTCTAGGGAAGGACAGTGTGCTAGCAGATGCACTGAGCAGGATCTCACAGGGCCATCACGAATGGTCCCTGGACCCTCTGGTATTGAAGGTGATTTTTTCAAGGTGGGGCACTCCAGAGATAGATCTTTTTGCAGCCCCAGACAATCACCAACTTCCTCTCTTTTGTTGCAGACCCCCAGTCTTGGGCTCAGTCCCCCCTGGATGCTCTGATCCTGAACTGGGAAGGGTAATTTCTGTATGCCTTCCCTCACTTCCATCTTCTGTTCAAAGTTTTAATCAAGATAAGGTCTCAACCTTGCAGAGTGATTCTGATTGCTCCAGACTGGGCCAGACAGCCCTGGTACCCCTTGTTGCTGTCCCTGGCAGTCCATCTTCCCTTGTCTCTTCCCAGTAATTACAACCTGTTAACCTCCTCTCAGGGGAGGATTTGGTACCCCAAGCTTCAGTCTCTCAATCTCAAGGCATGGCTCTTGAAGAGTTAGAGTTTGCAGATTTGCATCTGTCTCCAGGGGTTCTGGATATTCTCAAAGCTTCTTGAAAGCCTTCCACCAGAAAGACTTATAACTCCAAATAGAAGAAATTCAGCATTTGGTGTTCCATGAAGCGTATTTCTCCAGATACTGCTGAATTTCATATAGTTCTGGATTATGTGGTCCATCTTAATGGCTTGGGCCTCAGACCAGCTACTCTCAAGGTACACTTGTCAGCTGTTTCTGCCTTTCTGTCAGTGTGGAAGTCTTCCTCACTATCATCTCATCCTGTATTCTGTAAATGTTTTAAAGTATTGCTTCATAATAATCCTCCCTTTAGAGACCCTGCCCCTGCCTGGGATTTAAATATTTGCATTGCTCAACTTATGCAACCTCCTTTTGAGCCTATGTCCTCAGCAGAGCTTAAGTACTTGACTTGGAAAACTGTGATTTTGGTAGCCATAACCTCTGCCAGACGTATCAGTGAATTGCAAGCCCTGTCAGTGGAACCTGATTTTATCTCCTTTCACAGGGATTAAGTGGTCCTTAGAACCAATTGAAGGTTCTTGCTCAAAGTGGTTTGATTTCTGCTTGAATCAGTCTGTGTCTCTTCCTGATTTCTTCACTGATCATTCTTCCTCAGGAGAGAGGAGGCTACACAGTTTAGATGCTCAGAGCCCTTAGCTACTACATAGAGCGTACCGAGGGTCACAGGTTTGACTCCCTCCAGTTGTTCCTCACTTATGGAGAAGTGGTAAAGGGCAAACCTGCCACCAAGAGAACTATTGCCAGGTGGATTGTGTCTTGTATACAGTTCTGCTCTAGGAAACTGATTCCACCCTCAGGCCTGAGGGCTCACTCTACAAGAGGTACAGCCGCTTGGGATATTCCTCTCTTAGAAATTTGTCAAGCAGCCACCTGGAAAACAGTCCATACCTTTACCAAGCATTACTCTCTGGATATCCAGGCTAGGAGTGATGCTCGGTTTGGCACAGCAGTACTTCAGAGCTTTTTCCCAAAGTAGGTTCTGTCCCTCCTCCATGGAGGTACTGCTTGGTAGTCTGCATTAGTCAGAATACAGCAAGACTTCATGTTTGAAAAAAAAATTACTCACCTTAGTAATTATGTTTCTTCTATTGGAGTCTTGCTGTATTCTGACCTCCCCGCCTCCCCTCTCAGAGCCTGTCTTTTGGGAAGTGGATGGGCAGACACAGTGTTGCACCTCAGAGGTGCTCCATAGAAAGTTTAACCCTTTGTTCTCCATGGCAGTTTAAAGGCTGGGGCTAACTGCATTAGTCAGAATACAGCAAGACTCCAGTAGAAAAAACATAATTGCTAAGGTGAGTAATTTTTTTTCTTCTCTCTCACACAACCTTCTGTCTCAGGGGCAGGGTAGCCTTGTGCATCCGAGCCTCAAGTCTCTCCACCTGCATGCCTGGCACCTTTGGACATAGCCGTCTCATGCTTTGGCATCTCTTCCAGAGTTGCTCAGGTCCTAGTGGAGGCCAGAAAGCCTTCCACGAGATCCGCGTATGCTATGAAGTGGAAGATATTTTATATCTGGGCCACAGCCAACGGCCTGGACCCTTTTTCTTGCTCGGCAGCCCAGGTTCTCGAGTACCTCTTGCACCTGTCTGATTCAGGCCTCAGTTATTCCTCACTGAAGGTCCACCTATCTGCGGTTTCCAACTACCACCTTCCCATGGAGGGCAGAACCATCACTCAGTTGGAGGTCTCCAAAACATTTCTTAAGAGGATTCTCCACCTTTATTAAGGATTTTAATTTTATTTTAGAAAAACTTATTTTGCCCCCTTTTGAGCCGGCAGCAAGTTGCGACATGTGTTACTTATCTTGGAAAAAACTCTCTTTAGTCGCCATTACCTCTGCTCAAATGATTTCAGAGTTTCAGGCCTTAGTTTGTAAGGCACCATATTTGATTTTCCACAGAGACCAGGTGGCTCTGCGGACTAATCCTTCTTTTCTTCCGAAGGTGGTTTTGGAATTTACTTTGACTCAGAATGTGGAACTGCTGATATATTACCCAGAGCATTCCAACAGGGAGAACTGCCTCTTGCACACTTTAGATGTGCAAAGGATTCTGAGATGTTACATCTTTAGGACCAAAGAGGATCGTAAGTCTAACCACTTGTTTGCTGCCTTCGCACCCAAATGTCAGGGCAAGGCCATTTCCAAACAGGGTTTGTCAAAATGGTTGGCTAACTGCATCTGGTACATCTACCACAAGCACGAGTAGCCCCTTCCGGGGACGTGAAAGGCCACTTGACTCTAGGCATGGCTGCTTTGACGACCTTCCTGTGGAACGTGTCCACTGCGGATATTTGTGCAGCGGCCACTTGGTCTTCCATCCATACCTTCACCAAGCATTACAGTATGGACATTGCCTCTAGGCGCAGAGCTGGTTTTGGCCTTGCAGGGCTGCAAGGCCTCCTGTCCTAAGCAGTCCTCTAGTTGGTAGACGCTTCCTCCTTCCAGAACTTACGTCTGCTTCCTTTTTTCTTTGACTGCTTAGTATTCAGTCCTATTCTGTGAAGACCTACTGCAGGAACCTTCTCAAAGTAAGATAAGTTAATGTAAGAACTTACCATAACAGTAGATCTTTGAGAGAGGCTCCGCAGTTGGTCTCGATTCCCCACCCCCCGCTTCCCCAGATCTTCCCAGACATAAAGTCTCCACCACTAATTCGCACTGATGGGAGTACACTGGAAGCGCTAGGACCCAGTGGGAGCCAAACTTTTTCATGAGGGCCGGCGCCGAGATGGAGTCACGAGGAAGCGGCACTACGAGCCGACTATCTTTGCGTCGACCCTCCAAGTGCCTCAGTACCTCGAGTGCGCTTTAGTGACAATGTCGCTCACCTGCTGGGAGTCTAACTTCAAACTAGCAGCTTAGTTTTCAGTTTTTTTATTTTGTATTTTATCACAAAAAGTACAGATTATATTTGAATAAATTTCTTGCTTGTACATGAAAGAAGTTTTCAACCCTCTATTGACAGAGTCGACCATGAGTGGGGCAAGTGACGGTAGGGAGACTTTGGATAAAGCTGTTCAGTCGGCCAGGCCGGGTCTGGTCCGCTGCTCTCTCCGGGGTGGGGTGGTGGTGTCTGACAACGGACGTGTCCAGTGCTTGAGGGGGGAGGGCGGTCCCTCGAAAGATCAAAGAAACGGTCCTATCTATGGCACTGTTCGACTTGAGTTCTTCTTCGTCCCACTGGTTGAAGAAGAAACAGCACCACTCTAGGTCGCCCTCTGGTACGTCTGTGAGTAGATGGTCAGTTGTTAGGGTAAGAAGCCGGTCGCCGGTTTCTGTCTTTGGTAGCTGGTCTCTTCGACACTGGTACTCCTCTCTGCCTATTGGAGGGGCTTCCGATGAGCAGTTTCACCATTGGGCTGTTTTTATGGAGCAGTGGGCTCGGAGGTTGTCCCGACTGCCCGAACAGGCCAGTCCGTCGCTGGGACCTTCTGGCCTGTCGGTTTGGATTGGCGAACAGAGTGGGTGAGGACTTCCCTGATGCGTAATGGCGTAGCCGATGCTGTCGACTCCGCGCTCACATGGCTGCGGTGCAGGGGTCCACACCGATGCCTTTATCTCCTGCCCGTTTTTCATCCTTTACCTTCAAATTGCAGTTCTCTGACTTCTGTGACGTTGCCGTTGATTGCGGTGCCGACTTCTCTGGCGGGTTACCCATTAAAACGGCAACTACATAATTGCGATGGCATTATCGCGACCCCTTTTCAGCTACTGCAATATGAGCGACTAGCTCATTTTAGCGATTGGGCAGAAATGGTGACTGACAGCTTGCATGTAAAAAAAAAAAATAGCGACTGGCGTCACAAAGCCGAATCGAAAAAGCTCCAAGTCTGTCAGGTTCGAAGGTCAGCACAGGCATAGAACTGGCAAATTCATTTCTTTGCTAAAGATATCTGTCACCCTGTAATTAAAGCCGCTGAAATGAACTGTCAGATACGAGTGTCAGCACAGGGAATGGATTTCTGGATGCAGAATGGCATGTCAAAATAGCGACCCAAAAGAAAACCCATAAAAAGAGGCCAATCGGCCTAATTATGCTTTATTAGAGATTAAATTAAAAAGAGCCAAATAAAAAAAAAAAAAGCCAAATCAGGTGCTCATAGGTGAATTCACACCTGAAATTGAAAATTATAAGCAAGACTTCGAAGATAATCGTACAAGCTTCTTGTCCCATAACAAACCACTCTTGCTGCAATTTGAGCATTACTGTCCTTGTATTTTTTCCAGTTGAAGCATGTGCTTCTGACACAATTTGCTCCAATCTAATCTCTGTTAGTCTTTGTTCCTCCTTAAGAGACTGAATCAGTTTTCATAGGCTAGGATGACTTGTACCTAATCGAGAATTGAATCCCCTGTGCCACCCCTCTACCACGTTATTAGTTTTTGCAATTCCCGGCATTGTAGCACTGTGACAACTCCATTGATGAGTGGGGAATGCACCCCTCCTGTGTCCAGAACGTCCCCGTTGCCTTCCTACCCAAGTTTCAAAGTAGTCACGTAAGGGCATAAGTAGATCTTCATGCTGCTCGAAAAAAAATCAAACTCCTGCATATTATCAGATGCATTAGGTACATCATCTGGCAGTACAAAAGCAAGGAATAGAAGCATTCGAATGTGGAGTGCATTCTATATCAAGCGCTATTATTACAGGGTAGCTAATTATGTGAGGCGCTAAAGTTGAAGAGCGCCAATATTGGGGTCACCAAAAAAAGACGCTAATATTGAAGTCGTGCTTTTATAATCACTATTTTAACATGGTACCCTTTGGCGCTGAGGTTCATTTTGGTGCTGCGGGTGGTGTCGCCGCCGTCTGCAGAGCCACATACCCTGTTGGCACAGTCCTTGGCGCTGGGGTTGGCGGCACTGTGTGTGGTGCCACGCTACCCATCGACGTCATCTTTGGCGCCGGCACCATGCTCAGTGCTGTTTTCTGTGTCGGTGCCGTCTCTGTACTCTGCGCCGTTCACTTCAGCATCGAAGATGTGTACGGCGCTGTCTAGTTTCCAGAGGTTTTAGACTCCCAGTTCTTTCTCCTTCTCTTCTTCCTCCTGGTTTTCATCCTGTTCCTATCTATATAGTCCCCCCCTGGACTGTCAGGAGATGATTTTGAGCCTGATCCGGATCTTCGGCTGGGTGATGATGTTGATGCCTTTTCTGCCCTCAGGGCAGGGATCAATCCTCCTGCAGAGCCTGTTGTTGAAGACCTTCCTTTAAGTCTCTGCTCAAGAATTTAAATTCTACTCTTTCTCTCCAGACTACGGAAAAAGATCCTGGGAAGCTTCTGCGTCTCCAATATCTACATGTTCCGGAAATCCCTATGGATTTAACCCCTCTGGTACAGCCCTCTTTCGAGACTTTTCCAGATGGTGTGGAAGAATCCGGTGCTTATTCCTTCTGTGGCCAAGTCCACAGATAGGAAATATGCCCCTCCCAAGGATTGCCCCATCTTGGCCTCACAAGCCTTTGCTGATGCCATTGTGGTCCTGGCAGAGAATAAGGCTGTCCTCCCTCAGGAATCTACAGCACGGCCTATAAACAGAATCTCACAAGATAGACACCTTAGGTAAGAGAGTCTTTGCTGCCTCAACCCTGGGCATGCGCATTGCCAGCTACCAGGGCTATTTTTCTCAATACGAGTATATTCTTTGGCATTCACTCAAAGCAACGGTAGAAGCTCTGCCCGAGTCAAAGGTTAACTCGGAGCTACTACAGACCATAACTAGAGGTATCGAGTCCAGTAATCAACAAATTAAAGCTGCAGTGGACGCTTTCGATACTGCTTCCCGGGGCGGTGGCTAGCACTTGCACCCGTCACCACTCCTGGCTGTGTACTTGGGGCTTTACGAATGACGCCCAACAGAAAGTCATGGCCTTACCTTTCGACAGTATGTATCTCTTTGGGCCTCAATTGGAACAAGCACGAGAGGCCACACAGAAAACCAGGTCTGCCATTAAGACAGCTAGACCTCCGCCAACTTCCCTGTCGAGGAGGTGGGAACAAGCGTCAATCCTTTCGTGGCAAAGGCAGAGCAGGCTTTAACAGAAACCAAACCCCTCAGCCACAAAAGAAAATGCAGCAGAAGACACAAGGCCTAAAAGTGCCCAGTGCAACTTTCTGAGTTTCTGGCCCAGGTTCCGCCTCAGCTGTCTGAGGGGGACTCTTCCTTGACAGTGGGAGGACGTCTGACCCAGTTCTATGACCAGTGGAAATCGATAACCTCAGACAAATGGGTCCTCAGGATAATCCGCGAGGGGAACTCTGTCTGTCAGAAATCTTTCTAGATCATCCTCCCAAGTGACAGCCCAGGCCGTCTGCGGCACAGCCAGATCTTCTTGCTTCCGAGGTACAAGGCCTTCTGAACAACAGGGCAGTAGAAGTAGTTCTGCTGGCTCAACGAAGCACAGGTTTCTACTCCAATTACTTTCTGGTTCCAAAGAAAACTGGTGGCATGCTCCCTATTCTGGATCTCAGAAAGTTAAACAAATTCCTGCACAAGGAAAAGTTCAAGATGATATCACTCGGTACCCTGCTGCCTTTGACTCATCAAAACGATTGCCTAGCCTCCCTGGACATGCAGTAATGTCCTTATTGCAGATATTTGCGATACCTGGAGCTCCGTGCATACTTTTGTTAAGCACTATGCCTTGGATGTCCATGCCAGACGACATCAGTCATTTGGCAGGACAATCCTTAACGGACTTCTGTCCTAAAACGTGTGCTCCTCTCTCTCCTGCTGTCCATCTTGAGGGATTATTTAGCTTGGTATTCTCCCATTAGTGTGAATGAGTGGTGGAGACTTTATGTCTGGGAAGATATGGACATTACGTACCTACTGTAATTCATCATCTTCTTGGATGAAGTTTCCACCACTCATTCACATGCCCACCCACCATCCCCCGAGCTCACTTCTCTGTCTCTGGTCTTCACTCCCTCAAAGACTTTGTTTTTGACCCTTCTTACACGGGTCATTCGGACTATCTTATGTCCGATTTTTAGCGTAGTCCTCTAGGTTAGTTATGCTGCAGCTCCTCGGAAAAAAGGTACTTAGGCCGTTGGAGGGTGACGCCGAGATAGTCTATACCGCACAAGCCTAGATTGCGGTGCCACTTCCCCGCGACTCCATTTCGGCCCTCATGAAAATGTTTGGCTCCCGCTGGGTCCTCGCGTCTCTGGCGTACTCCCATAAATGTGAATGAGTGGTGGAGATTGCGTCCAAGAAGATTAAGAATTATGGTAGGTACATAATTTCCATTTCCTGTATCTTTGCTCTTTTCCTTTCCCAGTGCTTTGTTGTCAGCAGCTCAGGGCTTCAGGGTTGTTACTCCTTTCTCCTGTTTCCTCCTCAGAGGTCTCCGGCAGGAGAACCGGAGGGCGGGCTTGGGGACCGTTCCCCTTTATCCAGTCACACTGATGTCAATCATGTGACGCCTGGGGTGGTCCCCCGCTGTAGATTGCTACCTAGAAGTTTGCCGTACGGTCCTGACGCCAGGGGGCGCAGTCCTATTCTGTGAAGACCTACTTCAGGAACCTCCCTCAAATCTGTTAATGCAAATTCTTACATAACTACTATTTCTAATAGTAGATGGAAAGGTGAACTCTGGAAAATGTTTCATCTTACTTTGAGGGTGCTCTTGTAGCAGGCAACACTGGTAACACCCTAGAGCGTGATTTGGGAATCATTATCTCAGACAACGTGAAGGTAGGTAAACAGTGTGAGAAGGCAGCATTAAAGGCCAGTGGTATGCTGGGATGCATTGGGAGGGGAATCGCAAACAGGAAGAAGGAAGTGATCCTGCCATTGTACAGATCACTGGTTAGGCCTCACCTGGAGTATAGCGTCCAGTTCTGGAGGCCCCACCTCAAAAAGCACATTGACTGAGTGGAGACTGCGCAGAGAAGGGCAACAAAAATGATTCAGAGACTGCACGAGATGTCTTACGGGGATAGACTGAAAGAACTGAACATGTATTCCATGGAACAGAGGAGAGAGGGGTGACAGGATCGAAACATTCAAGTACATAAAAGGCATAAACCAGATGCAGATAGTCAGTCTCTTTTAATTCAAGAAGGGCAGCAGAACCAGGGGACATGAACTAAGGCTGCAAGGTGGGCAGTTCTCCCCCAACACCAGGAATTTTTTTTTTTTCATAAAAAGAGTGTTGGATGCCTGGAACTGCCTGCCTGCAGAGGTGGTGGGGACAAGCACAATGGTAGGTTTCAAGAATGCTTGGGACAGATGTAAGGGAGTCCTCAAACCCAAGGGCAGTTAGAAGGCTAGGCTAAAAGACAATGGGCAGACTAGATGGACCTGGTGGTTTCCTCCTGCCGTCAACTTCTCTGTTTCTGTGTTTCAGTGCATGAGCCTTCTGGCACTGAATCCGCTCCATTTATGAATGTTGGTGCGCTTTGGCATTGGGCATGGAAAACAGGAGCAGACCAACAAGGTTTTGATTTTTAGTAAAATAACAGATATTATTTGGAGGAATACATTGCTGCCATGTCTAATGAATCACAAGACGGAGTGCTGCAGGCAGTGTAGGCACGTTTGGGAATACTTGCAAAAAGTAAGTAAAGGGCTGATAGTGTTTATTTTATTGAAATGTTTCACCAGAAAGGCACACTGAACAGCAAGTTGCTCATCTCCCCATGCGACCCGGGTACAGTAGGATGTGGTAGTAAGTCTATACAATGAACATTTAACATAACTGAGGAAAACAGTACATTTGCATTTAAAAATGAGACATTCAATTTCAGTTGCCAGGAGGCTTACAGATTAGCATTTAACATGTCTAAGAATTTATACATACAGTAATATGTACTGCCCCAACAGGCAAGAATTGCAAGTATTTCGGTTTGAGTGAACTAATGCCTATTTAAGTGCTGAGGGATAAGGAGGCGGGCGAGAGGGGAGGTGGGGAAGTGGATAGGGAAGACTGGGATGAGCCTTGAGTTTGCTCCTTCAGGATGCAGGGAACCCTGCCGGGGGCAGAACTCCTTGGAGACCAGAGGATAAGAAGGGGGTGGGTGGGAGAGATGGAGAAAGGCAGGGATGATAGATTTGGTAGCGGGAGTTTAGATTAGGTGGGTGGGTGGTAGTGTTGGAGGAGGGGCGCTTGCCTAAGACTGGCCTCTCCAGGATGCTGAGAACCCTGCCAGAGGGCAGAAATTAAGGGAAGGCAAGAATTGAGTTGAGAGAACAGGGGTGTGTGTGGGGGGGAAGGTGTTTGCCCAGTATTAGACCCCTTCAGGATGCTGAGAACTCTTCCAGGGGGCATGACTAAGCACTGGCAAGTTGGTAGTGGGGGTAGATGGAGGGCAGGTAGAAAACAAGGGTGTAGGAGGAAAATAGAAAAGTGGGAGTGCAGGGTGGCAGGCTCAAAGGGGGGGAGCGAGGATTTAGCAGGAGAATGGTGAGCTTGTAGCAGATCAGGGCTCGTAGGGGAACTAGTTAAGGAAGATTAAAGTAGGAGCAGCTAACAGAGTTGTGTAAGGCAGAGGCTAGGGAGTGGGAGGAGGAGTGTTGTATTTGGAGGGGAGAAAATTCCAGATTTTGGGGAAAGGATGGGAGAAGCCTGATTGACCAGTGAGGGTGGTTTGATGGGGGACCAGCAGAGTAAGACTGTCAGTGGATCTGAGGGAGTGGGAGGAAGTTACCAAATTTAGAAGTGAGTTTGGCACAGTGAGCAAGGTGTCTGTTACCAAGTGGGGGAAAAGACAAGGCATGGTAAAGATTGCAATGATGAGAGCAAGATGGAGCATCAAGAGCAAAGCAACAGAAAGAGTTGAAGAGGGAGTCTGATCTGGTAAGGGAAGATTTGGGAGCTGCACCATAGACTACATCACAGTAGTCAAAAATGAGGAGTATCATTTTCTGGACAAGTTCACGCCGTGCTGTAGGAGGGATGCAACTACAGTTTCTGTATAAGGCTCCAAGCTTGGGGCACAGTTTTTTCAGAATGGCATCAATGTGGCCAGAGAAGCTGAGGTGTTGGTCCAGCCAGACCCCAAGGTATCTAAAAGAGGAGGTGTCCTCAAGGATTGTCCCATCAAGGGTATGGAAAGAGGGTAAGGGCTGGAGCCTAGAGAGTCTCTGCCGAATGTCATAGAGACTGTGTTTTTGGCATTTAGGAATAGCTGATGTAAGGCAAACCAGAGCAGAACCTGGTGGATGTCTTGCTGAAGAGTGGTTGCTACATCGATGGAGGTTTTGCCAGAGGTGAACAAGATGGTGTCATCGGCATACATGTGGCTAGAAGAGGAGGGGGAGCAGACTGTAGGAAGGTCATTAAGAAAGATTGACAAGAGAATGGGTCTGAACACAGAGCCCTGTGGGTCTCCTGTGGAGATTGGGAGGGGGAGAGATTGCATCCTGAATCTTGACTAATTGTGTTCTACCTGTAAGATAAGCTTTAAACCAGGTAAGAGCAGGAGTAGACAGTTCAGCAGTTGTAAAGGAGTCAAGAAGAAGGGCATGGGAGACTGTGTCGAAAGCCTTGGTGAGGTCAACAAAGATGGCAGAGGTGATGAGGCTGCTGTCCATCCCGGTGAGGATGGAGTCAGTGAGCCTAAGGAGGGAGGTGGTAGTGGAGTGGTTCTTCCGAAAACCAGATTGAAATGGGGTGAAGAAGGAAGAGTCAGCAAGAAAGGTTAGTTGATAGAGGACCATGTGTTCTTGGAGCTTGGCAAAAGCAGGGAGGAGGGAGACTGGGCAGTAGTTGGCAGGGAAGGAAGGATCACCACCCTTTGGGAGAGGGAGGACCACTGCATGTTTCCAGGGTGTAGGGACGGAGGAGAAGGACTTAAAGGAGAGATTTAGAATTGGGGAGAGAGGGTAGGCAATAGCAGGGGCTGAGAGGTAAAGGAGTTTAGGGTCAAGGTCATCCGGAGAGGAGCCTTTGGAAGGATTGAGAGAGACGAGGGCAGTTAGCGTCTCCTCAGGAGAGATAGGAGTGAAGGAGAAGGAGGGGTGGGTACGGAAGGGTTGAGTGATAGGAGAGGGAGTATGAGGGGAGGAGAGGTTTGAGAAGAGGGACTTTAGAAGGGTTGAGGCACAAGAGGTGTAGTAGGAGTTAAACTCCCGAGCCACTATGCATGGTTCAGGCACTAGTGTGTTGTTTATATTAAGCACAGGGAGAATAGTGAGTGGACCACTTTACAGAATTTGGAGGAGGAATTAATGTTATTTAGGAAAGAGGATTTAAAATATTCAGACTTGGCTAACCTGGTTGCTTTTGTGAAGGCGTTTCTTAGCATGTGATATTTAGTATAGTCTGAAGGGCGCTGAGAGGCCTTGTGTTTCCTCCAGGCTTTATCTCGCTCCCTGAGGCAGGTCATTAACTCAGGTGATCCAGGGTTGATGCTTTCCTCGGACTCTAGTGTGTTTGAACGGGGTATGAGAGTTCCAGGTAACTATAAATTTGTCTTTGAAGTAAGCAAGGGCTTGGTCAGAGGAAGTGGCAGAGGCAGTTGAGGACCAGTTAAAACTGGTTATTTAATTCAGGGGAGGGTTTAGGTCAAGGAAGCTGAAAGACTGGATCTGCAGGATTTTGTGTGGCTGTTTTGGTTTATGGACCTTCCCGACCACGATTATTGGGTGGTGATCACTAAGGGCATCCGGGGGATGCCTGATTTGATGATTCGGTGGGGGTAGGAGGTGAGAGCCCAGTTTATCAGAGAATGAATTGGGGTTTTGTGATTCAGTTGTGTGGGTTCCTGGATGTGTTGGGAGAGATTGAGAGCAGAGATAGCATTACATGTCTTGGAAGAGGCTGATGACCGCCAGTTTAGGTTTACATCACCTCCTACTTATAACGCACCTTTGTGTGAGAGGGAAGTTATAGAGGTGATGAGGTCCATAGTACCAGAGGGCTTGATACCAATGTGACAGTAGATACCAGCAATAAAGATAGGGGAGGAGAAAGGCATGGCAATATTTACTACTAGGGCTTTGTAGGTGGAGGGTAAGGAGGACGAGAGAATGGTAGTGTACTGGAGTGAGGACAGGATATAGATGGCCACTCCACCTTTCCTACCAGCTCTGTCATGCCTGATCATGGAGTAACCTGGGATGGCAATGAAGGGATCAGAAATTTTAGCGTTTAACCAAGTTTCGGTTAAGATTAGAGTATCTGGTATGAGGGAGATTACCATCGGCTGCAAAAGGTCAATTTTTGAAACAAGACTGCAGATATTTAAATGAAGTATCTTTAGTCCTATTGGGAGGGCAGTGGGGGTGCTGGAAGATTGACGTTAATTGGAGGATAGCTGCTTGGGGGGATTAGTGGGACCAGGATTGGGATGAACATTTCCTGAGGCAAGTAAAGGTACAAGTATAGGAAGTGGAGTTTGGGTCATTTGTGGCAGACTTTTGTGTTGGGGGAATGGGGGCTAGTTGAGTGGATAATCATGAGGTGAAGGAAAGAAGGTGGCGAGAAGCTGTGAATAAGGTGGCAAGGGGTTATGGGGAGTGAGTCCAGCGTATTGGGGGTGGGAGTTCCAGCAAGAATGAAGGCAGGGGCTAGGAGGTCGTGGGGGAGGGAGAGACGGGGCTTTTAGATTGAGGAGCTTGTGGAGCAGGGGTAGAGATGATGGAAAGGAGATTAGAAGGAGGGGAAGCGGGGAAAGAGGAGTGGGCATGTTGTATGTAGGCGAAGGTGCTTAACGGTCTGGATAGATAAGATAGCGGGGGGGGCAGAGCAGTGAAGCTGGCAGGAGTAACAGCGGTAAAGTGGCAGCTGCCAATGGGAGCAGACAGTAGCAACAAGCTTTGTGAGCCTGGGAAAAACAGGAACTATAGATGGTCCACTAAACAGCTGCAGCAGAGGAAGGGAGCAAAACGAGGCAGGAATTAGATTGAGTGCACCTTTTAAGCAAAACGAGGCAGGAATTAGATTGAGTGCACCTCTAAGCAAAATGAGGCAGAAATTAGATTGAGTGCACCTTTAGGGTAGGCTGTATATAGTCTGAGCCAATGAAGAGTGGTGGAGGGCTAGGGAGGAGCGGCTAAGGCACATTTAATAGAGGCCGGGTCGGGCAGGGTGGGCAGGACAAAACTGAAGGCGTGTAATTATTTAAAAAGCTGAAAAGTGCACTGAGAAGCAGCGCACAGGTGAGCTGATAGTAGATATCAATGCACTGAGACCTGGCGAGCCTGAGAACAGTACCTGCTGTTCGGTGGAGGGCCTACGGGTGAATGAGGTGGCACAGCCGGGCTGGCTTTCATGCTGCTGCCTCCATGGAGAACTTGGCAGTGTGCCCAATCAGGGAAAGACCTGCACCTGGAGGGGAATAAGAAGAGGGAAGGCGTTACTGGCAGGCACTGTGCAATGTGGCTAGAATCGGAGCTAAATGGGGGGGGGGCTAAGACAAAGGAGAGTGCAGTTTGCTCAGGGAGGGGGTAGACTGGCGCCAACTGAAATTCTGTTTAGCTGAGGGTAGTTAGAGGAGAAAAAAATTGAAAGGGGGTTGTGCTAAGAAGGTAGAGAAATGGTCAGAGAGAGCAGTAGTTCAAATGGGGGAAGGGGTGTTCAGACAGATACATGAATGAGAAGGAAGTTTGTATAGAGACAGCAGTAGGATTGTGTATTGAGATTAGAAGAGACAGGCTGGGTGGGCAAGCAGAGAGCTCAGAATGATTCTCTAAAGATTGAGGGGTAGGAAGCAAAATGTCCAGGAGAGAGACAGCGGGGGACAGAAAGGAAAGAAACAGCACTGCCAAGGAGGAGCACAAGTGAGAGAGAGCACAAGGGCTGAATCACTAGAATTAAACAATTGGCAAAATCACCAATAAATTATCCCCCGGCCCACTTCAAATTTGAGGTACTTAAACTTTAAAAACAAACACTGTTGAATAGGTTTGCAGTACAGTTAACAAGATCACCAGTAAATTTCCCTGACCCACTTCAAATTTGAGGTACTTAAACTTTAAAAACAAACACTGTTGAAAAAATTTGCAGTACATTTCTGTAGTCCCACTAGCTAACGAGCAGTAATCCCCAAAATAGAAGGCATGTAATTATTTAAAAAGCTGAAAAGCGTGCTGAGAAGCAGTGCACGGGTGAGCCAATAACAGATGTCTGCATCCAGAGAAGTACCAATCAGAGGCAAAGCTGTAGAGTGCAGTAGCCAATAGCAGGCCAGAATTGGAAGGCAGAGCCAATCGGTGTCCTTGCACAGAGACTCGGTGAGCCTTAGAACAGTACCTACTGTTTGGTGGAGGGCCTGCGGGTGAACGAGGTGGTGCGACTGGGCTGGCTTTCCTGCTGTCGCCGCCTCCACGGAGCACTCGGCAGTGCGCCTGGTCAGGGGCAGACTTGCACCTGTTGTTTGGTGGAGGGTCTGCGGGTGAACGAGGTGGCACAGACGGGCTGGCTTTCCTGCTGCCTCCACGGAGAACACGGCAGTGCGCCTGGTCAGGGGAAGACCTACACCTGCTGTTTGGTGGAGGGCCTGTGGGTGAATGAGGTGGCATGGCCGGGCTGGCTTTCTTGCCGCCACCGCCTCCACGGAGAACTCAGTGGTGCGCCCGGTCAGGTGTTCCTTTAAGTGAGAACTGATGGAAATAAAAAGAACATTAAAAAAAAGTTGAATTATCATGTTTTGAAAGGAGGGATCATTCTGACGAGAATTATCCTGAAGCAAGATGAAAAAAGCATTTTTCTTCATGGAAGCATTAGGACTGGAAGTTTTAACTCTCCTGAGAAAAATGATCCTTCAACTGGTATGGAAAATGCCTCTCCTTCATGGAGGTATTAGGTTGGAAAGTGCAACTTCCACCTTTACAGAGTGAGAGAGATAGAGGTCATTCTGAGAAAAATAATCCACAGAAAGACCTGTCCTTCATGGAGACATTAGGAATGAAAGTTTAAAGGGCCCGTGTCAACCCTTTTTGCACCATACTATTTCTTGTTGAAAACTCTCATCTTAGGATTGCTTACCTTTCTAAAACTTATTGGTGTCACTGGTTGTTTAATCTGCCTCATTTCTTAGTAGGACTGAAGTACATGATAGTGGTGTAATGATGCCCACCTTTTTTAAAATTTTTTTATTTAGTATACTTTTTGTCTTGTCGGTCGCTCCATTAGGTCCCTCTCCAGGCAACTGCCTCGCTCCCCTATGGCCACCTCCACAGATACTTCCTGGCTTACCCCCCCAGGAGGCCACTGCACCACGTTATGCCCATCTGCGATGTAGAAAGGTGTCAGCAGTGACTGACATTGCCTTTTGCCCCCGGCAGGGTTCGGGTCTCCGTGGCACCATGGAGCTGTAATTAATCGGTGGAGCGGCGGAGAGCCATACAGGCCAGGTGCCAGGGTGGCGTTATCCTGAGTGGCTGGCGTGAGTCTCTTCCCCCCCCGTTTGTTTTTTCTGTATTTCCTGGGGGCAGGGACGTGCAGTGACATCCACCGGCCTCCCCACCCCCAGAACATTCAGATGCCAGCTGCTGTGGTACCACCGGCCTCCACCAAGGGTCTGTCAAGCACAGGACACCCTCCCCCCAGAGAAGGACAGCAGTCCTTGGATGCTTCATCCTTCTGCCCCCGGCTGGCCCTCTGACTCCCTGGGTCCGTTCCTGAACACCAAGTTGCCGGCGTCGCAAGCGGAAATCCAACTGCTGCGCTGACGGGCCAGCTTTAATTTTGTTTCGTTTCAAATCCTTGCTCTACTTTTACTGCATACTTCCTGAACATTAGGAGCACCACCAAACAGAGTAGTCACAAGGTGCAATAGTCTCCGCTCTTCCCACTGCATCTTGAGTGGCTAGACTGTGTTGGAGGATGTTCCCAAATCCAAGAAAGATACAGTCAGAGTTGATTAAGAATGTAAACGAACGTTTTGGTGTGGTAACGCTTGTATGGTGGGCAGTCTGTTCTTCACATTTAAAAAGAAAAAAGAACTCTGAATCAAACTGCCAGTTGCATTAGCACATTCTGCAGAAAGTGAACCATCCTAAAAAGTGTTTTTTTTTTTTTTTTTTTAAACTAGGGACAGTTTGAGGCCTAATGCGGGTTGCCAGTGTCCTTTTAACCTATCCTGTCTTTAAGGAATAAGACCGTCCGTGAATTTCTGGGTCATCTTCAAGGACTTCTTCCTCCACAGAGGCACATCTTTGGAACTGCAGGCTTTCAGGGTCAGGACAACTCTGAAACCTTTGCCTAGCTGGGGCTACCCATGTTAACATACGTGGACAACTGCCTATATAGCTTGGCTAGGCAGCCTGCACTTCCAGTTTTATTTCTTCCATCATAGACTTCTTGTCAGCTTAAAAAAATGGCTTAATCATATTCCATCACTGTAGTTCTCGCCACTTTAGTTGAAGTAGTTGCTTTTGATCTTTGCTGTAGTACTGCTTTCTGATTTTCTATGCAGCTGCCTTTTTTTTTTTTCCCCCCCAATCTGGTGACCTGGGTTTGGGAACGGACCTGTGTCGCTCTGGAGTTGGCTGAGGGGAGGAGGCTTGAGCATCCCATAGGAAGCTCTCTTCTAGCGAGGGAGGTTTGCTAACTTCACTGCGATACTGCTTTCTAGGTGACCCCAGGTGGCAGTGCAGATGGAACAGCAAGGGGGGCACTTCCTGACTGGTACGCATGCATACGTGTGTGCACAAAGCGCGCAGTGGAAGGGGAACAAGTTGAAGAAAAAGCCTCAGCTGTTGCAGGATGACTGCTTCTCTGCAGGCTCTGCTCCACCCACTGGGCTGCCCAGTGCTGCATATATTTCCTGGTCTCCTCCTGAGCCTGGGGGAATCTGGGAGGCTGTGACACAGGGGAAGTTTATGGGGCACTGCTCGGCGGTGGGTGATGGGGCTGGGGGGTAGCAAGATGGAAGGGGGCTGGCCGGGGAAGAGGGGACAAAGAACAAAAACAAACTAACATCGGCAGTGCTGTGTTTTCAGCCAGCACCTGCTTGAGTCTTCTCCATAGCCCTTTGCTATTTTATGGCTCTTTTCTCTGCATAGATCCAGTGATTCCAACCTTGCTCGATATATTATACCACGCATTTTATCATTGGCTCGGCCCCATCATCCATGACATCACTGCCTGTGTTTTTAGTTATTCTGTCTCCATTTTAAATGGAGTTTAATTCCCTCCCTCTTCCTGATACTGAAGCTGGGGCATGGCTCCTACTCTTCCAGATGTGGTGGACTGGACCTTGTAATTCAAATGGTCCTATTCCTTGTGTGTCTAGCTCTTGTCCCACTGTTTTTTTGGGGTGCTTGAGGTAGCAGTGGTTTCTATGCCCTGCTGCCCTCCTTTGGATGCCTCTATCGGCATGCCTCTGCAGTTTGTTTGTTTTTTCCATTGTGGATGGAGATCTTTACTTCCCACATAATTTCTTGGTCCTTTCAGGCTGTGATGATTGTTGCCATGGCAGCTTGGCTCCGCTTTAGCACCTTCCGGTTGTTCTTGGGTTTCCAAATTTGTACTATCTTGCCCTTTAATGCCATGCACTTCTCTGCGGCCTGCATGTAGCTTGCTTGGTGGTTGTCATGACTGTTTTTGATAAATTGCTGTAACACCTCACTTTTCGTGCAGTGTGCCCTATGTCGGAGCATCTGGTGCCTTGCTGCTGTAAGGTACCTGCCTCCTTCTACCACAGACTTCTTTAGGGCTGTTTTCCCTAATTTGTATGTTTCAGTCATTCACAGTTGCCACTGGCAATTTCTCTTCTCTGGCTTCCATTGTGATTGCCTTCCCAGATGGCCCCTCTTTGTCCGTTGCCTTGCATGCAACATTTCTGTTACCTTCAACTTGGACACGGACAGCACTTTCTTATATCAGCTCTTCTTGCCACATTGGATTGGTTTCCAAGTTCAGCTCGTTCATGCTCCTGGTTGCTCTGCCATGGTCCAGCTTTTGGGTACTGCTGTTGTCCTTTCTCTGACCTCATATTATTTGGCCTAAGATTAACTTTGAACAGAAACTATGCTATCTCCTCCCCATCCTTAGTACCTAATACTAACTACCCTTCAGATTGGCAGATTTGGTTTCATGCACCGACATGTGGCCTCTGTTGGCTTCTGCGGTCTCCTACTGGTCCCTCCTTTTGTGGGGAGTGGGTAGTTTTAGTCCAGGTATTTCCTGGTCCTGTTGCAGCTTGGGTAGACTTCGTGTTGTGTCAGCCCCATGGGTTTTGTCTGTAGTTTTTTTGTACCATCCTGTCTTACTTTGAGGGAGAGCTCTTGCAGCAGGTAACACCATTAGGACTATGCCGCCAGGTAGTAGGACCCCATGGAAAACTTCGAGCTAGCAGCCCAGGTGGGGGACCACCCCTGACATCAGCTCTGCCCCCATGTCCCCTGTAATATAAAGGGGGTTGTCCCCCGGCACTACCACTGTTCTTTTCCCACCGTCGACCCGCTAGTATCAGCTCGACGGATGCCTGTATTGCAGTCTACCACCATTTTGTGCCTCGTGCAGTTACCGTTTGTTTTTGTTTTTTTTCTTACAAATTTTCAGTATTGGTGCATGTATTCTTCATCCTCACAGTGGTGGAAGTCAAAGTGCATGTGTGGCTAGCAGGTCCCGGCGAGAGACTACCATTCAGCTTGCCTGATCTGCTTGGGCCTGAACCACAAGCTGGACGACTGTCCACTTTGCCAGAAGTTTAACAACAAAACACGCATCAGCCGCCTCAAACTCTAAAGCCTACTTATTGAAGCAACAAGTGGCCTTTTCTGTCTTTTGTGCCCTGTACATGGGTATGGCTGTGGCTCATCTGGCGGTGTCCTGCTAGTTCCTTACACAGCTCTTGCATCTGTATCTCTGTCTGATCTGGTATGGACCTTCATTTAGTTCTGGAGTCCCTTATACAGGCTCTGCGTTTTCTTATGATATGTGTTTCTAACCCCAGGAATTCTTCAATATTGCAGTCAGCCTCCAGCATTGAACTGCCTCGGAGAAAATGATACATATGCAAGTGATGGCACGTTCACTGGCTTGTGCCACATTCAAACTGCTGCCCTTACCAACTGCTGCGTTTTGTAACGCTCAGATTTCATTATCTGCCTGCCTAGTCAAGATGCCTCAGAGACATCCACTCAGAAGTCTGTGAAAGTCATTTTGTTTTGTTTTTTGTGAAAAAACAAGTAAACTTTTAATTGCATTTTATCTGCTATTTTCTTTCGGTATAGTTTAGTGCTAGTTTAGTTTTGATTTAAGTTTACGTTGAGGTTCTTCTATTTTTTTTTTTACTTCATAAAAATAAAGTTCCTATTTGTTCCGGATCTTTATAATTTTTTCACTTTTTTTTCAGTCCGGTTAACCATTTGAGAACAGGCCGCTAAGCCTTGAGTGGTTTCTAAGTACTGGCGTAAAGTTTAAATACTTAAATAAAAAATAAATAAACCAGATCTTACACCAGTAATTTATTTATCAACCCTGTCTCTGTTTTTTCTTCAATAATGTCCGAGAGACCTAAAGAGAAAGCAGGCCCACTGGTTTTAAAAGCTGCACTAAATGTGGGGATGTGTTTTGCGAAGGCTGATGAGCACAAGCTCTGCTTAGTTTGTCTGGGTGAAGCCCATTTTACTTGCGATTGTGAAATCTGTAAAACCTTCCCTGCAAAAGCTGTTGAAAAAACGGTTGAGGGATTAAAGAAAAAAGATGGCATCCCAACGGGTTCCAGGGGATTAGTGTTCTAACCAGTCCAGTCCTCCTCCTTCCACTGAAACTAAAGAAAAGGAACAAACTCCTTTTAAGAAAGGGGAGCCATCAAAACAAAAACGGACTGAAGAACCGTCTGACGAACCGGTTCCAGCCAAGAAAAAAGACCAAACTTGAGCATATAGAACCTCCTGTTGGAAAGGCAAAGGAGTCTTCTACTCAGATGCTCAGCATACCTTCTGCTGAGGTGGTTACTCGGGCTTTGAAGGTTTTTCAAGCCGTACAAACAGTCACTAACCAGGGGCCTTTACCGATTCAGAGTACCACAGTTCTGGTTCCTTCAGCGGTTCTGCAACCAACGACTGTCCCAGTTCTGGATTTGTTCCTGCCATGCAGGATCCAAATTTTGAAATGTATGATGAGGGCGAAGATGATGATGATGATGATGATGCGGAGCCCATTAAGCCTGAGGTGTCCCCCCAGATCATGAGTTTGATTCTCCTCCTTATTTGCCAGAGGACTACTTTTTCTGTTAAGCAAATGGTTGAAGCTCCGGACATCACTACCAACAAAACGGTTGAGGATGAGGAGGTGGCTGAGTTTTTTAGAAATGACTGGCCTGGCACCAACCAAAAAGTTGCTGCCGTCAGTAAATAAATCCCTGAAGAAACGGTTGTTAAGATCCTGGAGACACCTAATTCCATTCCACCTGTAGATAAAAAAGCTGGTAAAAAATATCAGCTGGAGCGGTCGTGTGCTGAATTCTTGTTTTCACACCCTGACCACCAGGGAGTTGTGCAAACTGCAGCCTGTGACAGGGTCAGGGTGCCCTTATCTTCACACCCTCCAGAGAAAGACACTAGAAAAATTGATAGTATGGCCAAAAAAGGGCTATCTGGAAGCATCTCTGGCCATAAGACAGGGTAATTACATAGCTTACGCAGCTCAGTTCCAGAAAACCCTTTGACAGTCTGTCCTAGCTGTGGCAGATAAGCCCACAGCAGAAATAGCTTCAGATTTTGGCTGCAACAGCCAGATGTGGTTTGGAAGCAGCAACATATCAGTTCCACATGGCAGTAGATGCCACTGGTGGATGGCCCTCACTGTGGCCCTAGGGAGGTTTGCATGACTGAGGGCCACAAATCTGACACGTGATTCCCAGACACAGGCTATGGATTTCCCCTGTGAGGAACAATTCTCTATTTGGGGGAAAAAAACAGAGGCATACATGAAAAAGGTGGACAAGTATAAAACCACCTGTAAAAGCCATACAGCCAAGGAAAAGCCTTCAACTTCTTAGAGACCATACAGAAGGGAGGTAGAGGCAGGGCAGCTTATAGCAGACCTTTCTGTTTCAAGCTCAGGCAGCTCCTTCATATCCACAGCAGTGATACTGCAAGGGCTGGGGCAGAAGAGGCTCCAGGCGAGGGACTCTAGTTAACCAGGCTCAGTCCCAGCCTAAGCAGAAACCCTGACTTTCCTGTCAGGGTCGCCTTGCACTACCAGTAGGGGACAGGCTGACTTGCTACTTCCAGGCTTGAAGAAGCATCACCACAGACAAGTGGGTCCTGGAAGTAGTGAGTCAAAGCCTGGCTCTCTGCTTCAAATCCCTCCCCAGGCTAAGGTCAAGAGTGTTCAGGCCAGCCTCCCCTTCAGAAAGAACATTTCTGGAGGCAGAATTTGCGACTCTTTTGAATTAAAGGGCAGTGGAACCAGTTCCATTACTGCAAAGGGAAAAGGGATTTTACTCAAGGTACTTTTTGACCCTGAAGAAAAATGGTCAGTCGTGACCCATTCTGGATCTGAGAGTCCTGAACAGGCATCTGGCAAAGCCAAAGTTAAGGATGGTAACCCTAGCTATGAGTTTGCCCATGCTCGAAAATGAAGACTGGCTAGCATCTTTGGATTTAAGATACATAGTTTCACATCCCCATAAGAGAGTCCCACAGAAAGTATTTAAGGTTCAGACTACCTTCAGGTCATTACCAGTTCTCAGCAATGCCATTTGGCCTTACTTCAACCCCCAGGGCATTCACAAAATGCCTGGCAGTAGTGGTGGCTTACTCAAGAAGGCAGGGTATCACAATATTCACCTATCTGGACGACTGGCTAGTGGTGGGGAGATCATCACAACAAGTCATAGATGCCCTGAAAACCACCAAGAACCTTCTGGGGACCCTGGGGTTTTTAATCAACACCAAAAAGTCGCTTCTTCAGCTGGTTCAGGTGCTGCACTTCATAGGTGCAGAGCTGGATACCATAAGGGGAAGAGCCTTCCTTCCTTCCTCAGGAAAGGGTGGACAGCATCCTTCAGCTGGCTGGCACTTTCAAACTAAATGTACCAAGGGAGCAAGGCTCTTTTTCAGATACTGGGGCACATGGTGGCAGCCACAGGCACAGTCTCAGGGGCCAGATTTCAGATGAGGGACATCCAGTTCCACCTCAGAGCACACTGGTGTCAAAGGGGAGATCAGCTGTCAAAGTTGATACCAGTAATAGTAACACTGTTAAGGCCTTACAATGGTGACAGGAAGGGGACAACCTCGGAAAAGGTGTCCCATTCAAGCAGGAGTCTCCTTCAGTAGTAATCACCACTGATGCTTCACTGCCGGGTTGGGGTGCACACCTGGGAAAATACACTGTGCATGGCACCTGGTCCTCACAGGAGTCACTCCAGCACACAAGTCTACTGGAGTACAGGGCAGTTCTGCTAGCTCTGCAAGTATTTGCTTCTCTGGTAAAGGGCAAGGTAGTACAAGTCAGAACAGACAATTCCACCACATTGTATTACTTCAACAAGTAGGGAGGCACAAGATCCACTTCTTTGTGCACACAGGCAGTGAAAGTGTGAAGCCAGGCTTACTCCCTTCAGGTGTCCTTGGTAGCCGTTCATCTACCAGGAAAGGACACCTTAGCAGATGCACTCTAGAGAATCAACCAAAACTACCACGAGTGCACTCAAAACAGACAGGTGCTGGAGGTGGTGTCCAGGAGCTGGGGTACTCCAAAGATGGATCTCTTTGCTTCCCAGGAGAACTATCAGTTACCCAGATTCTGCTGCAGGCCCCCTGTGAAAGGGACAGCACCTCTGGATGCCTTGGCACTGGACTGGTCGGGGAGAAAGCTGTATGCATTCCCTCCTTTTTCCACTGATACTCGGGGTCCTAGTCAAGCTCAGGTCTCAGCCAGCATCAGAGATTCTGATAGCTCCAGGTTGGGCCAGACAGCCATGGTACTTGCTACTGATGTCCTTGTCAGTGGCTCCACCTATACATTTTCACTTGAGGTCCAACCTCCTAACTTTCTGAGCAGGAGAGGGATCTGGGGATGATAATTTTGGATAACCTTAAGGTGGGGAACCAGTGCAGCAAGGTGGTATGCAAAGCGAATAGAATGCTGGCATGCATAGGGAGGGGAATAACAAGCAGAAAGAGGGAGATGCTGATGCCCCTGTATAAGTCTATGGTGAGGTCTCACCTGGAGTATGGAGTCCAGTTCTGGAGACTTCACCTGTGCAAGGACATGGATGGGATTGAGGGGGTTCAGGGAAGGGCAACTAAGATGGTGCACGGTATTCATAGGAGGCCCTATGAGGAGAGGTGGAGGGAACTGGATCTATACCCACTGGATACTAGAAGGGAGTGGAGGACATGACTGAAACGTTTAAATAAGTGAAGGGGATTAATAAGGTGAGCATATTTACAAGGAAAGTAAAGCCTAGAAGGGGTCATAGTCTGAGATTAGGAGGAGGGAGGTTTAGAGGCAATGTGAGGAGGCATTACTTCACTGAGATGGTGGAGTCCTGGAACAGGGACTGCCAGAGGAAGTGGTGAGGGCTGAAACAGAGGGATACATGAGGGCATGGGACAGACACAAGGGGTCAGAGTGGGATGTCTCTGGGCAGAGGAGACGGGGTGTTAAGGGGCAGACTTGATGATCCAGAATAGTCCTTTTCTACTGCTAGATTTCTGTGATTGCTCACAAAGGAGGATCCTGCATCCGAACCTCAGGTCTCTCAGACTCAAGGCATGGCCCTTGAAGACTTAGAGTATGCTGGCCTACACCTCTGAGAGTGTGCGCTGAATGTGTTACAGGTATCCAGGAAGCCTTCAACTAAGAAGACATGCCCTTCTAAGTGGAAGAGATTTTCAATATGGTGTTCTGATAATGAAGTGGTGCCATCTCGGGCAGGAGTGCCAGCACTGTTAGACTATTTGGCGCACTTACACTCTTTGGGCTTACAGCCCACTACTCCTAAAATTAGCCTGGCTTCAGTTTCATCATATATTTCAGTTGGCAAAGGTGTTTCTAGGGACGTGGATATGTTGTTCTATCCACATGTCTGGCAGTATCCTTTCCCCTTTAATTCTTGCCGGAAGTCTTAAAGCTGGCTTCTCCCACCCATCCAGGTGATATATCCCTTGGCTGTGCGCCATGATGCCAGGTCTTCTCTTCGCTGGATGAAGCAAGTTCCCTCCTTACCACTCCCGCGTTGAGTATGCCCTGACGCTTAAATCTTAAGATTTGCTTCCAAAACATAAATTCGTAAGAGTTTTTTCTGCATGATCTTCAGTTGCGACAACGATGAAGGCTAAGTCCTCACCTGGGTTCCGCCGGTGACCCTAAGGGCAGAAGATGTTGCGTACTGACCCGCTTGACACGTGCGTTTACTGCCTGGGTTTCCGACCACAATACCAGGCCTGCGAATTTTGTTGCTCGTGTCAGCCTAACATACTCTGATCTTCTCATCCGACTGCAGCTTGGCTGTCTGGAAAAACTGAACCCACTGGTCAAATCCAAGGAAGCCCGTTTGGTGGTCTCCGTGGCTGCGGGGTCCACCGAGCAGCTAGAGCAGATGAAGGCCTTTGAGGAGGCGGCTCAGGCTGCTGATCAGTCCTTTTTGGTCTCTGCCTTTGTCCTGCTGAAACTGGGCTCCACCTTTACCGGCTCCTTCAAGGAGCTGTGTCAGTCTCTCCCGACTAAGGGGGAGGGCCCGTCAGCAGCACACAGCTTATGTTCCTGAATGTAGCAGGGTCCATGTAAGGTTTACTGCCCTACTAATATATATATAGGTGACCACCCCCCAACCTTTCTCTCACACTGTTCTATCCTCTTCATCTCTTTTCTGACCTTTTTCCTCCAAGTCAGGGTGGCCAACCTGACACATCTCATTGCTTGCTTTACTATCCCTTTCCTCAAATCCCCCTTATGGTGCACCAGATAGCACTGGGTGCAGTGTAAAACACTCTCCTTATTTTTTTTTATTTAGTTGTTTAACCAGGTATAGCACACTAAGCTGAAAGGTTTTTTACAGGAGCAACCTGGGAGCACAAGGAGGTTAAGTGACTTGCTCAGGGTCACACAGTATGCAAGTGGAAGCTGTGGGATTCAAACCCAGGTCTGGTCTGCTGGGTGTCACCAAATTTGCAGCTCAGAGCCTTAGACCACTGCGCTGTACTGCCTCCTAGTAGGAGATATGTCCAAACATGAGTAGTGCTTTACTTTTTAATAGTGAAAACACTCCTGCGTTCCCTGGAGTGTCCCCAGTTTAGCACTGGTGCCCAGAGCAAGAGTAGTCTAGATAAAGAATAAAATATGCGTGTAAAAAGAAAACACCCCAAAGATGTTGTAACCGGGCTGATAAATAAAAGAAATAGCTTAAGGTTGGAAATGGGCTTAGGAAAGGCCCAAATGAAATGTTTTGCTGATGGCTGCACATTTCAGCCATTGGAGCAATAAAAGGAAATTGCTGCATGGTGGCAGGGGCTGCTAAAGGAGCCTAGTAAAGAGCCCTTGCAAGGCTTGAGTAACATGGCAGCATTTTTAAACATAATGAGGGTTAAAATGGCTCTAAGGTTATTACAAGCAAAAAAAAAGTAATTACTGAAATAAAGATACAGGTCTCCTAAGCTGGCAGAAGAAGGGATATGAAGAGCGCACCCTCTCTCTCCCATTCTTTTTGCCAAAACAGAGACACCTGAAAAACAGAAACAGTAATGATGCTGTAATTACCTGTGGGGTTCCCTGCAGTTCTTGCTATAGGGCTGGCTGCCCACAAAATGGCTGGTTTTAAAGGTGCAGGCTCCAGTGACATCATAACACGGGAAGGTCTTGCTTCCAAATGAGTCCCAATTAAGCCCAAAAGAGCTATTATTGATCCCTACCTGTAGGTGTTTTTAAACTAAAGTCTGTTATCGGGTAAAGGATTATAGGGGCTTAGAAATGCATGACATAAAATGCATTTATTCTGTAAAATAAAGGGATAAAAGCCTTATTGTTCCCTTGATGTTGGTCACCTGGCCATGATGTCATCAACCATAAGGCTATAAAAACTCACCACTAAAGAAATGTTTAGAGAGAGGTAGGCCAGTGAGCTGCTGGTCTTGTAGGAGGAAGGTGTGTTTTGTTTTCACACCAGTGAATTGCATTAAGAAAGTGGTAAAATTAAGAGAGCAGTGACTAGGGAAGAGTCCTCTTCAGAGTTTTTTTTGTTTTGGGTGTGCTGTCTAACAACTTGTTTTTTTTTAAATTCTATAAATATTGATTTTATTTGATTTTGAAAAAAAAAAAATCATAAACGCATTTGTGCGTTTATTTTATTCATCATACCTCCTGCCTAAGTGTCTGTTATTCCCACACCGTAACACTGTAAAAGGGAAAGGAGTCAAGAGAAAAGGAGAAGAATTGCCAACGTTGTTCATGGGATTGAGAACGGTCTTGGTCCCAGGAATCTCTGGTTTTCTGGCTTCATGGTGCCCCCGTCAGGCCAGCTGGCACAGATGCAGGATGACCCAGTTGAAATTATCGACCCCGTTGACCCGTTGTCACTTGATGAGGCCAGCAATTCTCTGTTTAGGACTCTGGTCCTACCGGGACCCACTGATGAGGAGATCCAGCCTGCTGGGAACCTCCTTGCAGTCCGTGGCCGTGACCTGGAGGAGCCACAGATCTCCCCAGTTCTGTCCGAGCACTCCTGGCAGTCAAGGTCACAATCTTGGTCTTCTTCATTCGCCAGGTCAATGAAATCCCATTGACGCCATACTGGGTGTTACAAGAAGCAGCGTTGCCACTATCCATCCTCGGGAGAGAGGCTTTGGCGCAAGTTATGCCTATGCTGCAAGGACATTATGTGGCAACAGTTGGTGTTGGCTGGTCCGAAGCCAACCCCAGCTTCCACACTGACCATCACATGGCTGTCGCCTGTTAGGCAGACGCTGACACCTCTGGAGCTGGTTGACACCGTCCCTCCATCCACGGAGCCGGTAAAGGCGAAACCAGCCTCTTCACTGATAGTGATGTAGCAGCCACCCAGACAGCCTCCTTTGGGGGCTCCGATCAAGGAGTCTCGGCCCGCTAAGGGTCTTCCCCATAGGCTGTCAGTCACTCTTACGCCCGACCGTCCACAGCAGGTCGCAGGTGACACGGGTGGTCAGCCAATATATGCTGACTCTTCAGAGTTTGAGGACTCCTCGCTGCATTCCTGTCTGCTCGATGAGGAATCGCTAGGTCTCTCGACGGAGGAGGGTCCCATGTCCTTCATGGGCATCCTTCGTCTCATCTCCGAATCCACGAGGTGCCTCTGCTGCCTGTTCAAAAGCTGGCTCGAAATCCGATAACAGGTATCTTGGATAAAGGGGATTCCCCAACAGAGGCTTCCAAGTGGCCAAAGCCATTATCTGCCCAGCTCTGGAGCTTTGGCAGCACCCTCCCTCCTGCTCTGGCCTCTGCCATCGGCCCGGATGACCTTCAAATACGCGGTGCCCATCGGCTCCCTTTCAGGGTTCACTGAGCGCCCCTCAGCTGAGGGGTTGGTGACTGACTGTGTTTTGGCACTCGTACAGTATAGGAGACGCTGATAGACCACCGGACAAGGAGTCAAAAAAAATTGCACCACTCTGCCAAAAAGGTCTGTGCGGCCTCTTCGCTCGGTCTGTCAGGCGAGCTCTGCTATCATCATGGCATACTTCTCCCATGCTCTTCTGGGCTCTTTGGATGAGGTGCTTCCTTATCTCCCCGCGGACCTCAAAACCATGGTCAAGCAAGTCCAGGATCAGGGTTAGGCTGTGGCCAAACAGCAAGTCCAGATG
Organism: Neoceratodus forsteri; assembly: GCA_016271365.2. Taxonomy (NCBI): domain Eukaryota; kingdom Metazoa; phylum Chordata; order Ceratodontiformes; family Ceratodontidae; genus Neoceratodus; species Neoceratodus forsteri. The sequence goes on along the minus strand of CM028133.1, from coordinate 74,037,617 downwards.
GCTGTGGACATTGGGGACTCCTCTGCCCATTCGGTGGCAGCTGCTGTCACCATGCGCCGCAGGACTCGACTGAGGATCTCGACATTTATGGCAGACATCCAGCACAAATTGACGGATGTACCTTTCTTGGGCACCAACCTGTTCAGTCCAGGGTTTGACGGTCACCTACAGTGCATTGAGAAGTCCAGTGCCACCTTGGGCTTAATTGCTTCCGCCCAGAAGGACTCTCAAAAGAGTTCCAAGGAGCAGAAATGCAAGCCATTTCTGCCTTCCGCCCCTGTGGCCAAGCCAGCCCAGTACCAGTCGGCAGCAACAGCAGGCTCAGTCTTGGTGCCCTCGGTCCAAGTCGGTGGCTTCAGCGGTCAGGAAGCCTGGAGTGAAGGGACCCAGCGGCCCCATAGCTGGACCCTCTTCCTCCAAGCTTGCCCAGTGATGGGCTGGGGGCGACTACCCCCATGCCCGTTGCGCCTCCTGTGGGGAGCCAGCTCTGACACTTTCTGCCTGGTCTGCTGTTACCACAGACAGGTGGGTTCTGGAAGTGGTCAGCCAGGATCTGTCTCTGGAATTCGAAGAATACCCACCAAGCTGAGCCCACACCCCACGGGAGGAGAAGGTATCCGCAGACACTTGGTCAGCTCTTCAAGACAGCATCACCCAACTGCTCTGCAAGGAGGTACTGGTCAGATTTGCGGACCCCCTAGTCAGCCCAGGGTTTGTTTCCAGGTACTTTCTGGTCCCAAAACGGATGAGGGGCTGGCGCCCGATTCTAGATCTGCATGACCTGAACAAGTTTCTCAGGTCTCGCACCTTCAGGATGGTAACTCTGTCCCAGATCATACCATCTCTTGAGCAGAACATGTGGTTTTGCTCCCTGGATATACAGGACACATTCTTTCACATCCCGATCCGTCTGTCCCACCAGGGGTTCCTCTGCTTCCGAGCCGAGGGAACCCTCTACGAGTTCCAAGCCATGCCGTTCGGCCTGTCATCGGCCCCCAGGGTCTTCACCAAATGCATTGTCTTGGTGATGGCTCAACTGTGACGTCGGTGAGGGTCCGAGTGTACCCCTACCTGGACGATTGGCTTATAGCGGCTCTCTCCAAGCAGGAGATGGAGAGGTCCAGGGACCTGGCCCTCCAGACCTGCATCGACCTTGGCCTCCTAGTCAATGTGGCCAAGTTGGAACTTGTGCCCTCGCAGGTGATCTGTTTCATTGGTGCAGAGCTTGATTCTTGCCGAGCCAGAGCCAGGCTCCCAGGAGACAGGGCGGAGGTTCTCTCCTCCTTTGCCCGCTCATTTCTGGTTGGGCATTTGTGCCCTGCCCGGGACTTCCTGCGCCTTCTGGGCTACAAGGCAGCCTGCATCTCTGTGGTCCAGTGGGCCTGGTAGCATATACGCTTCCTGCAGTGGGTGCTGGCTAGTCAGTGGTCTCTGCGTCTAGGTTATTTCAACCCGTCAGTCACTGTGACCCAGAAGATGTGGGACACACTCCAATGGTGGATCGTCCCAGAGCATCTGCAGGAAGGGATACCGTTTATCCACCCGAGCTGACTGGCATCCTGATGACTGACACCTCTCTCATGGGCTGGGGTGCCCACCTGGGGGAACACAGGGTCCACGGGCTCTGGACCCCCAAGGAGTCTCGATGCCACTTCAGCCTGCTGGAGCTCTGAGCAGTCTGGCTGGCACTGACTGCGTTCTCTCCATTTGTTCATGGTCAAGTGGTTCAAGTCCAGACGGAAAACACCATGACCGTGTACTAAATTAACAAGCAGGGCGGGATGCACTCCCTGCCTCTGTGCTGGGAAGCTCTTCGCATTTGAACCCTCATGCACCGACTGGAGGTGGATCTCCTCACCATTCATGTGGTGGATGCCCTCAGTCGAGTGGGCGAGGCATCCCACGAGTGGTCTCTCCATCCAGAGATAGTACCCAGTCTGTTCTCCCAGTGGGGCACTCCTCAGGTGGACCTGTTTGCCTCCAGGGTGAATGCAAAGCTGAGGCTGTTTTGTGCCCACCTCCTTCAGCAGGGCTTGCTGGGGGGGTGCCTTCTCGAAGCGGTGGACCTCAAGCCTCTTTTATGCCTTCCTTCCACTTCCCCTTGATCCACAAAGTGCTCCTCAAGGTGAGGAGGAACAAGGCACAGGTGATCCTGGTGGCTCCAGACTGGCCCCGCCGGTTTTGGTAGCCTGATTATCTCAGCCTCAGCAACAGGCTCCCAAGGCATCTTCCAGCACGGCCGGACCTACTTTCCATCAATCAGGGGAAGGTACTCCACCCAGACCTTCAATCCCTGCATCTGACAGCCTGGTTCCTGAGCGGCTAGAGTTCCAGGCTTTGGATCTCTCTGAAGATGTCCTCATTGTAGTATAGGCATCTCGCAAGGAATTGACCAGGAAGTGCTGTTCCTTCAAATGGAAGAGATTCTCCATTTGGTGTCAGGGTAAGGGATTGGACTCTTTGACCTGTCCAGTGGCTAGCATCCTAAACTACCTATGGTCTCTCTCCAAAGGGGAACTTCGGTCAACGACCCTTGAGGTGCACCTGGCAGCTATCTCTGCTTACCGGGTGCAGGCCGGTCAGCAGTCGGTTGCGCAGGAGAAGGTGTTCTGGTACCTTTTCAAAGGTCTTGATCACATATTCCCTCCAGTACGTGAACCACCGCCACCACGGGATCTACTGCTGGTACTGGCAAAGCTCATGGGCGAGCCATTCGAACCGATGCACAAGTGCAAGATGTCACATTTGGCATGGAGGACTGCCTTCTTGGTGGCTGTCACGTCAGCCAGATGGATTGGGGCACTCCAGGCGCTCGTGTCGAGTCTCCTTATTTGATCTTCCATAGGGACAAAGTTGTCCTACTCCCCAGCCCGAAGTTTCTTCCAAAGGTTGTGTCAGAGTTTCACCTGAACCAGGTGATGACTCTACTTGTGTTCTACCACAGTCACACCTCGGATGCCGAATACAGGCTCTCTGCCTTGGACCTGAGGCAAGCACTCGCATACTATAAGGAGTACATGGCTGGAATTCGGGGAGAGGTTCGCCAGCTGTTTGTCACCTACGCTGAAGCCGCACCTGGCAGACCTGCAGCCAAGTGGACGATTGGCAGCTGGATTACATCCTGCATTGATCTCTGCTATAGATTGGCAAGTAGGGAGCCTCCTGAAGGGCTATGGGCTCATTCCACCCGCCATACCGCTGCAGTGGTGGCTGCTTCTAGGGACATCCCTGTCCAGGAAATCTGCAGGGCTGCTACCTGTAAGTCAGCAAGCACCTTTATTTCCCATTACCGCATTGACCTAGAGCCACACCAGGTTGCTGGTTTTGGGGCCTCAGTTCTCCAATCTTTTGTTTCCTAAATAGGGGGTGTGCACCTTGCCTCCTTCCTGCCGGAGAACTGCTAGGAGTCTGCCAGATGTGTGGACAGAACAACGTGTCCACGTCCATAGAAACGTAGGTTACTCACCTGTAAAAGTAGATCTTCCATGGGGATAATCTCTTGCAGCAGGTAATACACTTGGGTCATTGCCAGAGGGAGCAGAGGCCACCCACACATGACATCATCTTCCTGTTTCCTATATGAGTGGGCGGTCCCTAATACCCTCAGTTCATTTTCCTGCCGTCCTCCACTTGCACGCAGCAGTTAGTGTAGAGAGCAGCAGTCATCGACGAGCATTTGAGCTAAAAGTGGAATTTTCCATTTCACTTACTACATCGATGAATGTCCAAAGAATCTACAAGCAAGTCAGCACTATTTCACTCATGTTGTTGCAGTAGGAAGATCTACCATTTCGACAACCACATCATTTGTGTTCAGTGTCTGGGACCCACACACGACACCATCTCCTGCATTCATTGCCAGGAATTCAACCAGGCAACCCATCAATGCCGGTTGCAGGAGATAGAATCCTACCTTATGGAGCAGAAATTGTCTGTCTGTGTTAAAGAACCAGGAGACCTGTCCCAAGGACCCCCCCGCCACTGTTTTACACAAGAAGCACAAGCAAGATAAGGAGAAATCATCTTCATCTTCCTCGGGCAAATGTTTGGCCACCCATTACAGGTGCTCCACCTTCGATGAGGCCCTCCAAGACTGCCTGTCCGTTGGGGATTTTCACCCTCTCATTGATGGCACTTTGTGGTGCTCTTTCGGTAGTTTCTGATGAACTCTGTGTAGGTTCCGTCGACGGGGGATAGTTTCCTGTTGATTACGATGTTCGCTTTTTTCTATGCATCCCCACCCCAGGCTATTAGCAGATATATGTGTACGTATGTACTACACCAGGATCCAGTGGCCCTTCTGCCCCTTCCTTGACTTTTGTCACCCTCGTTGTCACTTACATGCCCACCAGACCTCCACCTGGAGAACGGACTACAGGCGGGTGGGCAGCCCCGCACGCCGATGGAGGGAAACCGGCTCTTTCATCCAGCCTCCCCGAGCCAGCACCCAGTGACCCAGGGTCGCTTCCTAACCCAGGTTGCCAGCGCCAGCCTCTGCGCCACCGGGCCGGCCTTGATGTTCTCTTTTTAAGCGCCCTTGCTGACCCATCGATGATGGGTCATGCTTCCTTAGGGAAGCCTACTGCCTTTGCAGTTCATACTGTCTCTCCTCCTTTACAACCATTCTCTTACAGGGGCCAGGTGGATAAGGATCGGGACCCTGGACTTTACCACCCAGGAGCTAGACCTGCTTATACTTCACGTCCTATTTCCTCTACAATTCCCCTGGTTTCTCAGAAACCTTCTACCCCTAACCCTTCCCCTTACTCATTGGACGTAACTACAGTGGTGCAACAGGTTCTGCAAGCCATTAGGCATTCTCAGCCTCCCACTCCAGGGGAGCTAGGTCATCCTTCTCATTTTCCTGCTCCTTCACCAAAATGTTTCCAGGGAGACCGGGAACCTTCTCCAATCTGGTCACCCTCCCCCAATATGGAGACAACTGCCTGTCAGATGAAGCTAGATTTCTGGCAGATTTCATCAGAGATTTCGAGGATGTGAACTTACAGGACTTGGACTCCCGTTCCTCGTCCTCTCTTTCTACTATTTCCTCCTTAATGAGGACACCTCCCACCATGCAGCTGCCTCTCCTCCTGATGACCCATCATTTCATGAGATGATGGTCCAAATTCAAAAAGTCATGGGATTTTCAGCTACTGAACATGACAAAGAAAGGAAGGTTATGGCAGACTATCTAGAACTGCCCGAAGAGCCTGTAATAATGGTACCCCCACTTATATAAACCCTCAAAAATGCTGTTCTAGTGGCCTGGAACCAGCCCTCCACTGTCCCAGCCATTCCTAGGAAAGTGGATCGCCTCTGCCAGGCTCCTCTTGATCATCCTTTTCTTTCCACTGCCCCTAAAGCAGACTCTGTAGTGATCACTGCAGCCCATGATCGTACAAAACGACCGAAGCACATGAGCTCATTACCTCCTGATAAGGAATCCTATAGGCTTGACTACCTAGGGGGAAAATGGTGTTCCAAGCAGGTACCATGAATCTCAGAATTCTTACCCCAAGGGTCCTTTAGCATCAGTAACTAATGCAGTCAGCTGGATAACTATCACTGCCCTGGAGGTGGAATGTATGGTAATGAGATTTATGAATTAGCCAGTCAGAGAGAAGCTGTGGAATGTGCTGAGCAGAGGGGGGGAAGGAGGCTTCAGAATTTTTCCTCCGCTGGACTAAGCAACACTGCCTCTGTGGTGCTCTCTTTCCTGACTAGAGAGCGTTGTTTCCTTCAACACTGGTAACATTTATCTAGTTTCTTTACTATTTTGAGTGTGCTGAGTATTTGTATTTGATTTCGCGGTTCCCGGGAACCACGTTTCTCACTCGGGTTCCACAGTTACTTTTTTTTGCTAAATAAGTTAGTACCATGTTTGATGTTTTCATGGTTCCTTTAGTGTAGTTTTGTTATATTTTATCGCAGTTCCCTTTTTCATCGGGGAACCAATGTTTTTCTCTTATTTTACCTCAGAAAAGCCGTGGTGCTAACTGTGAGGTAGTTGACTGTTGGACCTCATTTTTAAACAGTTCAGCATTCTTTTTAAGGGTTTTCTGTTAATTGGGCATGTCAGAAATCCCTAAGAAAAGGACTGGACCCACAGGTTTTAAAAATTGTTTGAACTGGCAAAGAATCTTGGCTAAAGCCAATACTCACGACCCGTGTTTGGGCCCAGAGCATTACTGTGTTCTTTGCTTCAAATTCTGTTCAGAAACATTAAGAAATAGAGCTAAAAGGCTTAGAGAAATGACAGAAGAAGGGTCTTCATCTGGTACCAAGCATAGACCCAAGGCTACCGATGAGGGGCCTATTAAAGATAATACAGGTGCTGATGAGGCATCTCTAAAATCTGTGTCTGGTACAGGTGCTGATGAAGAGCCTTTTAAGACAAAGAACACTAAGCTTGGCACTGATGAAGTGTCTTCAAAAACTAAGGCTAAAGGGGCTGATTAAGTTCCTAAATCAAACAATTCAAAGGGTACTGATGAAGTGTCCAATTCCAAGAGAAAACCTGAACAAGTCACTGAAGTGGCATCAAAAAAGACATGCAAAGAGAAAAATCCTGCTGCTCCTCCAGGCAGTGCCAAAGGTGGGGATGCAGGGGGAAAAAAGTTTAAAGATAAAACAAAAAGTGTTGAACCCAAAGAGGGTGGGCCCCAAGATTTTCCAGGGGACCGCTCCTCCGTGGAGGATATGGCAAAAGCTTGGCACCTTTATCAGACTATTCAAGGTATGGGTTCTATTTTTGGTGCCTCTGACTCTCCTAGACACCCTTCTAATGCCCCCTGTGCTGTAGGGATGGACGGAGGAGGAGGAGGATGATTTTGATGAGTACAGGGATGACATTTCGGAGGATAAGGTCCCGGAACCTGACGTGTCCCCTGACCCTAATTTTGTGGCATCCCCTGACCAGGAGGATAATTCCTCTGTTTTCTTTTTTGCAACATATGGCAGACACTCTTGACCTTCCCTCTCAAGAGTCCAGCCAAGATGAGGAGTAAGACCAGGACTATAGAGAGATGAAAGGTCATTCTCTCTCCCCCCCCCCCCCGAAAAAAAAAGAAATTTGTTTCTCCCCATTTAGAAACCTTTCAGGAAGAACACTATGAAGATTCTTTAAACACCTACCTCTTCCCCAGGGATTGAAAAAAGAACTGACAAGAAATATCCATTTTCTAAAACGGATACAGATTTTCTGTTTGTTCACCCAAGTCATTAAGTGGTGCAGCAAGCAGCTTGTGATAAGGCTGGGGTTACTCTTTCCTCCCAGCCCCCAGAAAAAGATTCCAAGAGGCTGGATTTTATGGCCAGGAAAACATACACTTCAGCCTCCCTCCTTATTCGCCTGGCTTCTTATATGGCTTGTACAGCTAAATATCAAAAGGCCATGTGGAGCTCTGTGTTAGCCGTTGTCAAATGTGGGTCAGACTCCATGTCTGAGGACTTGGTGGAGACAGCTAAATCAGCTTTGGAAGCCACTAAATGCCGGTTTCACATGGTGGATGACAGCAGTGATGCAGCCTCAAGGGTTATGGCTCAGGCTATTTCTCTGTGGCACCTTGTCTTTCTTAGATCAACAAACCTGTCACAGGACACCCAGTCTAAAGCAATGGATTTTCCGTGTGATAGAAATTTCCTTTTTGATTCCAGGACTGAGTATATGAAAAAGATTGAATACAAATCAACCTATCAGAGTAACACAGCTAAGACTAGGGCTCAGGGGTCCCACAAGTCTGAACACAGGGGTAACAGAGGCAGGGGCTATTATCCTAAACCTTTTTACTCTCTTCCTCCTCAGTTTGACCTGTCACAGTTCAAGGATTATTACAGAGGAAGAGGCAGGAGGATCAAATGAGATCTTCTTCCTCCCCTGCTTCTGCCACTTAGCAGAAGCCTGACTCCTCAGCCCAGGTCGCCTCCCCTCCACCTGTAGGGGGCAGGCTCTGCCTCTAGCTCCAGTCTTGGACCCTTTGTTACCACAGACAAGTGGGTCCTGGAGGTAGTGGAAAAGGGCCTGTCCCTTCAGTTCAAAAAGATGCCAGTCCGAAAAAAGAACTGATTTTCAGATCTATGACTCCCAACAGAAAAAATCCTGTTGCAGTTGGAGGTAAAGCATCTTTTGGAAGCAAAAGTGGTGGAGAGAGTGCCCATCCATCAAAGGGACAAGGGTCTCTACTCCAGGTACTTCCTAACTCGGAAGAAGACTGGAGTGGTGGCCTATTTTAGATCTCGGGTACCTAAACAGGCACCTTCTAAAGCCAAAATTCAAGATGGTCACTCTTGAGTCTGGTAATTCAGGCCTTACATCAGGGAGACTGGCCTAGCCTCCCTAGATCTCAGACATCTACTTTCATATCCCCATCAGGCAGGCCCACAGGAAGTTCCTCAAGTTCAAGCTTCCTTCAGGGCACTACCAGTTAGCAGCCATGCCTTTCGGTCTGACATCTGCTCTAATGGTATTCACCAAGTGTCTAGCTGTAGTGGCGGCTCACTTAAGAAAGAAGAGAATAACAGTATACCTGTATTTGGATGACTGGCTAATTGTAGCAAAGTCTCCTTCTGTTTTGGAACAGGCTCTCTTCTTAAGAAGACACCCTGCAATGGTTGAGGTTCATCATCAACCTCAAGAAATTACACCTAGCACCAACTCAGCTCCTCACTTTCCTGTGAGTTCAGCTGGACACTGTACACAGCAAGACCTTTCTCCTGGGAGAAAGAATAGGGACTTTTCTAACTGTGGCAAATTCCTTTGCCCTGGGTCAACCCAGGCCGGCTAAACATTTTCTACAGCTCCTGGGCCACATGGCATCCATGTCAGCGGTGATTCCAGGAGTCCGATTCAGAATTAGAGACATTCAGCACTGTTTAAGATCTCGTTGGTCTCAGAGGAAAGAGTCCCTGTCCAGGTTGATCCCAGTTACAAAAAAACTACTTCAGTTTTTGGACTGGTGGAAGGACTCCAGAAACCTGTCAGTGGGGTACCCTTCCAGGTTTCCAGCCACTCAAAAATCATTAATACAGATGCTTCTCTACTTGGATGGGGAGCTCACATTAACAGCTGTTCCATCAGTGGCTCATGGACTCCACAGGAGTCACAGGCTCACATCAGTTTGCTGGAGCTCATAGCCATATTCTTGGATCTCTGAGCATTTGCCTCTCAAATAAGAGGGATAAATGTCCCGATCAGAACAGACAACACCACTGCTATGTTCTGCATAAACAAGCAGGGGGGCACAAAGTCTGTCGTCCTGTGCCTAGCGGCCATGAGGATTTGGGGCATGGCCTACTCCCTGGGAGTCAGTCTGTCAGCCATTCACCTTCCAGGAAAGGACAACACCCTGGCAGATGCCCTCAGTTGCACCAACCAGGGACACAGCGAATGATGCCTGAACAAACAAGTGTTGGTCACAGTGTTCAGGAGGTGGGGCACACCAGAAGTTAATCTGTTTGCCTTTCCCCTAAACCATCAACTTCCTCTGTTTTGTTGCAAGCCCCCAGTTCTGGGAACCCTTCCAATAGATGCCTTAACTTTGGAATGAACAGGCAAGTTTCTGTATGCCTTTCCTCCTTTCTCTGTGCTTTTCAGAACTTTGTTAAAGCTCAGGAATCAGTCTGCAACAATGATTCTGGTAGCACCAGATTGGCCGAGACAGGATTTGTATCCTCTTCTAAGGTCCATGTCCTGCAACAAGCCTATTCTTCTCCCCATCAGCCATTCCCTTCTGTCTCTCTCTTCCCTAGACAGGGGTGGCTTATTCAGATCTAAAGCCCCTTCACGTCAAGGCCTGGCTCTTGAAGAGTTGGAATTTCCAGACTCTCAGTACTCAGAGTAGGTTCTGAAGATACTAAGGATGTCCAAAAAACCTAGTACAAAGAAGACTTATGCAGCCAAGTGGAAAAGATTTTCCATTTGGTGCAAGCTGAAGCATATCGACCCTTTCAATCTATTCCTACTGTTCTGGATTATTTGGTACACCTACAGGAACTGGGCCTAAGGCCTTCCTCCTTGAAACTTCACTTGGCTGCTATATCAGCTTACCTTTCTTTGGGAAAGATAGTCAATTTTCTCATAGCCAGTTTTCAAGCAGTTTTTTGTTCAGCCCCCACTCAGGGAACCTGTTCCCTCTTGGAGCCTGAACCTTTTTATTGCCAAGCTTAGGGAAGCTCCTTTCGAGCCCATGGCTTTGGCTCATATTAAGTATGTGACTTGGAAAACTGTGTTCTTAGTGGCCATTACCTCTGCCAGAAGGAGTTGCAGGCCTTCTGCACTGAGCCCAGCTACTTAATCCCACACAGGGACAAGGTTGAGCTCTGTACTAACAAAGTTCTTGCCGAAGGTGGTTTCTGAGTTCCACCTTAATCTGTCACTTTACCTGTATTCTTCACAGAGAAGTCCACTCCAGGGGAGCAGAAGCTCCATAACCTGGATGTCAAAAGGGCCCTGCTTTACTACTTGGAACACACCAAGCAGACCAGGGGCACTTCCACACAGCTATTCCTCACCTCTGGGGAAGTGGGTAGAGGAAGACCAGCTACTAAGAGAACTTTCTTTTGCCGGATAGTCTCCTGCATTCAATTCTGTTATGACAAGGCTGGCAAGTAGCCCCCAGAGGGGCTTAGAGCCCACTCTACTAGGGGCACTGCTGCATCAGTGTCGGCTGTGAGGGACATTCCACTGCTGAAAGTTTGCAAAGCAGCAACTTGGAAGACTATGCACACTTTAAGGAAGCATTATTGCTTAGATGTGCAGTCCAAATTGGGTGTCAGTTTTGGTAGGGCAGTGTTGCAGACTTTTTCCTAAATAGATTCTCTACCCACCTCCCATTATACTGCCTTGTAGACTGCATTAGTTACTGATGCTAAAGGACCCCTGTGGAAAGAAGAAAAAAATCACTCACCGTAGTAATAGTCTTTCTTCCAAGGTGTCCTTTAGCATCAGTAAGCTCCCACCCATCCTGTTAGTTCTTCCCTTGTATGTATATAACCCCCTCTGATGTGGAACCTTTGTAAATGTGCTGCCTGGCACTCAAAGATAATTTGTTAATCCAAGATTGAATAAATAAATCCTTCCCAGATAACCTTCAGAAGAAGGCTCTGTCTTTTGCTGTTTTTTTAATAAAATTTTCAATATGTTAACTATGGATGGCATTGGAGCAAAGTTTATGGTTCTGGTTATTACAAATGTTTTTAATCCTGTTGGTTCTTCCTTGGGCATTTGCCTATCCTGTCTTTGAAAAAATTCTGAATCTGCCTCCTCTCTCTGCTCAGTATATTCCACAGCTTCTTTCTGATTGGCTAATTCATAAATCTAATTACCATACAGTCCACCTCCAGGGCAGTGATAGATATCCAGCTGAATGCATTAGTTACTGATGCTAAAGGATACCTTGGAAGAAAGATTACCATGGTGAGTAATTTATTCTTCTAAACTATATGGGACACATGGTCAAGTACCAGCGTACACGCTGGTCCTCTGCTATAGAACTAGTCAGTAAACTCCATCCCTCCATTTCAAGAGAAGGATCAAAGGTTGGCTACAATACCCACTGGCACTTCCATTTCCCGACATCTACTCCGCTCGGGGTATGATGCGGTTGATACTTTGGCCCGCATGTTAGCAATGGGTATTACCCTAAGACGTCACGCTTCGCTTCACATTTCGGGGTTCCCACAAGATGTACAACATAAAGTGGTTAATGCCCCCTTTAATGGGTCTAATCTTTTTGGTCCAGGTACTCAAACACTTTTAGATGGTCTCCAAGCTTCAGGATGGATCCTACATACAGTACCTGGCATGTACCGTACCTCACAACCATCTTACCGTCCCCAATCTTCCTTTCATACAAAGAGAGGTGGTAGGTGTAGAGGCTCATACAGAGGCGGCTCCCGTGGTCGTTTCCAGGACTGCCACTTCTGCCTCCCAAGGGCTCCCGCTCTGACCCTCCCAGTGGAGCCAGCCAGCCCACTTCCCAGTGACCAACTGCGGCTTCGCTCGGGCTTCTCGATCAGGCCTCGGAAGTCATGGGCAGTCGCTTTGCCCTCCATTTAGAGGCCTCACAAACAATCACGGACAAGTGGGTACTTCAGATCATCCAAAGGGGTCACACACTAGAACTCACCTCTGTGCCTCCCCCTCATCCCTCCCACTCTGTCCATTACCCGCCCAACCACATTCCTATCCTCCAGGAGGAACGTCAGGCCCTTCTGCTCAAGAAGGCAGTCTGTCTAGTCCCTCCAACAGGGATTTTACTCCCTCTTCTTCCTGGTACCCAAACGCACTGGCGATCTCAGACCTGTACTAGACCTCAGAGAACTGAATCTACACATTCAGTACAAAAGGTTCCGGATGGTTACCTTAACCTGTTATCATGCCAGTGTTAGTACAAGGGGATTGGCTATGAACACTGGATATGAAGGATGCCTACCTGCAAATCCCCATCCACCCTGCCCACCACCGGTTCCTTCGCTTTCACCTTCTAAGACATTACCAATTTCGGGCACTCTTGTTTGGTCTCTCATCTGCCCTGAGAGTGTTTATCACGTGCCTAGCAGTAGTGGCAGCAGCCCTACAACGGGACGGAGATTTTGTCTTCCTATATCTGGACGACTGGCTTATAAAAGCAGATTCCAAGATCTCTCTGCTTTCCTCCCTTTAAGCAACCCTCACTCTGTTTCACTCCCTAGGGATTACAGTCAGTTGATCAAAATCCAATCCAACTCCTACGCAGACGCTCCATTATGTGGGAGCGGTCCTAGATACCGCCTCCTCCAGGGCCTACCTCCCTGCCGACAGGTGAGACAGCCTTTGTCTCTGGCTTGCCAGAGACAAACTCAGCAAGTTACCACAGCCAGATGTCCTTTACGCCTTCTAGGGCACATGGCTGCTGCCATCCCTGTGGTAGCCTTTGCCCGTCTACATAGGAGACCAGTGGGCCAAAAACAGTGGTGTCAAAAAAAGGAGACTTCGAAGACAGTCACTCCCGCTCTGCGGTCAGCCCTGTTTGGTTGACCCAACATGCCAACATCTCTCACGGCCTGCCCTTCCAGTCTCCCCCTCCCCAGCAAACGTTGACCATGGATGCCTCCCTCGATGGATGGGGTGTGCACGTGGGTCCCTAAAGGACACAAGGCAGGTGGCCCCAATTCTCCATTCATCCCCATATAAATCTCCTGGAAATGAGGACAGTCTGCCTGGCCCTTCAGACTTTTCTACCTCTCCTTTCCCCAGGGCCACTGCTGATTCAGTCAGACAGCACCTCAGTGGTGTATTACGAAATCTCACACTCCTTGTAGAGAGACAGTGGTGGTTTGGCAGGAAACCATACTGCAACACCTTTCGTTGACAGCCATCCATCTACTGGGATGCCACAATACCCTGGCCGACGTTCTCAGTCACTAGTCCTCCACGCATGAATAGACACTTCATCACAGAGTTCTTCAGAGGATCTTTCACTTGTGGGGGACCCTGCACCTCGACCCGTTTGCCTCACCCACCAATCACCGCCTCCCAAGATACTATTCCATTATCCCAAACAAAAAGGGACGGACTGTAGATGCCCTGTCACAACCGGTGACGGGACTTTTCTTATATGCTCCCCCCCATCCCACTCCTGCAATGGGCTCTACTGAAACTACAACTCGAACCTGCCACCATGATCCTCATAGCTCCTCTGTGGCCTCAGCAGGTGTGGTTTCCCATCCTGCAGCAGTTCTCAGTAGCGGGCCCGTTCCCTTACCAGTCATACCAGACTTGTTGACTTGGAATCAGGGAACCCTTCTTCATCATCCCAACCTGCGATCACAACATCTTCACGCTTGGCTCCTGAGGACGCTTTCATAGCCTATCTCCAAGTCTCCTCACTTGTGGTCGGTATTCTATTAGTCTCATGTAAACCTGCGACCAGGGAAGCTTTTATAATGCCAGATGGAGACGCTTTTCCATTTGGGCCGCTTCCCAGTCGGTGGACCCTTACTCATGTCCGTTGACTACTGTCTTGGGTTACCTGGCCTTGATTGCTGAGACAGGGTTGAGCTACTACTCTATTAAGGTTCATTTGGCCTCTGTTTTGGCCTTCCATGTACCATTGGATGGAAGATTATTGTATCAACATCATCTAGCCAAAATGTTTCTAAGAGGAATGTTACATATCAAACCTCCCATTAACCCCCTTCCCCATGGGATCTGAATTTTCTTTTAGAAAAACTGACCCTTGACCCTTTTGAACCAGCGGCCAGTTGTGACCTTAGTTTTCTTTTTTGGAAGACATTATTTTTCGTGGCCGTCACTTCAGCTTGACGTATTTCTGAGCTTCATGCCCTCATGTGTAAAGAACCTTACTTAATTTTTCAGAGTGGCACTTCAGACAAATCCTTTCTTCTTACCTAAGGTGGTCTCAGAACTCATCTTAAACCACTCCATAGAGTTGCCAGTCTATTACCCTGAACACTCCAATCAGGAAGAATACCTCCTACATACCTTAGATGTCCACCGTATGCTACGATGATATACTAATCATACCAAATCAGTTAGAAAGACCTCTCAACTTTTTGTTACCTTTGCCTCAGCCAGGGAAGGTCTCCTGGTCACTAAACTGACCCTCTCTAATTGGCTAGCACACTATATCGCCTTTTTGTTATAAAAAAATATAACAAACCATTACCAGGACCTGTCCAAGACCATTCTACCAGAGCTATGGTCGCCACTGTGGCCTGCTTCAAAGGAGCTTCTATCGCAGATATCTGCAATGCAGCCTGATGGTCCATAATACATAACTTCATGAAGTATTACAAATCTATGTGTTGCTTCACACCATAGGGTGGCCTTGGGCCGAGCTATCCTACAAGGCCTTCTATCATAACTCCACCCTTCTTAGGTTTACTGCTTGGGAATCATCCCAAGTGTATTACCTGCTGCAAGAGATTGTCTCCATGGAAGATAGTACAGTTACATACATACCGTAACAGTAGATCTTTGAGGGGTATCTCTTGCAGCAGGTACATTTCCTTCCTCTATCCTCCTCCTTCTCTAGGAGAACAACTTCTGATCCAGTTATTGATGGGAAGGGACACTTATGGTACCTCTGATCTCCCTTGGTCCTTGCTTAGTGAGCTGAATCCAGCGGGGGAATGGAGGATACCAGGGACTGCCCACTCTTGTGTAGGAAACAGGAAGATGATGTCATGTGTGGGCGGCCCCTGAAAAAAAGACTGCTAGAAGAGAGCTGCCGTGCACCACAGCGCCCTCTGGTGACGACCCTAGTGTATTACCTGCTGCAAGAAAAAACACTCAAAGATCTACTTTTGTGGTAGCTATGTGACTGTACTTTATAGGAGTGGTATATGTTTTTTCATCCACACGGGACCCACCTGACCTCCCTGGCTTTGATGCACAACCTCTGCTTCCAGCAGGCGAGATCTGGCATCATGGGGCAGAGCTGAGGGATGTACCACCCAGGTGCGTGGGAGGAGCCAGCTTTATGACTTCCGGCAAGAATTAAAGGGGAAAGGATACTGCCAGACGTGTGGATGAACAACATATACCACTCCTAGAAATACTGTTACAGGTGAGTAACCTGTGTTTCCATGGCATCCAACCCCATCTTTAAGAAGTTTTTCAAGGGATTGGCTCATTTAAAACCTTCCCACAGGGAACCCAGTACCAGCATAGGACCTCAGTGTTTGCATTACCAAGGTTGTGGGACCTCCCTTTGAACCCGTGTCTACTGCACCATGTCTACTGCACATTTAAAGTGTGTGACCTGGAAAGCTCTGTTTTTGGTTGCTTTTACCTCAGCCAGATAGAGTAGAATTATATCTCCTTCCATAGGGATAGGGTGGTTCTTAAGAGTAACAGAAAGTTCCTCCCAAAGGTGGTATCGGACTTCCATCTAAATCAGTCTATTACCTTGCACGTCTATTTTACTGAACATTGTAGTTCAGGAGAGTTCTGGCTGCATAGCTTGAATGTCAAAAGAGCCCTCAGCAACTATGTGGACCACACATACGCAGAACAGGCAGCAACAGTTCCTGACTTACGGTGATGTGGGAAAAGGAAAGCCAGCTTCAAAAAGGACCATCTGTCGCTGGATAGTTCCGTGTATTTAGTTTTGGTACAGTAAGACTGGTAAGGAGCCCCCTGTAGGCCTGAGAGCCCATTCCACTAAGGGCACAGCTGCTACAGAAGCAACAGCATGGGATATTCCTCTTTTGGAAATCAATAAAGCGGCTACATGGAGAACAGTACATACTTTTAAAAGTACTACTGTTTGGATACCTGTAACCCCCCACTGGCCCCTTATTTAACCAGCAGTCACACCTCTCATAGTCTAGGGGAAAAGAGAGGGGTGGGGGTATACAGCACACCATAAACAAGGTATGATATGCAGATGGAGAAGACATTATAGGAAGAAACCCAAGTGTGGCTACTAGGCACACACCTGGTGGACCAAACCATGGCCAAAACCCAGATCCTGGGGAGAAATTGTTTGCTCAGGGCTGTGCTAGATTTACACTTCTGGACAGGGGTACCCATGTAACTTCACATGGGAAGCAATAACGAGATTGTCCATACCAGGTTGGGATTCTAGAGTGTGGCTTTATTCCGTAACAGAGTAGGAACACACAAAGCAAAGATGGACCCCCAAGGGTTTACACGTATGGTAAATGCAGAACATCTGAGGTACAGAACTCCAAACTTCCCATGTAGCATAGGATAACTGTAGAAAATGTGGACTAGCCACCTGGAGAACACACACACAGTTTCCCCTCAATTAGGCACACACACACATCCAGTACTTGGAAGTCCATTATGGCATAGGATGACCGAAGTAAATGTGGACTAGCCACAGGTGAGCACACAAATTCCTCTGGAAATGGCACAGACGGCCAGTACTTGGACACTTCCCATATAACATAGGATAATTTGTGGCACATAGACCACGACGGAGCACTAAAGGCTCAACTTGGAGAAAAACCCACTCACTGGGGTAGAAGTTTCTTCAGGCATTGGCCCCAAGCACTGACAGAAAACTCAGGTGCCCTTCACAACCCGGAGTGCTAAACTGGTCACTCCAGATGGAGGGGTCTCCCACCTTTTGCTTCCTCAGCCATCCCTCCAGCAAAACACCTCACTTTTTACCAAAAGTTACTGTAGATGATTTCTTGAAAAGTATTTCACATTTAACATCCTCACAGAACACCACAGGGGTGTTAAGAACAAAAGGCCTGCTCACATGGCAGTCATCGACTGGACTCCACTGTGGACAGCCAACTTTTAAATGTCTTCGGTGACAGGGTCCCTTTGTCAGAGAAATTCACCTTAAATGCAGGTATATCTGGGCAAACTCTGAAAATAAAAGTACTCACAAGAAGTTGACACACAAGTCAGCTTCACCATGTCCTGGTAGGATCAGGGGATTGCCGCTAACATCCTGGCAGCCTGCTCCTTCCCACCTGGGATGAAGAACAGGAAAACCCTGGAGATGGTTTCCACCACTTCACTGAAGCTGGAAAATGCTGTACTCCACTAGAGTGATAAAAACTGGAACACTCATCAGAGCCCACACTGCTCACTCTCTGAGCTCTGGCACTAAATTAACTCTAGAATCCTAAGGTCCCCCCCTCACAGCAACTGCTCTGTGGCTTATGCTGCTGCGAGAGTTCTATGGTGACATCACCTCTCCAGCTCCCAGCAGCAGAGAAGGGACAAAGTGAAATCCATTTACTGGCAAATCACTAGCTGCCTTCCCTGCCTACCACTGATTCTAAATGGGATTCTTGTAACCCCTGGGAACAAGGGGGTTACATACCTAATCCAGAAGTGATGCCAGGTTTGGCACAGCAGTGCTGCAGAACCTGTTCCCTAAGTAAGGTTCTTTGCCCACCTCCAAAGGTACTGCTTCATAGTCTGCAAGAGTTAAGAATATTGAAGAATTTCTGAGGTTAGAAGAAAAAATTACTCACCTTAGTAATCTTGTTTCTTCCAAGGTATTCTTCTATATTATTAACTCGCCCTCCCCTTCCAGAACCAGTGTCCTCTGCACAACAGCGGTTTTATTTATAGAAAATATATATATTCATTGCAAAAAAACTCAGTTATATGCATCAGGGTTGATTCAACACCAACAAAAGTCTGAAATTCAATATTAGGGTTACTAACCCTACCCACCCACCCTCCACAGACCAACAGGCGCTGGGTTTGCCTTGGGGTTGTCGGCCCTAACTCTCACCCCATTCCATGTAAACAAGCTGAGATGGTACAGTATAGGAGAATGGTGTACTAAGCTGTGCTTGTGAAAATCCATATCTTGAACTCTGTCAAATATAGGCACCTAAAGGCACCTTGGCAGCTACAGTGTTATCCTATGGGAAAATGTGCAACTTCGGACTGCTGTAACTCTGGAACCGGTGTTAATCTTTTCGTTAAATCAGCAAAAGACACATCTGTGGGGGCAAGGAATTGCCAACCTGCAAATTTCAACCAAAAAGTCCTAACCGTTGTCTTGCAATGAAGCGACAAAAAAGTGGTGTTTTGGGGTTGTTGAACTGTGGAGCAGCAGTTGATAAGGGCAGCAGTTTGAATGTGGCATGAGCCAATGCGTGTTCCATCATTTGCATATGTACCATTTTCTCTACGGCAGTTGGAAGCTGGAGGTTGACTGCAAAAGGTAATATATTAAAGAATACTTTGGAAGAAACAAGATCACTAAGGTGGCACGGGGCCATATTGCTGCACAACAAGAGTCCATCATCTGTCAATACAGCGTAGTATATGGCTCAGCGACAATTCTTGATAATTTGTGGGGGTCTCTGCACCCCCCGTTACAGGGGTTGTGCCTCTTAACCCCCCAACTAAAATAATTAACTCAAGGGGCTGAAAATTTACATTGTGCAAAGTGCAAAATAAAATAAAAAAAAGTCCATTTGTCTGTGTCTGGGATTCGAGACCTGGTTCACAGGTGCACCGCCTCCATTGCTGCCTACAGCTCATCCTGTCGAGCCACGGCAGCTGCTCGGCGGACCATCCTCCCAGCAGAGGTCTTATCCTCTCCTTGAAAATGGTGACAGGGTGCATAACCATGCTTACCCAATTCTGCGGTTTTGCACCCTGTCACTATGTCTGCCCGTGCTGTGTGTGTTGCACAGTTTTAAACTGTGCCATATTTTATATATGGTATATTGACCTGGTAGGTACTAAGGTGAGTAACTTTTTCTTCCTTGCCTGGGCATCAGTTTTTCTGGTTTCCATCCCCTTGGCTGCTGATTATGGGTCCCCTGTTTCTTAATGTTCTCCAGGACTTGGTTTTCACTGTACCTACTTTTGATTTTTTCCCAAGATGCAGGCTGTTCATAGTCTCACATTGCTGTTAGCTAACATGATGGACTGCACATAGTCCTCACAGCTTATTCTTTCATTCTTCACCAGGATGGTGGGTGCCCTTGTTTCTGAGCACAACCTCTCCAGCATGGTTGACATCTTGCATTTCATTTTGTTTCCAAAACCCTAGTGTCCTGGTCCTGTCTGTGGGTATGCCACCCGTGGCTCGGCGTCTTATGTGGCTTATTTTCATTCCATTTCAGTAGCTGATAGTACAGTATGCTGTATCATCACATGACTTGTGCTCCATCTCTTCACAAAATATTATGGTTTGGATCTGATCCTGTGTCCTGTAGGCAGGCCAGCTTCAGCCTTGCTGTCTTTCAAGGCCTGTTGTCTTCTGGGACTTTATGTCCCCTCATGTCTGGCCTTTCTCCCATTCTGCAGTCTGATACCACTTGAGAATCGTTCCAAAGGTGCGGCTTTACGGAGGGAGAGTTACTTAAAGAAGATAAATTATTTACTTACATCTAACAATAGATCTTCAAGAGAATCTTACCCATAGAGCCACAGGTCACCCTCCCACCTGCCCCATTCTGTAGTTTCAGGTGGCTTATTATAGAAGGCATGCCTGTTATTGTATGATTTGTCTTCTTTCCAGAACCTTTGCCTTCCAGAACATCTAACATCCTTGTTGTCCTGTTCAGGGTTCTGGTCTCCTGTTTCCTGTCAGTATGGTACAACTCTCAGCTGGTCTCTGGTGGGAAAACTAAGATGATGTGGGGCCACCCACTTAATGTAGGTATTGCCGACATGTTGGTGTGGGCAGACCCAGATAGGCAAAAAATGTTCAGTTCTGACACCGATGGCTTACAGTTACAAAGGTGTGGCTACAGTTCCAAAGATGTGGCTCTGTGGAGAAGATTCTGATAAAGATCTACTGTAAGTACAGAAACATACACAGAGTTTGACAGCAGATAAGAACTGCTTGGCCCAGCCAGTCCATTCCTCCCTACCTATATTATTACCACAGACTGTACCCGATCTACAGCTCTTTCTCCCTCCCGTTTTCCTTTCAGCTATGATTCTTTTGTAATTATCTCATGCTTTCTTGAACCCTACCATTGGTTTTGCCCCACCACTTCCGCTGAAAGGCTGGTCCAGGAATCTACCACTCTTTCTGTGAGGAAATACTTCCTCACATCTCTCCTGAAAATACCCCCCAGCTTCATAGCAAGTCCTCTTCTTTTTGAGGACCTTTTTGTCTGAAAAATACTTCTTTCCTGTACGTTATTTACCTCAGTGGGGTATTTTAACGATTTCTATCATATCCACACTCTCCATCTTCTGTTCCAGGGTGCATATATTGAGTTCTTTTAGTCTCCCCTCATAGGGGGTTTTGATGGAGAGACTGCACTATTTTAGTTGCCCTCCTCTGGATCGCCTCCACTCTAACTATATCCTTCCGGAGATGTGGTTTCCAGAACGGGATACAGTACTCTAGGTCGGGTCTTACCAGCAGTCTATACAGAGGCAACACCACCTCCTCCTTTCTGCTGGTGATACTTCTCCCTATGCACCCCAGCATCCCACTCACCCTCCCGACTGCCTTGTCGCACTGCCTGGCCACCTTTAGGTTATCCAGTATGACTATCCCCTTCCTTCTTGGTGGTCATCAATACCATTCCACCCATTTTGTACTCCACCACTGGGTTTCTGTGCCCTAAGTGCATTATTTTACATTTTTTCGCATTGAAACCTAGTTGTCAGGGAAAGTGGGTGTGTGGCCAGCATCCAAACTTATAGCTGGCTTCTCAATGGAGCTCTGTCATCAGCAGACTAACTCTACAAATTTAAAAACATTTACTTTTGAATGGACGTAACAAGCTGCATAACTTAGTAAAAGAACTTCTGCTGTCTCCAACGATCTAATTTTCTTTCCGCTATACACTGATATTCCAGAGCGATGGGCAGAACTAACAAATCAGTAGCTAGTGGAGATGGAGCCCGAGCAAAGGACTCAAAACCTGGTACTCATAAAGATGTTTGCGCGGGGACTGAGACGAGCCCTCCTTACAACCGTCAAATGCAGCGCTCTTAAAGGCTATTCAAAAATTAGACCAGAAAATGGAGGACTTTTCTGCCCAATTAAAAGTCCTGAACACTGACGTAAGCATGCTCAAGGAGGAAAATAAAACAGCGATGTAATCTGCAACAATAGCTCTGACCGTTACAGCATGCCTTGCGAAGGAAAATGCTGTACTCCAGAGGAGACTATAGAACTTGGAGAACTTATCCAGGACGACCCATGTAAGGATCTTAGGGATACCTGAAGGCATTGAAGGAGAGGACGTTGTGGGCTTTTTAAATACCTTCTTTATGGACACTGTGCAGATCCGGGAAGAGATCATGGTGGTAAAGGCCTACAGAATCACCCCTCATGGCTCGAGAAATCACGCAGCCACTAACCAGCTCCTGCCTAGAACTCTACTAGTAGTACCGGGGACTGTCCGAGATAAAGATTTACTTGTCGCACAAGCAAAGAAACAAGGTACAGTGGACTGGGAAGGAAATAAAATACATATTTTCCCGGACTTGTTATGCCACCAGACAACACAGGAAACGTTTTGATGGCATTAAGGCCCGTTTAAGGCATTTGGGAGTGCAACATGTGTTGTTAGTACCTGCGTGCCTGAGGATTTTTTATGGAGGGAAATCATACCAGTTTGTGGATCCGGGGACGCCAGTAAATTAATGGATTGTATTGAGAAGGAGTTTTCAAACTAAAGAGGATAATTCGGAAAGTGACCCTGGGGACAGTGAGTAAAAGTTCTGGGACTTAAATACTTATCGCAAGTTGACATATAAGAAGGAGTGAATTGATGTCCGTCATGATCCTTTGCTACAAACTTTTCTTGAAGTACCTAATATTAGGACTTAAAACTTTTATTGTTGTTATTAATGTTGGGAAGTGGCTATAAAGGTAAGGCGGATGGGGTATTCATTGTATTCGATATTTTGCAAAGGTGATTTTATATGGGGAAGATCCTGTAACGAGAGGGCTACGGTGTTTCTCTAGTAGAGTATTAAATGCCTTTGAACTTGTGATCCCTTGTGAGGCAGTGCATGATGCACGCGGAGCATTTTACACAAGTTATGTATTTTGAGGTTTGCTTGTTAAACCATAGTTTATGTAGCCTTACTCTGTTTAACATTGATAATTTTAAAAGTTTTAAATGATGGTCTGCTAGGATGGGTGGGAGCAAATTTGATACTCAAATTTGGATGAATACTTTAGCATGGGGATGACTTAACCCACTCATAGGGTGTAAGATGGGTTTTATCTTTAAAACGATGTGATGGTAAAATCTCTGTTCATGGTTACAATGGTCTGTTATAAAATGATTATGGTAATTGAATGTTTGCATCCCCCCGTGTGGTATCAATTAATAGGGTTTTATCTAATCCTTACTGTAAAACTGTTAAGCATTGATTGTAATGCTTATTCTAATTTCTGTAAGCCTACCTATAAGGGTAGTGATCTGTATGTATTATGCAGTAAATCTACTAAAAATAAAAGTACCAGAAAAAAAAAAAACTAGCTGCCATGCCCTTGACCACTCTTCTGGTTTTCTCAGGTCTCAGTTAATCTTTTCCACCACCCCCACCCCTGGAGTGTTCGTCCAGTTGCAGATTTTGGTGTCATCCACAAAGTAGTAGACATGTCCTTCCTGATCCTCTGCAATGTCACCTAAAGACATTAAAGAAGCCAGCCCAGTGGCACTGAGGGTTGAGGCGCTGGACGCCATACCTTTGCGCCACGCTGGTGACTCTTGGGAACGAGCCTGGGTCGTAGGGGGGGATTGAGTGTCCGGAGGACTGCTCTCCTCTCTGAGGGGGGAGAGGAACTAGTTGTCCCACTCGCTGATTGCCCTCTGGCGATGGCTGGAGGGCAGTACAGGTTGGGCGGCTCGACGCCAACGTCCTTACATCGGCAAGGAAGGGAGGCCGGTTGAGAACAGGAAAAGCGAGCCTGGCAGGCCTGATGATGGTCCATTCCTCCCAGGAGCGGTCCCCTGGATTCTGGATTGGGTCTCCGGGAGGGGAGAGAAGCCGGCAACCTCCTCCTGGCCCTGCTGCAGTGGAGTGGGGTGGGGAAGTCCACGGGGGAACTACCGGGGGGCGCCTAGCACAAGAGCAGCAGGACTGGAGAGAGAGTCCCTCCAATCAGAGGGCCATAGCCACCAGCCAGGGCAACTGGTGGGGGGGAAAAAAAAAAAGACATTAAAGAGGACTGGTCCCAGCACTGATCCCTGAGGCACTCTGCTGGTCACCCTCCCTTCCTCTGAGTGAACTCTGTTTACCATCACCCTTTGTCTCCGATCTCCTAACCAGTTTCTTATTCAGTTTACCACCTTTGGACCCAGTCCTAAGCTACATAGCTCGTTTACTCGTCTCTTGTTTGGAACGGTGTTAAAAGCCTTACTGAATTCTAGGTAGGCCGCATCCCTGCTTCACCCTGATCTAAATCCTTTTGTCACCCAGTCAATGAAACCTGTCAGGTTTGTTTGGCTTGTCCTCCCCCACTGTGAACTCATGCTACCTCAGGTCTTGTAACCCACTGGATTCAATGTATTCTAAAATCCTTTCCTTCAGCAGTGATTCCATTAACTTTACCACCACCGATGTCAGGCTGACTGGCCTATGATTGCCAGCCTCCTCCCTGCTACTGCTTTTGTGTAGCGGGACTACATCTGCCCTCCTCCAAACTTTTGTATTTGTTCATGATGTCTGCCTTTTCCTGGTCTCCCTCTGCACAGTACTCCCTTCCCTTTTGAACCTTACAGTCCCACCCATGCTTTTCCTCTTTTCACCTATGTACCGAAAAAAAAAAAAGTCCCCTTTCATTACCTCCTAGGCTGTTCTCTCTTCAGTTAGCGCTTCCCTGATACACCTCCCTATCCTCCTCCTTGTGTCTTATTCTTTCTGACCAAAAGTAACTAACCTTTGTCGTTTGCTTTCCCCTTGGTAGTACCCAGAGTGGCTCACGACTCACCATGACTCTATCCCCTCCGAGCAGTACCAGAAGTATGAACAGCAACACAGAATCATGGGTAAAATCTGTCAAGAGTTCGAGGCAGAGGCACCGACAGACAGCGAAGCCCAGCAGAAGACTAGATTTGAAGCTATTTTAGACCTCATGCAGCAGGTGGGTCTTTGAGATGTGCTATAACCTATGTTGAAGGGGATCACAGATGTGTGCCGGAACTTAAATTGGGGGTGTCTCGACTGAGATGGGTGCTGCAACTTACTTTGGGGATGGTTCTGGGTCTGAAACGTGATATAATCTATACTCGGGTAGGGGGTTCTGGGATTGAGAAGTATGCTGCACCCTTTAGTGTATGATGGGCCGAGGTGTATTTTGGTAACCACACTTTGGGGTAGGGGGTTCTCAGTACCATATGCTGGAACTTTAACTGGGCATGGTTCTTGGTCCTAGACATGTTCTGCAACCTCCACCAAGTGTCGTTCTTGGTTATTGTCATCAGGCTGAGACAAACTGTTCAGCTCTTCTGTGAAGAATTCCCTTGCAGAAATCCCAGCGTCAGTCCCAAAGAACTTCAATTATGTTTTTATGGTTGAGAAGCTACAGGGCCATATACTGGACAGTTGGGTAAAATTTGAGGGTACAGCTAGTCACAAGTTACAGATGGGACATGCATCTGAAGAGACGGTACTAAAGGGTCTACAGGACCTAAAGGTCAGCAGGTCCCTTTGGCTAGAAAGGAGACACCTGAGGTAGATGAGGCGGGCCCTTGCAGCTCCCATGGCAGACCTGTTTAGCGAATTCTTAGCAAAGGGCATCGTGCCGATAGGATGGATGGTGGCTAATGTGGTCCCACCCTGCACAAAAGTGAGGATAAGGAGAATCCAAGAAATTATATGTGGACAGAGGCAAGGCAGTGGATATCTTTATCTGGATTTCAGCAAGGCTTCTGATTCAGCGTTCCACAGACTGTTAGTAAAGAAGCTAGAAGACCTAGGTGTAGGAGGGCAGTTGACCAAGTGGCTAGTAAGTTGGTTGGGGTAGAGGACCCAGAAGGCAGTACTAAATGTGGGGTGCTGTCAGCAGTCACGTGACAAAGTGGCATGCCACTTAGGGTAGTACTGGAGCCAGTGCCAGACAGGATGATACTGGGGCCAGTAATGTTTCTTTCTGTTTATTTGCAATATCTGTGAGGGGAGCAAGGGCAGAAGTTTATCTCTTCGCAGATAACACCAAACTCAGTGGGAGGGTAAATGCTGAGGAGGGAATGAGGGACATGGAACGGCACCTAGAAATATTAGAGAAGTTATCTTATGCTTTGCAGCTTAAGTTCAGTACCAAAAGGTGAAAGGTTATGCACATAGGCATGGGGAACCAGAAAACTGAACATTGGATTGGGGCCAAACAGTTGGCGAGACCACTGAGGAAAGGGACTCCAGGGTCATCATAAATGATGGTCTCAAGTCAAAGGCCTAGTGTACCAAGGCATTTGGGAGAGTCAGCAGGATGTTGTGATAAGGGACTGCTGTTGCCCCTGTATGGATCTGTGGTGAAGCTGCACCAAGAATACTGTGTCTTATTCTGGGGTCCATACCTGAAAATGGATGTGGATTGGATAGACCATTGAGAGGTGAACTACAGTCATGATACAGGACCAACGGGGGAAAACATAGGAGCATATGGCTAGTCCGAATGTGTACTCTGAGGCTAGAAAGGAGAGGTATGACATGACTGAAATGTTCCAATTCCTAAAGGGTATAAAAAGGGTAGATGTTGGGGTTGTGTGGCCAGCAGCCAGGTGAGCAAGATGTGTTTTGCTTGAACTCTAGACCCAGGAGATAAAATTACCATCTTTATTTGAATAAATGCAGACTTTTTTGGCGTAACTACAACTCTTAAAATAGTATTGTACCTTGAAAAATCTACATTTCCACTTTCAGTGATGGGGAGCCAGAAAAGTGCCAGAAAAGCAGATTCAAATGATGCTGGTGTGGGGCCTTCAAACAACATGAAGCCTTGCTATATTATGACATATGCAGTTTGTCCCAGCCTTAGAACTGCTCCGGAGGTGAAAGAGTTAAAGTCCATGCCAGGCATGGAACTTGGAGCTCGAGCTCGGTTTAAAATTCTGTCTGTTGTTCTTCAAACTAAAACTGTCAGATTCTTTACTCCGCCTCACTGAACAGTCGCTCCGGAGATGCCTCCTTCTGCTCGGTTCATTTTGTCGGTTAAAGTATAAAAGTTTTCGTTTTTTTAACCGAAATTAAACCGCAACTGGTCGGTTCAAGTTCTATCTGTGGTATTGTAAGTACTAGATAGATCTTCCTGGACATAAGTCTCCACCACTCATTCACACTAGTGGGATTAGCACCGGAGGCACTAAGACCCATCGGGAGCAAACTTTTTGCTGGAGGGTCGGCGCGAGAGACGGCGCCGCCGCGAGAGACCGCAGCCAGCGAGCAGCGGCCTCGAGCGGTACGACCATCTCGGCGCATTTACCCTCCAACCGCCTCAGTTCCTTTTTCCCCGCCGGCCGAAAGGCGCTTCAGTGACGACAAGCCGCTTGAGGCCGAGTCAAACTTCAAACTAGCGCATAGTTTTCAGTTTGTTTTTTGTAACTTTATCACGATAAGTAGTATCGCTAATTTTATTCTAATATTTAATTTACTTGAAGAAGTCTCTGCCTACTGGACGGAGTCGACCATGAGCAGGTCAGGTGACGGTAGGGAGACTTCGTGAAAAGCTGTTCAGTCAGCGGGCTGGGTCCGGTCAGCCTCCTTCTCCTCAGCGGTTCCGACAACGGTCAGTCCGATGCCCGGGGATGGGCGTCCCCAGCCGGCATAAAATAACGGTCGCGATTTCGGCAACTGCTCGGCTCGAGCTCTTCTTCGCCCACAGGTCAAAAGAAGGCATCACCCGAGGTTGGCCTCTGGTGCGTTCATGCCACGACGCCGTTATCGCCAGTTGCCGTCTTCTTCTTGGGGTCGCCAACTCCGTAATCGCCGTCCTCTACATCGGAGTCCCTCCCCGCCTATAGGTAGGACTCCAGATGAGCAGTTTCATCAGTGGGCCGCTCTTATGGAGCAATGGGCTCGGAGGTAGGTTCTTCTGCCTGGCTCGGTTGCCTCGGAGGCTTTGGGCCCCTCCGGTGATCAGGTAGGGCGGTTGGACCTTCCTAGTCGCGTGGCGCCTTCTTCGGTGCCAGCAACTCCGTGCTTAGGTGTTTCCCCCCCTCACATGGCTGCTGCGCAGAGGGCCTCACCGATGCCCTTATCTCCTGGTTTTTTCCTCTAGCTTTCCAGGTTCCTGGGTTTTTCCGCGCCCGGCAGGGTCTAGCTGGCTTGTCGGCGCCTGCTTTTGGTGCTGGGTCTTGCGGCCGCCTGTCGCGCCTGCAAGGTCTCGTGGCACCGCCGTGGTGCCATTGATAGCGGTGCCGATCGTGGCGTCTGCTGGGCGCTGGGCGCGGGCGGCGTCTGCTGTGCGTTGTCGTCTCGTGTGGGCGCTGGGCGCATGGGTTACAGGTTTCGCGCGTGGCGCCTCGTGTCTCAGTCTGCTTTGCCATCTCGGCCAGCCCTTGGGGACTCTCCTGTTTTTCTGCTATTTCTCCTCTCCTAATTTTCACCTTTCCTGTCCAAACAGTCCTTTCTGGACCATCAGGAGATGATGTTGAGCCTGACCCAGACCTTGCTGGTTGATGAAGTGAGGAAACAGGATCTTTCTTGCTACAGAGCCTGTGGTCAAGGACCTGTCCTTTAAGTCTCTGTTGAAGAACCTGGGATCCAGTCTTTCTCTCCAGACTACAGACATCGATCCTGGGAAGATATTAGACTCCAGTATCTTCATGCTTCGGATATCCCTACGATTTGACTCCTCCGATCCAGCTTCCTTCGCGACGCTGTCTCAAATGGTATGGAATAATCCTACTCTTATTCCTCAGTGGCTAAATCCATTGATAAGAAGTATTCAGCTCCCAAAGATCGTCCCATTTTTGGCATCCCAAGCCTTTGTCGGATCCTATTGTAGTCCTGGCAGAGAATGACAAGGTCGTTTCTTCCTCAACTACTACAGCTCTAATTTATTAACAAAGAGTCTCGAAGATTGATACATTAGGTAAGAGAGTCTTTGCTGCCTCCACTCTAAGTATGCGTATTGCCAGTTATCAAGGCTATTTTTCTCAGTATGAGTATATCCTGTGGCACTCTATGAAAAGAATGGTTGAAGCTCTTCCAGATTCGGATTCCAAGTCAGAGCTTCTTCTGACCGTGCTATTAGAGGTATTGAGTCCAATAACCAACAGGTCAAAGCCGCCATGGACGCTCGACACTGCTTCTCGCTCAGCAGCCGCTGGGATTTGTACTGGCGCCATTCCTGGCTGCGCATTTCTGGCTTCACGAGTGATTCTCAGCAGCAGGTGATGGCGCTGCCTTTTGATGGCTCTTTTCTTTTGGCCCTCAGGTGGAGCAAGCCTTAGAGGCCACTCAGAAGACTAGATCGGCCATTGTTGGCCAGACTCTCCGCCTGCTCCCTCTCGGGGCATGTGAACAGACGCCAGTTTCATAGTCGCCAGTCCTTTCGAGGCAGAGGCAGGGAAGCTCTAAGCCAACCTGCCCAACCTCAAAAAGAAGACTGAGCAGAAAGCGCAAGGGCCTGAAGCTCTCAGCGCCTACCTTATGAGTCGTTGGCCCAAGTTCCATCCACTCTGCCCGAGGTGGAACTTTCTCCTCCGGTTGGAGGTCGTCTGATGTACTTCTACAACCAGTGGTAGTCCATAACCTCGGACAAATGGGTCCTTCGGATAATTCGCGAGGGTTATTCTCTCAATTTCTTGGAAACCCCCCCGAATTGTCCTCCCAGACGACAACCCACGTTGTCGGCCTCTCAGTCAGACCTCCTCACCGCGGAGATCCAGGGCCTTCTGAACAACAGGGCAATAGAACTGGTGCCCCCGCATCTGCGAAACACAGGGTTCTACTCCCATTACTTTCTGGTTCCAAAGAAATCTGGGGATGCGCCCATTCTAGACCTCAGAAAGTTAAACAAATTCTTCCCAGGGAGAAATTCAAGATGATTTCCTAGGTGCCCTGTTACCCTTGCTGCATCAGCACGACTGGCTGGCCTCTCTGGATATGCAGGATGCTTACCAGCATATCCCCGTCCACCCGACCCACCGCAAGTTCCTCAGGTTTGTAGCTTTGGGTCAGCATTATCAGTTCAGAGTCCTGCCCTTTGGGCTATCCTCGGCGCCGCGAGTTTTTACAAAGTGTTGCGCAGTTCTCGCGGCGCATCTCAGGAAAGTCGGACTCCGAGTGTTTCCCTACCTGGACGATTGGCTTCTAGCAAGCCTTCCGGCCAAGGGACTTTGGAAAGCGATGCAAGCGACTTCTACCTGCTCTCACGTCCATGGAGTTCTGCTGAATTTGAAAAATCTCAACTGCAACCCTCCCAGAGGCTCCTTATAGGGACGCTCTAGACACCTCTTCAGCGAAGGCTTTCCTTCCAGAGGACAGAAGACTCGACATCCTTCAATGGCCCGTTAGCATCAGGGAGAACCAATCGGTTACAGCTCTCTCGATGCAACGCATGTTGGGTCTCATGGCGCCCTCGGTCTTCACTGTCCCTCTGGCCCGACTGCACATGAGAACCACCCAGTGGATGCTGTCCACCAGTGGTCCCCGACCTCTCACCCCAGTCTTATCCCATCAAGGTGACGGAGCCCCTTCGAGGTCTCTCACCTGGTGGTCTCAAGAGAGCAATCTCCTGGAAGGATTCCTTTGCTCCCCGATCATCAGATCTCCATCACCACAGACGATCGCTAATGGGATGGGAGCTCACTGTCTCTCCTCCACACTCAAGGTGTATGGACTCAGTTCAAACTCATCTCTACATAAATGTCCTGGAGATGAGGGTCCTCTATGCAATCCGAGCTCTGAAGGATGTCCTTTGTCACAAGAACATTCTCCTTCAAACGGACAACAAAGCAGTGATGTATTACATCAACAAGCAAGGCGGTGCTCATTCTTATCCCTTTGCAGGGAAGCAATGAGGGTGTGGGAGTGGTGCTTGGGCACAAGTCTCTGATTCAAGCGGTTTATCTGCCAGGTATACAAACGACCTAGCAGATCACCTCAGCAGAACGGAGGCAGACCCTCACGAGTGGTCTCTCGATCCAGCCGTAGCTCGGTCCCTGTTCAAAGAGTGGGGGACTCCAGACCTGGACCTTTTTGCATCCCCACTCAACGCAAAACTGCCTCTCTTCTGCTCCAGAAATCCAGGGCCTGGCATTTTCTGTCAGGATGCGTTCAGGCTGCGGTGGACAAAACGCTTCTTTACGCCTCTTCCACCGCTCTCTAATCCAGAGAATACCCTCAAGTTCGAGTCTCAGGGGACCAAGATGATTCTCATTGCTCCTTCCTGGCCTCGGCAACTATGGTTTCCCTACTCAACAGTATGTTGGCAGCCTCTGAGACCTCTTCCTTGCAAATCAGTCTTTTGACTCAGGGTTTGTTGGTCCATCCCAACCTGAAATCACTTCACTTCATGCTTGGCTCCTGAAGAGATAGAAGTGAATCGGTTCAACGCCCTCGTGAGAGTCTCAGACATCCTTCTGGCTGCTCGGAAGCCAGCCACCGAAAACGTACGCCCAAATGGAAACGTTTTTCTCTGGTGTGCAAAATCCTCTTGGAATCCCTTTTCCTGTCCTCCTGGCAAGGTTCTGGAGTATCTTTGGACCTGTCAAACTTAGGTCTTCAGTACTCCACAGTTAAAGTTCACCTTAGTGCCATCTCAGCTGCTCCATGAGCCGGTTTCTTCCTTTACTCTGGCTCAGTTACCTATGGTGAAGAGATTTCTTATGGATTCTCCATACCAGACCCCTGTTAAGCGTCCAGTTGCAGCCTGGGACATTAACCTGGTGCTGGACATGCTCACTCGGAAGCCTTTCTAACCCTTAGCTACCTGTGAGCTAAAATTTCTTACCTGGAAGACTGCCTTCCTGGTGGCCATTACCTCAGCCCGCAGGGTCTCTGAGATACATGCCCTGGTTACGGACCCTCCGTATACTGTATTCCATAAAGACAAGGTAGTTCTGCTCATCCTAAATTTCTTCCCAAGGTTGTGTCAGAATTCCATCTAAACCAACCTCTGGTACTTCCCGCTTACTTCGCTAATTTCCAAAATGAAGGGAACGAGCTCTTCATTCCTTGATGTTAAGAGAGCCTTGCGGTTCTATTTAGATAGAACCAAGGATGTTCGCAAGACTCAGCAACTGTTCGCTCTTTCAGCGACACCCGCTGGGTCAACCTGTCGCTATTAGATGCATCTCTTCATGGTTAGTGGCATGCCTTCGTCATTGCTATTCCATGGCTCAAGTTAAATTAGAAGGTAGAGTGTACGCCACTCTACAGGGCGGTCCTGCATCCCTAGCGGAAATTGCAATGTTCCAATTGCAGATATATGCAACGCCGCCACCTGGAGCTCAGTGCATACTTCGTTAAGCACTATGCACTGATGTTCATGCTAGGCGCATATCTGCGATTCGGCAGAACTATCCTATGGGCTTCTATCTTAGACGCGTGAGCTCTGGCTTCCTGCCGCCCCTTTGGGGATTATCAGCTTGGTACTCTCCCACTAGTGTGAATGAGTGGTGGAGACTTATGTCAGGAAGATAGGAAAATTACGTACTACCGTGGTCTTTGATCTTCTTGACGAGTCTCCACCACTCATTCACACGCCCACCTCCATCCCCGAGCTCACGCTGTATTGGTCTTCACTCCCTCAAATCTTTAGGCCGTGAGGACTTCTTTGCTGACCCTTCTTACACGGGTCATACGGACTATCTTATGTCCGTTTTTAATGTTGGGTTTACTCTTTACGTTAGTTGCGCTGCACCTCCTTGGTAAAAAAGGTACTGAGGCGGTTGGAGGGTCGTCGCCGAGATGGTCATTACCGCTCGAGCCGCTGCTCACGGCGCCGTGTCTCGCAGCGCCGTCTCTCCGACCCTCCAGCAAAAAGTTTGCTCCCGATGGGTCTTAGTGCCTCCGGCGCTAATCCCACTAGTGTGAATGAGTGGTGGAGACTCGTCCAAGAAGATCAAGAATTACGGTAGGTACGTAATTTTCCTTTTTTACATTTAATTCTGTGTGGAACTTGTAAATATTTTCATCGGTTCGGTTTGAACCGATCAAGTTACTTATTACATTACAGTCTTTTAGAAGTGCGGTTCCGGTTCTTATCGGTTTCTAAAAAACGGATTTAATTACGTTTTTTCCACGACCCGTGACACGGTTGGGAACCAATAAGGAGTCTTGTTTACAGATGGTCGTGAACGGCAAGTTTTTGCTTGGGCTGGCACTATGCCTGAGAAACCCAAAAGAAAAACCAGGCCCACTGGGTTTCAGCACTGTGTTGTATGTGGGGAAGCCTTTGACAAGGCTGACCCCCACACCACATGTGTTTATTGTCTGGGGTTTGACCACCTCATTTCAGACTGCCAGATTTGCAAGGGTTTTCCTGCAGCTACCCTGAATAAGAGAGTTGGTAGACCTCAGGAACGGAAGCTAAAAAGTCCGCTGACCGGATGGAATAGCCCGGTTCGGTTCCAACCGAACCGGAGGGAGTGCCCTCTGACCAGGGCGATACTTCCTCGGGCCAAAGGAGAGCCGACTCTGAGGAGTCTGTTCCAACAAAGAAATCTAGAAAATCAGCAAATAGCTAAAGCAATAAAAATTGTTCAGTCACTCTCCCTGGTTCCGACCGAACCGGCATCATCAGGTAAGCGCTCGGTTCCTCCGGTTCAAGAGTATTATTTAGAGGAATTTTATGAACCAGAGGAGGGAGAAGAGGAGTATGAGGAGAGTGAATGTGGTTTTGAAAGTCTGGATGTGCCCGTTGAACCGGACATCTCTCCAGACAGACCTTCAGGAGTGTCTCCCCCAGGCTTTCTGAGTCCCTTCTCATTTCATGTTTAAAAAAAAAAAAAGTGGTTGAAACCCTCCAGCTCCCTATGGAGGAAGCTGTGGATGATCAAGAGGAGCCTGATTTTGTAGAAATGATGGATATCCCAGAGTCTAGGAGACTGTCTATTCCTCTGCATAAATCTTTTGAAATAGACAGTAAAGTTTTTAAAAGCTCCTCACACCATACCTCCTGTTGATAAAAGAGTGGACAAAAGGTATGCTTTATCAGGCTCTGATACGGAGTTCCTTACACAACAATGCAGCCACATGGGGGTGGTGCAGGCTGCAGCCTATGACAAGGCAAATGTTCCCGTAGCCTCTCACCCCCCTGACAAGGACTCCAGAAAGATAGATGCCATGGCAAAGAAACAGTACATGGCAGCTTCCTTAGGACTCAGACAGGCTAATTATATGGCTTATGTTGCTAGATATCAAAAATTCAGATGGGATACTGTTTTAGCTCTAGCAAAGCAGGTTCCTGGCCAGCTGACAAAAGAGCTGGACCAGGTGGCCGCTGATGGTATTGAGGCATCCAAGGTGCAATTCCATGCTGCAGTGGACTCTAATGATGTTTCATCCAGAGTCATGGCTACATCTTGGCTCCTCAGAGAATGGCTTGGCTCAGGATACTAGCCTGTCACAGGATACCCAGACTAAGGCCATGGATTTCCTGTTGTGGGCAACTCTCTGTTTTAGGAGCAAACAGAGAATTACATGAAGAAAATGGATGAATATAGGACCACCTGTAGGAGTGCACAGGCCAAGGAAAGGCAAGTCACTCCCCAGAGGCAGTCCCCCAGGGGCAGGGGTAGGCCTTTTCATAGGCCTTTTTACCAAGCCCAGGCTTCCTCTTCAGCTTTTGCAGAAGGGGCTGTTTAGAGGGAGAGGCAGACGGGGTGCAGGCAGGCCTGCTTCCACCCCTCAGCCTAAAGCCCCTGCCAAACAGGCACCCTGATGGGGCGCCCAGGGCCGATTCTCCACTACCTGTAGGGGGCAGGCTGGCTTACTTTGTCCAGGACTCTAACGTCAGACAAGTGGGTCCTGGAAGTAGTAGGCCAGGGACTGCTTCTCAGCTTCAAAAAATTTCCAAAGATGAGAATCAGATCTTTTCCACCTGCAAATTCTTCAGAGGCTCTTGCCCTGGAGGCAGAACTCTCTACCGTCCTGGCTCTCAGAGCTGTGGAAAGGGTTTCACCCCTACCTTATCCCAAAAAAGACAGGAGAATGGCGGCCCATCCTGGATCTCGGGTATCTAAACAAGCACCTTTTAAAACCAAAATTCAAAATGGTGACTCTGGGAATTATTTTACCCTCTTTAAGGCCAGGGGACTGGCTAGTGTCCCTGGACTTCAAGGATGCCTATTATCATGTTCTCATCAGAAGCGCCCATCGAAAGTACCTCAGATTCGAACTGCCCTCAGGTCATTACCAGTTCAGAGCAATGCCCTTCGGCCTTATATCTGCCCCAAGGATATTCGCAAAATGCCTGGCAGTAGCAGTTGCCCACTTAAGAAGGCAAAAAAAAAAAAAAATTGCCATCTTTCCTTACTTGGACGACTGGCTCATAGTAGGCCAGTCCCTAGACCAAGTCAGGTTACACCTTCAAGTAACTCAGCAACTGCTAACTTCTCTAGGTTTCCTTCTCAATCTTCCAAAGTCAGTTCTAGAGCCTGTCCAGCTTCTCACCTTCATAGGTGCAGAACTGAACACAAAAGAAGCCAGAGCCTTCCTTCACCTAGAAAGGGCAAGTACCCTGATTTCTCTGGCTTCCTCCTTCACCCTGCAGGTCTCTCGACCAGCAAGGCACTTTCTACAGCTCCTGGGACATATGGCTGCTTCGACAGCAGTAGTGCAGGGAGCCAGATTTCAGATGAGGGACATGCAGTTCCATTTGAGAGCCTTTTTGGTCTCAAAGAAAGGACCCTCTAACCAAATTAATTCCAGTGACTCGAACCCTGATCCAGGCCTTTCAGTGGTGGCAGGACCAGGGCAATTTGAGACGGGTCCCTTTACTCCTCAGTCTCACTCCTTAATCCTTACTATAGATGCATCCCTATTGGGGTGGGGAGCTCACATGGGCGACCTCACCACCCAGGGATTGTGGTCCGCTCAGGAATCTCTGCTCCACATCAATCTGTTGGAACTCAGAGCAGTTTTTCTACCACTTCAAGCTTTTTTCCAAATCTGTTCAGAACAAGGTTATTCAAGTCAGAACAGACAACACCACCACAATGTGGTACATCAACAAGCAAGGGGACACTCTGTCTACGGCCTTGTGCACCGAAGCAATGAAGTTGTGGTCTCTGTCTTACTCCCTGAACACCTCCCTTGTAGCAGTTCACCTCCCAGGCAAGGGCAATGTCCTGGCAGATGCTCAGCAGGATTTCCCAAGGCCATCACTTAATGGGCTCTGGATCCTTGTTCTGGAGGTGATTTGCCAGATGGGCACACCCCAGATAGATCTTTTGCAGCCCCAGACAATCACCAACTTCCCTTTGTTGCAGGCCCCCAGTGTTGGACTCAGTCCCCTGGATGCCTTCCTTTTCAGTTGGGAAGGAAGTTTTCATGCCTTTCCACCCTTCCCTCTCTGTTCAAAGTGCTAGTCAAAATCAGGTCTCAATCCTGCAAGATGATTCTGATTGCTCCAGACTGGGCCAGACAGCCCTGGTACCCACTCCTTATGTCCTTAGCAGTCCACCGTCCCCTGTGTCTTCCCAGGAATCACAATCTGTTATCCTGTGCTCAGGGGAGGGTTTGGTACCCGAACCTCAAATCTCTCAACCTCAAGGCCTGGCTCTTGAAGAGTTAGAGTTTGCTGACCTACACCTTTCCCAAGGTGTATTGGATATTCGGAAGGTTTCTAAGAAGCCTTCCACCAGGGCTACTTATAATTCCAAATGGAAGAGATTTTCCATATGGTGCTCTGGGAAGAATGTTTCCCCAGAATCTGCTGACTTACCCACAGTCCTGGATTATATGGTTCATTTAAATACTTTAGGGCTGAGACCAGCTACCCTAAAGTGCACTTGGCAGCCGTGGTCTGCCTTCTTGTCAGCAGGTAAGCCTCTCTCTTTCAGCTCATCCTGTATTCTCCAGTTTTCAAAGGGTTGCTTCACACCAACCCCCCATTCAGGGATCCTCCCCTGCCTGGGATCTTAATATTGAATTGCCCAGCTTATGCAACCCCCTTTTGAGCCCTTGTCTTCAGCAGAGCTCAAGTACTTGACTTGGAAAACTGTGTTTTTGGTAGCCATCACTTCTGCCAGGCGCATAAGTGAGTTACAAGCATTGTCAGTGGAGCCTGATTTTATCTCCTTTCACAGAGATAAGGTAGTCTTCAGGACTAACCGAAAGTTCTTGCCTAAGGTGGTTTCAGATTTCCACCATCAATCTATATCTCTCCCTGTGTACTTCACTGACCGTTCCTCTTCTGGTGAGAGGAGACTGCACAGTTTAGATGTCAAAAGATCACTTAGCTACTACATAGATCGTACCAAAGGTCACAGGTTTAACTCCCTCCAACTGTTCCTCACTTATGGTGAGGTTGGCAAAGGGAAACCTGCCACTAAAAGATCCATTGCCTGGTGGATCGTCTCTTGTATCCAATTCTGCTATGAAAATCTGGGTAAAGTTCCTCCCTCAGGCCTGAGGGCTCACTCCACCAGAGGTACAGCTGCGTCTCTGGCTGCTGCCAGGGACATCCCTGTCCTAGAGATATGTCAAGCAGCTACCTGGAAAACGGTGCACACTTTTACTAAGCATTACTCCTTGGACATCCAGGCTAGGAGTGATGCTCATTTTGGCACAGCTGTGCTTCAGAGCCTATTTCCTAAGTAGGTTCTGTCCCTCCTCCATGGAGGTACTGCTGTGTAGTCTGCATATGTCATAATATAGCAAGACTTCATGTTGTTTGAAGAAAAAATTACTCACCTTAGTAATGTTGTTTCTTCTAATGGAGTCTTGCTATATTATGACCTCCCCTGCCTGCCCCTCTCAGAACCTTACTCTTGGTGATGTGGGTGGGCAGGGCAGCGTTGGCACTTTTTAGATGCCCACCTTGTTTTTCACCCCTCTTTTTGGGGTGATCTTTGTTGTGTTTGTCATTTTTTGGGTCTCCTGACTTGAGTCTTCATTGTGGCACCAAAAAATGTGTTTATTTAATTAAGTAGCCAGTTGGCTAGTGTAGGTTTACAGCTTCCACACAGAGTCTTAGTGAGTTTTTGCTCGAAAAGATCTGACAGTTTTAGTTTGAAGAACAACAGATAGAATTTTCAACCGAGCTCGAGCTCTAAGTTCCATGCCTGGCATGGACTTTAACTCTTTCACCTCTGGAGCAGTTCTAAGGCTGGGACAAACTGCATATGTCATAATATAGCAAGACTCCATTAGAAGAAACAACGTTACTAAGGTGAGTAATTTTTTCTTCTAAACCGCCAGCATGTCAACAGCAGTGCCATACTGCATAAGTCTCCGCAGACACAGAATTGCTCTGGAGAGCCATCACCCAGTTTACGCAGACAGTATAGAGACTAGACAAAAAGCTGAACATACAAAATGACAAAGTAGTGGTGAGGGATCAAAGACCTTGCTGTGGTCAGCCCAGTCACTGAAAATGGCAGAACAGCTGGGAGAGCATTTGCCACGGCAGGTGCTGTGGTGAAAGAGTAATGGCTGGTCCACAGCCATTTGGAATATGTGTCAAGATCGGCAAGTATAAGACAGTTGGGGGTCCCGGAGTGATTGGAGTAGGGGGACCTGAACACTTTTCTCAAGAGATGGTTTCTGGAAGCAGTTGGCCTTGGCGGTGTGGTTCCTGTTGTGAAAGCTTTTAGGATTACACCTCAAAAAGCTGCAGCACAGGAAGAGGGGCCTTGTACCATACTTTTAACAACTACGACTTCTGTTATGAGAAACCAGGTTTTGTTGGCAGCTCGAGATGCATCGTCCCCGATTATTCATATGCTACTCAGCTATGTCGTAAGGCTTTTGAAGTAGTTGCATCAAAACTGAAAGCGCCTGGCATAAGTATGCAGAATATAATTTCCCGCACACCTGCAGTTTACCCTGCAGGATAAGCCACACAGATTTGCAGACATCAGGGCAGCCAGTGAGTTTGCAGCTAAACTCCAGTCAAGATGAGGAATCTGAATTGGATCATACAGTGGGAGAATCCGAGCATAAAGTAAGACTTACTAACTGTACATATGGACTCTGGCGAAGGTATGTG
Organism: Neoceratodus forsteri; assembly: GCA_016271365.2. Lineage (NCBI taxonomy): Eukaryota > Metazoa > Chordata > Ceratodontiformes > Ceratodontidae > Neoceratodus > Neoceratodus forsteri. Next base: position 73,999,065 of record CM028133.1, on the reverse strand, counting down.
AACTGAGTTCAGACACAAGCATGGAACAACGGGACTGAGTTAGGTTTCTTCGCTGAGGGACTTCCTGGACTAAGTCTCCATCACTCATTCACACTATTGGGATAGCACTGGAGGCGCTAGGACCAAGCAGGAGCCAACATTTTTCAGAAGGGTCGGCGCCGAGACAGGACCATGCATGCATGGCACCGTGAGACTAGCTCACGCCTGTGTAGGCTGTCTTGGCGTCAACCTTCCAACCGCCTCAGTTCCTTTTCTCCCGCCTTCAACTGCGCTTGTGTGTCAACATCACTCGTCTGCCGGAGTCAAAGTTTTCGTCTCTACGGCAGCAGCTTTTAGTGTTTAATTTAACATTTTAGTAGTATTAATTTCTTGTTTTACAAACAAGAAAAGAAGATTATGAAGAAGAAAAATAAATTCTCATCTGCCATCAATGGAGTCATCCTTAGACAGTAGCGGTGACGGTAGGAAGACTTTGTTTGAAAGTTGTTATGGCAGAGGGCTGTGTCCGGTCCGCCATCCTTTGATAAACGGGGGTCATCTGACTATGGACAGTCCTGTGCTCGGGGGAGAGGCTGTCCACTGAAGCTTGAAATTAGCGGTTCCGGGGATCCGGCTCCACTTAACCTCAAGCTCTTCTTCCTCATCGGGGGAAGAAGACTCTGTGCTGCTTGAGGTTGCCCTCTGGTACATCTGCACGAGGATTGTTAGTCGGGAGGGGTGATAAGCCTGAACCGACTTTGGTAGGTTCCCCTTGGCCCCGCTTCTAATGGCCACATTCTTCTACTCCAGACTCCATCTCTGTCCTTATTGGAGCTCCGGTGAGCAGTTTCACCTCTGGGCCACTCCTGCGGAGCAGGGGGTTCGACTTCTGTCCAGTCTTCCTGGCCAATGTTCCTGATTTCAGGGCCTCCGGGCCTCGGAGCCACTTGACCGGGGCCAGGTCGATGGGATCAGGATGAGCGTGATGCCCTCTTGGTGCCCTTCGCCATCATGTCGACCCCTCGTGCCTACCCCCTTCTCTGTTTCCATGCAGGGGCCGGCACAGGCACCACCTTTTACCTTCTCCCCTTCTCCTCTTCTTCTCCGGATTCTCCATTGGCATTTCCATGGTGGTGTTTGTCCTGGCGCTGTGCTCGACGCCATTGGTGATGCCCCAGGTCTGGCGCTGTGGCTACTGGTTTTGGCGTCTGTGCCGTAGGTGGCTCCGCTGGTGTTTGGGTCAGCGCCATGGCTCGGCTCCATTGCTCTGTGCGGCTCGGCAGTTGCTGTTGGTGCCGTTGGCTGCTGGCGCCATTGGTGGTGCTGCAGGTGTCTCACAACGCTGCGGATGCCTATGGGTGGTACCGGGCACCCACGGGTGCTGCGGGCGGACCTGCATGCACCCGTGGGTGTCATGAGTACCATGGGTGCCAGGGTACCCACGGGTACCGGGTGTCACCCAGGTTGGCATAGGCACTGCTTGGTGCCCGCCTGTGCCACGAGTGATGCTGGTGCTGCAGGGGTTGCCAGTTGGTGCTGTCCAGCAGAACTAGTGACGGATTTCCTTCTGCAGACCTCTTCTTCTGTGGAACTTGTGGCAAGATGTTTTCCACAGAATGAAGTCCTGTTCTGCTGATTTATTTTTCCACCTATCTTAGTGAGTGGTGGTCTGCATGGGATCTTGACATCCAACAGTTTTCCGCTGATGGAACTCTTCTGTACTGTTCTGCCAGCGGAATCTCTCATTCTGCTCTGCACTTTCTCGGCTCCCTATGTGGTGCCGAGCTCCTCAACATCCTTCCTGGTGGCGGAGTCTCTAGTGGCTCTGATCTAGACCTCCCTTAGGGGTCCTTCTGGGGTAGAAGTGCATGTAGATGAGTCTGTTCCTGTCCTTCTGGTCAGTGATACAGCGGATGACTCATTTTATATACTGAAGGGCAAGCTCTCTCTATCATCAGAGTCCGTGATGGACGATCTTTTCAGTAGTTACTCAGTGATGGGGTCCACCACAGTATTCAGACTGCATCTGTGGACCATACTCCTCTACATCTAGACTCTTTCAGTCGTCAAGACAATTGACTCTGTGGAACATTCTAATTCAATGGTCGGGAGCCACACAGACTCTTCCGCTCCTTTGATAGGGGTATATAGCCCCCTTCTGATACTGCCCCTTCGGTGGCTTCTTCGGCACAGGTGGTTAACATCTCTTAAGCTGTGATTATTAGTCCGGTCTCGATTTCAGTTATGGACGCTCAGGCTCCTCCTGCCCCTAAGAGGGATGACATCTTTGTCATTTTTGTATCAGGCGTCCGTGAGATAGCAGCCTGAAACCTTGTCTGGCCGGACTATTGGTGTATGATTCACAGCACAGGACCCAGCCGAAAATTACCCAATACCATACTTTTGGATCTGGTCAGGTTCCGCTTTAGCCCCTGAGGCGGTCGTCTCTAAACTACGGTAAAGAGTACCTGACTTCTTCTACCCCTAGGAGGAGTCCGATCCAGCGGAGGTATGAGTCATCTCTTTTCTCCAAGAGAGATTTCTTTTATTCTAAGATTTTCTAGACCTAGCCGACTGGCCGGTCTGTTGGCCCCCTTTAATCAGGCTTTCTTCTCTTGATCAGAGCCTCGCAGCAACATAAGTGACTCTTAAGCGACTCGGAACTTAGGTTCCTACTTCCTTGCTTGATTCAGCTTAACAGATGACATGCCTCTTTCTTGACCATAGGTCAAGTAGGTCTTTTTCTGAGATGGCTTCTCAAATATTCACACCTTCTGTTCCTGCGCACTGGTTCCGTGCCAGTCGCACACGAAGCTATCCTCTCCGAGTGCGTGACGGGAGTTGTGATGTTTTTCAGCAAAGCAAACTAGAGTCCTTCCTGCTTCCTTCAGGGAGGCTGGAGTGAGTAGTGCCTCACCGCATTGAGTCACTTCTGCTGCTATTCAGTCACTTTCAACGAATGGGTTAGCCCTAACTTGGTCCTGCTGCATCCCTCCTCAGCGCACATCTACCTCTATTTGCCTTAGAAATCCAGCCCCTGTTTTTTTCTGTCAATGTTTTTTCCGCAGTGGACACGTCCTCCTGTTCACTTTTCCTTTCTTCCCTGAGTTCGGACACTGCTACTACAGTTGTACACATAGGGGCAGGATGATTCCTTTTTGGAATATGCAGTGGGTAGGATCTGGTTCTACTAGACCACCACAAGAGGCTTGTAAGTCGTGCTTGGCCTTCCATCAGGAAGGTTTCAGTGACTAAGTGGAAACCATTCTCCTTGATAAGCTAACTCCACCTGGACCTTCTTTTGCTCACCAAGTAAGGGGTTCAAGTGCTCCTGGACCTGTTGTTTGTAGGTCAGCCATATTTGGTAGTGGGGAATTTCCATTTGCGCTTTTCGGTCTACCCTGAACCAGTAGACTTTACCTCTGGCTCTCTCAGTTCCTGAGGTCCTTTTACATCAGATTAGTACATGTCTTTGACACTATTAATTTTGGTCCTGTACCAAATTGTGAGTCCAGGTTCTCGCCGCTCTCCATGAGTGGTTGCAGCTTCCTGGCAGAGTTTCATTTTGTGTCCATTGCAGTCGTCTGCAAAGTGGTGAGTTACAACTCAAGCGCTTATCTCATAAGCACTATATTCTAGATGCTCTTTCCAAGACAGCTCATTTTATTAGCAGGACAGACCTTGACCGTTCTTTCTGAGTGAACCCTGTCTCCCCCACCCTACTCAGGGTTGTTGATTTTAGCTCAGTACTCTCCCAATAGTGTGAATGAGTGATGGAGACTTAGTCCAGGAAGATATGGAAATTACGTACCCCCCCTTTTTTTTTTTTTACTTTCAATTTTTCCCTCCTGCTAGCCCTTCATCTCCGACCCTTCGGAGGCACCTGGGGGGGTCATCCATCTGTCAACCACACAACCCACCACCAGCCTTGCACCCCCTGGAGTCACAGGCATACCCTCGAAGGGAAATGAGGTGGGGGGCCCGTACAACTTGGCTACACTTACTTTATTTCGGCCAGGCAAGGCGCGCCTGGGTGGGTGGTGATACATCGAGGGCACGCTTCTGGTGCTTCGCCTTTCCGCCGATAAAAGGCTGATTTCCATTTTTTTTTCACCCTTGGCGTGGTGTGCGCCTGACGCCCACCACATGTCACAGCCGACCCCCGAGAACAGGGCTTGCTGTACCGAGCCTGCTCGGGTCAGGCAAGCTGCAGGTATTGGCCCCTCCTCCGGAGAAGGCGAGCCGTTGTGGGGCGCTCAAGCCATTCTCCCCCTGGCCGGCCCTCCAGTGACCCGAGTCCGCTCCTGAACCCGGGTCACCAGCGTCACAAGCGGAAATCCAACCACTGCGCTGGTGGGCCAGCCCAGAAATTACATACTTACCGTTAATTGTTGATCTTCTTGGACAGTCTCCATCACTCATTCACACGCCAACCCCTGGGCTCACTCATTTTCTTTCCTGATCTTCATGGTCGTATGGTTCAGGCTGTGAAGACATTGTTCTTTAACCCTTCTTGCAAGGGCAATCTGGGCCCTCTCAGGCCAAGTTATTTTCATTAGTTGCGCTGCATCTCCTCCGTCGAAAAGGTACTGAGGCGGTTGGCGGGTCGACGCCGAGATAGCCTACACAGGCGCAAACTAGTCTCGCGGTGCCACGCATGTGTGGTCCTGTCTCGGCGCTGACCCTTCTGAAAAAAGTTGGCTCCTGCTTGGTCCTAGTGCCTCCAGCGCTATCCCAGTAGTGTGAATGAGTAATGGAGACTGTCCAAGAAGATTAACAATTACGGTAAGTACGTAATTTCCATTTCTTCACTCCCTTTTATTTAAAATGTACTTTTGGTATTGCAGCTTGAGGTTTTTTGGAAGAGACGACTCAGAGGGATACTTGGCAGTAGAGACTTTTAACATACTGACGATCACAAATGTGCAGTCCTAATATATAAAGTTTTATTCTATATTGCAAATGCTTTTGAATGTTGTTTTCGGTCTTGTTTCAATGGTGGCTGGAATGGAGTGAATAGATATGGCAGAGCTCTTACACATGTCGGATTTCCATGCTGGTGGTGTTCAGTGGTTTAAACCCCCTCCACCTGGAGGCGTGGTAATCTGGTTAGCCGAGGGGAGCGCAGATCCCCAAAATCCTTTGTTTTAAACATTGAGACATCTGACCATGATAGTTAATTTGCCCTAATGAGACCCAGCATTAGTAAACACTGGGTTTGTTTCAGTTACCACATTGAAGCCTAAGGCACGAATACAGTCAGCTTTATGCTTTGTGTTTGCAAGATCTGTTTAGATGTTTATATTCCCAAGGTGGTCTTATGTCTTGGTTCTGGGGTTGCATGGAAAACCGCAAAACTCACTGTAGAACCTACTTAGAATATGCACACATAGTCGGTGGACATGTGCTTTCTGTTAGAGTATATTTCTATATTCTGTTATATTCCTAAAAGAACACTAGACTGTAATATGGTTACAGTATGAGAGTTCTAATGTCTACATTTAATGTTCATATCACACACAGTTGTATTCAGAAATGATACAGTAAGTTCTGCATTGACATATAGTGAATTTTATTATGCTGTGTAATGTCATTTCTTGGTTGCATTTATATGTATGTACATTGCTATAAAATCAGTAAACACAAAATTAAAAGGGGGGGGGAGAGTAGGTTTGCAGGCCCTGTTACAGCAACACGAGGGATCAATGTCTAAGGGTCACAGTTATAAACTGGTGAGGGTGTTGGGGTGGGGGTGATGGGAGATTAAAGACGGACATGAGGAAGTACTTCTTAACTGTGAGTGTGGTTGTGGGTGGAACTGCTTGCCTGGGGGGAGATGGTGCTGAGACGGTGATTGGTTTCGAAAAAGGGTGGGGCTGCTGCAAGTGGTTGGTGAGAGCAGACGCTGGGGGGATTATGCTGAACTGCCGCTAGGGCACTCTGCCTGGGCTAAACCGGTGATGTGTTGAAGCGGCCCAGGTAGGAACTGGATTGAAGCTTCCCAGGTGGGAACTGGGTTGAAGCCGCCCAGGTAGGAACTAGGTTGAAGCTGCCCAGGTAAGAAGTGGGTGGAAGCAGCCAAGGTAGGAACTGTGTTGAAGCCACCCAGGTAGGAATGGGGCAGACAAGATCGACCACAAGTCTTCTGCCAGCACCTTTCTATATTTCTACACACCGGTGAGCTTATCATCTGTAGTAGACAAGCTACTAGAATCACTTATAAAGGAATTGATAGTTAATTTCCTAGAAGAAAACAGGTTTATGGACAGGATCCAACATGGGTTCATGAGAGGCAGGGCAGGTCATGTCCAACAAATTTAGATTTTTTTTTTTCCCAGTTTAGGGCCACACATAAGTGACAGCGGTCATAAGTGATATATGGGTGGGGTTACAGGGAAAAGTGTGTCTATATTTGCAGACTACACAAAAGTTTGTGGGAGACTGTATAGTGAGGAGGGAATTAGCAGCATGAAGAAGGATTTAAAGAGGCTGGAGAAGTGGTGTAGTATTTGGCAACTGAAATTCAGTGCCAGGGAATGTAGAGTAATGCTCAGGTAGTAGACGTGTATACTGATTATTGCATTAATGGGGTAAGGGTAGAGCACTCAAAGTAGGAAAGTGACATGGAGGGGTAATTAACAGGAGTCTAAAAACCTCATCCAAAAGCAGTAAATGATATGGGTAGACAAACAGGATGTTAGTGTACGTAAGGAGGGGCTTCTGCAGTCGTGGGAGGTAGGTAATGCTACTACTGTGTAGGTTACCAGTTCAGTTATACCAAGAGTCTTGTCTGCAGTTCAGTAGCCAGCATCTGTGGAAGGACAGGGATAGGTTGGAAACCATGCTGCGATGGGTGGCGAAAATAATCCAGGGGCAGCAGGGTAGGTCCCCTGAAGAGAGACTGGAAGGTTTCTGTTCTCTGGAGGAGGGGGGGATATTAAATAAAATATATGGAGTAATAAAAAGTACAGTTACGTAAGAATGTGCTGTAACAGTAGATCTTCGAGAGGAGCTCTTGCAGCAGACTATAACCTTCCAGATGGCCCTAGTGCCTGCGGCATAGTCCTGAAGGTTATAGCCTACTGCAAGAGCTCCCACTCGAAGTAAGATGAGTTGGTGCCAGTTTGCTTTTTGTGAGTTTTAAGAGTGCCCGTATTTATTTTTAAAATAGTAAGTCGTCAGACACGTGACGCAATGTTGGTGTCATTCAGCTACTTTGACATTTGGCTCACATTGATGGCAGCGGGAGCTCATCCTGAGACAGTGTTAAACTGTAACTTTTCAGGACTTCTTAGCACAATAGCATCTGGATTTGGGAGAAAGTATTGTACAGTATGTGTCCGGGAGAAAGTGTACTGTGAACAACACCCAGGAGCTGACAGTTTTTTTTCTGTTTCGGCTTTAATGGACCGTGTGGCTAGGAAGGTGATGCCGGAGACAGTGAAGTAAAAAGGCTGAATCATGGCAGTTTTGAGTGAATTAATATGAGCAGCTGAAATTGGGAACTGGGTATCTTACTTCGAGAGGGCTCTTGCAGTAGGTAATTACATATAGGACTGACGCTGGCCGGCGGCAGGACCCCACGGGAAAATTTCTAGCTAGCAGGCCCTGGCGAAGGACCACCCCCACATCAGGTGACCGGCGTCATACAGCGTCATTATAAAGGGGCGGTCCTGGACGCCCGCCTTCCAGTTCTTTGCCACCGTTGGCTCGTGCAGCGCCTCGCGGTAAAGTTCGTGCTTCGTCAGCCCTACCTTTCATCGGTTTTTACCGAAAAATAGTTATTCTTCAATCAGTCGTCGGGTACATCGTCAGTGTATGTCGTCCCCTACACCCTCCGAGCACAAAAACAAGTGTGACTCGAGCGGCGCCCAACTGCCACACAAGGACGGCCATTCCTCGTGCCTTTCTGCAAGGCCCCGATCACCCGGTCGAGAAGCCAGCATTGCCTCAACTTCAACGCGGCTACCCATAAACGGCGCCAACAATCCCTGGAAGCCCATCTCCTCAAGAAAAAGATGTCTTCTATGGAAAAGGAGTTGAAAAAGTTGAGGCAGGCGCCTACTTCCCCGAAGGACATCGGAAAAGAAGGACAAGGAGAGGCACCGGAGAAGTCCTCCTCTCGCGTCTCACTGAGAGCGGCTGAGAAGAGTAAGCGTCCCCCTGGGGACTGGCCGACGGCTGCCTCCAGGTTTTGAGGAGGCGCCGCCCGCCTGGCCTGGCCTGGCCTTGCGGGTGCCTCCGGGCGATTGGAGGCCTCCGCCTGGTTCGGCCGCAGGCTTGCAGCCTCACTGGCGGCACTTTAAGTCGGACGCCGGCTCCTCCGACGTCCGGCATGGAGAGGGTCGATAAGACCCGACCCTTCAGGCGGCACACGACCTCTACCCCGGACGACCGATCCTTCCTCGGCCCGCCTCCGGTGAGGGCCCCCGTAGTCGGATGCTGGCTCCTCTGGCGCCCGCCTGAACTCGCCTCTGCCGCACATCGGCTCTCCCATGTTGCGGAACTGCGACAGCAGCCCTCCCGTCCGTTGTAGCCGGTTCCCGCAGCCTTGCTGCCGCCTGGGAGCCTGAGTCACCCCAGCCTGACCCCAGGATTTCTCCTCCATCCCCGACGATGTGGGGATCTTCTCCTCCGCCGGAACCGGATCTGACGCCGCCCCGGACGCCGCCCTGACGCTGGTACCTCTGCCAGTACCTCCGGGCGCGCACCGATGCCGTTCTACCGCCCAAGAGACATCCAGCTTCCGGATGTTCCTCCGTCGGGCCCTCCGCCTTCGGGCCCCTAATGTGACCCGCCCGTGAGGCCGCCGACCGGGCCGTCTGCTCCGGCAGCCCCCCTGGCTCCCGAGTACCCGCCGTCTTATCCGACGCTGACGTACCCGGGACCACAGTATCCAGCGGCGCAGTACCCGACGCTGGTCTTTCCGACGCCGCAACACCCAATGCCGGGTTTCCCGCCGCTGGGTTTCGGATACTTGCCTTACGGGTACAACCCGTACACTTTTCCCCCCTCCTCTTCCACCTCCACCGCCCCCATGCCCGCCGGTGGATCTGCAGGAGACTCTTGCCTCCTGGTGGGCCGAGGCCAAGGCTCAACTCACCAGGGAGGTAGAGAGCCGCCTTACGACGACGGTGCCGCCGTCGGCTCCCGTACATCCGAGGCGGCGCACTCCCTCGCCACCTCCGGACTCCAGAGCTCTTCCCTCTGGGTCCAGAGAGGGGCAGGACACGCGTTCACAGGTACCACCCAAGGAACCCGTTCCTCCCCTGAGTCGAGTAAGGGAGTCTTATTCTTCTTCCTCTTCTTCTTCCCTCTCGGATTCCTCGGACTCTTCCGAGGGATGCTCCGAGAGAGACAACGAGCCCCGTTCTCTGTCTAAGTCCCGGCCGAGGACCCCTCCGAAGTCTCCTCCGGAGGATCCATCTTTCATGGAGTTGCTTAGAAAAATCCAGGAAGTACACCAGTGGCACTCTTTGAAACCAGATCCTCAGCGACTTAAACTCGCCAAACGTCTGGATCTGCCCGTGACAGCTCCAACATTAATGCCACCCTGGATTGAGCCTCGCGACGACCTTGTTACCACGATTTGGAAACAACCATCGGCGTTAGCCCCACTTCCCAGGAAGTCAAACAGGCTATACCAGGCTCCTGAAGGTGTGGACTACCTAGACTCTCATCTCGGGCCGACTCGGTCGTGATTAGCCGCTCTCATGGCGGTCGGCACATCCAAACATCTGAGCTCATCTCCTCCTGATAAGGAATCCCTTCTGGACCAGTATGAAAGAAAGATCTACGCCTCCTCCACACTGGGAATTCGGGCCCTGAATTACGTCGCCCACATGGGGGATTACCAGAAGGCTATCCTTACCCAGGTGGAATCCAAGCTGGACTCCTTACCTGACTCCCAGGTCAAACAGGAGTTAGCCGCCCTCGTCCGTTCTGCTCATTCGGCCAGTCGCCACATTTTACAGGCGACATACGATGCAGTGGACACTGCCGGGCGGAGTTCCACTTTCGCCGTGGGTCTACGGTGTCATGCCTGGCTCCGCGTGTCAGGTTTGGTCCCGGAGGTGCAATCCGCTATTCAGGAAGCACCTTTCTGGGGGTCAGTGCTTTTCAGGGGTGATGTCAAGGACATCATCACCAACTTGCAGGAGAAGGGGACGGCTCTGAAATCGGTGGATTCCATGTACCATCCCCAGTAACAGCAGCGCCATCCCTTTCGCAGACGGATTCTGCCAAAGGCGAGAAACCACAGGAAGGTGGGCCACCAAGCGTCGGGCCCCGCAGCTGCTTAAGCCCCGCCGCCCAAAAAGCAGCGGGTGCTTCAGCTGCGGCGCTGCCCCACACCACCTGACTTCTTTCCTCTCCCACCGCCTCTGGAGTTCCCAGAGGAACTGGTAGGAGGGAGGTTTTCCCTCCACCTTCCGGGATGGGAGAGGATAACCACGGATTCTTGGGTGCTCCAGCTTATAGCGGAAGGGCATTCCATAGAGTTTCTTCAGAAACCACCCCGCCACCCACCTCTGAAGTCTGCCTATTCAAGGGAACACCTTCCTTTGATCCAGGAAGAAATCTCGGCCCTTCTCTCGAAGCAAGCGATAGAGCCCGTCCCCCTGCATCTTCAGGGGACGGGTTACTATTCCCATTTCTTCCTGGTCCCAAAGAAGACTGGAACTCTCAGACCGATTCTAGATCTCAGTTCCCTGAATCTTTATGTAGAATACAAAAGGTTCAGGATGCTCTCTCTGCAGAGCCTTCTGCCCCTCCTTCGGCCGGGTCAATGGCTTTGGGCACTGGATATGCAGGATGCCTATCTGCACATTCCCATTCACCTTTCTCACCGCAGGTATCTTCGTTTTGCGTTTCAGGGGGACCACTACCAATTCAAGGCGCTCCCCTTTGGTCTATCCTCGGCCCCCCGAGTCTTTACCAAATGCCTAGCTGTGGTAGCGGCCCACCTGCGTACAATGGGAGTACAGGTGTTCCCTTACCTGGACGATTGGCTCCTGGCGGCCTCATCCAGGGAGGAACTCCTGTTTTCTCTCCCTCACCCAGCAGGTTTTCACCTGCCTGGGTATTACCATCAACCATTCCAAGTCTCATCTGGATCCTTCCCAGAGACTACAGTTCATCGGGGCCATCCTCAATACAACTGTCAGCAGGGCCTTCCTGCCTCCGGACAGGGCGGCCCCTCTTCAATCCCAGATTTCCCTGCTGTCAGAACGCAGGAGGGTCTCTGCGAGATTGGTCCTCCGTCTTCTGGGGCTCATGGCGGCTGCCATTGCGACGGTCCCCCGAGCTCGACTCCACATGAGGATCTCTCAGTGGACTCTTCGCTCTCAGTGGGATCAACTTGTGGACAACCTAGATCAATTAGTTCTGATCTTATCGCCGATGGTGCGAGAACTGCAGTGGTGGATGGTTCGAGAGAACCTGTTTCGGGGGGTCCCCTTCTTTCATCCTCCCCCCTCCTAGACTCTGACTACAGATGCGTCAGGCGTAGGTTGAGGAGCCCATCTCGGACCTCATCGGACCCAGGGCTCCTGGTCCAGGCTGGAACAAGCTCTCCACATCAATGTGCTCGAGCTTCGGGCCGTGTTGTATGCTCTCCAAGCCCTTCACTAATACATCCTTCCTGGCCACCTAGCCGTTCAGACGGACAACATGTGTGTAGTGTGGTACATCAACAAACAGGGAGGAACTCTGTCCTACCCTCTATGCAGGGAGGCAGTGAGGGTTTGGGATTGGGCAACACAACACGACCTTCACCTAACGGCGATTTACGTTCCAGGAGTCGACAACACTCTGGCAGACTAGCTGAGCCGCTCTTCTGTCCTGGTTCACAAGTGGGAACTGGATCAAGGGGTACTAGACGACATCTTTCAGCTTTGGGGGACTCAGCAGGTGGACCTGTTCGCCTCCCCCCAAAATGCAAAACTTCCCATCTTTTGCTCGCTCGTTCCAGAGCGAGGCGCTTTCTGGAGCGACGCTCTGTCTCTAGACTGGAAGGACAGATTCGTCTATGCTTTTCCCCCCAATTCCTCTGATCCCACGGGTATTGCAGAAACTAGCCACAGAAGGAGCGAGAATGATTCTGATCGCTCCTTTCTGGCCCAGGCAAATCTGGTTCTCTCTTCTGCAACAATATTCAGAGGATCCTCCTCTATCTCGAGGTTTGCTGACCCAGGATCAGGGGACCCTGGTCCATTCAGGCCTCAGATCCCTTCAACTACATGCATGGCTCCTGCAGACATAGCCCAATCCCGTTTTGGTGTATCTCCAAAAGTGGTGGAGATTTTAGTGGAGGCTAGAAAGCCCTCCACCAGGTCCACTTATGCCATGAAGTGGAAGAGATTCTCTATTTGGGCAGCCTCTAAGAACATGGAACCTTTCTCCTGTTCAGTGGCTTTTCTGTTGGAGTACTTATGTCATCTGTTCGACCTGGGTCTCAGCCATTCCTCCTTGAAGGTTCACATGGCAGCTATCTCAGTCTACCATGTTCCCTTCGCAGATGAAGCTTTCGCTCAACTGGAGGTCTCTAAGACCTTTCTCAGAGGGGTCCTCCATCTGAGGCCCCCCATCCTACTCCTGCCCCCCTTGGGACTTGAATTTTGTTCTAGAGAAACTTACCTTCCTCCTTCAAACCTGCAGCTTCTGCAGATTTGAAGTTTCTTTAGTGGAAGACGCTCTTCTTGGCGGCCATTACTTCGTCTCGAAGAATCTCCGAGCTTCAGGCCCTGATATGTAAAATCCCCTACTTGATTTTTCACAAAGAACGAGTTGCTCTTCACACGAATCCTAAGTTTCTACCTTAAATCAGTCCATAGAGCTACCTGCCTTTTTTATGCAGTACTCTAACCAAGGGGAATATTTACTCCATACTATGGATGTTCACCGGATTCTGAGATACTACACCAACAGGACGAAGGATCTCAGAAAGACTGATCAGTTGTTCGTCTCTTTTGCTCACAAAAGGGAAGGCAATGCTGTTTCCAAGCAATGCCTGTCTAAGTGGTTGGCTCATTGCATCACTTTCTGTTATGACAAGTACAACAAGACCCTCCCAGGTCAAGTAAGAGGCCACTCCACAAGAGGGGTAGCTGCCTCTGCGGCTCGTTTCAAGAATGTGTCTGTGGCAGACATATGCGCTGCCGCCACCTGGACTTCCGTCCATACCTTTACGAAACACTACAGTTTGGACATTGCCTCTCGCCGTAGAGCAGACTTCGGGCTGGTTGTTTTGCAAGGCCTCCTGTCTTAAGGCTTGCAAGGCTAGTGCTACTTTTTCGAGTAGTTCCTCCTCCCGGTGCTTTTCTTTGTTCCAGACTGCTTGGGATTCTGTCCTATATGTAATTACTTACTGCAAGAGCCCTCTCGAAGTAAGATAGTACAGTTACGTAAGAACTTACCGTAACAGTAGATCTTTGAGAGAGGCTCTAGCAGTAGGTAATACCTTCCCGGCCTCCATCCCCTAGGCTTTTTCAGCTCCTTTTCCAGGAATGGAAACATCCAATTCTAGGGACATGGATATGTTGTTCATCCACACTCATTGGCAGGTATCCTTGCCGCTTTAAATCTTGCCGGAAGGTCTTCAAGCTTGCTCCTCCCACCCACCCGGGTGGTATAACTCTCGGCTCCGCCCCATGACGCCAGATCTTCCTTACCGCTTGGAAGCTCAGGTTCTCCTTAACGCTTCATGCTTGTGACTGGTTCTTATTTCTCCGTTTATGGATTTAAAATAAATTTTGCAAAGACTTCAAGTCTTCTATCCCTCGCTGCCGCGATGGACAAATCGACTCCGGATTTCGGAGATGCCCATGCGGGCAGAAGATGTCTCGGACGGATCCACACTCCACGTGTGTCTACTGTTTAGGCCTTGAGCACGACCGCGAGGCTTGCGACCTGTGCTCATCTTTCTCGGCCCACGCCCCTCAAGACCGTGCTGCCCGATTGCAACTGGGTCATCCCGAGAAGCGCTTTCTCCGTGAAGTCCAAGGAGGCCGTGTTGGCGTGTCCGCGCGGTGAGCGTCAGGATCAGCTCGGCAGGATGGTCGCCCTCGAAGAGGAGGCAGCGTGGCCGATCTTCCTCGGCCGCGGCATTTATCCCGCTCTCTGGGTTCTTCCTACACGGCTTCTTTAAGGAGCTTTGTCTGTCCTCTCCACTAAAGGAGAAGGGCCTCGCCTGCTGGACCTTATTCTCGGTCCAAAAGAGGGACAGGGTAAGTCCCTCCGTCCGGCGCTCTTGGGAGCGGGAAAGGTCCTCTCCCGGGCCGTCGACCGTCGGCTTGACCGACGCTCGGCTTCGCCACTGCCTCACGGTGTCCCCGCCAGGTCAGTTGACCGAGACTCCACCGATGAAGTCGAGATTTTCTCGACCCATTGACAGGCTGTCGCCTTTAGCAGCCGAGATTCCCTCTCCCGGTTCCCCGGGAGGAGTTGAGGATCCGTGGGCTCGCCTGTGCCTCGGTTCCGGAGCCCTCGGATGGACCATCCGAGCCAAGGGAGTGCGGTTCCGGCCGACACCTCCCGCACCGACCTCGAAATTCCGGGACTCTGGTCTCGGACCTCTTCCTGTCCAGCCGATCCCACCGTCATAGGCGGTCTCGGTCTCGGCATCATGATGGCAGCGTATGTCACTTCGTCCTCGCCCCTCCTCCTCGGATGAGGGAGGCTTCATGAATTACGCCGACGGGTACGAGGACCTTATGTTGCAACAGCTCCTCCTGGCCGGGAATAAGCCGATTCGCCGCCTTCCCCGCCATTAAGGGCTGTCACCGAACGCCGTCACAACCCTCGACTTATCCGAGGAGCCATACCCAGGCCGTTGTTCGCCAAAACCAGCTTGCTCCACCGATTCGGTGGAACCTCCGCTCCACAGCCACCACTGGGGCTCCGACCAAGGATTCTCGGCGCTAAGGGTCTACCCCATCAGCTGTCAAGTCCCCTCACTCCCGACCGACCTCGGCAGGTGAAGGGTGGCTCAGGCCAGAGGCAGCTCTTCGAGGACTCTTCCGAGTCCGAAGATGATTCCTCCTTTTTCTCCAAGCGACTGGACTTGGAGTCTTCAGGAGGTCAGTCAATGGACGATAGCGTCGTCTTTCCTAGGACTGCTTCGCTCATCTCGAGTCTACCGGGATGGAGCTCGAACCCGCTTCCAAGCGGCCAGGTATCCCCTCACGGAGATTCTGGACCGAGGGATTCTCCGACGGAGGCCTTTCCGTGGCCGAGGCCATAGTGGGTCCGCACTGGAGCTTTGGCAGCGCCCTGCTTCCTGCCCTGCGCCCGGCCAGGATGGCCAGGAAGTATGCGTCCCTACCGTTCCTTGTCCGGTTTTCGAACACCCTCTGCTGAGGGGTTGGTTACCGACAGCTTGCCGCGCCACGGCAACGCCAGGAGATGGGACAAACCTCCTGACAAGGAGTCCAAGAAATTGGACTATGTCGGGCGAAAAGTCGCTGCCGTCCTCTCGGCCTTCGCCAGGCCAGTTCGCCGTCCTCATGGCACATTTTTCTCATGCCTCGTTGGGCTCCCTGGGATGAGGTCATCCTCATCTTCCCGCCTCGGGTCCAGACTACGGTTAAGCAGGTGCGACCAGGGCAGGGTAGTGGCCAAACAGCAGCTCCAGACTGCTTTGACATGGGGGACTCATGTGCCAGATCGGTGGCGGCCGCAGTGGCTATGTGCGGTCATGGCTTGGCTGAGGATATCCACCTTTACTCGGATACCCAGCACAAGTTGGCGGATGTCTCTTTGGGACTGACCTCTTCGGCCCTGGGGTGGAAGGTCACCTGCAGAGGATCGAGAAGTCCAATGCCACCTTGGACTCGGTCTCTTCGCTCAACAAAGACGCAAACCACAGCCTAAGCCCTTTGTCCTTCTGGCCCCCGGCGCTTCGGCCCAGCAACGTCAGGGCAGCAGGCTCGGCCTTGGCATCCCAAACCCAAGCCGCCGGCTTCCTCTAACAGGAGGCAGGGAGGAAGGCCCAGGAGGTCCCTCGGCCGTGTCCCTCCTCCAAGCTTTGCCCAGTGACGGGCTGAGGGGTGTCGCCCATCCCCTGGCCACTCACTCCTGGGTCCCCTGGGGACGGCCCGCACCTGCTCCGCCTGGTCCGCTGTTACCACGGACAGGTGGGTCTTGGAGGTGGTGGAAGAGGCCTGCCTCTGGAATTGAGCAGGCACCACCCTTCAGGGCAGCCCCTCGGGAGCTCGGATCCCCAGCCTCACTGGCGGCTCGTCGGAGCCGACATCGCCTCCTCCTCCAGAAGGAGGTGGTAGAGAGGTGGTGGACCCTCCTTCAGACCCAGGGTTTGTGTCCAGGTACTTTCTGGTTCCGAAGCGGACGGGGCTGGCGCCCATTCCTCGACTCTCACGACCTAACAAGTTCCTAAGGTCTCGAACCTTCAGGATGGTCACTCTGGCTCAGATAATACCATCCTTGAACGCGGCGCGGTGGTTCTGCTTCTGGACTTGCAGGACGCTGTCCACGTCCCTATCCGTCCGTCTCACCAGAGATTCCTTTGCCTCGAGGAAGGATCCTCTTCGAGTTCCAAGCCATGCCCTTCGGCTTGTCTCCAGCTCCCAGGGTCTTCACCAAATGCATGGCAGTGGTGACAGCATTCTCCTGGGCGCCGAGGGGTCCGTGTACCTTACCTGGACGCATGATTGATAGCATGCCCTCCAGGAAGGAGGCGGAGTGGTCCAGAGATCTGGCCTCCAGGTCTGCTTCTCAACTGGGCCTCCTTATCAACGAGGCCAAGTCGAACTCGAGCCAAGCAGGTGATTCTATTCATCGGGCGCAGCTCGACTCTCTCGAGCCAGAGCGCGGCTGCCCCGGCGGACAGGGCCGAGGTTCTTTCCTCCTTGCCCGATCATTTCTGGTTGGGCACCGCGCCTGCCCGGGACTTCCTGCGCCTCCTGGGTCCTCATGGCGGCCTGCACCAGCGTGGTCCGCTGGGCCCGCTGGAACATGCGCCCCCTTCAGTGGGACTGGCCAGCCAGTGGTCACAACGCTGCATCCCTTGGACCAGCTTGTGTCGGTGACACAGGGGTGTGAACGCCTCCAGTGGTGGACCGTCTCCAGATCATTTGCAGGAGGGCATCCTGCTCGCCCGCCCGAGCCGACGGTCTCTCTATCGACCGATGTCTCTCTGATGGGTTGGGGTGCCCATCTGGGGGAACACCGGGCTCATGGCCTCTGGTCCCCGCGGGAGTCCCGATGCCACATCAACCTGCTGGAGCTCCGAGCGGTCCGCCTAGCTCTCACCGCCTTTGCTCCGTTCCTCCGGGGTCAAGTGGTCCGAGTCCAGACGGACAATACCACGACCATGTACTATCTAAACCGCCAGGGCGGGATGCGCTCCATGCTTCTATGCAAGGAAGCTCTCCGCATTTGGTCACTCGTGCGCAGCCTGGAGGCGGATCTCCTAGCCATTCACGTGGCAGGAGCCTCCAACACCCTGGCCGATGCCCTGAGCCGGATAGGGGCTGCATCCCACGAGTGGTCTCTCCTGCCGGAGGTAGTACAGCATCTGTTCTCCCTTTGGGGCACACCTCAGGTGGACCTGTTTGCCTCCATGGAGAACGCGGTTGAGTCTGTTCCCCATGCCCCCCTCAGCAGGGCTCGCTGCAGGGGGATGCCTTCTCGAGGCAATGGACCCGGCCTCTTTTACGCCTTTCCCCATTTCCCTGGATCCACAAGGTGCTTCTCAAGGCGAGGAGGACAAGGCGCAGGTGATTCTGATAGCCCCAGACTGGCCTCAGAGTTCTGGTACCCAGATCTCCTCAGTCTCAGCTCCAGGACTCCGCGGCAGCTTCCAGCTCGCCCGGACCTGCTCTCAGTCAATCAGGGGAAGGTGTTCCATCCGGACCTTCAATCCCTGCACCTGACGGCCTGGTTCCTGAGCGGCTAGAGTTCCAGGCCTTGGGTCTTTCCGACGAGGTCCTCAATGTAGTTGAGGCGTCCGTAAGGAGTCGACCAGAAAATGCTATGCCTTCAAATGGAAAAGGTTTTCCATTTGGTGTCAGGCAAGGCTTGACCCTTCCTCCTGTTCCTTGGCAAGCATCTTGGACTATTTATGGTCCCTTTCTAGTCAAGGGCTTAGGTCGACGACCCTAAGGGTGCACCTGGCAGCCATCTCTGCTTACCGGGCGCGGGCCGGGAAGCAGTCGGTGGCGCAGGAGAAGGTGGTCTGGCGCTTTTTCCAAGGCCTTGATCACATTTCCCCTCCAGTGCGGGAACCCCCACCTCCGTGGGATCTACTGCTGGTACTGGCAAAGCTCATGGGCAAGCCATTGAACCTATGCACAGGTGTGCTCTCTCACCTGTCGTGGAAGACCGCCTTCTTGGTGGCTATCCGTCAGCCAGAAGGATGGGAGAGCTCCAGGCGCTTTCCATCGAGTCTCCTTACCTGGTCTTCCACAGGGACAAGGTTGTCCTGCGCCCCACCGAAATTCCTTCCGAAGGTGGTGTGAGTTTCACCTTAACAGGTGTTGACTCTGCCGTGTTCTACCCAATCACACCTCGGAGGTCGAATATAGGCTCCATACTGACCCTAGAAGGGCGCTTGTTTATTATAAGGAGCTACGGCTGAAATTGGGAGAGGTTCGCCAGCTGTTTGTCACCTACGCTGAAGCCGCATCTGGCAGACCTGCAGCCAAGCGGACGATAAGCAGGTGGGTAACCTCCTGCATAGATCTCTGCTATAAGTTGGCGGGCATGGAGCCTCCCAGAGGATAAGAGCTCATTCTACCGCCATACTGCTGTAACGGTGGCTGCTTCCAGGGACGTCCCTATCCAGGAAATCTGCAGGGCTGCTACCTGGAAGTCAGCAAACACCTTCATTACCCACTACCACATCGACCTTGAGTCACGCCGGGATGCTGGTTTTGGGGCCTCGGTTCTCCAGTCTCTCTTTCCCAAGTAAGTATTGGGGTGTCGTCTTGCCTCCCTCCTCCCGGAGAACTGCTAGGAGTCTGCCAATGAGTGTGGATGAACAACATATCCATGTCCCTAGAAATACAGGTTACTCACCTGTAACAGGAGTTCTAGGAATGGTATGTGTTGTTCATCCTGACTACCTCGACTTCTCCACCCGCTCGCACGCACAACCTGAGCTTCCAGCGGGCCAGATCTGAAGGCCATGGGGTGAGCCGAGTTATACCACCCGGTGGGTGGGAGGAGCAAGCTTGAAGACCTTCCGCAAGATTTAAAGCGGCAAGGATACCTGCCAATGAGTGTGGATGAACAACATATACCATTCCTAGAACTCCTGTTACAGGTGAGTAACCTGTATTTCTCTTGTCCGGGCCTTCCTGGCCTGTGGCGGGAAAGAAGAAGGCGGCGTCCGGGACGCGCCTTTATACTGATGTCGTATGACACCGGTCACCTGACGTGGGGGCGGTCCTCGCCAGGGACTGCTAGCTAGAAATTTTTCCGTTGGGTCCTGCCGCCGGCCGGCGTCATTCCTATATGTAATTACCCACTGCAAGAGCCTCTCTCGAAGATCTACTGTTACGGTAAGTTCTTACGTAACTGTACTTTTTCGCAATGGAGCTTGGACACAGTGGGGGCGGACAGGGTAGGAGGACGTTAGACGGTACTTGTCACATTCACTTCCTTGCCTGGAAAATGGCAACTTCAAAATACTAAGATATTCTAAATAGAAAGCCTTAAATGAATTCCTCAGCTATCAGATTCTGTGATCAGGCACCTTTTCTGGGACTAGTTATTTCAAACAACTTGAAGTCTTGCTGTATTCTGACTATCTGCAGTTAGCTCCAGCCTTTAAACTGCCCCAGAGAAAAAAATGGTTAACTTTCAATGCACTGCATAGAATGCTGAGCTCGAGCTCGGTTGAGGTCTCTGTCTGCAGCCCTTTGAAACCCAACCGTCAGATTCTTTACTCCACCTCACTGAACAGTCGCTCCGGAGATTTCTCCTTCAGCTCGGTTCGAAAGTCTCTTAAAGTGTCGGTTTTAAGCTGAATTTGTTCCACATAGTCGGTTCATTCTCTGTCTGCGGTACTGTGAGTACTAGATGGGTTTTGTCTGAATTCTGTATGGAAATTGTAAACTTGTTTGATCAGTTTGGCTGAACCGATCACTTTTAGTGAATTTTGATATTTTACTTTAGAGTGTGGTTACTGGTCCTTATCGGTTGTAAAAAAAAAGAAAAGTGTTTTTTTTTTTTGTTTGTTTTTTTTTTTTACAATACCTGTGACATGGTTAGGAACCGATAAGGGAGTCTTCCCTGGCGGTTGCCATCAAAAGGGTAAGTTTGGTTAGGGTTGGCTATGTCTGAGAAACCCAAGAAGAAAACCGGGCCCACTGGGTTTCAACACTGCAGTGAGTATGGGCAGGTCTTTGCTAAGGCCGATCCCCACACCACCTGTGTTTATTGTCTGGGGTTTGAACACCTCGATACAGACTGCCAAATTTGTAAAAAATTTCCTAAATCTACCCTTGAGAAGAAATTAGGTAGACTTAGGGAAAAGGAGGCCGAGAAGTTCGCTGACCCGGATGGCCAGCCCGGTTCGGTTCCGATCGAACCAGAAGGAGTGCCCCCTGACCAGGATGATACTTCTTCAGGCAAGAGGAGAGCCGATCCTGAGTGGTCGGTTCCTACAAAAAGGAAACACAAACAGAAATCGACCGGTTCGAATACAGAGGTTCATGTTTCGACCACCGAGGAAATAGCCAGAGCAATTCGGATTGTGGAATCGCTTCGCCTGGTTCCGACCGATCTGGCACCATTTGGCAGTGGTTCAGTACATTCAGTTCCCCCAGTTCAAGATTATATCCCTGAAGATTTTTATGAACCGGAGTTTGAGGAGGAGGGGGAGTTCGAAGATGATGGTGAAAGACTGGATGTGCCTGTAGAACCGGACATCTCCCCAGACAGACCTTCTGGTGTTTCCCCCTCCCCCACTATCTGTTTTACAGAAAGGTGGCTGAAACCCTCCAACTTCCTATGGAGGAGGCAATGGAGGATCAAGAGGAGCCTGATTATGTGGAAATGATGGGCATCCCAGAGTCCAGGAGACTGTCTGTTCCGCTTCACAAATCCTTTGGGAAGCAGACACAAAAAATCCTAAAGTCTCCCAATTCTGTACCTCCTGTTGACAGAAGGATGGACAAGAGGTACACACCATCAGGCTCAGATACAGAGTTTTTATACCAGCAATGCAACCATGTTGGGGTAGTGCAGGCTGCTCCCTGTGACAAGGCAAATATACCCTTGGCTTCTCACCCCCCAGACAAAGACGCCAGGAAGTTTGTTGCCATGGCAAAAAAGCAGTACGTGGCATCTTCCTTGGGACTCAGGCAGGCGAACTATATGGCCTATACAGCCAGGTACCAGAAGTCCAGGTGGGACACTGTACTGGCACTGGCAAAACAGGCCTCCCCCCAGCTAGCCAAGGAGCTGGAGGAGGTGGCTGCTGATGGGATTAAGGCATCAAAGGTACAGTTTCATGCTGCTGTGGACTCCAGTGATGTGTCATCAAGAGTCATGGCTACATCTGTGTCTCTTCGGAGGATGGCTTGGCTCAGATGTACTAGCCTCTCACAGGACACCCAGGCTAAAGCCATGGATTTTGCTGTGGTGGGTAATTCTCTGTTTGGGGAGCAGACAGAGAATTACATGAAGAAAATGGATGAGTACAGGACCACTTATAGGAGTGCTCAGGCCAAGGAGAGGCAGACAGCTGCTCAAAGGCAGCAATCTAAGGGCAGGGGTAGGCCTTTTCATAGGCCTTTTTACCAAGCACAGGCCTCTTCTCCCTTTTCACAGAGGGGGTTCTTCAGAGGGAGAGGCAGAAGAGGGATGAGCAGGGCTGCGTCCACTCCTCAGCCTAAGGCTCCTACCAAGCAGACACCCTGATGGGTCTGCCTGGGTCAACTCTCCTATTCCTGTAGGGGGCAGGCTGACTTACTTTGTCCAGGACTGAATGTCTGTTACCTCAGACAGGTGGGTACTAGAAGTAGTAAGCCAGGGACTGGTTCTCAGCCTCAAAAAATTTCCGAAGATGAGAGCCAGATCTTTTCCACCTGCAGGTCTCTCTGAAACCCTTGCCCTGGAGGCAGAGGTTTCATCTCTTCTGGCCTTTAGGGCCATATAGAGAGAGTTCCTACCCTACACTGGGGCAAAGGCCTGTACTCCAGGTACTTCCTTACCCCCAAAAAGACACGGGACTGGCGACCCATCCCAGATCTAAGATACCTGAACAAACATCTTTTAAAACCAAAGTTCAAGATGGTGACTCTGGGAATAATTCTTCTCTCTCTAAGGCCAGGGGACTGGCTAGCTTCCCTGGACCTCAAAGATGCCTACTTTCACATTCCCATCAGGTGCTCCCACAGAATGTACCTCAGGTTCAAGTTGCTCTCAGGCCACTATCCGTTCAAAGCAATGCCCTTTGGTCTAACATCAGCCCCAAGGGTTTTCACAAAGTGCCTGGCAGTAGTTGTTGCCTTTTTAAGAAGGCAAAAGATTTCCATTTTTCCATATCTGGACGACTGGCTCATAGTGGGTCGGTGTCCAGACCAAGTCAAGTCAGACTTGCAAGTGACCCAGCAAGTGCTCACTTCTCTAGGATTTCTTCTCAACCGCCCCAAGTCAGTTCTCGAACCAGTGCAGCTTCTTACCTTCATAGGGGCAGAGCTGGATACTGTCAAAGCAAGAGTCTTTCTTCCCCTGGAAAGGGCAAGAGTTCTCATAGAACTGGCTTCTTCCTTCAGCCTTCAGGTGTCCCGACCAGCAAGGCATTTCCTTCAGCTCTTGGGACACATGGCAGCTTCTACAGAAGTGGTCCAAGGGACAAGGTTCCAGATGAGGGACATTCAGTTCCATCTGAGGGCCTTTTGGTCTCAAAGGAAAGATCCCCTTACCAAACTGATTCTGGTGACTCGGACTCTGATCCAAGCTCTTCAGTGGTGGCAGGATCAGGGTAATTTAAGGCAAGGGGTCCCATTTGTCACTCAGTCTCATTCGATGGTGCTTACCATGGATGCTTCCCTTCTGGGCTGAGGAGCCCATCTGGGGGCCCTCACTGCCCAGGGACTGTGGTCCCCTCAGGAATCCCTTCTCCATATCACTCTCTTGGAACTCAGGGCAGTTTTTCTGGCCCTGCAAGTTTTCTTTGTCAGTGCAGAATGAGGTGGTTCAGGTCAGAACAGACAATACCACCACCACGTGGTACATCTAGAAGCAGGGAGGCACTCGGTCCACGGAAGCCATGCAATTGTGGTCCCTGGTTTATTCCCTGCAGACCTCTCTGATAGTCCACCTACCAGGGAAGGACAGTGTGCTAGCAGATGCACTGAGCAGGATCTCCCAGGGCCATCACGAATGGTCACTGGACCCTCTGGTGTTGAAAGTGATTTTTTCAAGGTGGGGCACTCCAGCGATAGATCTCTTTGCAGCCCCAGACAACCACCAACTTCCTCTCTTTTGTTGCAGACCCCCAGTCTTGGGCTCAGACCCTCTGGATGCTCTGATTCTGAACTGGGAAGGGAAATTTCTGTATGTCTTCCCTCTTTTTCCTCTTCTGTTCAAAGTTCTAGTCAAGATAAGGTCACAACCTTGCAGAGTGATTCTGATCGCTCCAGACTGGGCCAGACAGCCTTGGTACCCTCTGTTGCTGTCTCTAGCAGGCCATCTTCCCCTGTGTCTTCCCAGGAATTACAACCTATTAACCTCCTCTCAGGGGAGGTTCTGGTACCCCAATCTTCGGTCTCTCAACCTCAAGGCATGGCTCTTGAAGAGTTAGAGTATGCAGATTTGCATCCGTCTCAGGGGGTCCTGGATATTCTCAGAGCCTCTCGAAAGCCCGCCACTAGAAAGACCTATAACTCCAAATGGAAGAGATTCAGCATTTGGTGTGCCAAGAAGCATATATCTCCAGACACTGCTGAATTGTCTACAGTTCTGGATTATATGGTCCATCTGAATGGCCTAGGCCTCAGACCAGCTACTCTCAAGGTACACTTGTCAACTGTTTCTGCCTTTCTGTCTGGGGGGAAGTCTTCCTCACTATAGTCTTATCCTGTGTTCAGTAAATTTTTCAAGGGATTGCTTCATACCAATCCCCCCCCCCTTTTAGGGATCCTGCCCCTGCCTGGGACTTAAATGTTTGCATTGCTGAACTTATGCAACCTCCTTTTGAGCCTGTGTCCTCAGGAGAGCTAAAGTACTTGACTTGGAAAACTGTGTTTGTGGTAGCCATTACCTCTGCCAGACGTATCAGTGAATTGCAAGCCCTGTCAGTGGAACCTGATTTTATATCTTTTCATAGGGATAAAGTGGTCCTTGAAACCAGTAGAAGGTTCTAGCCCAAAGTGGTTTCAGACTTCCACTTGAATCAGTCTACGTCTCTTCCTGTCTTCTTCACCGATCATTCTTCCTTAGGAGAGAGAGGAGGCTACACAGTTTAGATGTTAAAAGAGCTCTTAGCTACTACATAGAGTGTACCAAGGGTCACAGGTTTGATCCCCTCCAGCTGTTTCCCACTTATGGAGAAGTGGGAAAGGGCAAACCTGCCACCAAGAGAACTGTTGCCAGATGGATTGTGTCTTGTGTACAATCCTGCTATGAGAAGCTGGGAAAGATTCCACCCTCAGGCCTGAGGGCTCACTCTACAAGAGTGTACAGCTGCTTCCCTGGCTGCTGCCAGGGATATCCCTCTCTTAGAAATTTGTCAAGCAGCCACCTGGAAAACAGTCCATACCTTTACCAAGCATTACTGTCTGGATATCCAGGCTAGGAGTGATGCTCGGTTTGGCACAGCAGTACTTCAGAGCCTATTCCCAAAGTAGGTTCTCTCCCTCCTCCGTGGAGGTACTGCTTGGTAGTCTGCAGATAGTCAGAATACAGCAAGACTTCATGTTGTTTGAAGAAAAAATTACTCACCTTAGTAATTGTGTTTCTTCTAATGGAGTCTTGCTGTATTCTGACCTCCCTTCCTGCCTCCCCCTCTCAGAACCTGGATTTTGGGAAGTCGGTGGGCAGGTGCAGTGTTGCACCCCAGAGGTGCTTCTTCACACCCGTCCCTCTTTTGGTTTGGGTGTTTCAGTTATATTGTTATCCTTTTTTGGATTGGTTTTTGGTTTTGGGTTTCCTGACTTGAGTCTTCCTTGGGAATCCAAAACTCTTGTTGCCAGTTGGCTAGTAAAAAGTTTTACAGTTTCCACATAGGGTAGTTAGTGAGTTTTGCTTGTAAGAATCTGACGGTTGGGTTTCAAAGGGCTGCAGACAGAGACCTCAACTGAGCTTGAGCTCAGCATTCTATGCACTGCATAGAAAGTTAACCCTTTGTTCTCTGGGGTAGTTTAAAGGCTGGAGCTAACTGCAGATAGTCAGAATACAGCAAGACTCCATTAGGAGAAACCCAATTACTGAGGTGAGTAATTTTTTCTTATAGTGTATTATAGTCCTATATTGCACTATTGCACTATAAATAACCAGTCAGGTTAGTCATTTGCTCCCTGCCATTTTATAACTGAAGTGTAATGCACAGATATGCAGAGTGTTATGCACATAGTAAAGGAAAGCTGAAGACTGGTTATTGGTCTGGTGTGTGTGTGTGTGTGCGTGTGTGTGTGAGAAAAAATCAGTCTGACCATTGAAGGGGCTTGGGACCACAGGTCTTTACGAACTACTAGGGCAGTAGTGGCAACACCCCTTCACAGGGAAGGCCTCTATGTCTCTCTCTACCTGGACAACTGGATGTTGAAAGTCCGCTCCAGGTAAACTCTCCTACATACATTGTCTTAGACAAAGCACTTGTGCAAGGATTTGGGAGTCGCAGTACATATGCCAAAGGCAGTGAAGGCTCCGTCAATGACTACAATACTCAAGAGCAGTTCTTGGAAAAAGACACAGAGAAGGGTTATGTTTTTCTGCCACAGGACAGGGCAGACAACCTAATTACCTACAGAACTGTTGGTATACAGTAGTCTCCTGGCTATGGCCATTGGGATGATGCCACTGGCCAGACTTTATATGAGAATTCCTCAGTGGGCTATGAGACTGTGTTAATGAGATGTGTCCCACAGACTTCATCTGTCAGCTGGACATCTCCCAGTTCTCTAGAATGTCTTAGAAGACAAGCAGGTCACAATCCAAGATTCACAAGTGGGAACTGTTGTCTTCCATGGTAACTGAACTCTTCGCAGGATGGGGTTAACCAGAGTTGGACCTTTTTGTGTCCCCACACAGTGCAGCACTGCAGCGTTTTCTGCTTGTCTGCTGTAGGTGTTGGAGTTGCATAGAAACATAGAAATCGTCGACAGATAAGGGCCTTCAGCCCACCTAGTCTGCCCTATTACCACTAACAATTATGCTCTATCATGCAGTGCTGACATTAGGTTGTTACCCCTCCCCCCGGACTATATGCCTTTCCCAAGCATGTTTAAAACATGTAATCATTTCTGCCCCCACCACCTCCACTAGCAGGCTGGGCCGCTTGTCCACCACCCTCTTTGTGAAGAAGTACTTCAAGTTCCCTCTGAACCTTCCTCCCTCCAGTTTCATCTTGTGGCCCCCCCCCATTCTTGAGCATCTTTTTCTTTGGAATATAGTATTCTCTTGTGCATTATTCTTCCCTGTGAGGCACTTAAATGTCTCAGTCATATCCATCCTCTCCCTCCTTTCCTCCTGGGAGTACTTATTTAATTCTCTCAGTCTGTCTTCGTAGGGATTGCGATGTAGTCCCTGCACCATTTTGGTTGCCCTCCTCTGAACCACCTCCACCCTATGTCCTTGCATAGATGAGTCCTCCAGAAGTGGACACAGTATTCAAGGTGCGGCCTCACTAATGTCCTGTATAGTGGAATTAATTACCTCCCTTTTTCTGCTGGCGATTCCCCTGCCTATGCATCCTGTTTGCCTTTCCTGCCACTTTGTCACACTGCTTACCCCCCCCGTCAGTATGTAGCTCCTGGGATTTTGTGCCTTATGTGAATTATCTTGCACTTTTTGCATTGAAACAAGCTGCCAATGTCTTGGCGTGTCCACCCTGTTGCAGAGCTTACTGTCGTCCATGAACAGGCACATTTTCCTTTCCGTACCCTCTGCAATATCACTGATAAAGACATTGAAAAGGACTGGACCCAGCACTGATCCCTTTGGTACCCTACTGGTCACTTTACCGTCTGCAGAGTGAATGCCATTTATCACCACCCTCTGGGTCCGATCTGATGCAGCATGGGTTCATGGTTGGGGAGATCATGTCAAATGAATCTGATTGACTTCTTTGACTGTGTCACTAAGACAGTAGATGGGGCCAAGCGGTAGACATCCTCTGTCTTGATTTCAGCAAGTCCCTTGACTCTGTGCCCCACAAAAGGTTGGTTAGGAAGTTGGTGGCTCTTGGGGTTGAGGATAAGATGGCCAGATGGCTGGAAAACTGGCTGAGGGACAGAACCCAGAGGGTAGTTGTGAGCAGAGTGTTATCTGGTACCAGTTGGATCCCACAGGGCTCAGTGCTGGGGCCAGTGTTGTTCAGTGTTTTCATCAGTGACATTGGGGATGGCATTAAGGGCAGAATGTGCCTATTCACGGATGACACTAAGCTCTCTGGGAGAGTGGACACAGCTGAAGGGACACAGGACCTACAGGAAGATCTGGAAAAGCTGGGGAGGTGGTCCAGGATCTGGCAGCTTGGCTTGAATGCCAAGAAATGCAAAGTTATGCATATTGGAGCCAAGAATCCCAAGACAGAGTACTACCTGGGTGAAGTCCTAGTGTCTGCATCAGAGGAGGAGAAGGACCTGGGAGTGATGATCACTAGTGACCTGAAGAACTCCACGCAGTGCAAGAAAGCAGCAGCAAAGGCAAACAAGATGCTGGGATGCATAGCTAGGGGGATCAGTAGAAGGAGAGAGGAGGTTATACTGCCCTTGTACAGGTCACTGGTAAGGTCGCATCTAGAGTTTAGAGTTCAGTACTGGTCCCCACACCTCAAAAAGGACATCAACCTGCTGGAGAAGGTCCAGAGGAGGGCTACAAAGATGATAGTGGGTCAGCAGGATAAGGCATACGAGGAGAGGTTAAGAGCACTGAACATGTACTCCCTGGAAGATGGGGGAGAGAGAGAGAGAGAGAGGGCGGACATGACTGGGACCTTTAAGTACTTAAAAGGGATAAATAAGGTTGATAAGGAGAGTCTCTTTAATCTGAGTGGCAACCACAACACTTGGGGGCACAGTCTTAAACTGGAGGGTGGGAGGTTTAGGAGGGATGTCAGGAAGCACTTCTTCACAGAGGGTGGTGGATACTTGGAATGCATTACCAGAAGAGGTCATCTCGTTGAAGACAGTGGGCAGCTTTAAGAGAGGCTGGGACAGGCATAGGGGAAAAGTAAGTGTCATGAGTAGGGAGGATGGGAGGAGTAGGGAGGGAGGGAGGGAGAGAGGGCGAGGACATTAGCTCAGTCTTTGGACCCTGCAATACAAGCAGATTTGATAGGCCAAATGGCTGCTTCTTTGTATGTTCGTATTATCCAGCCAATTTTCCACCCACTTCACTACCCCCCCCGGTGCTCCTTGGCTTATGACAGCATTCTATGTGGTATGGTGTGAAAGGCCTTGCTGAAGTCCAGGTAGGCCACATCCCCAATCCATCTCCCTAGTTACCCAGTCTAAGAACTAATGAGGTTAGTCTGGCATGACCTTCCTCCCATAAAGCCATGCTGCCTTGGGTCCTGTAGATCGCTGACAACCAGGGTGTTCCACTATTCTTTCTTTTAGTAGTGTTTCCATGACCTTTCCCACTGCTGGGGTCAGGCTGTAGTTCCTCGCTTCCACATCAGCTCTTTTTCAGTCTTTGGGTGCCTCCCCCGTTTCCAGTGAAAGGTAAACCGGATAGTCAGTGGTTCTGCCAACTCTTCTCTTGGCTGTTTTGGTATCCTGGGGTGCACCTCATCTGATCCCATAGCCGTATCCACTCTTATTGCCTCCAGTTCCCTGAGGACTCTTTCCTTTGGAAAGGAACCTGTGTCCATTTCCGTGCCCTTCCTGCCCTTATCACTGGCCCGTTTCCTGCCCCCTCTTTTGTAAAAACTGAACAGAAGTATTTGTTCAATATATCCGATTTCTGGTGGTCATCCTGTATACTACCCCAGTCTTCACCTTTCAGTCTCACAATCCCTCCCCTTGCCTTCCTTTTTTCACTGATGTACCTATAAAAGGTTTTGTTCCCCTTACCACTGAGTTTTCTATACGTTCCTCTGTTTGTGCCTTGGTTTCCCTAAGTGCCTTCCCTGCCTCCCTTTGTTTTTCCTGGTACTCCTCCCTATTCCCCCTGTGTCTTTTTGTATTGCTTAAATGCAAAATTTTTTTTTTGCTTTAACCTTTTCTGCTACCTTCTTAGAAAAAAAAACGTAATGGCCTCCTCTTCCCCTTGCTGACATGTTTGACAGAGTTGTGTCGCTAATGCAATCCCTGATTTGATCATCTTCCACTGTTCTACCCCCTTCTGCTCCCCTACTCTGACCAGTGCTTCTTCTAGGCATTTTCCCATCTTTCCAAAATCTGCCGTCCTAAAGTCTAGGAATCTTGTCTTTGTGTGGCTTGATTCTTATTCCTCCGTTATTTCAAACCACATTGTTCGATGATCACTGCTCCACAGATGTTCCTCTACTGTAACCCCTGTCACACTGTCCCGTTAGTGAGCACCAGGTCCAGTAGTGCCATCTCCTGTGTGGGGTCTGTGACCAACTGTATAAATTATACCCCCTGCAGGGAGTCCAAGATGTTCCTGCTCCTAGCTGTTGCTGCAGCGGGGAGGCTCCACTCCACATCTGGTAGATTAAAATCCCCAACCAGCAACACCCTCTTTCATGTGCCATCCTTTGGATTGCTTACATCATTTCCTTATCTACCTCCTCCTCTCCCCCTCCCGAGCTGGTGGTCTGTAAATTACCCCTGTGCGGATGGCTGTACCTTTACTTCTTTCTAATGTAAACCACAGAATTTCCCCTCCTCCCAGTTCCCCTTGAATTTCTGTGGCCTTTGTTTTCCCTCACATAAAGAGCCACTCCTCTCCCTTCTTGCCTACTCTGGCCCTCCTGAATAGATTGTAACCCAGTATGGCCACTTCCCAACTCTGGTTTTCATTACACCAGGTCTACGTGATGGCCACAATATCCAGGCAGATTCGGCCATGGTAGCCTCAAGGTCGCCTGTCTTGTTACTCAGACTTGGGCATTTGCACAGTGGCTCTCCAGGATGTGGAGCCTCTCCCCTGCTTTGCTGTATTATGCCTCTCCCTTTTGTGTGTGTGTGTGTGTGTGTGTGTATATATATATCTATACACACTACCGGTCAAAAGTTTTAGAACACCCCCAATTTTCCAGTTTTTATTGAAATTTACGCAGGTTAATGTCTCAGTGTACTCTGAAATTAAAGCATAGAACAAATAAACAATTGGAGATAAAAAAGAAATCATGGAATCATTTTGTTTAACAAAATTTAATCTAAATTTTGACTCATCAAAGTAGCCACCTTTTGCAGATATACTGTAACCAACAACACACACTCGGTGGCATTCTTCCTACAATGGACATCAAATATTGTTGGAAGTTCTTCCCAACACTGTTGCAGAAGTTCCCACAAATGTGTTGCACTTGTAGGTTGCTTTGCTTTCACCCTTCTGTCCAGTTCATCCCAAACCAGCTCGATGGGGTTTAAGTCTGGAGACTGTGCTGGCCATTCCATGATTTGAAGCCTACCGTCTTGTTCTTTTCCTCGAAGGTAGTTCTGACATAGCCTGGAGGTATGTTGTGGTCATTATCTTGTTGTAGGATGAACCCCTGACCAACTAGGCGTCGACCAGAGGGTATTGCATGGCGCTGTAAATGCTGTGGTAGCCCTTTTGGTTCAGGGTGCCAGTCACTCTGTGCTGTTGTCCTGTGAGCCGCCTATCACGCAAGCTGTTGACTCTCAGAAACTTGTCTTCTGATTCTGTTGTGGCTTTTGGGTCTGCCAGACCTCTTCTTGTCAGAGTTTCCTCCAGTTTCCAAGTGCCTTTTGATGGTGTAGGAAACTGTACTCACTGACACCTTGGCTTTCTTTGCAATTTCTCTACAGCAGTTTTGCTAACCTAAACCTTTTTAACCTCTAGCAGTTTACTGCTTACCTTTGTACCATTTCAGGTTTTTCACTGGACTTGAATTGCTTAAATTTCAATAAAAACTGGAAAAATGGGGGTGTTCTAAAACTTTTGACCGCGTTGTGTGTGTGTGTGTGTGTGTGTGTGTGTGTATATATATCTATATATATATATCTATATATATCTATATATATATATATATATATATATATATCTATATCTATATATATATACACACACACACACACACACACTACAGTATATGTATATATGTATATACATATATATATATATATTGGCTTTTGGTAACCAGGTAAGTGCACTAGGCAAAAAACCTGCCTATTTTGAGGCACGACCTGGGAGAGTACAGTTTTCTGGTACAGTCGGACAATATGTGCATTGTCTGTTACCTCAACAAGCAGGGAGGAACTCATTTCTATCCCCTGTGCTGGGAGGCAATGTGGGTGTGGTTTTGGGCATCACAGCACAATCTGCAACTGACAGCGGTCCACTTGTCGGGCGTACAAAACACACTGGCAGATGCTCTCAGCCGCTCATCGGACAGATCCCACGGGTGGGAAATCGAGGAAGATGTGGTAGAAGATGTCTTTGCTTGGTGGGGGACTCCACAGCTAGACCTGTTTGCCTCCCCCGTCAACGCCAAACTTCCCATGTTTTGCTCGCTCGCTCCATGGTGAGGAGCTTTTTGGCAAGACACGCTGTCTCTGTGTTGGAGGGACAGATTCGTTTACGCCTTCCCTCCAGTTTGTCAGTGTCAGTGGCTCAGTAGGTAGCACAGTCACCTCTGAGGCCGGGAGATCAGAGGGCTTTGGTTCAGTTCCCACATCTGGCACTTGGGTTAATATCCCAGTACTGATACTGTAGTGCAGCATGAGAGGGGTGCTGCGCTTCTGAGGTGCCGTCTTTCGGATGAGACGTTAAACCGAGGTCCCATCTGCCTGGATTGGTGGTAGTTCAGGTGGATGTTAAAGATCACATGGCACTTATCGAAAAGAGTAGGGGAATATCCCCGGTGTCCTGGCCAAATTTCCCTCATTCACTAAAAAAAATACCACCAACAGCTTAATCTGGTTCAAGGTCAGTTGGCATTCATCTGTATCCCCCCCCGGGTCGTGCCTGAAAATAGGCAGGATTTGTCTAGTGCACTTACCCGGTCAACAAAAACTAAATAAATAAAAATAAATAAATTACTTTGATTCCGAGGGTTCTGAACAAGCTCCGGGCGGAAGGGGCGCGAATGATTCTCATCGCTCCTTTCTGGCCGAGGCAAGTTCAGTTCTCTCTCTTCTGCAACAGTTTTTGGAGGAGCCTCCCATTCCTCTTCCACTGTCGCAGGAACTGCTGACCCAGGATCGGGGGACCCTGGTCCATCCAGGACTCAAATTCCTCCATCTACATGCCTGGCTCCTGCAGACGTAGCTGCTGCTCACTTCGGCGTTTCTCCTCAAGTTGCTGACCTCCTGGTGGAGGCCAGAAAGCCTTCCACCAGGACTACTTATGCCATGAAGTGGAAGCAGTTTTCCATTTGGGCGGGTTCCAAGGACTTGGAACCCTTCTCTTGCCCTATAGTAAGGATCCTGGATTACCTGAGGTACCTCTTTGATCTGTGTCTTAGCTATTCCTCGCTAAAAGTTAATCTGGTGGCCATTTCGGTGTACTATATTCCAGTGGGGGACAAGTGGGTAGCCCAGATTGGTGGTCTCCAAGACCTTTCTTAAAGGGATCCTTCACTTGGAAGCCCCCTAGCCATAATCCTGCTCCCCTTGGGACCTTAATTTTATTTTGGAAAAGCTCACGCTGCCCCTCTTTGAGCCGGCAGCCAATGCTGTCTTGCATTTCCTTTCATGGAAGACTCTTCTCCTTGTAGCAGTTACCTCTGCTTGAAGAATTTCTGAGCTCCAGGCCCTTATGTACAAAATCCCTTACTTGATTTTCCACAGGGACTGTGTGGCCATGCATAAAAACCCTAAGTTTCTTCCAAATGTGGGGGCTGAATTCACCCTAAATCAATCCATAGAGCTCCTGGTCTTTTCCCCGGCTCACTCTAATCAGGGAAAGTACCTCTTGCATACTCTCAATGTTCACAGGATTCTGAGATACTATACCAGCGGGACCAAGGATCAAGTCTTTGTTTCCTTTGCACCCAAGAGGGAAGGCACTGTTATTTCTAAGCAGTGCCTCGCTAAGTGGTTAGCCAGTTGCATCACCTTCTGTTATGACAAGTGCAACAAAACCCTTCCGGGTCACGAGGCCGTTTCACCAGAGGGGTGGTTGCCTCTGTTGCTTGTTTCAGGAAAGTGTCAGCTGCAGAAATTTGTGGAACTGCTACATGGACTTCTGTACATACTTTACGAAGCATTACAGTTTGGACGTTGCCTCTCGCCACAGGGCGGATTTCAGTTTGGCAGTTTTGCAGGGACTTCTTTCTTGAATCCCTCTCCTGCCTTTCTGTCTGTTGTGGATGGTCTTATCCTCCTCCCTGTTTTCAGACTTGTTCCAGACTGCTTGGGACTCTTAGTTTAGTTTATTGTTCTAGGAATTATTACCTTTGAGCCAATGGCTCTTTTACAAAGGTTCCACGTCATCAATGTACAAACAAACAAGACATGTTACATAGAATGGTCAGCAAATTATAAAGGTTTCAGTAAGCCAGTATAATACAGTACATCACAGGAAAAAAACAAAACATTGGAGGAATGGTCAAGGGGGAAGGTAGGAGGAGATATGGGAGGGAGCAGACTTAGAGTAGTTAGAGGTACTCAGATGCCTTTGTCAAGAAAGGAGCAGAGGAGGAGGATGAAAAACAGTAAAACAGCCATGGGAAGAATCATTAGTCAAGACAGTCACAGGAGCTAGAGGCTGAGAGGTGAGAGTAAAGCATAGATTTGAAAGCTCCTAGAGGCGTGGAGGATGTAATGAGCGAGCTCAGGGCATTGTATACTAGCTGGGCATGATAAGCAAAGATCTTTGGCCCTGTGTGGTCCGCATCTGGGGACCTGGAGAGGCTGGTGTTCCGATCTTCTGGTGGGACGGATGCTGGTCTTCGGGCAAAGTAGGTCTTGGATACACGGCGGAGTGCGGCCCAAGATGGATTTTTTTGCCATCAAGCATGTGAGGTACCTTATGCGATTTGAGAGTTGCAACCATCCTGTTTCAGTCCTGGTGCAGACTCTGTCCTATTTGTGAATACCTACTGCAAGAGCCCTCTCGAAGTAAGATAGTACAGATACGGAAGAACTTACCATAACAGTAGGTCTTCGCGAGAGGCTCTTGCAGTAGGTATTGCTTTCCCTCCCTCTGTCCCCCTGAGTTTTCGTTTCTTTTTAGGGGGCATTTCCTCTTCTTCTGCCAATGCTTTTTGGCCTCTGGCGGGAAAGCACTGGAAGGCGGGTGTGGAAACTGCCCCTTTATACTGACGTTGGTCAGCTGACATTGGGGTGGTCCCCCGCAAGATACTGCTAGCTAGAGATTTTTCCGTGGGGTCCTGACGCCTGGCGGCTTAGTCCTATTTGTGAATACCTACTGCAGGAGCCTCTCTCGAAGATCTACTGTTACAGCAAGATCTTCGCTTGTCAGTCTTCACCATTCATTACTGCTGGGTGTAAGACGGATGCGTGCACCTGCCAACGACTCATCCCAGTTTTCCATTCCCGACGCCGTTGAAGCTGGTAGGACCGTTTCATTTATTATTTCGGCGATGCCGGGATCTGTTTCTGTTTTCGCATCATGTCCATTTTGGGAGCTAAATGCAAGTCAAAAATGGGCCATGCCCCCATGCATTGATGCTCCTGTGGCTGGCACTTTTCTGTTACAGACTGGCATGATGTTTGTCTCTGGTGCCTGGGACCCAACCACAATATGGATAGATGCAACGCTTGTTTTTCCATGGACCGCCATGTACTGGAAATCTGCGCATTCAAAGTCGGCAGGGCTCCGCTGACTTTCGGAGGACGACGTTGCCCTCTGGCCTCCCAGGCCAGGACTCTAGACCCTTCCTCCGGGTCCCCTCTCGGGTCTATACGGCCCGGTGAGGAGGAGGCCTCCTCAGCGTTTAGCCTTGCCGAGGAGGAGGCCTGTTCTGTGGTGTCGGAGTGGTGCGGCTCCTTCCAGGGTCACGTTGCTGATACCGCCCCGCAATCACCTCTTCCAAGGTGCAGTCTCCTACATTGTTGTGGCCCACGGTTGCTGGGTCCGGTATTGGTGGACCCTCAACGCCGCCTTAGCGCAGTTTGGATCCCGGTGTTTTGTGTGTCTCTTCTGGCGGTGCCGTTTTGGGTTATGGCGCCGGGGACTCAGCCGGGCCGTCGGTGGGTTGGCACTGGACTCCGGAGTTGTGGCCAGTGTGGTGGACCTGACTGGCGCCATGGGCGGTGGTGCCGTCTCCAGAGAAACTCTGGGGGTGGCTAATATTGAAGTCCTTCTGGTCGCTTCCTCTTCAGAGGGGGATGATTCAGATCTGGACTGGCTACCCGATTCTTCGGGATCAGAAGTCTCTGTGGGACATGGTGTCAGGCGACCCCATTCCTGAGTCTCAGGAGCAGTCTACTGTCAAAGATCCCTCGGCCGGGGGTGGCCTGGGGTGTCTTGGGAGTGGTGGCTCTGAGACTGGGGTGGGAGTTTTATCCCCTGAGGGGACTGTGGCAGCTGCCATTGTTGGTGCTGCTGCGCCTCCCCCCCCCAAGGAGGTTTATTTCTGTGGTCTCCCTCGGGGGGGGCCTACGGACCAGGGGACTCCCTCGCTGGTGTCAAGGAAGAGGGTGGCCTCAGAGTCTGAGAGGCCGAGGTGAGGGGCAGCGGTGCTCTACTGCCACCCTGAGGGGCGCAGGGAGGAGCTGCAGCACTCAAGCTCGTCTCTCCTTTTCGGGCTCCAGGGTACCCTTGGGTGGCAGCGCTGAGGGTTGCACTTCTGGACACATGCAACCCCAGGCACATCACATGGGAGTTTCCACATCTGGGCTCTTCCAGAGTTCACATCTTCAGCTTTCTTCTCTGCAACCTGGTCTGATCTTAGGGACCCCTTTAGTGCGGACTCCGTTCCCTGGATTCCAGCGCCCCGGCAAAGGTCAAGCGCCTCCCCTCCCATTCCTCTGCAGCCACCCCTTCCCCCAGGCCATGTGGGTCCTACGGGGCCTGGGAGACTTTCAGAGCCACTGTGGCGGCCTTACCGTCATGTCAGGGCCATGGATGAGCGAGTCTTTCGCCTGTCCTCTCCGCCGTAGGAGTCTTCTGGACAGTAGAGTGCCTCGTCCTCCTCAACTCCCTCTTCGGAGGGAGAGGAACCTAACATCCATTTATCTTCCGATTTCACTGAATATCAGCGTTTCCTTTGGAGGATGGTTCGGGATCTCCGTATCTCTTATGTTCGCAGAGACAATATCGAGCGACAGACACGTGAATTCCTCAGCGAGTTCAGTGCCTACCACCTGGTGGTGCCATCCTGGCCTGTTCCTTTCCAGGAAGTGTCTATCCGTACCTGACAGTCTCCAGCCAACCATTTTCCAGCCTCGGCAGACTGCAGGAGGAGGTATTGTGCCCCCAGGAGTCTCTAGGTTCTCTCCCTCACCCTCCTTCGGGCCTGAGATCCGTAGACACTACATCCAGTCTTCGGTGCCTGGTGCACGACCGACCACTGGATCCGGATTCCTTACAATTCGACCGGTGGGGGCGCAGAGTTTTCTCTTCCTCTCGTGCTTTGATGTGTATCGCGTCACATCAGGCACACCATGCTGCCTATAACAGGCACTTGTGGGCAGTGCTAGCTCAAGTACTTGCATTGCTGCCTGATTGGGAGCAATCTCGACAAGCCATTGCCCTCTCTGCTATAGGTCTGGAACTGGTAAGGCACCAGGCAAGGGCATCTTATGACGCCAGTGAGGTGACTTCCAGACTTGCGGGGACAGTGATCTGTATTAGGTGGATGGCGTGGCTTCGTCTATCAAGATTGTCACCCATGGCCCGTCTTATGGTGATCCGCTCCACCTTCCAGGGGACCCGTCTTTTTTCTGGCAGGGCTAGGAGGCTTCTTCAGGGGCTTCCTCTGTCCCCTCGTCTTCAGGGGACACCTTCTAGCTCTCCTCAGTCTAGTTCGGCTAGGGTCTTCTCCTCCTGTTTTCCACCAGCAGGAGGCTGAGGGTCCTCTTCCCTCAGGGCTATACTAGGACCCCTTTGGGGGGCTTGGTACTCACCCAACAGTAATGAATGGTGAAGATTGACAAGGAAGCTATGAAAATTACTTGCCTACTGTAATTCTTGATCTTCTCTTGTATATTCACCATTCATCACTGAATCCCGCCCACCTTCCCCTTATGGGCCTCATTTCTTGGGCGTCTCCACCGCCCTGTTTGCCCTCTCCTCCCTTGGGGGCTGAGTCCCCCGGTACCTCAGGCCTTCTGTTTCTTCTCTGAAGCCACAGAGGGTCCGATCCGGGAGGAGGGCGAGTAGGGCTTCGCCCTTAACGTCTGAGGGAACTCTTTGAGAGTCTCTCTTGCCGTGGTGTCCCCAGGATTGGGGCTTCTCCATATTCTCTCCCCCCCCCCTTACGGCTTGTACTTCTCCTAGGGAGTTAGGAGTTTTCCTTCCCTGTCTCTGTTTGTTTTCCAAAAATAGGCTGCGTCCTTCTTAAGGGACTCCTATACTCGGTTATGTGACTGTGTACTAAATTTGTCTCCCTACACCTAGTCAGGAGACTCTCCTCTTCGGAACAGATAATTATTTCTCATTTTGGGACACTCTTTGAGCTCTCGGCTTAAGTTGTGGGTAATTGGGATAGCGGGGTGAGAAGGGAAATCTGCCTTTCACATAACGAGCTGTGCAGAGGGTTCAGTTGAACCATCTAAAAGCAGTGATGCCCGAAGAAATCCTTGCTTCCTTGGCTTCAGTCCTTTGGGCTAGTAAGCTTCAAGCCAGTTTCACCCAATTGCCGTGGCAAACTTCCCCATTCCTCCCTGCTATCTTTCTCTTCTGCTACCTGTATCTTATTGCGGTCCCTTAGGGTAGGGTTCTTCTTTTCTGTCCTCTCTTTGCCTTATTCCTTTTTTGGTTTATTTCCTTTCCTTTGCCTATCCCTCGACTTCCTTGCCTCGCTCTTCGTTTTTCTAACCTGTTTTTGCCTCTCTGGCTTTATAGAACTGGGATGGAGGAGAAGTCTGTGGCGTGTAACGGATGCCCCTCGCGTACTACATAGTGTTCTGCTCATGGGCTGCATCGATTCCTCCCTTCCCCCCCCAAAAAAAAACAGTTCCCCTGGTGGGTTCACGCATCCAGCTTACACCTAGCAGTAATGAATGGTGAAGATACAAGAGAAGATGAAGAATTACGTTAGGTACGTAATTTTCATTTCTTACATGACCGTACTTTTCCTATCCTTCCTTCATCATCCCCCGGCTAATTTAAATACTTGCTAGTAAAGTACTTAAACCTTTCACTAAGGACCATGGTTCCCTCCCTGGATGGATGCAGACCATTCTTCATACAGGTCCACATCTCTCCAGGTGGAGCCCCAGTCCTTCATGAAGCCAAACCCCTCCTCTTCACAACATTCTTTTAAACATGAGTTGAACTTCTAGATGTGGAGTGTTCTAGCCTTCCCCTTGCTGTGCACTGGCGGTGCCTCCAAGAAGGACATGGAACTCGCTATCTGCTTTAGGCTTCTTACCCAACTCCTTGAATGCCTCCTGTATTCTGTATAACTCTACCCTATTCCCTGCCAGGTCATTTGTTCCCAAGTGGACAGTGACATCCAGCTCCTCGCTCTTTACTATCGCCCATGTGATCCTCTGGATGCGTTTCCCATCCCTCCCAGCTGTGCCTCCTGGAAGGCAGTTGACCTCCTTGTCCCCCCCCCGCTACTTGTCCCCAGTTCCACTCCCTGGACTAGTAGCTTCATCTTCCTTTGGGTCCTCTACCCCCACACACACACACACCCTTAGGGCTCCATTTCAGAGGACCGCTCATCCTCCTTTGTCTCAGCCTCGGGTATCCTTGTGGGACTCTCCCGCTACTCCAAAATAGCATAGGAGTTTCTAAGTTGGACCGGATAGGGGATGTACTTCAGACCCACCTCACACACCCTCCCTGAGCCCACTGTGGTCCATTCACTCCTCCATCTGGGCAACCTTTGAGTTAGTGGTTGTGGACAGTGTGCCCCCTGGGTGGGGACTGAATTCTCCTGCATCCTGGCCAGCTCGGCTCGGAGACTGAAAACCTCTGCCCTCAACCTAGAAAGGTGCCTGCAGATGGGACAGCACTGCATGATCCAGAATGTTCTGAACACAGTGGCTCTGCACCCACTACACTGCACCACTCCCTGCATCTTCCCAGTTTGCATCGACTATGCCTTCCCCCTTGCCCTGTGTAAGCCTATATTTTATCTAAACCCTCCTGTTGCCCAACTTTATCTTATGGCCCTGGTGCTTGTCTCCTGTACCTCTGTTGCATTTCTGGCTCCTGCCCTCTGGATATTGCCTCTCTAAATCAAGGTTAGTCTGTCCCTAGACTAGCACCTGCTGCTGCCTTGCTTAGTCTTCTATCAGAGTTCTATCCCAGGTGTTTTTTTTTTTGGGGGTAAGTAACTATATCATGGCTATGTTTAAATGTGTGCTAACCTATTCCTGTTTCCAGGCGGGAAGCTGTAAGATACTGGATGCCTATAAAGGTGGATGGGAAAGGGTGGGTGGGATTAATCGACAGTAGCTGTCTACCAGAGTTGTCTGGCGAGACGAGATGTCCCTCTTCTTGGACAGTGCAATTTATTTATGCATTTCTCAATTTTACTGATACAGAGGGGAGTGTTCAGGCTGTGGACGGAGAGTGACACTCTCATCCTCATTGCTACAGTATGACCTAGCCAGGTATGGTTTCCACTGATGCAGCAGATGGTAGTGGAATCTCCGATCCCCCTGCCAGTGTGGTGGAGTCTTTTATTTAATTATTTATTTAGAAGAGATTCACCAGGAAAGCAACAGGAACTGTGCGCAGCTCATTTCCAGAAGCGCTTTGGGGCGGATTACATGAGGCGACAACAGCAAACCGAAAACTTTGTACAGAATCCTATACAATTTTCAGACAAGTGACTAAAAAAAAAAGTACATAATTAGAATTATAAGGACATAATAAGCAAAAAAAGTGCACTACTTGGATGCTAATACAGCAGTATTTTGGACACAACAATGGACATAATCCTAGTGCCAATGCCAGCTTTGATGACGGAGAGGGCTGGCAGTTAAGAACAGTGCTACTAGTTGAAGGATTAGTTGTTGGGTGAGAACAGGCAAGTTGTAGGGTGAGGGCAGGCAGTGGACGGTAGTGAATTAAGAAGGTGTGGGAGGATTTTTAGGTTCCAGTCATAACTCTTAGTAGGAGACAAGTGGGAGAAAACTGAGGGGGAGAGGGACGTGTAACCAGGGCCTTCATGATGCTGAGAACCCTGCAAGGGGGAGAAGGAACATAGGAGAGGAGGAGGGTGAGGGAGAGTGTGTGACCAGGGCCATCACCCCTGGCCTTTTGTAGTAGGCCAAGGGATTCCTGGTCCATCCGGACATGAGGTTCCTACATCTGCATGCATGGCTCCTGAAGAAATAGCCAGTTACATGTTTTGGGGTATCCTTGAAAGTTGCTGATGTGCTGATTGTAGTCAGAAAGCCTTTTACCAAGCAATATCTGTTCCTTTAAATGGAAGTGGTTCACTTTATGGGCTGCTTCCAGGAATTTGGACCCACTTACATGTCTGGTAAATGCTGTACTGAAATACTTGCTGTCGCTGTCAGACTGTGGTCTGCAGTATTCCCTTAATGTGCCTTTGGTCGCTATGTTAGTTTCTCTTGTACCTATAGATGGTTGTGTGATGGTCTAGTCAGGTGTCTCATACATGTCTGAACAGTATTATTAATATGAAATCTGCTCTGCAACCCTTCC
Organism: Neoceratodus forsteri; assembly: GCA_016271365.2. Classification (NCBI taxonomy): domain Eukaryota; kingdom Metazoa; phylum Chordata; order Ceratodontiformes; family Ceratodontidae; genus Neoceratodus; species Neoceratodus forsteri. The sequence continues at coordinate 73,958,040 of CM028133.1, read as the reverse complement.
TACCTTGGGACTTGACCTGTGTGCTTAAGAACAGACTTTGGCTCTTTTGAGCCAGACGAGAGTTGTGGCCTTCATTTCCTGTCATGGAAAATGCTAATTTTAGTAGCAGTGACTTCTGCGTGAAGTTCAGGGCTGCAGTCTCTAATGTGTGAGCTTTATTAATGGAGTTTCCAAACACATAGTCTTTGTGTACAAATCTTAAGTTTCTGCCAAAGGTGGTAGCTGGATTTATGCTGAATCAAAAGTTACAACTTCCTGTTTCTTATCCTGAGCATGTAGTCGAGGAACTACAGCTCTACACTTTGAATATACATAGAATGCTCAAATACTAGGTGAATCGCACCAAGACCTGTGGAAAGTCCTCTCAGCTTTTATTTTGCTCGCCCCCAGAAAGAGGGTGCTTCTGTGGCTAAACCGTGCCTGTCCAAGTGGCTGGCAAATTGTAGTACATTCTGTTACAGGAAATGTGGTAAGGAACTTCTGGGGTGGTTTGTGGTCACTCCATCAGAGGAATGGCCACTTGGTTATTTCAGAAATATTTCTTTGGCTGTCATTTGCGTTGCAGTCACATGGAGCGGTGACACATTCACTAAACATTACAGTATGGACAAAGTCTCTTAGACATTCTGGTTTCAGGCTTGCGGTCCTGCAGGACCTACTATCTTGACTATATCTTATCGGACTGTATTCACCTCCCAGTTGGTGTTTGGGACTGCTTGGGAATCATTCCAAAGGTGTGAACTAATGGGGGGAATATCCTCATAGAAGACAGAACAGTTCGTACTAACCATAACGGTAGATCTTAAGAGAGCATCTCCTCCATTAGTCCATGCCATACCTTCCTCTGTCCCCCTGCTGCTTTAGAGAAGTTGCATCAGATGTTGTGCAACTTAAGGTATTATTTATGTGTGTGTGTGTGTGTGTATATATATATATATATATATATAATGTATATACACACACACAGCCTATGCCTAACCGTATATATGCTTGGGCTGGTCTCATCTCCTGGTTCCCCACGGTTGGAGGTTCTCACGAGTTGAATCTCAAGCAGGGAATTAAGGAGTGATGGGACCGCCTATGTTTATATAGACACTAGACCCATGATGATATCGTGGGCAGTCCCCGGCTAGCAGAAGTTTCCATGTTGTCCTAATGCAGGTGCGGGTATAGTTCCAAATGTGAGGAATAATGAAGGAGATTCTCTTTAAGATCTGCTTTTATAGTAAGTACGTAACTGTTCTTTTCTTGGAACCACTACTTCATGTATGCGGTATTGTTACTGTTTTTGCCTTGCGTAGTTGTACTGCTGATTCTGCACTTTCATTGTGGATCAAATATGTAAGATATTACTTCGAGAGGGCTCTTGCAGTAAGTAATTACATATAGGACTGAAGCCGGCAGGTGTCAGGACCCCACGGAAAAATTACTAGCTAGCAGTTCCTCATGCCCACCTTCCAGTTCATTCCTGCCATTTGCTTTTGACAGCGCCTCGAGGTTAAGTTCCACTGCTCGTTAGTCTGTCGTTGCCGGTAGTTATACCGTCTGTTTTTTCTCCGATTTCGATTATTTTCGTCAGGATTTTCTTACATGCTGTGTGTGTTTTCCTCTACCACGTCCGAGCACAAGAACAAGTGCGGCTCGTGCGGCGTCCAACTCCCGCACAAGGACAGCCATTCTCAGTACCTCATCTGCCTAGGCCCTGACCACCCTGTGGATTCCTGTCAGCACTGCCTGAAGTTCAAAGCGGCCACCCGCAAAAGAAGGCAGCAGTCCCTGGAGGCTCACATACTTAAGAAGAAGATGTCCTCCATAGAAAGGGAGCTGAAAAAGCTCCGACAGGCTTCCACCTCTCCCGAAGGCCTGAAGGAAGAGGAGGAGGGAGAGGGGGAGGACTCATCCGCGGCTGCGATGACTTCGGCTGGAGCCGCCGCCCTTCAGGTAATGTCCTCAGGGGACGATCTCGGCTTGACCGTCTTAGGGGTGTCTAGAGATGGCCTCGCTCCCCCCGGTTGGTTCGCAATCGGGAGCCTCCGGGGCAAAGGAGGCATCTGCTTCCAGTAAAGCCACCCCTTCGCAGCCTTTTGGTTCGAGCCTCTCCGGTAAGTCAGGCGTCGGCTCCTCCAACATCTGCCCAGAGCCAACCACTAAGTCGCTCGACCCTTCAGAGCAGCGCATGGTTGTCAAGCCGCCCGTCAAGGTCACCTCCTCTGCGCGGCCTTCTTTGGGCGTTGGGTCCGATCAGTAGGACATTGGCTCCTCCGCCTGCCCGGATCCCGCCGGTCAGATGCCCGGTGGCCCGTCCAGCAAGTTGCTCGGCGCAGGAGCCTATGCTGGATCCTCTGATCTCATCCAGCGCCGCCGGCTCCCCACAGCTTTCGCCGCTGCTGTCTGAGGCCCCTTCGTCTCCCCAGCTGGATCCGGGGGATCCCTCCGGCCCTCCCCCAGATGCCGCTGGGGACTCTTCAGCGCCCCGGTCAGGTCTTCCTTCCGTAGGTCCAGATCGCCTGACATCTGACCCTCAGACGCCAGCCCTGTCGCTGGGTGACGTCCCCTTGCCGAACGTTGCTCTGAAGCCGGACCCGACGCCTGCAAGGCCACCTGTTCGGACCCACCTGAGGGGCCTCCTCCAGGACCTTCTACTCCAGTAGAGCCCCTGGTGCCGGATCTTACACAGTCTTATCCGACACCGCAGAATCTGGCACCACAGTACCCGACGCCGGGATTCCCGCCATTGGGCTGGATACTCACCTCACGGATACCCCCAGTATCCGGATCCCCCTATCTCCCCCAGCCGCGGTGGAACTGAGGAGACTCTGCTTCTTGGGCTGGGGCCAATGCTCAGCTCACCAGGGAGGTGGAGAGCTGCCTCCCGACGGTCCCAGATCCCTTTCGCCGATGGTGAGAGACCCCTAGCTCCCCCAACCCCAGAGACATTGCTACGGGGTCTGAGGCTGGGGATGGCACCTTGCCCCCTAGGGGCCGTGTTCCTCCCCTGAGTGGGGAGGGGTCTTCGTCTCCTTCTTCGTCGGACTCATCGGATGACTCGTATAGCTCCAATCCAGACGAGCCTCACACTCCTGACAAGCCCAGGCCCAGGATTCCTCCGAAGTCCCCTCCGGAGGATCCCTCATTTACGGAGTTGCTGAGAAAAATCTAGGCTCTTCATCAGTGGAAATCGCTGGAGCCAGATCCACAGAGGCAGACGCTAGCTGCCCATTTGGATCTGTCCGAGGTCGCTCCCACGTTGGTTAGACCCTGGATCGAGCTCCACTATCTGGAAACAACTGTCTGCTTTAGCCCCCCTTCCTCGGAAGGCGGATAGGCTGTATCAGGCTCCCGAGGGGATTGACTTTCTTTCGTCACACCCCAAGGCTGATTCGGTCATGATCAGCATCGTGCACGTCCATTCAGCTAACCCGAAACACCTCAGCTCGTCCCCGCCCGATAAGGAATCCCACCTTCTGGACCAGTATGGCAAGAAGGTCTTTTCTTCTTCCACTCTGGGTATCAGTGCCTTGAACTATGTGGCTCACATGGGGGATTACCAGAAGGCTATCCTTAGCGAGGTGGAAGCTAAGTTGGACACCCTCCTCAGTCCCAGACTAGATAGGAAGTGGCAGAGCTAGTCCGTTCCACACGTTCGGCCAGTAGGCACATGCTGCACGCTGCTTACGATGTGGTGGACGCTTCTGGACGAAGTTTGGGGTTCACCGTGAGTCTGCGGCGACATGCCTGACTTCGGGTGTCAGGTTTGGCCTCGGAACTACAATCTGTCATTCAGGATCCCCCCCTTCCGAGGTTCGGTGTTGTTCGGTGGTGGTGCCAAGGACATCATTACCAGGCTGAGAGAGAAGGGCACTGCTCTCAAGGAGGTCGACTCCATGTACAGAGCCCCTCAAGTGCATCGTCGTTCCTTTCGCCGTCGTGTACGGCATAAGGAAAGTGGGCCAACAGACGCCGGGCCCCTTCAGCTGCGAGACACCCCCCCTCACCCAAATGGGCTGTGGGAGCTCCAGCCACGGCACTGCCCCACACCTCCTGACTCCCTTCCTCTCCCACAGCCTCTGGTCCACCCAGAGGAGCCGGTAGGCGGGAGATTCTCCCTTCATCTGCCGGGCTGGGAGAGGAGCACTACCGATGCTTGGGTCCTCCAGCTTATAGCAGAGGGCCATACCATAGAGTTTCTTCAGAACCCCCAACCCTCCCAGTCATCTTACTCCCCCGAACATCTTCTCAAGGTTCAGGAAGAAATCTCCTCCCTTCTGTTGAAGGAGGCAATAGAACCCGTCTCTCCTTGTCTTCAGGGGACGGGTTTCTACTCCCAATTCTTCCTGGTCCCCAAGAAGACAGGAGACATGAGGCCCATTCTGGACCTCAGCTCTCTAAATCTGTTTGTGGAGTACAAAAGGTTCAGGATGCTCTCCCTACAGAGTCTCCTGCCCCTCCTTCGGCCAGGACTGTGGCTGTGCGCTCTGGACATGCAGGATGCGTACCTGCATATCCTTATCCGCCATTCCACCACAGATGCATCGGTTTGCTTTCCAGGGGCACCACTACCAGTTCAGGGCCCTCCCATTTGGTCTTTCTCGGCCCCAGTATTCACCAAATGTCTGTGGTGGTGATGGCCCACCTGTGTATCAGGGAGTGCAGGTTTTTAGCCACCTGGATGATTGGCTTCTGGCGGCCCCATCCAGGGAGGAGCTCCTGCGTTCCCTTTGCCTTACCCAGGCTGGTAAAGACCTGCCTGGTATTACCATCAACCAGGCCAAATCCCATTTGATCCCATCTCAATGCCTCCAGTTCATTGGGGCGATTCTGGACATGACCACCGGTATGGCCTTTCTATCCCCAGACAGGGTGGCCACACTCCAGGCTCAGGCAAGCTTCTTGTCCTCTCACAGGCGGATCCCCGCCAGGGCGGTCCTTCGCCTCCTGGGGCTCATGGCGGCTGCAATTCCGACCGTTCTGCGCGCTCGGCTCCACATGAGTCTCTCAGTGGACTCTTTGGTCTCAGTGGGAACAATTGGTCGACGACTTGGACCAAGAGGTACTAGTCTCGACCCTGATGATTCGGGATTTGCACTGGTGGTTGGTTCAGGAGAACCTTTGTCGGGGAGTTCCCTTCTGTTTTCCTCCCCCCTCCCAAACTCTGACAACGGATGCCTCGGGCGAAAGTTGGGGAGCTCATCTAGGATTTCATCGCACCCAGGGCTCGTGGTCCATTCTCGAACGGACGCTTCACATCAACGTGCTCGAGCTCAGAGCGGTGCTGTACGCTCTTCAAGCGTTAACCCCTTTCTGCTTCCTGGTCACCTGGCGGTCCAGACCAACAATATGAGTGTAGTCTGGTACCTCAGCAAGCGGGGGCTCGTTCCTACCCTCTTTGTGGGAAGTGATGCGGGTCTGGGAATGGGTGACCCTTCACAACCTTCATCTCACGGCGATCCACATCCCGGGGGTAGAGAATTCGTTGGCAGATCACTTGAGCTGATCCTCGGCACAGCCTCACGAGTGGGAAGTGGACCAGGAAAAGGCAGACGGCATCTTCCTACGTTGGGGAACCCCTCAGGTCGACCTCTTCGCATCCCCACTAAATGCAAAACTGACCACCTTTTGCTCGCTCTCTCCAGGGCGTGGGTGGCTCTGGAGAGATGCTCTGTCTCTCGATTGGAAGGGCAGATTTGTTTATGCTTTTCCCCCAATTCCGTTGATTCTGAGGATCCTGCGCAAGCTCAGCTCAAAAGAGGCCCATATGATTCTCATCGCTCCCTTCTGGCCCAGGCAAGTTTGGTTCTGTCTTCTGCAACAGTACTCCGAGGAACCTCCGATTCCTCTTCCTTTTTCGCAGCTTCTTTTGACCCAGGATTGGGGATCCCTGGTCCATCTGGGCCTCGGGTCCCTTCAGCTGCATGTTTGGCTCCTACAGACGTAGTACAAGCCTGTTTTGGGGTGTCCCCTCAAGTGGCAGAGATCTTGGTGGAGGCCAGGAAGCTGTCCACTCGCTCCACCTATGCCATGAAATGGAAAACTGTTTTCCATATGGGCTTCGTCCAAAGACTTGGAGCCTTTCTCCTGTCCAGTCAGGCGGCTGCTGGACTACACGCAGTATGTGTTCGACCTGGTTCTCAGTCGTTCCTCTCTGAAGGTTCACATGGCGGCTCTGGCCGCTTATCATGTTCCCTTTGGGGGCAGAACTTTCGCTCAGCTGGAGGTCGCAAAGACCTTTCTGTGAGGGGTTCTTCATATGAGACCCCCCCATTCGGGTTCCTGCCCCTCCTTGGGATTTGAATTTCATTCTTGAGAAGCTTACTCTGCCTCCCTTTGAGCTGGCAGTCTCAGCAGAACTTAAGTTCCTTTCGTGGAAGGCTCTCTTCCTAGTGGCTATTACTTCTGCTCTAAGAATTTCTGAGCTTCAGGCCTTGATGTGCAAAATTCCGTATCTGATTTCCCATATGGAACGTGTGGCTCTGCGCACCAATCCTAAGTTTCTTCCTAAGGTGGTAGCGGAATCTAAGTTGAACCAGTCCATTGAACCGCCTGCCTTTTTCACGCAGCACTCCAATCACGGGGAGTATCTTTTATATACCATGGACGTTCACCGGATTCTGAGATACTACACCAACCAGACGAAGGATCTCAGAAAGACTGACAAACTACTTGTTTCTTTTGCCAGCAGAAAAGACGGCAACGCTGTTTCCAGACAATGTTTGTCCAAATGGTTGGCTCACTGTATCACTTTCTGCTACGACAAGTATCACAAGACCTTGCCAGGCCAGGTCAGGGGTCACTCCACCTGGGGTGTCGCGGCCTCTGCTGCCTGATTCAGGAATGTGTCAGTGGCTGATATTTGCGCCGCCGCAACTTGGACTTCTGTCCATACATTTACTAAACACTACAGTTTGGACATTATCTTGTCGGAGAGCTGGCTTCGGGTTGGCTGTTCTGCAAGGACTTCTTAAGTCTTTCTCAGCCCAGAGGATCCCCTATGGTAGTTTCCTCCACCTGTGTGCTTCTCTTTGTTCCAGACTGCTTGGGACTCGGTCCTACATGTAATTACCTACTGCAAGAACCCTCTCGAAGTAAGATAGTACAGTTACATAAGAACTTACCATAACAGTAGATCTTCGAGAGGCGCTCTTGCAGTAGGTAATACCTTCCCGCCCTCCATCCCCCTAAGCTTTTTCAGTTCCTTTTCTAGTGAGGGAAATATCCGCTTCTGTCTCGTCTCGCCTTTTTGACCTTTGGTGGGAAAGAACTGGAAGGCGGGCGTGAGGGACCCTTGCCAGAGACGGCTAGCTAGAAATTTTTCCGTGGGGTCCTGACACCTGCCGGCTTCAGTCCTATATGTAATTACCTACTGCAAGAGCCTCTCTCGAAGATCTACTGTTACGGTAAGTTCTTACGTAACTGTACTTTCCTTCTTATAAAACCAATAACTTTTCCGTTTAAAAAAAAAAAAATACCCTAATAAAGACATTTGTGCAAAAAAAAAAAAATGTCATCCTATTCGTGACTGTTATAGATAGTTGTGTCCAGTTATTGAACTTCTTTCCTGTACATCCAAGGATCTAATTTTCCCTACACTACTAGACTGTGCTGCTGTATGTGATCTAGGTGCTGCGTGCTCATGGGGACAAAATGGGTCTACCACATGATGCTTTCCTGCTCTCTTTTGTATGTTGTGTGACTGAGTCTGTGGACTTTAATAAACTTGTAGTAATAAACAAAAAAAAAAGTTTAGACCTCCATATTAGATACTGTGGATATAGCTGTTGTCTGAGATGCTTACCCATAATCCTCTTCTCTTCCAGCTCCAGGATCTAGGTCATCCTCCGAAGGAACTGGCTGGGGATTCAGTGAGTGACAGCCCTTATATGTTTCTTTCCTGCTTGTGGGGAATATTTTGTATTTCTTGATTCTGCCAATTATGGGTAATGTTCACCTTGTTCCACCTTATGCAAGATTGGCCAGTGGGTGTACACGTTTGAATCAGCAGTGGCACCTACCTTTAAAATATTCAGTGCTTGTTGAAGTAAACGGTGAAAGTAGGTGTCAGTCATCCTTTTTTTCTAACTTTATTGATATCATTGTGATACAATATCAGTAGAGCATCAGTTTTTCAAACAGCATGAAGTCTTGCTGTATTCTGACAATTGCAGTGATTCCCAACCTTTGAACTACCCCAGAGAACTAAGGGTTAACTTTCCATGCAGGGCATGGAATGCTGAGCTCGAGCAGTCTCTGTCCGGAGTGTTTTGAACTCAGACCTTCAGATTCTTTACTCCGTCTCACTGAATGGTCACTCCGGAGATTTCTCCTTCAGCTTGGTTCGAAGTCGGTTAAAGTTTTCAGTTTTTTGCCGATTTAAACCGAAAAAAAAGTATCCGCATAGTCGGTTCAGTCTCTGTCTGTGGTGCTGTGAGTACTAGATAGGAATTGTTCTAATTTTCTGTGTGGAACTTGTAAAAGTGCAGTCGGTTCGGCTGAATAGACCATTTGATTGTGAATTTTGCTATATTTAGTGTGTGGTTACCGGTTCTTATCGGTTCTGAAAAAAACGTGTTTTAACCATTTTTTTCAATACCCGTGACACGGTTAGGAACCGATAAGGGAGTCTTGCCTGGCAGTTGCCGAAAAAAAGGGTAAGTTTGGTTAGGTTGCCCAAGTCTGAGAAACCCAAGAAAATAAAACAGGCCCACTGGGTTTCAACACTGCAGTGAGTGTGGGGAGGTCTTTGCCAAGGCTGATCCCCCACACCACCTGTGTTTATTGTCTGGGGTTTGACAACCTCGATTCAGACTGCCAAATATGTAAAAATTTTCCCAAATCTACCCTTGAGAAGAGATTAGGTAGACTGAGGGAAAAGGAGGCCGAGACGTCCGCTGACCCAGATGGCCAGCCCGGTTCGGTTTCGACCGAACCAGAAGGAGTGCCCTCTGACCAGGGCGATACTTCTTCGGGCAAAAGGAGAGCCAATTCTGAAGGAGCAGTTCCGACAAAAAGAAGGCACAAAGATAAATCGACAGGTCAAGCAAAAAATGTGACTGATTAAGATTGGCCAGATTACGGAAGGTGAGGAGTTTGTGAGGAAGAGATGATTGTCTAGCGGAACGCCAGATGCAGAAGATTGGGGAGTGATCACTTACAGCACCTGCCAGGATGCCGGCAGAGACTATACTGTCGAGACGGTTAGTGAGAGCCCAGTCAATTGGTGAACTAGAACGAGGGGGGGCCATGACCCTAGTTGGGTCAGTGACTGATTGGTGGAGGTTATGGCCATGTACCACTGTGTGAAAGGACTGATTTACTTTGCTAGTCCAGTTTAGATTTAGATCACCCAAAATAAGGACCTCATTAAGACCAACTGCTGTGTTCACCTGGGATAATAGTTCCTTGAGTCCAGCAATGCCACCAATAGGGGGTTATAGGCACACACTATGTGCAGTTTCTTAGAGCCCAATTGTAGGGTAGCATGAATGGCTTCACAGAGAGACATTACGGTGTAGAGATAGGTGAGTTTTAAAGAGGATAGCAACACCACCACCACGTTTAGATGTGGGCCTATCTTGCCGGAGTATTTTGTAATTAGGTAGCATACACAGGTGATCAGGTGTGGAGGGTGTTAGCCAGGTTTCAGAGAGACACAAAATGTCAGGGTTATATTGAGTAGTCCAGGCCTCAAGTTCAGTTAAGTTGTGGAGAAGACTCCGTATATTAAGGTGAACGATACGCAGCCCTTTTAAGTCTTTCCAAGCTGTGTCATAATGGGGAATGTTAACGGCAGGACTTGGATTGAGTTCAACATCTCCCACTGACATTAATGATAGGAGGAGCAGGTACCACAGTTTACGATGAAAGAAAGGTGAGGGCAGGGAGGAGTTTAGAGGAGGAGTGTTAAGGAGCATAAAAGCAACATGATAGGTGATCCTATTTGAGACAAAAAGAGGGAAGGTGGCAAGGGGCAAGTGGGATAGTGAACAAATGTTGGAAGGCACATTAGGATGTGAAGAAATGCCCTCCCAGGACAGGGGCATCACTAGGAGAAGAGCCATAATGGAGAGTAATAGATAGCGCAGGGATTTGGGGTCATTTAGTTAAAAGAGGAGTGTGCCATAGGATAAGGTATGTGACAGCTAGATAGCTATTTGAAGAGGAACCAAGCACAGCACAGATCAGAGGAATCTGGGCAGAAAACACTGACTGCACAACAGAAATGCAGACCGAGAAATGAGATACTGATAAGATTGAAGAGGTTTCAGAAAGCCCTCTAGTGGCGAAATGGTATAGGCTGCAAATGAGAAAGTGAGGAGATGGTTAAATCCTCACGTTCTGGGCATAACAGTAGGCGGGGCAGGGACCGCTATATAACAAATGCTGAGAAAGGGTGGGTATGGTGGGGGCCTGGTGGGGAGCAGCTGCATAGCGGCTGCGGGGCAGAGCGCTTAGCAGCAAGGGGTAAAGATCCGAGTCACGGAGAACCCTGCAGCTCTGTTGCGAGTGCTGCTACACATGTAGCCACTTGGGTTACTGGCCGGAGCTGGGACCCTGCAGGAGCTTTTTATTTATTTATTTATTTATTTTCTGGAGGGGGAGTCGATGCAGAGACTGCGCCACCCTCGAGGCCGATGTGATACATGGCGCTCGCGGTTGGCCGTTAACTGCTGTTGACTCCGCCCTAGCTCCACTTCTGCTTCTCCCTCCATTGAGAAAGGACCTCAAATGGAGCTAGAAATTCAACTGCGTTTTTGTGACCTAGTCCATCAGCTTACAGTTCTGCTCACCTCCTCCATACTCTGTGCCGCTCCCTGATTTTCCGGTAAGATCTTTCCTTTTTATTTCTTTCAACGCTGAGTACTTTAGTTTTTTTTTAGTGTGTTTTCGGTATGGTCATGTCTCGTTCAGGGGACAAGAAGAAATCTTCAAAGACATGTAGGCCCCCAATGCGTCTGTGTCCCTGCAGCCGACTTTTTTCCGCCAGGGACCGGAGGTTCATGTTCCGACCGCCGAAGAGAGAGCCTGGGCGATTCAGATTGTGGAATCGCTCCGTCCGGTTCCGACCGATCCGGCTCCTTCTGGCAGGGGTTCGGTTCGGTTGGTTCCACCGGTTCAAGAGTATACCTTTTGATGATTTTTATGAACCGGAGTTTGAAAAGGAAGGGGAATTTGAGGATTATGGTGTAAGTGAAAGTCTGGATGTGCCTGTGGAACCGGACATCTCCCCAGACAGACAATCAGGTGTTTCCCCTCCTAGGCTTTCTGAGTCCCCTTCCCATTTTATGTTTTACAGAAAAGTGGCTGAAACCCTCCAGCTTCCTATGGAGGAGGCTGTGGAAGATCAAAAAGAGCCTGATTATGTAGAGATGATGGATATCCCAGAGTCCAGGAGACTGTCTATTCCCCTCCATAAATCTTTTGGGAAACAGACACAAAAAATCTTAGTCTCCTAACACTATACCTCCTGTGGATAGAAGAATGGACAAGAGGTATACACTTTCAGGCTCAAACATGGAGTTCTTATATCAGCAATGCAGCCATGTTGGGGTAGTTCAGGCTGCTGCCTGTGACAAGGCAAATATTCCCTTGGCTTCACACCCCGCTGACAAGGACTCCAGGAAGATTGATGCCATGGCAGAGAAGCAGTACATGGCATCTTCTTTGGGACTCAAGCAGGCAAATTACATGGCCTATACAGCCAGGTACCAGAAGTCCAGGTGGGACACTGTACTGGCACTGGCTAAACAGGCCTCCCCCCAGCTAGCCAAGGAGCTGGAGGCGGTGGCTGCAGATGGGATTGAGGCATCTAAGGTTCAGTTTCATGCTGCTGTGGACTCTAATGATGTGTCATCAGGAGTCATGGCTACATCTGTGGCTCTTCGGAGGATGGCTTGGCTCAGATGTACTAGCCTCTCGCAGGACACCCAGGCTAAGGCCATGGATTTTCCTGTAGTGGGTAATTCTCTGTTTGGGAGCAGACAGAGAATTACATGAAGAAAATGGATGAGTACAGGACCACTTACAGGAGTGCTCAGGCCAAGGAAAGGCAAGCAGCTCCTCAAAGGCAGCAGTCTAGGGGCAGGCCTTTTCAAAGGCCTTTTTACCAAGCACAGGCCTCTTCTTCCTTTTCGCAGAGGGGGTTCTTCAGAGGGAGAGGCAGAAGGGGGATGAGCAGGCCTGCATCCACCCCTCAGCCTAAAGTCCCTGCCAAGCAAGCACCCTGATGGGTCTGCCCGGGTCGACTCTTCCATTCCAGTAGGGGGCAGGCTGACTTACTTTGTCCAGGACTGGATGTCTGTTACATCAGACAAGTGGGTCCTGGAAGTAGTAAGCCAGGGACTGGTTCTCGGCTTCAAAAAATTTCCAGAGATGAGGGCCAGATCTTTTCCACCTGCAAATCTTTCGGAAACCCTTGCCCTAGAGGCAGAGGTTTCTTCTCTCTTAGCTTTAAGAGCTATAGAGAGAGTACCTACCCTACACTGGGGCAAAGGACTGTATTCCAGGTACTTCCTGACCCCCAGAAAGACAGGAGAGTGGCGACCCATCCTGGACTTGAGATAACTGAACAAACATCTTTTAAAGCCAAAGTTCAAGATGATAACTCTGGGAATAATCCTTCCCTCTATAAGGCCAGGGGACTGGCTAGCCTCCCTGGACCTCAGAGATGCCTACTTTCACATTCCCGTCGGGTGCTCCCACAGAAAGTACCTCGGGTTCGAGTTGCCCTCAGGCCACTATCAGTTCAGAGCAGTGCCCTTTGGCCTAACCTCAGCCCCAAGGGTTTTCACAAAGTGCCTGGCAGTAGTAGTTGCCTTTCTAAGAAGGCAAAAGATTTCCATATTTCCTTATCTGGACGATTGGCTAATAGTGGGTCAGTCTCCAGACCAAGTCGGATCTCACCTGCAAGTGACCCAGCAGTTGCTCACTTCCCTAGAATTTCTCCTCAACCTTCTCAAGTCGTTTCTTGAACCAGTCCAGCTCCTTACCTTTATAGGGGCAGAACTGGATACACTCAGAGCAAGAGCCTTTCTTCCTTTAGAAAGGGCAAGGGCTCTTATGAAACTAGCTTCTTCCTTCAGCCTTCAGGTATCTCGACCAGCAAGGCATTTCCTCCAGCTCTTGGGCCACATGGCAGCTTCAACAGCAGTGGTCCAAGGAGCAAGATTCCAGATGAGGGATATTCAGTTCCACCTGAGAGCTTTCTGGTCTCAGAGAAAGAACTCCCTCACCAAACTGATTCCATTGACTCAGACCTTGATTCAAACCCTCCAGTGGTGGCAGGATCAGGACAATTTAAGGCAAGGTGTTCCTTTTGTTGCTCAGCCTTGTTCAGCGGTTCTAACCACTGATGCTTCTCTCCTGGGCTGGGGAGCCCACCTGGGGTTCCTTACTGCCCAGGGCCTGTGGTCCCCCCAAGAATCCCTTCTCCACATCAATCTTCTAGAGCTCAGGGCAGTTTTCCTGGCTCTAAAAGCATTCTCACAGTCAAGTCAGAACAGACAACACTGCCACCATGTGGTACATCAACAAGCAGGGAGGCACTTTGTCCACGGCCTTGTGCACAGAAGCCATAAAGTTGTGGTCCCTGGCTTATTCCCTGCAAGCCTCTTTTGTAGCAGTTCACCTTCCAGGCAAGGACAGTGTGCTAGCAGATGCACTGAGCAGGATTTCCCAGGGCCATCACGAATGGGCCCTGGATCCTCAGGTGTTGAAAGTGATTTTTTCAAGGTGGGGCACTCCAGAGATGGATCTTTTTGCATCCCCAGACAATCACCAACTCCCTCTCTTTTGTTGCAGACCTCCGGTCCTGGGCTCAGTCCCTCTGGACACCCTGATTCTGAATTGGGAGGGGAAGTTTCTGTATGCCTTTCCCCCCTTCCCACTCCTGTTTAAAGTTTTGGAAAAAGTAAGGTCTCAACCATGCAAGGTGATTCTGATTGCTCCAGATTGGGCCAGACAGCCTTGGTACCCACTGTAGCTGTCCCTAGCAGTCCATCTTCCCCTGTCTCTTCCCAGGAATTACAACCTGTTAACATCCTCTCCGGGGAGGATTTGGTACCCCAATCTTCAGTCTCTCAATCTCAAGGCGTTGCTATTGAAGAGTTAGAGTTTGCAGATTTGCATCTTTCCCAAGGGGTTCTGGACATCCTCAAGGCTTCTCGAAAGCCCTCCACCAGAAAAACTTACAACTCCAATTGGAAAAGATTCAGCATTTGGTGTTCTAAGAAGCATGTTTCCCCAGACACTGCTGACCTTGCCTACCGTTCTGGATTATATGGTCCATCTTAATGGCCTAGGCCTCAGACCAGCTACTTTCAAAGTACACTTGTCAGCTGTTTCTGCATTTTTGTCTGTGGGGGAGTCTTCCTCACTATCTTCCCATCCTGTGTTCTGTAAATTTTTTAAAGGATTGTTTCATACCAATCCCCCTTTTAGAGACCCTGCCCCTGTCTGGGATTTGAATGTTTGCATTGCTCAGCTTGTGCAACCCCCTTTGAGCCTATGGCTTCAGCAGAGCTCAAGTACTTGACTTGGAAAACTGTGTTCTTGGTAGCCATTACCTCTGCCAGGTGTATCAGTGAATTGCAAGCCCTGTCAGTGGAACCTGATTTTGTCTCCTTTCATAGGGATAAAGTGATCCTTAGAACCAGTAGAAGGTTCTTGCCCAAAGTGGTTTCAGACTTCCATTTAAACCAGTCTGTATGTCTCCCTGTTTTCTTCACTGATCATTCTTCCTCAGGAGAGAGGAGGCTGCACAGTTTAGATGTCAAAAAGAGCCCTTAGTTACTACATAGAGCTTACCAAGGGTCACAGGTTTGACTCCCTCCAGTTGTTCCTCACTTACGGAGAAGTGGGAAAGGGCAAACCTGCCTCCAGAAGATCTGTTGCCAGGTGGATTGTGTCTTGTATACAATTCTGCTATGAAAAACTGGGAAAAACTCCACCCTCAGGCCTGAGGGCTCATTCCACAAGAGGTACAGCTGCTTCCCTGGCTGCGGCCAGGGATATCCCTCTCCTAGAAATTTGTCAAGCAGCCACCTGGAAAACGGTCCATACCTTACCAAGCATTACCCTCTGGATAACCAGGCTAGGCGTGGTGCTCAGTTTGGCACAGCAATACTTCAGAGCCTATTCCCAAAGTAGGTTCTATCCCTCCTCCTTGGAGGTACTGCTTGGTAGTCTGCAATTGTCAGAATACAGCAAGACTTCATGTTGTTTGAAGAAAAAATTACTCACCGTAGTAATTATATTTTTTCTAATGGAGTGTTGCTGTATTCTGACCTCCATCCCTGCTTCCCCTCCAGAACCTGTTTTTGGGAAGTGGGTGGGCAGGTGCAGTGTTGCACCCCAAGGGTGTATTTGCTTGCACCCTCCTCCCTTTTTGTTTGGGTGCTTATTTATTATTGTTATATTTGAGTACATTGGGTTTAGTTTTTGGGTTTCCTGACTTGAGTCTTCCTTGGGAATCCAGAACTTTTCAGCCAGTTGGCTAGTAGAATTTTTTACAATTTCCACATAGAATTTTTAGTTTAGTTGGGCTCGTAAGAATCTGACGATTTGAGTTCCAAACACTCCAGACAGAGACTTCACCCGAGCTCGAGCTCAGCGTTCCATGCCCTGCATGGAAAGTTGACTCTTGGTTCTGTGGGGCAGTTCAAAGGTTGGGAATCACTGCAATTGTCAGAATACAGCCAAGACCCCACTGGAAGAAATATAATTACTATGGTGAGTAATTTTTTCATACAGACCATGAACCAGACCTATCGACATTACAAGAAGGAATTAAAATAAGACATTTTATCTGTGTCAGTCTTCACCATTCATCATTTATTTATTTTATTTGCTTTTGGAAACCGGGTGGGTGCACTAGACATAGAGATGCCTATTTTCAGGCACAACCTGGGAGAATACAAGTGAAAAAAAAATACATGAGCTGTACAATGTAATGCAGCACAAGGAAGAGATAAACAATGAAAGTGAGTGCAATACAAACAGTTGACAACTGGATGAAACAGAGTAAGATAATGTAAAAAATATAAATAGTACTGTTACGAAAAACAAAACAAGTGCTAACAAATTTGTACTGGAGCTGGCTGGAAAGTACATTAGAAATGGTAAGTGCCATCGCAAGGCCCAATATAGAGGGAAGGAAGGAAGGGGAGATGGAAGAACAGGAGAAGGGGTGAGAGGGAAAGAGGGAGAGTGAGGAAAGAACAAAGGCGAAAAGTGGAAGGATTGAAAGGGCTAAGGTGGATGGAAGCATGTGCAAGGATTAGAGGCCAGTAGATGTTCACGGTGGAGTTTCTTGAAACCAGCATGGGTAGTAGCAAGGCGAATAGCTTGAGGGATAGAATTCCAGTACTTAGGGGCTGAGTAGGAGAAAGCCCATGCACCCATGGAGGTTTTGCGTTTGGGGATGAAGAGAGGGGCCTTGTCACTAGATCGGAGACCATAGGAGGGGGTTTGGGAGTGTAGCAAGGAGGCGAGGGATTTGGGGAGACCTGATCTAGTTATACCATCAAGTAGGGAGCCAAGGGCCAGTAGCCGGTGGGCAGAAGGGTTGGGCCATTTTAGGTCAGCATAAAGTTGACAGTGATGTTTGAAACATGGTGATCCAGAGGCATAGCGGCAGATGTTGTTATAGGTGGTGTCCCATTTATGTAGGGAGGTCTTTGATACTCCTTGGTATGTGACCGAGCCATAAGCAAGGGCCGGGAGCAGTAGGCCTTGAGCCACTGCAAGCCGAGCAGATGCGTAAGGGCATAGCTAGTACGGTAGGCACCTCCAGTTTTTGCGTTGACCGATTTGCATGTGGAGGTGATATGGAGGTCAAAGTTCAGGGATTCATCTAGGAGGATACCCAGGTATTTGAAGGAGCTAATGCTAACTACCAGGGAACCATCGGCACACAAAATTTGAAAGGAGTTGCGATTTGATTTTAGTCTAGTTGGAGAGCTGAAAAGCATGGAGTGAGTTTTGCTTACATTAAGAACAAGATAGTTTTCTATTAGGCAGGACTGAATACTTAAGTCATTAGTAAGAGAGCAGTTGATATCCATCCACGATATTACTTCCACTCCGGTAAATGACAAGGTCGTCCGCATACAGCAGGGAAGAGCAGTCGTGCAAACGATGGGAGGTGATTTATAAAAATAGAGAAAAGTAACGGGCCAAATGTGGAGCCTTGAGGAACTCCCATATGTATGGGAAAAATATTGGACAGGGCTGACTTAAAGGTGACAGCTTGCATCCGGTTGGATAGGTAGCACTTGAACCAGGCAACTGTATCAGTGGAGAAACCGAACAAGCGGAGTTTAGCAAGAAGGGTGTAGTTTACCAGGTCAAACGCCTTAGTTAAGTCAATGAAGATGGCACCTGTCAAAAAGCCAGATTCCATCGCACCATAGATGTCGTTTGTAAGTTTTAGGATGGCAGTGGTAGTACTATGGCCTTTTTGGAAGCCGTGCTGGGAAACTGCAAGGAGATTATGCTTCTGGAGGTGTGCTGTGGTTTGGGTTGCTACTAATTTTTCCAGGATTTTACTGAGCACGAGGAGAATGGCAATAGGTCGATAGTTAGACATGACTTGAGGATCACCTTTCTTAAGGATAGGAATGATTCTGGCTATCTTCCAGATGTTGGGAACCATGCCATGACATATAGATGAGTTAAAAATTTTCGTAAGAGGGGAGGCAATGAGAGGGGCAGCTATTTTCAGTAGCCTGAGTTCCAGTCCATCTGCACCAGTACTAGTGCTGTCAGAGATGGATAGTAATAGCTTTGGAACTTCTTGTCTGGTGATGGTCCGAAGCCGGAAAGGTGGGTGAGAGCGAGCCAGTTCTGTGTCAGTGGAGCTGGAAGTGGGGGGACAAGGGGGGAAGGAGGCAGAGCAGCTCGATAGGTCTGAGAAATGGTAGTTTAATGCATTAGCTATGGTCACTGGATTATTACAGTGTATGTTGTTGATCAGCATGTCATTAGTGGTAGATGTATTGTTTGCTCCAGTGAGAGTGTTTATGATGGACCAGAATTTCTTGGGGTCACCAGCAGATTTCATTAACAAGTCCTTACAGAAGGAGCTTTTAGCTAGGTGAATATTCCTTTTACAGGAATTTTTCTCGGCTCTATAGTCATTAAAATCTGCGTGTAGCCCTGAGATGCCGCCAACTTTTATCCCTTGTCCTGAGTTGAGTAAGAAGGTCTTTAGTGAGCCACTTTGTTTGTGTTCCCCGTTTGCGTCGTGTGACTCTGGGGGCATGGATGTCCTGTAGGTATCCAAACCTTGTCAGGAAGTAGTCAAGGGCTAATTGAGCATCCGAGGAGGCAAAAATGGGAGACCAGTCAATAATTGAGAGGTCAAGCAAAAAATGTGCCTGATTAAGATTGGCCAGATTACGGAAGGTGATGAGTTTGTGAGGAAGAGATGGTTGTCTAGCGGAACGCCAGATGCAGAAGATTGGGGAGTGATCACTTATAGCACCTGCCAAGATGCTGGCAGAGACTATACTGTCGAGACGGTTAGTGAGAGCCCAGTCAGTTAGTGAACTGGAACGAGGGGGGGGGGCCATGACCCTAGTTGGGTCAGTGATTAATTGGTGGAGGTTATGGCCATGTACCACTGTGTGAAAGGACTGATTTACTTTGCTAGTCCAATTTAGATTTAGATCACCCAAAATAAGGACCTCATTAAGACCAACTGCTGTGTTCACCTGGGATAATAGTTCCTTGAGTCCAGTAATGCCACCAATAGGGAGGTTATAGGCATACGCTATGTGCAGTTTTTTAGAGCCCAATTGTAGGGTAGCATGAATGGCTTCACAGTGAGAGAGACATTATGGTGTAGAGATAGGTGAGTTTTAAAGAGGATAGCAACACCACCACCACGTTTAGATGTGGGCCTATCTTGCCGGAGTATTTTGTAATTGGATAACATACACAGGTGATCAGGTGTGGAGGGTGTTAGCCAGGTTTCAGAGAGACACAAAGGCCCTGTCCACACTATGCCTCTAACGTTACAGAGGGTGTAAAACGTTACCGTAACAGGTCGCATTTACACCTGTAACGTTACAGGAGGCGTTTTCGTAACTGTTGTTAAAACCACATATGAGGTGGTTTCAACAACGGTTATGAAACCGGTCCCACCCTGGTAACGTTACCGGCGGTAGTGTGGACTGCCAGTAACGGTCCCCTGCAGAGGCATCAAGCGCCAGCGAGCTCGACGTGTGGGATCGAGGCGCGCTGTAACGTCCGCCGATCCCGGCGTGTGATTGCAGCAGTGCCGGGTCCCAGAACGGACACCGCCGGTGTGATCGAGACTGCACCGCTTCCGCAGCCGTAACGGATTGCATCCATTACGGGTGCAAGCGTGGTGTGGACAGGGCCAAAATGTCAGGGTTATATTGAGTAGTCCAGGCCTCAAGTTCAGTTAAGTTGTGGAGAAGACTCCGGATATTAAGGTGAACAATATGCAGCCCTTTTAAGTCTTTCCAAGCTGTGTCATAATGGGGAATGTTAACGGCAGGACCTGGATTGAGTTCAACATCTCCCACTGACATTAATGATAGGAGGAGCAGGTACCACAGTTTACGATGAAAGAAAGGTGAGGGCAGGGAGGAGTTTAGAGGAGGAGCGTTAAGGAGCGTAAAAGCAACATGATAGGTGATCCTATTTGAGACAAAAAGAGGGAAGGTGGCAAGGGGCAAGTGGGATAGTGAACAAATGTTGGAAGGCACATTAGGATGTGAAGAAATGCCCTCCCAGGACAGGGGCATCACTAAGAGAAGAGCCATAATGGAGAGTAATAGCGCAGGGATTTGGGGTCATTTAGTTAAAAGAGGAGTATGCCATAGGATAAGGTATGTGACAGCTAGATAGCTGTTTGAAGAGGAACCAAACGCTGCACAGATTAGAGGAATCTGGGCAGAAAACACTGACTGCACAACAGAAATGCAGACCGAGAAATGAGATACTGATAAGAATGAAGAGGTTTCAGAAAGCCCTCTAGTGGCGAAATGGTATAGGCTGCAAATGAGAAAGTGAGGAGATGGTTAAATCCTCACGTTCTGGGCATAACGGTAGGCGGGGCAGGCACTATATAACAAATGCCGAGAAGGGTGGGTATGGTGGGAAGTTGGAGAGCAGCGGCGTGGCCTTGGCAACAGCAGCAAGGGTAAAGATCCGAGTCACGGAGAACCCTGCAGCTCTGTTGCAGTGCTGCTACACATGTAGCCACTTGGGTTACTGGCCGGAGCTGGGACCCCGCAGGAGCTTTTTATTTATTTATTTTTTTCTGGAGGGGGAGTCGATGCAGAGACTGCGCCACTCTCGAGGCCGACGGGATACATGGCGCTCGCGGTTGGACGTTAACTGCTGTCGACTCCGCCCTAGCTCCACTTCTGCTTCTCCCGCCATTGAGAAAGGGCCTCAAGTGGAGCTAGAAATTCAACTGCGTTTTTGTGGCCTGGTCCATCGGCTTACAGTTCTGCTCACCTCCTCCGTACTCTGTGCCGCTCCCTGATTTTCAGGTAAGATCTTTCCTTTTTATTTCTTTCAACGCTGAGTACTTTAGTTTTTTTTTATTGTGTTGTCGATACGGTCATGTCTCGTTCAGGGGACAAGAAGAAATCTTCAAAGGCATGTAGGCCCCCAATGCGTCGGTGTCCCTGCGGACGACTTTTTTCCGCCAGGGACCAGCATGACCGCTGTTTAACTTGCTTTGGCCGCAACCTCGATTATAGACTGTTGCGATGCCTGTTTTTCAGTGGACCACTGAGTGTTGGAAATGCGTGCGTTTAAAGTCGGATGTGCACCACAGACTTTCGGAGGACAGGCTCTCACTCAGAAGGCCAAGGTAGGGTTTCTAGGCCCTTCCTCCAGGTCCCTTCCCGGTCCTGTACAGCCCGCAGAGGAGGGGCCTCTGCCATTTTTAGCCATGCCGTGGTGGGGCTCCTTACACTGTGCAGGAGGCTCAGTCTGGCCCCCTCTGGGGCCGGACGGAAGGCACCATTTTGGCAATCACTTCTTCGGAAGCGAAGGCTCTCCCAGTGTCATGCTCTGGGACCCGCGGTCTGAGTTGGCGCTGTCCTCAACACAGTCTGTCGGTCTCACCCTTGATTTCCAGTGCTGCTGGCAGCGCTAGCACCGCTCAAGGCGCCTGCTTCTTGACTCCGCACTGTTCTCGCGGGAAGGAGCTGCATCGCTTGCAGTCCTGGGACCGCAGGCATCAGGGGGCAGTCTGTATTTGGACTTCGCCGTCCTCCTCCTCCTTGGAGGATGCAGAGGCTGACTCGGATTGACTTCCGGATTCCGCTGGTTCCTCTGAGTCCAGCGTCTTGGCCCCCACTCAGCCCCCCGCTGGAGAGCAGCTGGACTCTTCTGGTTCTGGGGTCAGTGGTACTGACCAGCCTTCAGGTGCCCGGGCAGACACCACGGGGCAACCCGGAGCCGAGGACCCGTCTGCTTCTCCAGTGGGCAGTCCCCCTTCCGTGGTTGTGCTGGCTAGCCCGACTTCTGGGTCGGCTGAGGCGTCCCAGGTGGGAGAGGGCGCTCCTCTGGCTGGCTCCTAGGAGGTGGCCAGGGGGTATCAGCTGCCTCTGCTGGTGGTGAGGAAGAGGGCCTTCTCGGAGTCTGAAGGATTGACAGGCCAGGGCTCAGTGCAACGGCCTCTCCCGAAGACCCAGCCAGGTTTTGGAAGGAGTCTTAGCACGAGTCCACGCATCTCCTCTAAGGTTTCTCCAAGAGGCATGTCTTCACAGGAGGTCAGGGGTCATCCTTTTGGACCCACATGATCCCGGTCACCTCGAAGGGGAATTTTTTCCTTTGGGCACAGCTTCAGCCATTCCAGTCTGTTTGAACAGCTCCTGTCTGCTGGGACCACTGGGTCTCCCTCTCCTTTGGGATCATCCGCTCGGTCCTCCTGCCCAAGCAGAAGCCATGCTTCTCCTCGGAGGTGCTTGGCCCCCATGCCTCTGCCTACTCCTCCCCCTCTTCCAGGTGTTTCTGGTCCTACGGGGCCCTTTACCTGGGAGCAGTTCAGGGCCTCAGCTGCACTTTTCCCTGCCTACATTAGAGCCATGGACGAGTAGATATTTCACCACTCTCCAGTGCAGCCTGACCCTGAATCTCTGGACTAGTCAGCTTCCTTGTCTTCCTCCGAGGGAGAGGAAACCTCTGTCCACCTTTCCCCAGCGTCTGATCTCACCAGCTATCAGCGCTTCTTTTCGAGGTTGCTTGAGCTCCATATCTCCACCCTTAGAGAGAGCAATCCAGACTGTGCGATACCGCCTTCTTAGCGAGTTCGCGCTCAACCTCATGGGTTCCTGTCTTACCTGTTCTCTCTGGGAGGCATTGCACAGAGTCTGGCAGTCCCTTCTCCTCTGTTCCAGCCCCTGGAACATCCCAGAGGTATAGGCGCCCGGCGCGTGATGCTTCTGGATACCCCTTCTGGGCATAGAACCCCAGGCCATGACCAACCCCCAGACTCAGACTCTTTGGATTTTGATTTTGGGGCAGGAGGGCGTTCTCCTCGTCATGGACTCTGCTTTGTGTGGCAGCACATCAGGCCCACCTGCTACCTACAACAGGTACTTGTGGTCTAGGCTAAGGTCAAATTCTAGCACCTCTGCTTGATTCGGAGTAAACCAGATGCTTACTGCCCTCCGCGTAGGCCTGGAGTTTGCAAGGAAGCAAGCAGGGGCATCATACAATGCCAGTGAGGTGGCTTCCAGGCTGATGGGGACAGCAGTCTGCATTAGGCGGTCAGCATGGCTTCATCTTTCCCAGTTGTCATCCTCGGCCCGGCGTAGGGTGATTTCCTCCACCTACTGGAGAACCCATCTTTTCTCCCTTAGGGTGAGGCGGCAGCTTCAGGGGCACATTCCATCTCCTGCCGGGAGATCCCTGCCTCACCCAGTCCAATCCCAGGCCTGTAGGAGTTCTCCCCTCTGGTGTCTCCCCCACTGGAGGCTAAGAGACTCTGTCCCTTAGGTAGGTGCTGGGCCCCCTTTGTGGGGCTCGGTGCTCACCCAAGTAGTGATGAATGGTGAAGACTGACACAGATAAGATATGAAAATGACGTACCTACTGTAATTCTTGATCTTTCTGTGTATCTTCACCATTCATCTCTAAATCCTGTCCTCCTTCCCCCTGGGGCCTCTGTCTTTGGGCGATCCTCCTCCCTGTGTGTTTCTCTTTGTTGCTCTCCAGCACCTTTCCTCTTCCTCCTCTCCCTTGTGGTTCGGAGGACGACTCTTGGAGGCAGACAGGGTAGGGTTATGCTTGGGGGGGTCCTAGGGTGTCCCCTCTCTCTCCCCTCCTTTCCCCCTGCTTCTCAAGGTTTAGCACTCTGCCCCCCCCCCCGAGGTAGCCAAGACATGGAGAGAGATGGGGGACCCCTTAGTATCCCCTCAGCAATCCCTTATTATTTTACGCCTCTCTTTGGGGGTATCCCTCCCTTCTCCCTGAGGCGTTGTCCCTTGGCACTCCTTTATCTCCCAAGTTGGCAGCAGGGGTAGGCTTCCCCTGTCCTTCCCCAATATTTTATTTTTATTCCCCTCTTGGGGACATTCTTTTACTCAAGTTGGCAGGAGGGGTAGACACCGCCCAACCTATGTTGATCTGATTCGGCATAGAGTCAGTTTTCCTTTAGCTCTGGTTCTCCTTTGAGCCAGCCCTGGCCGCGCAGTGGGCATGTTCTGTGTCTTTCTTCTTCTTCGGTTTTAGCTTGCAGCACGAGGGTTTAAAATCTGAGCTACCCCTCTTGAGGTCCAGGTTGTTCTGGGTTGGGTAGGGACGATATCTTCTCCTCCTCCTTCTTCTCCTTCTACCCTCCCTTTTCCACCCTTTCATTTACCCCCAGATTGGGGCCCCTTCCTATCCTAGTCCCTTAGGATTCTCTCTCTCTTTTGCTGTCGTCTACGTCGCTTATTCCTCCTTTTAGTTTTTATATCCTTTCCTTTCTCTATCCCTTGGGCTTCCTTGCCCCACCCCTTCATCCTTTCCTATCCTGCTCGCCAGCGTGCAGAACTGGAGTTAGGGTGGAGTCGACAGCAGTTAATGGCCAACCTGCGAGCTCCACGTATCACATCAGCCTCGAGGGTGGTAGCAATCTCTGCATCGATCCGCCTCCAGGAAAAAAAAATGCTTCCGCGGGGTCCCAGCCTCCAGCCGGTAACCCAAGTAATGATGAATGGTGAAGATGCACAGAAAGCTCAAGAATTACGGTAGGTACGTAATTTTCATTTTTTTACCCATCGCCTAGCCATGACATACTAACAATGAACCATCATCAAGATGACCTTCAACCTTAAACTTCAAGCTTTTCCTTCTTTAAGTAGGAGTTTTACTCTTCCCCACCTCACATTCTCGATGTCCATCTCCCTCAGGCGTTCTGTGGCACATCTTGACTCACTGCACCTTTCCTCTTATTTATTTATTGATTGATTGATTGATTGATTGAAATGTTTCACCAGGAAGGCACACTGAATAACAAGTTGCTCATCTCCTGATGTGACCTGGGGGGGAAGGGTACAGTAGGATGTGAAATTACACAGACAATTAACATTTAACATACCTGTGGAAAACTCAGTTGATTTGCATTTAAAATGACACATACAGTTTACATTCATAGAATGTCTTACAGATTAGCATTTAATATGACTGAGAATTTATACATACAGAAATATGCTGTGCCTGGACAGGGCAAGAAGTGCAAGTATTCAGATTCAAGTGAACTAATACCTGTTTAAGTGCTGAGGGGTAAGGAGTTTGGGGTGGGGGGTGAGGGAATTAGACAGGGAGGAGAGGAAAGACCTAAAGCTAGTCCCTCCAGGATGCAGAGAACCCTGCCAGAGACAGAACGCATTGGAGAACAGAAGATAAAAAAGGGGGGATGAGGGAGGGAGAATGGCAGGGGAATATACATTTGGTAAGGGGACTGTAGATTAGGTGGATGGGTGGTAGTGGTAGAGGCAAGGCAGTTTTATTTATAAGGCATCCAATCCCGGAGGCTCTGCGTGCCGAACATAAACAAGGACATACAGCAGTAAATAAACAGGTAATAAAATTTCATAAAAAATGTAACGAGATTAAAATTCAGCAATATAGAGGTTTCTAAATGTCACTCTTCAAGGGAGTGGCCAAAACTTAAATAATAATAAACTTTATTTGTATGGCGCCTTTCAAAAACCAAGGCCCCTTAACAATGTTGAAATCGCAGTGTCAACAAACATCTCAGCAACAAACAATATAATGAAACTGATATCATCCATTAATTAATCACCAAAATCTTGGTACCACAAAAAACGTTTTTAGTGCTTGCTTAAACCCCTCCACGGTCGTGCACTCACGTAACTGACAGGGTAGAGAATGCCAGAGGGTAGGGGACGGCATACATAAATGCTCTCGCCCCAGAAGATTTCAAGCACACACTTGGAATCTCTAGCAACCCCTCATCGGCTGAGTGGAGCAATCGCCCAGGGCAGTAAGTGACCAGAAGCGCTTTCAGATAGTCCGGGCCCGGTCCATACAGGGCTTTAAAAGTCAGAAGACCAACTTTGAAGGTGATCCGACACTGAACTGGCAGCCAGTGCAGTCCGCACAGCACCGGCAAAATATGACAGGCCCAAGATGATCCCGTCAAAAGCCGGGCTGCTGCGTTCTGCACCAGCTGCAGGCGACGTATTTCCAGCCCTGATAGCCCTAGGTACAGGGGGTACAGTAGTCCAAACGCAAGGTCACAAAGGCGTGGATTAGAGTAGGAAGGTTGCCAGATGGAACAAGGTGCTTAATCCTGGAGATATTCCACAGATGGTAGAACGAGGATTTGACGACAGCTGACACCTTCGAATGCAGGGTCAGCCCTTGGTCAAAAATTACCCCCAGGTTTCGTGCCCATTCGGGTCAGGAGTGGCACGCCCCCAAGAAGAAGCCTGGAGGACGAACCCCTACACAACCCCCCTGTCCAGCGACCTGGATCCACAACCAGTACCTCAGTCTTATCGGAGTTCAGCTTCAACCAACTAGCATCCATCTACTCCTGGATTTCAGTGAGGCAACTATTAAAGACCGAGACAGCTCCATCCTGGTCAAGTGCAAAAGAAGGATGGTATCAGCAGTCAAATGCCAGGCTGAAGAGGTGGGCCTTTAGCCTCCCCTTAAACACCTCAATCTAGGGGGTCTTCCAGACTGCAGGTGGAAGCAAGTTCTACAGGGTCGGCCTAGAGAGACTAAAAGCACAATCTCCCGAGGTCTTGAGCCGGACCCTGGGAATATCCAGGAGGCCCCTTGAGGAGGAGCTGAGGGAGTGAGAAGAGGATACCAGTGTCAGGAGCTCAGACAGGTAACTAGCACCCAGCCTGTATAGGGCCTTAAAGGTGAGAAGACGCACCTAGAGGAGGGAGGGAAAGAAGTTAGCCTATGACTGGCCTCTCCAGGATGCTGAGAACCCTGCCAGAGGGCAGATTAGTGGAGGACAAGAATTGGATTGAGAGTATAGTGGGGGGGGGGGCTTGCCCAGTACTAGACCCCTCCAGAATGCTGAGAACTCTGCCGGGGGCAAGGCAAGCGTGGGCAAGTTGGTAATGGGGGTAGGTGAAGGGCAGAGGTAGAGGTTCCACCTCTAAGTAAATAAATCTGAGGTTATCTAACCGGGTTTCTCAAATCCTTAACAGTTTTCCAGTATTCTTTTGGATTTTTTGCTGAAGACAGAATTTAAAATATCATGCTTTGGCCAAATGCAGTTGCTTGTTACACTGCTCTCTGTCTCTCTTGTGGTGTTTTTTTTTTTTTTTTTTAATTAATTCAACTTTCGGGGCATGTTAATGTCTTTGTTTTCTGCTATAATATTTACCCTTACTAATGTATGTTATTTTTCATCAATCGGTGGTGACCTTTTTTTAGTACAGCACTTTTCCAAAGTAAATACAAGTTACAGATTCCATTAAAAGGTCTTGAAAAGTAAACAACTGCTGTATCTGTCTGGAATAAGCAAACACCTTTTCCACTTTAAAATTTTAATACTGTTTTTAAATTCTGATTCTCTGAATATTCTTAAATCCTTGCTAGAAAGCACATGATTCGCTGGTGACTTACATTGTATTCTCTCTAACCTACATTGAACAGGGTTTTGATCACATATGGTTGGCATCGGTACATCCACGTCCAACATTCCCAAGTCCATTGAAGTAAAAAACAAAACCAAAAAAAAACAATCTGGAATGGTACTAGAGTTTGCATCCTTTTTGTTGCTTGGGGCTGAATTAATTTTTTTTTTTTTTTAACCCAACATGCTCATGTTCTCCCTTAGTTTCTTCCCTCTATTGACCCCAGTCTGCATTCTGATGTCGCATCAAAATGATATCTTAATTTTTTTTGTACTGTCACTAATTTCTAGTGTATGAGCATCAAAACATTTTACTTTAGTCTTGGGTGGTGAATAAATCACTTTTACTAGAAGATTAAAGTTCTCTCATCCTCACTATTAAACAATCGGTGCTCATGATACAGTTAGCAAGAACTCTTTCTACGTTGCCCAAACCCCTTTTCAACACGTTTGCAGCTTTCTTTGCTTTTTATCTTGTCTTATGTGTTGGAACACAGCTAGATTTAATCTGTCATTGTAATGAGTCAGAGTAGTAATCTGAAGGGAGGTTATGGGGAAAAGCGGTCTTGGGGGCAGTAGCGTGTATGGCTATCTGGTTCTACTACATATGCATTTCATAAATGTTTTAAATTACTTTTTTCTCACAAAAAAAGATGTATGCTTCATTTTAGCTTTGAAATATGATTGTAAAACTGACAAATGGTTAGGATCACTGACTTGGCTTCAGCTGCTGCTAGGGGCAAACTATTCCATTCCTCCACCACCAGCTCCGTGAAAAAGAACTTGCTTGCATCCCTTCTGAATCTGTCCCTCCGCCACCACCACCACCAACTTCAATCCATACCCCTGGGTTTATGGCCCTTTTCATACTTTCCGAATAGATAATTGCAGTCTGCCCTGTTGTCCCCATCAACAACTTGTCCTCATGTCTCTCTGCTTCCTCTCCTGGCTTTCAGAAAGCAGGTGTTGAGACACTCCATCCTCTCCTTGTAAGTCTTCCCTTTCTGCCTTGGGATCATTCTTGTAGCCTTCCTTTGTACCCTCTCCAAATGGTTCCTGACTTCAGGCGGGGTCTCCAGAATTATGCACAATACCCAGTGTTGAAGTTTTAAATTCATTCAGTGTTCTGAGCACTCCAAAAGGGTTAGAGGAATACCAGTTTCAAACAACATGAAGTCTTGCTGTATTCTGACAATTGCAGTGATTGCCAACCTTTGAACTGCCCCGGAGAACAAAGAGTTAACTTTCCATGCAGAACATGGAACGCTGAGCTCGAGCTCGGTTGAAGCCTCTGTCTGCTGTTGTTTAAACTCCAACTGTCAGATTCTTCACTCCGCCTCACTGAACAGTTGCTCTGGAGATTTCTCCTTTGCTCGGTTCAAAAAAGTCAGTTAAAGTGTTGTTTTTTAGCTCGGTTTCTACCGAACTTCTGCTACTGAACCTGTCGGTTTAAGTCTCTGTCTGTGGTACCGTGAGTACTAGATAGGTTTTGCATTTAGTTTCTGTGTGGAACTTGTAAACATTGGATCAGTTTGGTTTGATCCAATCAGTTTGGTTTTAAAAAAACTTCTGAATTTATTAGAGTGTGGTAACCGGTCCCTATCGGTTCTAAAAAAAAACGGATTTAATTACTTTTCTTTCCAAGACTCGTAACACGGTCAGGAACCGATAGGGGTGTCTTGCCTGGTGGATTGCTGAAAAAAGGGTAAGTTGTGGATAGGATTGGCCATGTCTGAGAAACCCAAGAAAAAAACCGGGCCACTGGGTTTCAACACTGTAGTGTGTGTGGGGGAGCCTTTGCAAAGGCTGATCCCCATACCACCTGTGTTTATTGTCTGGGGTTTGACCACCTCAATTCAGACTGCCAAATTTGTAAAAGTTTTCCCAAAGCTACCCTGGATAAGAGAGTAGGTAGACTGAGGGAAAGAGAGGCAGAGAAGTCCGCTGACCCGGATGGCCAGCCCGGTTCGTTTCCGACCGAACCAGAAGGAGTGCCCTCTGACCAGGGCGAAACTTCTTCGGGCAAAAGGAGAGCCGATTCTGAGGAGTCTGTTCCGGTTGAAAGAAAGAAAAGGGAAAAATCATCCGGTTCGGATCCACAAGTTCTTTCTCCGACTGCTGATGAAGTAGCCAAAGCGATAAGGATAGTTAATTCGCTAACTTCGGTTCCGGCCGAACTGGCACCATCTGTCAGGGGCTCGGTTCGGTCGATTCCCCCGGTTCCGGATTATACTTTAGAAGAATTTTATGAACCGGAGGAGGAGGAGGGAGAGTATGAGGATAATTATGATGATGGTGATTATGAAAGTCTGGATGTGCCTAGTGACCCGGACATCTCCCCAGACAGACCTTCAGGTGTTTCTCCTCCTAGGCTTTCTGAGTCCCCTTCCCACTTTATGTTTTACAAGAAAGTGGCTGAAACCCTCCAGCTTCCAATGGAAGAAGCAGTAGAGGATCAGAAGGAGCCTGATTTTGTAGATATGATGGACATCCCAAAGTCCAGGAGATTGTCTTTTCCCCTCCATAAATCTTTTGGGAAACAGACATTTAAAATGTTAAAAACCCCTAATTCCATACCTCCTGTGGACAGAAGAATGGACAAGAGGTATATCCTTTCAGGCTCGGACACGGAGTTCCTTTCCCTGCAATGCAGCCATGTTGGAGTAGTGCAGGCTGCTGCCTGTGATAAGGCAAATATTCCCTTGGCTTCACACCCCCCAGATAAGGACTCCAGGAGGATTGATGCCATGGCAAAGAAGCAGTACATGGCAGCATCTTTGGGACTCGGGCAGGCTAACTATATGGCTTACAAGCTAGATACCAGAAGTCCAGGTGGGACACTATGCTGGCTCTGGCTAAACAGGCCCTGACCAGCTTGCCAAGGAGCTGGAGCAGGTGGCTGCAGATGGGATTGAGGCATCCAAGGTGCAATTTCATGCTGCTGTGGACTCCAATAATGTTTCATCTAGAGTCATGGCTACATCTGTGGCCCTTCGGAGGATGGCTTGGCTCAGATGTACTAGCCTATCACAGGATACCCAGGCTAAGGCCATGGATTTCCCTGTCATTGGTAATTCTCTGTTTGGGGAGCAGACAGAGAACTACATGATGAAGATGGACAAGTACAGGACCACCTACAGGAGTGCTCAGGCCAAAGAAAGGCAAGCCACTCCTCAGAGACAGCATTCCAGGGGCAGGCCTTTTCAGAGGCCCTTTTACCAAGCCCAGGCCTCCTCTTCTGCTTATGCTCAGAGGGGGTTCTTCAGAGGGAGAGGCAGACGGGAAATGAGCAGGCCTGCTTCCACCCCTCAGCCTAAAGCCCCTGCCAAGCAGACACCCTGATGGGTCTGCCTGGGCCGATTCTCCAATACCTGTAGGGGGCAGGCTGGCTTACTTTGTCCAGGACTGGAAGTCTTTAACATCAGACAAGTGGATCCTGGAAGTAGTAAGCTAGGGACTGGTTCTCAGCTTCAAAAAATTTCCGAAGATGAGAACCAGATCCTTTCCACCTGCAAATCCATCAGAGACCCCTGCCCTAAAGGCAGAGGTTTCTTCCCTCCTGGATCTCAGAGCCATAGAAAGGGTTCCTACCCTACACAGGGGCAAAGGATTGTACTCCAGGTACTTCCTAACCCCCAAAGACAGGAGAATGGTGGCCCATCCTGGATCTAAGATATCTGAACAAGCACCTTTTAAAACCAAAATTCAAAATGGTGACTCTGGGAATAATTCTGCCCTCTCTAAGGCCAGGGGACTGGCTAGCCTCCCTGGACCTCAAAGATGCCTATTTTCACATTCCCATCAGGTGCTCCACAGAAAGTACCTCAAGTTTGAGTTGCCCTCAGGCCACTATCAATTCAAGCAATGCCCTTTGGCTAACATCAGCCCCAAGGGTGTTCACAAAGTGCCTGGCAGTAGTGGTTGCTTTCCTAAGGAGAAAAAAGATCTCCATCTTTCCATACTTGGACGACTGGCTCATAGTGGGTCAGTCTCCAGACCAAGTCAAGTCACATCTTCAAATAACTCAGCAAGTGCTCACTTCCTTAGGATTCCTCCTCAACCTTCCAAAGTCAGTTCTCGAGCCAGTACAGCTCCTCACCTTTATAGGGGCAGAGCTGGATACAATAAGAGCAAAAGCCTTCCTTCCCCTGGACAGGGCAAGGACCCTTATAGAACTGGCCTCTTCATTCACCCTTCAGGTGTCTCGACCAGCAAGGCACTTCTTGCAGCTCCTGGGCCACATGGCAGCCTCTACAGCAGTGGTCCAGAGGCAAGATTCCAGATGAGGGACATTCAGTTCCACTTAAGAGCCTTCTGGTCCCAAAGAAAGGATTCCCTTACCAGACTAGTCCCAGTGACTTGAACCCTGATCCAAGCTTTGCAGTGGTGGCGGGATCAGGACAATTTAAGACAGGGAGTTCCTTTTGTCACTCAGTCTCATTCAGTAATACTCACCACAGATGCCTTCCTGCTGGGCTGGGGAGCCCACTTGGGGGCTCTTACCACCCAAGGGCTGTGGTCACCTCAAGAATCTCTGCTTCACATCAGTCTCTTGGAACTCAGAGCAGTGTTTCTGGCACTGCAAGCCTTTTCCAAATCAGTACAGAACAAGGTGGTCCAGATCAGAACAGACAATACCACCACAAGGTGGTACATCAACAAGCAAGGAGGCACTCAGTCTACGGCCTTGTGCACAGAATCAATGAAGTTGTGGTCTCTGGCCTATTCCCTGCAAACCTCTCTGATAGCAGTTCACTTCCCAGGGAAGGACAATGTCCTAGCAGATGCTCCCAGCAGGATATCTCAGGGCCATCACGAATGGACCCTAGATCCCCTAGTTTTGGAAGTGATTTTCTCCAGGTGGGGCACTCCACAGATAGATCTTTTTGCAGCCCCAGACAATCACCAACTTCCTCTCTTTTGTTGCAGACCCCCAGTCTTGGGCTCAGTCCCCCTGGATGCTCTGATTCTGAATTGGGAAGGGAAGTTCCTTTATGCTTTCCCCCCTTCCCTCTCCTATTCAAAGTGCTAGTCAAGATCAGGTCTGAACCATGCAAAGTGATTCTGAATGCTCCAGACTGGGCCAGACAGCCCTGGTACCCACTGTTGCTGTCCTTAGCAGTCCACCTTCCCCTGTCTCTTCCCAGGAATTACAACCTGTTGACATCCTCTCAGGGAAGGATTTGGTATCCGAACCTCAAATCTCTCAATCTCAGGGCCTGGCTCTTGAAGAGCTGGAGTTTGCTGATCTGTACCTCTCTCAAGGGGTTCTGGATATCCTTAAGGCTTCTCGAAAGCCTTCCACCAGAAAGACTTACAACTTCAAATGGAAAAGGTGCACTATTTGGTGCTCTAATAAGCATATTTCTCCAGTATCTGCTGGGTTGCCTACAATCCTGGACTATATGGTTCATCTTAATGGCTTGGGACTTAGACCAGCTACACTTAAAGTGCATCTGGCAGCTGTTTCTGCCTTCTTGTCAGTATGCAAGCCCTCTCCTCTGTCAGCCCATCCTGTGTTTTGTAAGTTCTTCAAGGGATTGCTGCACCAATCCCCCTTTAGGGACCCTGCTCCTGCTTGGGACCTAATGTTTGCATTGCTCAGCTTATGCAACCACCCTTTGAGCCTTTGTCCTCTGCAGAGCTTAAGTACTTGACTTGGAAAACTGTGTTTTTGGTAGCCATTACCTCTGCCAGGCGTATCAGTGAATTGCAAGCCCTGTCAGTGGAGCCTGATTTCATCTCTTTCCATAGAGATAAAGTGGTCCTAAGAACTAACAGGAAGTTTTTGCCTAAGGTGGTTTCAGATTTCCACCTTAATCAATCTATGTCTCTCCCTGTTTTCTTCATAGACCATTCCTCCTCTGGAGAGAGGAGGTTGAACAGCCTGGACGTAAAAAGGGCCCTTAGCTACTACATAGAGTGCACCAAGGGTCACAGGTTTGAGTCTCTCCAGTTGTTCCTCACTTACGGAGAGGTCGGTAAGGGCAAACCTGCCACTAAAAGATCTGTTGCCAGGTGGATTGTCTCTTGTATACAATTCTGCTATGAAAAACTGGGTAGAACCCCACCCTCAGGCCTGAGGGCTCACTCTACTAGAGGTACAGCTGCTTCCCTGGCTGCTGCCAGGGATATTCCTATCTTAGAAATTTGTCAAGCAGCCACCTGGAAAACAGTCCATACAATCACCAAGCATTACTCTCTGGATATCCAGGCTAGGAGTGATGCTCGGTTTGGCACAGCAGTATTTCAGAGCCTATTCCCAAAGTAGGTTCTGTCCCTCCTCCATGGAGGTACTGCTTGGTAGTCTGCAATAGTCAGAATACAGCAAGACTTCATGTTGTTTGAAGAAAAAATTACTCGCCTTAGTAATGTTGTTTCTTCTAATGGAGTCGTGCTGTATTCTGACCTCCCGCCTCCCCTCTCAGAACCTGTTTTTTGGGATGTGAGTGGGCAGGAGCAGTGTTGGCACCCTAGAGGTGCCCCTTTCTCACCCTCCTTTATTTTGGGTGTGTGTTGTGTTTTGTTTTTTGGGTTTCCTGACTTGAGTCTTTGCCTTGAAACCAAAAAACCCTTGTTTAATAAATTTAGTTGCCAGTTGGCTAGTGTGAGTCTTACAGTTTCCACACACAACTTCTAGTGAGTATTGCTTGTAAAGATCTGACGGTTGGAGTTTAAACAACAGCAGACAGAGGCTTCAACCGAGCTCGAGCTCAGCGTTCCATGCTCTACATGGAAAGTTAACTCTTTGCCAACCTTTGAACTGCCCTGGAGAACAATCACTGCAATAGTCAGAATACAGCAAGACTCCATTAGAAGAAACAACATTACTAAGGTGAGTAATTTTTTCTTCTGGCTGCTGGTATTTTTTATACTGAGTTTTATTTAAAAAGAAAAGTGTTTTGTAGTCTCCGTAAAAGTGCAATACAGACAATACTGGATGGACACCCATGCACAGATAACCTTTGCTGTCTCAGAGGGATTCTGATCACCTCTGAACTTGGCATTGAAGCTCAAGAGGTTTGAGGTAATCAGAACTCTGAGGTACCAACTTTGACTACCCATCCAGCATTTTTTATAGTGTATAGTTTGGTGGTCAGGTTGTTCTTGGAGTTTAAACTCCAGACTGTCGTTGGGACTGTGAAAATGCTGCAGCTATCACGTCACTTTAATTTAAACTGCTTAATGTGCACAGGTATCACAGAAGGGTACAGTCCCGTTCCATGACCTTTGAACTGTGCGCAACAGCTTTTTGAAAGGGATGGAAAGCTATCAACAACACTGTACTGTACACTATAAAACTGTATTTAGGCTAAGACTATATACAGATTTCTTTTTGAACAGAGTACCAAAATAAGTTTGGCATCCTGTCTAAAAAGTCACATTTTAAAATAAATTTCTAGCCTTAGTTTGAGATGTATACCAAGTATTGTACATTTCACTTTGCCATTAGTTAGATATACAGTGGAGAGCGCAGATTCTGTCCCTGAACCGCCATCACCATGATATCATGTGGATGTGCTCATATCATGGCCTGTCTATGTGATAAATGAGAAATTAAAGTGCCTCCACCACTTACAGCCCTTAAATGTCATGTTTACTCATCACACTTCTTGTGTTCTTTTCTTCTTCCATTAGCCTCCTGGTTTGAATTTCGACTTCGATGGAATGCAGCTATCAGACCCAGCTGCAGGTGGCGACCAGTGCCAGATTATGTAATGTTACCGAGCCAGCCCATCAGAAACAAGTGCTGTCCCCTGAACTGTCACAGATCCTCTCTTATCCTGTTACTTTCTACATCAGGTTGCTGAAGATAAAATTATAGGGCGGAATCAGCATTACAATCGATAGAAACCTGGATCTGTGGGCTTTTGTGGAACACAGTGCCACTAAGTGTGAGTTAGCTTCTCAGGTCCATGAAGGCCCAGGGGCTTGCAACGAAAACTCCTCTGCACAAAAAAAAATATGAAGCGGTTTCCTCAAAAGGTAGACTTTCTGGGATTTGCCTTTAATTTATATAGTAAATTAAATGGATACAACAGATACATTCCAGCAAGCATTTGATGGAACCGCTGTTTGTGCTTTTCCCAGGTCCTTTCTGAAAAGTGTAAAAATGTTGCTGACAGAGATTGTAGGACAGTTGGGGTCCTGCCCCATCAAAGACCAGAGCATGACTAGTTTGGTTGCACTGACTGATTGACTGCCTTTTCTTAGTGTACTATAGTGTCTGTACACATATGAAAAGATCGTGCTGGTGTTGAGAGATTCTGTCCTCACTGGGAATTTGCACTGCATGCAGTTTTACTCTGATTAGGTTTTCTGGGCCAACCAGCATTGTGTAATGAAACATAACTGAATGCATCTTTGATAAATTAATTCTGTTAGTGCTGAAAATTGTAGGACACCACCACCACCCCGATATATTTTTATGAAATATTACCTGTAAATGTTTTCATGTTAGCAGTTTGAAAGCAGACTCTTGTAACTAGTGATGCTGCTACAGAGGTTTCTTGTTTTTCCCCATCATCTAGAGGCAGGATTGATGATTGCACTCGCCGCATGCTGTTCTGTTGTTGATGATGTGTCCACCACATTCCCAAATTCCATAGGGTGCCAGCTGCTACCACTGGAAGGTGTGAGATGTGACATAGCACTGTATATGCCCAGAGGCCCAGGGTCAACACATGCAGATGGTTTTTATTAAGTACTGGTAAGGCTCAGGTCTTAGAGGGGGTTGCAGGTTTTATTGGGGTAACAGAGGAAGAAATGCACCAAGACATGGCTGCGCCAGGTGGGCAGTATTAGTTGTTACTATGCAGAGAGGCACTGATCTAGGGCATTGGTCAGCACTGGCAAAGTGAGACTTCTAAACTCCCACTCCTGAGAGAGAGAGAGTGTATGTATGGTGACATCACAAAATCTGTGCATCTGAAATCTGACAAGTGTCCTTGTACTACTTGACCACACAGTTCTTGCTAATTATGCCATGGACATAAGTGAAGAGCCAATTAAATGGTCAGACTGGCAGTTTACCACCGGTGTAAATTCTCTGATAACCACTGGCTGTTGAGCAAATGGTGGTCACCTGCAGCCCAGGAATAAATATAATAAAAATGAAAAACAAAGCAACCTCTTTAAAAGTTGTATTTTATTATAGTAAAAAAATGAACCTCGGTATAATCGCAATAAGCCACTCTGAGGATATGGGTTATCGAGGGATTTACTACGGCTGGCGAGGAGTTACCCACTCGGCTATGCCTCGTGGGCAAAGCACTCCACCCGTGGTAAATCCCCACGATAACCCACACCCCCTCGTGGCTTATTGCTTAATGATACTGCTGGAATCCTTTCAATATTCAGGTCCATTGCTGACTCAACCTCGTTTTTGTGCTTTGGATTCATTTAAGACCCCAGTCCAGAGTGGTGTTGGGCATCACTGGGGGATTAACAGGAGTCTGTGCAAGTGGCAAGTTTTAAACTGGTGTTGCAAACTTAGAGAACCAGAGCATAATGCATAAAAAAAAGAAACACAAAAACACTTTGTAATATACAGTGGAAGTGCTGGAAGTTTGTACCTCCATGGTATATCAGTAATATATTAGTACTTGTAGACACTAATATCAGTTTTCATGTTACCTAATGAACAGCAGCTTTGATTATGTTGTTGTACTTTACCAACTTCTAAGGTTCTGAGATCCTGAGGCACTTAAAATTGTAAAGTTTCTTTAAAAAGTAATAAAATTTGTGTAATGAGTAGACTATAATTTGCTCCATTAGCAGATAATGTCCCACTAGGGACATGAAATAATTTCCTCCTCCTCTTGTCCTTTTGAACTTCAAAGCAGAAGGGACAAAGGCTCTGTGTCCTACCACTGAACTGTCACACACTGCTTTCATTCTTGGTCTACCTGCAACATTCTGGCGCCTTCACAGGAGTGGGACAGCAGAACTATGTTGAAAGATGTTTCAAACTTGAAAGAAATTTAGATTTTTTTTTTTAAGCATTGTTGGGAAATGGTCTCCCACTTTGTTGTTGATATAATCCGTATCATGAGTGATGCTGATAGACTTTGATTTCACAGACGCAGA
The DNA here is from genome assembly GCA_016271365.2 of Neoceratodus forsteri. NCBI lineage: Eukaryota > Metazoa > Chordata > Ceratodontiformes > Ceratodontidae > Neoceratodus > Neoceratodus forsteri. Next base: position 73,920,854 of record CM028133.1, on the reverse strand, counting down.
CTCACAAGGTGTTCCATAGGGAATACCCACAGTTACAAATTCCCAGTCTCCGGCCACAGAAGCACCACCGTTGTCCCTCTGATGGGATTAGCATTAGCTACAGAATGATTGTTAGGGGTGGGTGGTTCTTTTTGAAAACTTTGTTTTGCTCTTTGAGGAGTGGCGAGGAGTAGATCTTGCTTGGACTGCAGCATAATTTTGGGATGTCTTATTGGGATCAAATTCTTGATGGCCAAGAGAAGTCTTCCTTTAGTGAAGTGACCGTCAGTCAGAGAGGGGTGCAGCTGATTACATCACTGTGGCACACAGCACAGTTGTGTTTTGGGCTAGTCTCCCTTTTTCTCTGAGGATATCCAGAACTTAAGCAGAGGCCAGTTATCCTTACTTTACTTTTTTAAATACTGTATACGGTAATTGAAAATTTAAGCAAGTATGAAATCCTCCTATTTTAATACGGTATTTTTTCTATTGTTTACATTGAAATTATCCCCTCTCCCTTTTTTAGGTTCCCTTGTTGGTGCCCTTTTCCCACCAAATATTCATTTTTCTACTTACTGATCAGTTCCGGAACCTGGTAACAGTAGTTGAGTGGAGGTCCTGCAGAGAAATATAGTACTGTAAGCTTCTGCTCAACTCATCTTTCCAAGTTCCAGAACTAAGCATCACAAAATTAATATCCAACAGGAAACGAGCAGCATCAATAAGTAATTTAAAAAAGGAAAAACAGGGTTATTTTAAAACAGAAAAAATACAGTTGTGTTATTAGAGGCTACACCTCTTTCCAAATTCCCAGTTATATTAAAGGCAAAACAAGGCTAGCCACTTAATGTTTCCCAGATAGCTGCCCCCTTCTGAAGAGGAGCTCTGACTAGCTGAAAGAGCAAGTAAGTAGCGCCCTATCCCGGAGGCTCTGAGCGCTGCACAGGTAGGTAGGGAGACATACATCAATAATGAGCATAAAACAAATAATAATAATAAACCAATTTAACAAATGGATCATAAGCTAAAATAAAGATTAGAGCAGTGGTTGACTAGTTCTTAACTATAAACAATTTTCAAATGCTTTTTAAAAAAGATGAGTCTTCAGACCCCGCTTGAAGACCCCCACTGTTGGGGCTTCCCTCAAGGGTCTTAGTAGCGAGTTCCACAGCAGCGGGCCCGCAACCTCAAATGAACGATCACCACAGGACTTAAGGCAGGCCCTGGGAACTGCTAGGAGGCCCTCAGTAGAGGAGCGAACAAGTGCACAGGATGGGCAGGAATCGGGTCATTTAGGTAACGAGGGCCCGACCCATGTCGGGCCTTGCAGGTGAGCCAGTCGACCTTGAAGATGATTCTCCATCTAACTGGCAGCCAGTGCAGTTCACACAGAACTGAGGCACATGACAGGACCTCGAAACGCCTGTCAGCGACCTGTTCACTGCATTCTGCATCCACTGTAGGGGGTGGAGAACCTCTCCATTGACTGCAAGGTGTAGAGCATTGCAGTAATCAAGCTGAGACATCACAAAGGTGTGTACCAGTTAGAGCAGGTCATCAGGCTGAATCAAGGCTTTAATGTGGGCAACATTTCTCAAATGGTAGAAACCACTCCTGACGATGGACGACACCTGAGCCTCAAGTGTCAGTCCATCATCGAGGATGATGCCCAGAGTTTTCACCCTGGTGGATACCACCTGGGAGTGGGGACAGGGAATAGTCCTGTTCTTATCCCAGCAGCACCCACATCCTGATGACCAGGCTCAATCACTAGCACCTCTGTCTTATCTAGATTGAGTCTTAGCCAGCTAGAGGACATCCAGTCATGGATCTCGGGCAGACATTTGTTAAGCACTTCCATGGCACCACCTGTCTCTGGTGCAAATGACATGTACATCTGAGTGTCATCTGCATAACAGTTAAAACCCAAGCTGTACCATCTAATGATCTCACCCAAGGGGAGCACATACACCATGAACAACACAGGTGACAGGATCGAAACCTGGAAGCTCCACATGGCAGGGGCTTCGGGCAGGATGAGAAACTCCCCATCATCACCTTCTGCATCCTGCCTATGAGAAATTGTTGATGACAATACGGGTGCATCCACAGAGCTCCCTTCGGAGGTCCAGCAGCACTTTGTGGTCTGCATTTGTCAGATGCTGAGGAGAGATCTAGGAGAACGAGTATTGACCACTCTTGTCTCTCGCCTGAGGAGATCTTCTGCACTCTTGACTAGCGCCATTTCAGTGCTGTCTCTACCTAAACCCGAACTGGAAGGGCTCATAGATGTCATGGGCCTTGAGGTGTGCCTTCAGCTGCAGGGCCACCACCTTCTTTGTAACCTTGCCCAGAAATGGGAGATTAGAGAGAGGTCTGTAATTCGCCAAGATGTCCAGGTAAAGAGATGGTTTCTTAAGGAGGGATATCACTAGTGCTTCTTTCAGGGTGCTAGGAAAACAAACCCTCTGAAAGCGAACACCAGACAGTCTCAGCGAACTCTGGGCCTATGGACTCAACATATCCTCTTAAGAGATGAGCTAGGCCCGGGTCCAGTTCTCCCAGTATGTTGGCCGCAGCTTTGAAATAACCTTGCAGACCTCAACTGGCCTAAACCCGCTCCAGACAGTAGGAGTGCCTTTGGAGACACACAGCTTACCACTGCAAGACTATAGTTGCCCCTGTCGGGGAGCTCCCAGTCCTGATGGAGGACACCCTGTCAGAGAAAAACAGAGCAAACTTCTCACACTCAGTGACTGAAGATGCTTTTTTCAGCTGCAGACCGGTAGGATGGAGAAGTTTGTCTATAGTATGAAATAGAACTGGTCTGTTCCTCCATGCAGCAGTCCCCCTGGACAGGAACACTGCCTTCTTATGGTTGATTGCCCTTTGATATTCACTGTACCGAACTCTCAAAGTCAGTTTGTCCCCCCTCAGACCAAGCCCTCCGCCAACAACACTCCAACCTCTGACCCCAGGTACACGGACTGGTGCAACGGAATTGAGTTCCTTGGAAACAGACCCATTATAGGCTGCAGTTGCCTCACCCATACCTGCTGCACAAGCAACGTTCACATCAGATAGATCCATTACTGCCTTCAGTCCCTCTGGGGACAACTCCGTCAAATGGTGGTAACTGACCATCTCCACAGGGGAAGGACTAACAGGTAGGGCCCCCAAATGAAAGCGTCACGATCGTGAAATCATCGAAACGAAGAGAGACTTCGGAGAATTCCTGTGAAAAATATCCTGCAACCAAAGGCTTCTGGATATGAACAGCCTTGCTCCATGCTTTAAATAGTAGTGTGGGATTCATGTCTGTGCAGATGTAGATACAGATCAATTTCTATCACCATATATATATATATATATATATATATATATATATATATTTTTTTATCTACCACTTTTACCACTGCTCTAAATTTTTGGCCATTTTCCTCATTTGTATTTATAAAATAATTTAAAATATCTTTTACTACATTCCTGTATTGCATTGCCCCCCCACTACCACCACCATTTGATACCAGTGCTCTGTACCTTATGTAAAAACATTTATGCATGTGTACAGTGCATATCTGGTGCTGAAGGAATAATGTGTATATGGCCCTAATCACCGCCCTATATTTCTAGGCAAATGGGGGGGTCCCTGGGCAGGCATTTGGTTTTATATAGCCCCTTTGATGCACAGTATCCCAAAGCACTTTACAGTCCGTGAACAGCTGCCTGCAGCCATTATGCATGCACAAACACAAGAGGAGGGAAGAGGTAAACAGAGAAAATTAATCACAGAAACCATTATTTTTTCTGAAACACATCATGTACCACACTATCGTGTCCTTATGAATGGAGTCACAGATGTAGCCTGTGATTAATGTGTATTGTACCCATGTTCAATAAACTTGAATTAAAAATATATCTGACATCAAAACAGTGGTACGGCAGCATCTTGATGTCATTAATGGTACATGAAGTCTGTGATCTCAAATTTAACCCGTGGGAAGTGATCAGCCATACATTATATTTGTGTTGTGTGTCTCTTAGTTTCCTGTCGTGTGTTTGCTCCTTTTTTTCTGTTTGGATTGGGGTGGTATGACTGCAGGGTGAGAATACTTCAGCCTCACTATTGAGGGTGTGACCCTTAAACGAGGCTGACTGAAATCTGTGGCACTACAAGCCCAAGCTTTATGTGACACTGTTTTTGAAAATGGAATTGGCTCCTCCTAACAACGATTAAAAAAAACACAAACTGCATTACATTTTAAATGACACAACAGTTTAAAGGAAAGCAAAGCTCTGATTGGGGGGATGTCTCTTGCAGCAGACCACACCTATGGAACTATAACTGCCAGGTGCCAGCACCACATGGAAACTTTTCTAGTTAACGGTCTGTTAGGGGCCGCCCACTCCGATGCCAACGTCACCCTAACCTCTAACAGTGGGCAACCCCTGCACCTTCCTTAGTTAATTTACTGCCATTGACAAATATGTGCTGGACCTGTGTTCCTTGCAGCTTCAGTCGACAGCCATTTCTAATTTATTTTCAGTCTGTAACTTTCCCTTTTGAGTGTACTACCTCATCCTTGTTCATTGCTGGATTCCTGCAGCCAGCTGTGTTGTAGGTAACGCTGCTAGCCCGCGTCATACCTACAGATGTCACTCTGTCCTCGGACCTTACCAGTACTTGCGTCTCCTGCCTTGGGATCCTCTTTCTGGATGCAGCAGATAATGTTTCTCCAGTCTGGGAGTCTTCCTTGGTCCCTGCGGTTCTTCATGGAGGGGGCTCTGGCTACACAAATCAAAAAAAAAAAAAGTTCTAGGATCGTGGATATGTTCTTTCCATACTGTTTGGCATGTCCTTGCCCTGTAAGAGTCTTGCCAGAAGGTTCGAAAGCTGGCTTCTCCCACCAACCTGAGTGGTATATCCCTTGGCTCCGCCACTTGACACCAGATCTTCCTTTCTGCTAGAAGATTCAGGTTCCCTCCTTATCACTCATGTTACAGTAGACCCTGGCGCACAACTCTCCGGATTTAACTAAAATCAAACTCGTTCGAGTTTCTCATTGCTTTGTGATTACGACCACGATGGTGGACAAGTTCTCGCCCCCTTAGGAAGACCTTAATGGTCGAAGCGCAGGGGTTTCTTGATGAAGACTGCAGAGGCTGGCAATTTTGTGGCAAAATGAATGACAATTTGTTTTTACTTGCAAATCAAAGCCTTGTATGTTGGAGTGTGCTACTGTGCATTAATTTTCGGCAATCTTGTTAACCAGCCTGTTATGAGGACAGTGTAGAAGACTTTACTGAAATCAAGGAAGGTGATGTCCACCCCCCAGATTTACGTCCTTCATCACCCAGTCAAGGAAATCTATCAGATTCGTCTAACATGACTGACCCACTGTAAAACCGTGCTGCCTAGGGTCCTGAGCACCAATGGCTTCTAGATGTTCCACTATCCTTTCTTTAAGCAGTGCCTCCATGATCTTCCCCACTACTGAGATGAGGCTGACTGGCCTATAGTTCCCTTCCTCCTCTCTTCTGACAGATTTGTATACAGGGACCACCTGTGTCCTCCTCCAGTCTCCTGGTACCACTCCTATGTTGAGTGACTCTGAACAAGACTGCCAGGGGTTCTGCTAGCTCTCTTCGCAGCTCCCTATCCTCGGGTGTATGCCGTCTGGCCTCATTGCTTTGTCCACCTTCAGTTTAGTGAGCTCCTGCAGGACTCTCTCTCCTGTTCTTACAAATGTGAAAAGATCACACCTTAGCTTCTTTGCATGGTATGCTGGACAAAGAAAGTAACAGGTAGAAGTAATAAAGTAAGATAGTATATTACGATACTCATGCCATAACAAGTGAAGTAAGCAGTCACAAGGGAGCCGATTTCCCACCATTCCTCGAGTATGGTCTCTCTGTCTCCAAGGAGCTAGTGTGCATACAATTATGTATGACTGATAGGAGTACAGTTACAGATATGATAAACATACAGCATTGGATAAGGCATGTAAATAAGGTGGCTTCTTTGGGCAGTTACATAGGAAATTAAGTTGCAAAGTAAGGAAGAAACTCAATCTCTAAACAATGGAAATTCACAGTCTGCTACCTGTTATCAGTCTCACTGGAGACGGTGAGTCTAAGAACACATGCAGTGTCATCAGAAAAGCATACACCTTGTCGCAATAGTGTAAAACTACAGAATGAGTGATTGTTTAAGTATAGTGCAGAAACATATCATATAGGTAAATGCATTACAGACAAATATGAGCAAAGCAAATGTAATGAACACTAATATAAGTAATAAAACAAGATAAAACATAAGACTGTGGTAAGGCACTCATACTTGTAAGTGTATAAGGTCATGGTTGCATGTGGGCCAGTTGGTATATAACCCAGGCATAACACTGTGAATGGACTGTTGTCCACCTGTCTCCCGCTTCCGGCATCTGTTGTTGGCTATGGTCCCTGTCCCTCTTCTGTGAATACTTGAACAAAAGTATTTATTTAGAATTTCTGCCTTATCCATGTCTCCCTCCATACACTCCTCTCCCTGTTACTCCCCAGCTGTTTCTCCTCCTCTGATCTTCCCCCACCCACCCCTCTATGGTTCCTACTCTGCCCATCTCATTCCCTCCTCTTGTATTCACCCCTCCCTTCTGCTCCACTCTTATGTCCGTCCTCTTCTCTCCCCTTGAGCCCTGTTTACCTCTCGGCTACTTCTACTTTTCAAACAGCATGAAGTCTTGCTGTATTCTGACATATTGCAATGATTCCCAACCTTTGAACTACCCCAGCGAACAAAGAGTTAACTTTCTGTGCAGGGCATAGAATGCTGAGCTCGAGCTTGGTTGAAGTCTCTGTCTGGAGTGTTTCAAACTTATACCGTCAGATTCATTATTCCGCCTCACTGAACGGTTGCTCCGGAGATTTCTCCTTCAGCTCGGTTCGAAAGTCGGTTAAAGTTTCAGTTTTCGTAGTTTTATTAAACCGAAAGTTATCCACATAGTCGGTTCAGTCTCTGTCTGTGGTGCCGTGAGTACTAGATAGGAATTGTTCTGTTTTTCTGTGTGGAACTTGTAAAAATGCGGCTCAGTTCGGCTGAACCGGCAATTTGCTAGTGAAAGCTTGTGTTTTGTGTTTTTACTTAGTGTGTGGTTACCGGTTCTTATCGGTTCTAAAAAAAACATGTTTTAGTACTTTTTTTCCCCAATACCCATGACATGGTTAGGAACCAATAAGGGAGTCTTGCCTGGCGGTTGCCATAAAAAGGGTAAGTTGGTTAGGTTGGCCATGTCTGAGAAACCCAAGAAAAAAAACGGGCCCACTGGGTTTCAACACTGCAGTGAGTGTGGGGTGGTCTTTGCTAAAGCCGATACCCACACCACTTGTGTTTATTGTCTGGGGTTTGACCACCTCGATTCAGACTGCCAAATATGTAAAAACTTTCCTAAATCTACCCTTAAGAAGAGATTAGGTAGACTGAGGGAAAAGGAGGCTGAGAAGTCCACTGACCTGGATGGCCAGCCCGGTTCAGTTCCGAACGAACCACAAGGAGTGCCCTCTGACCAGGGCGATACTTCTTCGGGCAAAAGGAGAGCCAATTCCGAGGGATCGGTTCTGACAAAAAACGCAAAGACGAATCGTCTGGTTCGGATCCAGAGGTTCATGTTCCGACCCCCGAAGAGATGGTCAGAGCGATTCAGATTGTGGAATCGCTCTGCCCGGTTCCTACCAATTCGGCTCCTTCTGGCAGGGGTTCGGTTCGGTTGGTTCCCCCAGTTCAAGATTATACCCTCGAAGATTTTTATGAACTGGAATTTGAAGAGGAAGGGGAATTTGAGGAGGATGATGGTGAAAGTGAGGGTCTGGGTGTGCCTGTGGAACCGGACATCTCCCCAGACAGACCTTCAGGTGTTTCCCCTCCTAGGCTTTCTGAGTCCCCTTCTCACTTTATGTTCTACAGAAAGGTGGCTGAAACCCTCCAGTTTCCTATGGAGGAGGCTGTGGAAGATCAAGAGAAGCCTGATTATGTAGAAATGATGGACATCCCAGGGTCCAGGAGACTGTCTATTCCCCTCCACAAATCCTTTGGGAAACAGACACAAAAAATCCTAAAGTCTCCTAACACTATACCTCCTGTGGATAGAAGAATGGACAAGAGGTATACACTTTCAGGCTCAGACACGGAGTTCTTATACAGTACCAGCAATGCAGCCATGTTGGGGTAGTGCAGGCTGCTGCCTGCGACAAGGCAAATATTCCCTTGGCTTCACACCCCCCAGACAAGGACTCCAGGAAGATTGATGCCATGGCACAGAAACAGTACATGGCATCTTCCTTGGGACTCAGGCCGGCGAATTACATTGCCTATACAGCCAGGTACCAGAAGTCCAGGTGGGACACTGTACTGTCACTGGCTAAACAGGCCTCCCCCCCCAACTAGCCAAGGAGCTGGAGGCGGTGGCTGCAGATGGGATTGAGGAATCTAAGGTTCAGTTTCATGCTGCTGTGGACTCTAATGTGTCTTCAAGAGTCATGGCTACATCTGTGGCTCTTCGGAGAATGGCTTGGCTCAGATATACTAGCCTCTCGCAGGACACCCAGGCTAAGGCCATGAATTTTCCTGTAGTGGGTAATTCTCTGGGGAGCAGACAGAGAATTACATGAAGAAAATGGATGAGTACAGGACCACTTACAGGAGTGCTTAGGCCAAGGAGAGGCAGGCAACTCCTCAAAGGCAGCAGTCTAGGGGCAGGGGCAGGCTTTTTCAAAGGCCTTTTTACCAAGCACAGGCCTCTTCTTCCTTTTCTCAGAGGGGGTTCTTCAGAGGGAGAGGCAGAAGGGGGATGAGCAGGGTTGCATCCACTCCTCAACCTAAAGCCCCTGCCAAGCAGACACCCTGATGGGCCTGCCCGGGTCGACTCTCCTATTCCAGTAGGGGGCAGGCTGGCTTACTTTGTCCAGGACTGGATTTCTGTTACATCAGACAAGTGGGTCCTGGAAGTAGTAAGCCAGGGACTGGTTCTCAGCTTCAGAAAATTTCCAAAGATGAGCCAGATCTTTTCCACCTGCAAATCTCTCGGAAACCTTTGCCCTAGAGGCAGAGGTTTCTTCTCTTCTAGCCTTAAGAGCCATAGAGCGAGTACCTACCCTACACTGGGGCAAAGGACTGTGCTCCAGGTACTTCTTGACCCCAAAAAAGTCAGGGGGAGTGGCGACCCATCCTAGACCTAAGATATCTAAACAAACATCTTTTAAAACCAAAGTTCAAGATGGTAACTCTGGGAATAATCCTTCCCTCTCTAAGGTACTGGCCAGCCTCCCTGGACCTCAAAGATGCCTACTTTCACATTCCCATCAGGTGCTCCCACAGAAAGTACCTCAGGTTCGAGTTGCCCTTGGGCCACTATCAGTTCAGAGCAATGCCCTTTGGCCTAACCTCAGCCCCAAGGGTTTTCACTAAGTACCTGGCAGTAGTAGTTGCCTTTATAAGAAGGCAAAAGATTTCAATTTTTCCATATCTGGACGATTGGCTAATAGTGGGCCAGTCTCCAGACCAAGTCAAGTCTTGCCTACAAGTGACCCAGCAAGTGCTCACTTCTCTAGGATTTCTTCTCAACCTTTCCAAGTCAGTTCTCGAACCAGTCCAGCTTCTTACCTTTATAGGGGCAGAACTGGACACACTCAGAGCAAGAGCCTTTATTCCTCTAGAAAGGGCAAAGGTTCTTATGGAACTAGCCTCTTCCTTCAGCCTTCGGGTATCTCGACCAGCAAGGCATTTCCTCCAGCTCTTGGGCTACATGGCAGCTTCAACAGCAGTGGTCCAAGGGGCAAGATTCCAGATGAGGGATATATTTAGTTCCACCTGAGAGCTTTTTGGTCTCAGAGGAAGGATTCCCTTATCAAACTGATCCCAGTGACTCTGACCTTGATCCAAGCCCTCCAATGGTGACAGGATCAGGACAATTTAAGACAAGGTGTTCCTTTGTTACTTAGCCTTGTTCAGTGGTCCTTACCTGGCAGCGCCTCTTCTGGGCTGGGGAGCCCATCTGGGGTCCCTCACTGCCCAGGGGCTGTGGTCCCCTCAAGAATCCCTTCTCCATATCAATCTCCTAGAGCTCAGGGCAGTTTTTCTGGCCCTAAAAGCTTTCTCTCATTCAGTACAGAATAAAGTGGTTCAGGTCAGAACGGACACCACCACCACCATGTGGTACATCAACAAGCAGGAAGGCATTCAGTTCACAGCCTTGTGCACAGAAGCCATGAAGTTGTGGTCCCTGGCTTAATACCTGCAAACCTCTCTGGTAGTTCACCTTCCAGGGAAGGACAATGTGCTAGCAGATGCACTGAGCAGGATCTCTCAGGGCCATCACGAATGGTCCCTGTACCCTCAGGTGTTGAAAGTGTTTTTTTTCAAGGTGGGGCCCTCCAGAGAGAGATCTCTTTGCAGCCCCAGACAATCACCAACTCCCTCTCTTTTGTTGCAGACCTCCAGTCTTGGGCTCAGTCCCCTTGGACGCCCTGATTCTGAATTGGGAAGGGAAGTTTCTGTATGCCCCCCCCTTCCCACTCCTGTTTAAAGTTTTAGTCAAAATAAGGTCTCAACCTTGCAAAGTGATTCTGATTGCTCCAGATTGGGCCAGACAGCCCTGGTACCCCCTGTTGCTGTCCCTAGCAGCCCATCTTCCCCGGTCTCTTCCCAGGAATTACAACCTGTTAACATCCTCTCAGGGGAGGATTTGGTACCCCAATCTTCAGTCTCTCAATCTCAAGGCATGGCTGTTGAAGAGTTAGAGTTTGCAGATCTGCATCTTTCCCAAGGGGTTCTGGATATCCTCAAGGCTTCTCGAAAGCCCTCCACCAGAAAGACTTGTAACTCCAAATGGAAGAGATTCAGCATTTTGTGTTCTAAGGAGCATATTTCTCCAGACACTGCTGGATTGCCTACGGTTCTGGATTATATGGTCCATCTTAATGGCCTAAGCCTCAGACCAGCTACTCTCAAGGTACACTTGTCAGCTGTTTCTGCGTTTTTGTCTGTGGGGAGGTCTTCCTCACTATCTTCTCATCCTGTGTTCTGTACATTTTTTAAAGGATTGCTTCACACCAATCCTCCTTTTAGAGACCCTGCCCCTGCCTGGGATTTGAATGTTTGCATTGCTCAACTTATGCAACCCCCCTTTGAGCCTATGTCTTCAGCAGAGCTTAAGTACTTGACTTGGAAAACGGTGTTCTTGGTAGCCATTACCTCTGCCAGGCATATCAGTGAATTGCAAGCCCTGACAGTGGAAGTGGTCCTTAGAACCAATAGAAGGTTCTTGCCCAAAGTGGTTTCAGACTTCCATTTAAACCAATTTATGTCTTTTTCTGTTTTCTTCACTGATCATTCTTCGTCAGGAGAGAGGACATTACACAGTTTAGATGTTAAGAGCCCTTAGTTACTACATAGAGCATACTAAGGGTCACAGGTTTGACTCCCTCCAGTTGTTCCTTACTTATGGAGAATTGGGAAAGGGCAAACCTGCCACCAAGAGATCTGTTGCCAGGTGGATTGTCTCTTGTATACAATTCTGCTATGAAAAACTGGGGAAAAACTCCACCCTCAGGCCTGAGGGCTCAGTCCACAAGAGGTACAGCTGCTTCCCTGGCTGCTGCCAGGGATATCCCTCTTAGAAATTTGTCAAGCAGCCACCTGGAAAACAGTCCATACCTTTACCAAGCATTACTCTCTAGATATCCAGGCTAGGAGTGATGCTCGGGTTGGCACAGCAGTACTTCAGAGCCTATTCCCAAAGTAGGTTCTGTCCCTTCTCCATGGAGGTACTGCTTGGTAGTCTACAATATGTCAGAATACAGCAAGACTTCATGTTGTTTGAAGAAAGAATTGCTCACCTTAGTAATTATGTTTCTTCTAGTGGAGTCTTGCTGTATTCTGACCTGCCTCCCCTCTCAGAACCTGATTTTGGGAAGTGGGTGGGCAGGTGCACTGCTGCACCCCAGGTGTGTTTTTTTGTTTACACCCTCCTCCTTTTTGTTTGGGTGCTGATTTATTACTGTTATTTGTATGAGATTGGTTTTTGGGTTTCCTGACTTGAGTCTTCCTTGGGAATCCAAAACTTTTTTCTGCCAGTTGGCTACTAGGCATTTTTACAATTTCCACATAGAATTTTTAGTTAGTTGGGCTCGTAAGAATCTGACGGTTTGAGTTTGAAACACTCCAGACAGAGACTTCAACCGAGCTCGAGCTCAGCGTTCCATGCCCTGCATGGAAAGTTAACTCTTTGTTTTCCCTTGAGCAGTTCAGAGGTTGGGAATCACTGCAATATGTCAGAATACAGCAAGACTCCATTAGAAAAAACATAATTACTAAGGTGAGTAATTTTTTCTTTTGGTACCTAGTCAACACCCCGGCTTCCCTGCCTCCCCCATTTCCTCCCTTAGTGCTCTTCCACTTCACATATTCACTGACCCCCCCCCCCAACGTTCTCCCTTCCCTTGTTCTGTGCTACCACCCCATCTTCCCCTTCCCTTGTTCTATGCAGCAACCCCATCCTCCTGTTCCCCCAAACTGGCTAGGACTGAGAACCTATTGTTAGTCCACTGCCCGAGCCTTCTCCTGTTGTCCTGTCCTGCCTCTGCCTTCCCTGGTCCTGTGCCATGTCCCTCCTCCGTTTCTTACCACCTGCCACATTTCCAACCCAGTACACCCTTGTCCTTGAGGATTTGTTGCTCTTGGCCCCCTTTTTCTCCCCTTCCCTATGTCTACCTGCTGTAGTATTTGGAGGAGTCCTCTGTCTCCTTAGGTCCCCGCCGCAAACCCCACTCATTTCTGCTTCCCAACCCCAGTTCCCATTGCAACCTTCCTATTTCCTAAGTTGACCAATCTGCCTACACACCAGCCACCCGCTTCCCTCCACAGAGTCCCCAAGAATATGGCTGCTCCACACCCACTGCAACTTACCACCCTCCCTTAGTCTACTACTCCTCCAGTAATCCCATCTTCTCCACTCCCCCCCAGTGCATCTGCCTGCCCTAGTTCCCTCGTCTCCACATCCTACCTGTACTACCTTCATGCTTCCACTTTCATTTATTTTTCCAAAGGCTCCCTCTTACTCAGAGACTTGTGGCCTGTGGTCCTCTCTGCAGTTCCACATAGACGCTACACTCCTGCTTTGTTGCACTCATGCTTTGGAGTCTCTCACTCGAGAGTTGGCTTGGCCTCCTGGGTAATATAACCAGTCTGCAGCCTCCCTATAGGCCACCTCTTGCTACATGGTCTCTGGCTTCTGGCCTTAGTCCCTCCCTCTGTTGTGTCCTCCCTCCTCCCTGAACCTCTGGCAACAGTGATCCCCACACAGCTAGTGTCACACAAGAAAAATAAACACTTCCCTGCGTTGTCTGCTCTGTCTGTGCCACTCAGTGGAGGGTCCTCACAGAGAATGGACTACAACATTGGCTGCTGTCTGCAGCCTCCCTATAGGCCACCTCTCCCCGCGTGGTCTCCAGTGTTTGGCCTTAGTCCCTTCCTCTCCCTGTGTCCTCCCTTCCTCCTCTCCAAACCCCCAGCAACAGTGATCCCCACACAGATTCTTATGGTTAAATTTGTTTTTCAAAACATTCTCCTCGCACAGCACGTTTCACACAAAGAAATTAAATGCTTCCCTGCGTTGAGTCCACGCTGTCTGTGCTGCTCTGTGGCAGGTCCTCACAGAGAATGGACTACATCAATGGTTCCCTTTCAAAATTCTGGTCTGCTGTCTCCCTGCGTGGTCTGTGGTGCCTGTCTTTAGTCCCTCCCTCTGTCAGCATCCTTCCTGAACCCCTGGCAACAGTGATCCCCACACAGATTCTTATGGTTGAATTTGTTTTTTAAAACACCCCCCCGAGCTGATTTCACACAAAGAAAAGAAACACTTTATTTTGCAAAGTGTGCTTTTAAGCCTGGTCTTCCCTTGCACTGCTCAACCTAGACTCCCTGCAAGGGGCATTTCTCAGGCAGATAGTTACAGATCCCACTACAGATGGGGTAGTGCTGGATCTGGTACTTACACACAGGGACAACATAGCAGATGTCAAAGTGGGTAGCCCCCTGTGTTCCAGTTATCATTTATTTATTTATTTGCTTTTGGTAACCGGGTAAGCACACTAGACAGCTAGTGCCTATTTTCAGGTGCGACCCGGGAGAATTACAAGGTGTACATAGGAGAAATGCATTGTCAACATTACAAACCTGGAGTAGCATGCTCCAACAGTGGGATAAAACAGCAAGGGTTTTTAGGGCAGTACAACATAGCAAAGGAATTACATATCAGCAACCACAGTGTGTCAGATATCATACATACAGGCCCAGGGGGCGACATGGTGGTATAGGACCTCCCCTAGGTTGAATAAGAAACAATATATAACATAACCACTAGTGAAGTGCATCATCAAGGTGGCGAGGAGGACAGAGCCTAGCTGGGGTACCATAGAGGGCTGGTGGGCTGGGCGTTAGGCGGCACACAGGCAGGTCGCAGCAGATTTCAGGAAGCTCCAGAGGCAGGTTTTGAAGGTGGAATGGGAGGGGGAAGCACAAACTTGTAAAGGAAGGAATTTCCACAGTTGCGTGGATGGTAAATGCCCGATCCCCTGTGAGGGTGTGGGTCTTGGGGACCAGTCGGGTCTGGGACGCACAAGACCTGAGGTGGTAGACAGGGGAGGCATGTTTCAGGGAGAGGGCAAGTGAGGCAGGAGTGGCCGTACGAATTATGTTGTCAATGAAGTTTTCCATGATTTAGATCCGGTGTTTTTCAGGGGGGAGCCATTCCAGTCGAGAGTAGAACGTGCATCGATGTGTGAGACTGGGGGCCGCGAGTGCAAAGCGGCAGATGTTGTACGTGGAGTCCCACTTGCAAGGCTTGAGAAGGGCAAAGGCAATGAGACCATAATGAGAGGGTGAAGTAACATCCCCCTGGCTATGGCCAGCCGGGGTAAGGCAGTCTTTAGCCCTATATGCTAGGGCCAAGTTTGCCATTAGTAGCGTTACATATGCTTCTGATGTGTCCGGTGAGGTAAAGGTGAGGGTCGAGGGTGACTCCCAGGTACTTAGCAGAGTCGATTGTCAGCAGGAGGGAGTTGCAGGACCCATGAATTTTGAGGGGCGTTGTGCAAGAGGAGATTTTGGCCGCGGTGCCAAAGAGCATGGCCTGTGTTTTCTTTAGGTTGACTGCGAGTTTGTGCCCATCAAGCCACATTCTGATACGAGAGAAGTCCGAGTTGAGTTGGGTGTTGATGCTGATAGCATCAGGGGTGCTGGCTAATAAGACCAGGTCATCCGCATACATGGTTAGGTGCCCTTTTGTGGCAACAGAGGGTAAATCGTTGACGAACAGGCAGAACAGGATAGGTCCAAGGACAGATCATTGTACATTGTGGTTTAGTATATGGATGGAGATGGGGAAATCCACACTAGGATGCTGGTCCGGGACGTCAGGGGAGCAGAGTTTAGAGAAATGGGAGACTGCCTTATTTTATTTCTTTCTTTCAAGGTTGGTAACCGGGAGAGGCGCACTGACCCAAGGCTCATTTCCGGGTGTGACCCGGGGAGCAGGTAAGAGGAGGCACATTACATCAAATACGTGATGTTGAGCAGATTACACACATTACATCAAATCCATGGTGTTAAGACAATGAGACAAACCAAAAATACACAAGTACAAGTCAGAAACTGGTTACAAAGAAATGCTTGGGTACGAGGCAGATACATATAATTAGGTACTGGTTGTCATACAATGTAACAATAGTGCAAGTAAGAAAAATACAAAAAAATTGCCTGGGAAGAGGCAAAGTGCATGGTACAGGTTTTCATACAGCGAAAGAGCAATGCTAAGGAGGAAATACTTTGATGGGGAAGTGGCCGAGGAGGTGGAAGCACAATGGAAGAGAATAACTGAAGTGACAGCAAGCTGTCTGAAAGGTAATAAGCAAGGGTAAGAGGAGAAAGAAGCCATGTTGGTTCTCAAAAGATGTGGCAAAGGAGAAAAAAAAACTGCTTTCAGAAACTACAAGGAAGCCGAAATGGAAGCAGGCAGGGGAGTATACCTAGAGAAACAAAAGGAGGCAGGGAGGAGGGTAAGGACAGCAAAGGCTCAAACTGAGGAAGGATCACCCAAGAAGTCAAAAATGGGAATAAGACCGCTTCCCTGTATCAGTCTTCACCATTCATTACTAGTGGGCATAAACTGGAGGTGCAGTAGCCTGTGGGAGCATTTTTTCCAAAAGGGGGGGGGGGCCAGGAGTGGTGCTGCCTTTGAGGCTGACTTACTGCATGACGTTCGAGAGTTGGCCATTAATCCTCACCAACTCCTCCACCTCAGTTCTGCTTCCACCATAGAGTGTGCAGTTACCTCACATTTGAGCTAGAAAGCTACGGCCATTGCAGCCTACTCGATTCATTGATGCCTCGTCAGTTCTGCCGTCACTGCATTCATTTACTCTGTGCTGTATGTGCCTTCGATCTATATACCAGTAAGATCTTTTCTGTTTTCTTTTATTCGGTGCAGAGTCTGTTGTTTGAGTTATGAGTTCATTTGTTCATGAGTCTTGCCAGGTTCGGGGGACAAAAAGAATCTTCCGAAAGCAGGCAGGCCCCCAATGCGTTTGTGTCCCTGTGGCTGGCAGATTTCCATTACAGGCTGGCATGACCATTGCCTGACGTGCCTGTGTCCAAACCACGATATGGACCATGCAATGTCTGTTTCTCCATGGACCGCAGAGTGATCAGATACCGCGTGTTTAAGGTTGGCCATGCTCCGCCAACATCAGGGAGCATCATCGTACTCAGGACGCCAGATGCAGATATCTCAACCCTTCCTCTGGGTCCCCTTCTGGTTCTGTATGGACTGTGGAGGAGGGGGACCTCTGCTCCTTTGAGCCTTGCCAGGATGGAGGCCTCTTCGGTGCTGGAGGCACAGTCATGCCCTTCGGGGGGGGGGGAGTGGCAGGCGTGGGGGGGCACCATTTTGTTTGTCACCTTCTCTGAGGTGCAGGCTCCCCTGGTGTTGAAACCTATGATTGCTGGGCCTGGCCCTGTGGTTTCCTTAGCACTGCTAGTCAGAGCTGCTCTTGGAGCCGTTTGCAGCTCCGGTGAGCAGGGCAGTGCTGTAGTAGTACTGGGTCTTCCCTCAGCTCCGTTCATTGCACCAAGGGAAGGGAGGGAGGGCTTTGGGGGTGGCCACTCTGCCAATCTCCTCTTTTTCTGAGGAGGATGATTGGGATGTGGATCCAGACTGGCAACCTGACTCCTTGAAGTACCAGGGCTCTCCTCCACCCAGTACTACAGCACCTTCCCATTCTCCTCTTTGGGGCCGATTATTGCAATTGGCACAGTCCCTGGTGCTGGGTGCTGCTAGCCGTGCCGGAAGGGTGCCTTGTGTTGGTGGTGATTCTGATCCCATGGGAATGGAGTCTTCTGGCCCCAGATCCCGAGCCAGCATCATTTCTAGTGCTCCTTGATCCTCGGAGGCCAGGAAGGGGGCTCCCACACCAGTCGCCTCCCCCGTGGATGTGTCGGGGGTGGAGGAGCCCCTGCGATTGGAAACAAGAAAGTCCCATTTGGAGTCAGTGGGGGTAAGAGGGCGAGGTGAGGAGCAGCGGCCTCCCCTTGGAGCCCTATGGGGCTCAGGGAGGAGCAGCAGTGCCAAATCTTCCTTCTTTCCCTCGTCGTCTTCAAGTGAGACCATATTGCATGCGGCTAGGGGCGCCCCTTCTGGACCTATGTGGCCCTGGTTGCCTCACAAGGGAGATTCCTCATCAGAGCTCAGTTCTGTCTACTTCACACTGGTTGAGCAGCCAGTTAGTGCAGACCACCTGGTGGTGCCTGCCTGGCCAGTTCCATGCCAGGAAGCATCATGCCTTACCTGGCAGTGTCCATCATCCTCTTCTCGAGCTCCAGTGGACTGCTGGCATAGGTATTCCACACCCCACGGATCTCCAGGGGCTTTGCCTCACCCCACTTTGGAGTGAGTTTCCTGGATACCCTTACTGGGCATAGAAGCCCAAGGCACGACCGGCCTCCAGAGACTGACACTGCAGAGTTAGACCAATGGGGAAGGAGAGTCTTTTCCTTGGCGTGCCTTGTACTGTGCATTGCATTATATCAGGCCCATCATGCTGCCTTCAACAGGCACCTGTGGTAGATGCTAGGCCAAGTGCTAGCATCAGTGCCTGATATGGAGGCAACCAGGCAAGCCATCACCCTCTCCGCACGTGGCATGGAGCTTGTGAAGCACCAGGCAAAGGCATCATATGATGCCAGTGAGGTGGCATCCAAACTATCTGGGACAGCAATCTGCATTAGGCAGATGGCGTGGCTTCACCTTTCTCAGTTAACACCTCTGGCCTGGCAAAGGGTGTTTGCAGCCTCCTCCTGGGGGACCTGCTTCTTCTTCCGCAGGGTGAGGTGGGAACTTTATTCACTAAAAATACCACCAACAGCTTAATATAGTTCAAGGTCAGTTGGCATTCATCTGTATCCCCCTCCCCCCGGGTCGTGCCTGAAAATAGGCAGAATTTGTCTAGTGCACTTACCCGGTCAACAAAAACTAACTTCAGAGGGGACTTCCTTCTCCCAGGCAAAGGGAGACCTCATCTCACCCTGACCAGTAACAGCCCTAACTTGGCCTGTGAGAGTCTTCTCTCTCTGTGTCTCACCCACAGGGATCTGAGAGAAAACATTTCCCTCAGGGAGGTACCAGGTTCCCTTGGACCTTGTTAATCACCCACCAGTGATGAATGGTGAAGATTTATACAGAGAAGATATGAAATTTACGTATCCATCATAATTCTTGATCTTCCTGTATATCTTCACCATTCATCACTGCTTCCCTCCATCCCTCTTAGGCTTCAGTTTCGGCGATGCCTTCTCCCCCAGTTGAGGCCAATTGTTGGTTTGGTACCTCTGGGTTTTCTGCTCCTTCCATGAAGTGAGAGAGACCCACCATGGGGGGCAAACAGGGGTGTTTGCCCCTCATTTCTTAATTGGGACTCCCTTGGGCCCTCTTTTTGAGATACAGATGGGGATCCTTCCTCAGGCTCAGAGCTGGACCCTTCTTTGGGTCTGACTGGCCAGCTCAGGTCTCCTGCCTGAGGAGATCCTTGTTGGGGTCAAGGGGAACTTGGGAGGGCTGTGAGGACCCCCAGCCCCCTTTCCTTCTGGGGCATGACGACACCTTTCTGTCTCTGGATGGGTTCTTCTGGGGCAGGGTCCCGTTTCTAAGATCTGTATGAGGGGGGCCTCCTCCAAGATATTTCCTTGAGACCCTCTGCAAGAGAAGTCTCTAGTGCAAGGAAACCCGGCCCCCAGGTGGTTTCTCTCCCCCACCCTATGGTTTTTAGGATGGGGGTAGACTCCTGCCACACACCCCCATCTTCTGTGGACTAGGCAGAGAGCATTTTCAAGCCTGGCACCTGGATGGTTACCATCCTCCTGGACCGGTGCCCAGCGTGCCTTTCCCCTGCCATCTGTTCATCTCAGGGATTGTGTAATTTGCTCCTCCCTCTGAAAAAAAAAAAAAAAAAATCTTGGACAGGAAGTTGACATTTGGCAGTAGTGAGTTCTTGGACCTATCCTGGGGTCTTCCTTCTCCACTCTCTTCTTTTCCCCTCCCTTACCTGTCCAGAGGTTGGGGCCCACTGGTCCAGATCCCTAGGTTCCTCTGTTCTGTCCTCTGGATGGCATTATTTTTTTTTTCTGTTTATATCCTTTTCTTTTACCCTTTTTCTATCTCTGCTTTTACTTTCCAGCATGCAGAACTGAGGTGGAGGAGGAGTCGGCGTTGGTTACTGACCATCGCTTGGGCACTACGCAGTGTGTCTGCCTTGAGGGTAGTGCCACCTTTGACTCATCCCCTTTTTGGAGAAATGCTCCTGCGGGGTACTGCACCTCCAGCTTATACCCACCAGTGATGAATAGGGAAGATATACAGGAAAAATCAAAAATTATGATTAGGTGTGTAATTTTCATTTTGTTCAGGTACGTGAGTGAGAAAGGGAAGGCAAAGGGTGGTAATCAGGAGATGGTGACTGTACAGAGGGAGAACAGGAAAAACTAAAAATTTGAGCAAAATACTTCTGTTGGGTATTCATGATGATGGGGGGAGAGACTGACATGCAGTAACAGGCACTGGGAGGAGGGAGTGGACAAAAGTCCATTTTATTTTTATTTATTTAGACAGCAGTTTGGAAAACCTTTGAGCCATAGGCTCATTTACAAAGGTACCTTGTCACAGTAAGACAAATGAAAATACACAGTATAACAGTAACTTAAGACATGGGTACAAACAAGCTGGTACAGGTAGGATTGATGCAAACAATACCAGAGTTATGTTGTCCTTAGCAGCAAGCTTTACACAAGTGAGGGGGTTAGAAGCCCTAACAGAAAACAAGGAGATGGGACCTGCTTAAGAGTAATTAAAGAACTGAGCATGGTGTTAATTGCCCCTCTGGCACCACTGTTCGGCACTTCATTGGAGACTGTGGAGGTTGCATAGGAATGAAGGTGGGCTGATGTGGTTTCTTTGCACAAGAGCGGCAACAGGGAGGAGGCCAGCTGTTATGGACCAGTCAGTCTTACATTAGTAGTGGGGCAGTTAATGGAGTCCCTGCCAAAGGAGAGGGAATACCAAGAGGCAGATGGACTGCAGGACCATTGGCAGAACAGCTTCACAGGGATGTCATGTCAAACAAATCGCTTATAGTTCTTCGACTGAGTAACTGGGGAAGTGGATCAGGAGAGGGCATTAGATGTGTGTTTGGTCTTCAGTAAGTTCTTTGACAGTGTGCCACACAGGAGGCTGATAAAGAAATTTTGCATTCTGAGGTGGGTGAGAAGGTAGTGTGCTGGGTATCCAACTAGTTGAAAGATAAGAGGTAGAGGATGGTGGTAAACAGTTGCCATTTGGAGGAGGGGAAACTGTCCAGGAATCTGTACGAGGTCCTGTTCTCTTTAATGTCTTCATAAGTGACATTGCTGAGGGGAAGGGGTGTCTCTTTGCAGATGACACACACATCTGCAAGAGGGTGGACACCTCGGAAGGGGCAGAGAGTATTTGTTTTTTTTTTTTTTTTTTTTTTTTACTGAATTCTGTTGAGTGGGTAAGCCCACTGAGACTAGAAGTCTCTTTCAGGGGCAATCCAGTATGGGATACAGAGGGTAACCAACTAAAACAGATTAAGCTACTGGTGGTATTTTTAATGAATGGGGAAATTTGACCAGGACATCCCCCCAACTCTCTTCAGGAAGTGGCATAGGATCTTTTAACGTCCACCTGAGCAACCACCAGAACAGGCAGATGCGCCCTCTGTTTAATGTGTCATCTGAAAGTACTCACCTCAGGGGTACAGTATCCCCCTCACTACAGTTTCAGTATTGGGATTTACTACAAGTGCCTGATGTGGGGCTAGAACCCACAGCCTTTCAATCTTCTGCTCTCTGAGGCAAGTGTGCAGCCCGCTGAGCCACTGATATGTCACTGATAGAATGCAAAGGATCTGGAGAAACTAGTGGAGTGGTCTAGAGATTGGCAGCTGTAGTTCAATGCCAGACAGTGCAGAGTCATGCACCTGTGGTGGGGTAACCTGGGGACTGTGTATAAGATGGGGTAGGTACACAGTTACCAAGAAAGTGAAGCCCCTTGGGGTGCTCATCTCTGATCTCAAGGTATCAGGGCAGTGCGATGGGTATTAGGCAGTGTAATCCAGATGCACAGGGAGGGGGATCACTATCAAGAGAAGGGAGGTGAAAGTGTCCCTGTGTTTCTCATTGGTGAGACCCCACCTGGAGTACTGTGTCCAGTTCTAGAGGCTGCACCTCCACAAGGACATAGGGTGGAGGTGTTCCAGAGGAGGGCTGCCTAAATCATGCAGGAGTTGAATGAGAAGCCATATGAGAAGAGGCTGTGGACTCTTGGTATGTACTCCCTGCAGGAGAAGAGAGTGAGTTAGGACATTATGGAGACCTGTAAGTACCTGATGGGGATGAAGAAAGTGCAGGGGGGCCACTTTCAATGGAGGGGCACCAATACAAGGGGGATGCTATGAAACGGGTGGGGGGGAAGAGTGTAAGAGGGATGTGAGGAAATACTTTTTCACAGAAAGTGTGATAGACACTTGGAACAGGCTGCCAGAAGAGGTGGTGGGGCAAAGACAGTGGGGAGCTTCAGATATGCATGGGCTAGGCACATGGGTATAATAAGTTAGAGGTAAGTGGAGAGGGAAGGATGCCTGTGACAAAGTAGAGTCAAGAGTACAATGTTAAGCAGGGACAACAGGGTAGACTAGATGGGCCTACTGGTCTTTTTCTGCTGACACTTTCTGTGGCAGCAGCTACAGCTGTAGTGCCCTGGGCCTGCCTTCAGATGAGATAGGTGCGGTATCATGTATTTACTAGCACTCGTTTACCGGGTTAGCACGCTAGACAAGGAACGCCTATTTTCAGGTGCTACCTGGGGGATTACAAGAGTAAGTTTACGAGCAGAATGAGAACAGTTACAACATACTGAAATACAGGCATTGAACAGGGTGAAACAAATCTGAGTACAGGAAAATCAGATAAGCATATACATCAAGGTAGGAACATACAAGCAGTAATAATTCTTGGTATAACACATGGGCTTTTAATGTGGGACACAGGGTGGTTGTCCTGGTATAAGAATAAGTGCTGAGGTACAGGAACCCATAAGAGTGGAAGATTCCCCTATTTGAGCTTGGGGGAAGGGGTTAGGAACCAGGGAAGTGGATGGAGCACACCTGGGTCCAACCCATGGTTTGAGGTGCCAAGCAGCCTAGGGACAGTTATAGGCTGAGGCAGACTTCAGGTATGATCAGAGGGAACTCTTAAATATAGGATGGGTGGGGCTACATCTGATGGGCACAGATAGGATATTCCAGAATCTAGAGGCAGAGACAGCAAAGGCACGATCACCTGCCAGAGTACGAGTTTTTGGGACAGAGGGGCAGGACAGCTGACCTGAGCTGCTATGACGGTAGAGCCGGTTGGAGGAGTTGAGACAAGGCAGGTAGGGTGGCATTACGGACAATTTTGTCTGTAAAGCAGCCCAACACAAAGGAACGATAATTACTTTGGGGACATCCAGTGTAGGTTTTTGTATAACTCTCAATGCTGGGTAAGCCCAGGGGCAACAAGGGCAAAGTGGCAGATATTATTATAGGCCACATCCCATTTTGAAAGACTAGTTTTAGTAACGAGGGTAAAGGTAGTCCGTAGCAGATAGAGGAAAGAAACGATCCTTTAGCAAGGGCAAGGCGAGCAGCTGCTGTAAGGAACCCACGAGCCCCATATGCAAGTCCAAGCTTGATGTTTGTTGCCCTGCATACATTTTGAATATGTAGAGATAGGCCTAACTGAGGGTCTAGAGCAACTCCAAGGCATTTAAAAGAGCAGGTACTATCAACAGTCTCCATCATGACTCAAGGCATTTAGTGTCAGTGGCTCAGTAGGTAGCACACTCGCCTCTGAGGCCGGGAGATCAGAGGGCTGTGGGTTCAGTTCCCACATCTGGCACTTGGGTTAATATCCCAGTACTGACACTGTAGTGCAGCATGAGAGGGGTGCTGCACTTCTGAGGTGCCGTCTTTCGGATGAGACGTTAAACCGAGGTCCCATCTGCCTGGATTGGTGGTAGTTCAGGTGGATGTTATAGATCCCATGGCACTTATCGAAAAAGAGTAGGGGAATTTCCCCAGTGTCCTGGCCAAATTTCCCTCATTCACTAAAAATACCTCCAACAGCTTAATCTGGTTCAAGGTCAGTTGGCATTCATCTGTATCCCCCTCCCACGGGTCGTGCCTGAAAATAGGCAGGATTTGTCTAGTGCACTTACCCGGTCAACAAAAGCTAAATAAATAAATAGTGGGATGGGACACTGCTTGAGCTTAGCAGAGGATCCAATAACATGAGTTGTGTTTTCTTTGTTTAGCACGAGCCTGTTTGTCAGGTGCCAGTTCCGCATCTTGTTGAAGTCTGCTTGTAGACTGTGATTTATGGCACTGACATCACCTGAGCTAGATAGGAGGATCAGGTAATCTGCATAAAGTGTTGTGGCACTATAGGTGGGGAACGTAGAAAGGTCATTGAGGAAAAGAGAAAATAGGATGAGGCCCAGGATAGATCCCTGAGGGACACCAGTCACAACAGGAGCAGGATCCGAGAGAGCTCTGTTGTACTTAACTAGCTGTAACCTGCCAGTGAGAAAAAATTGGAAAACCAGTTTAGGGCAGTGCCAGGCACACCAAGGGAGTGAAACATAGAGCGAAGTAGGGTATGGTCCACCAGATCGGAGACCTTAGAGAAGTCTGCAAAGATAGCCCTTGAAAACATGCCATGGTCCAGAGAATGTATTGGTACCAGAGACAGATCCTCTGGATAATCCAGTTCCAGAGTCAAAGAAACTGTTCCAGGCTCAGGAGTGGTGAAAAGACAGAGAACCTTGGGTAAGGTACTCCTGTCCAACAGCTGTCTCTGCCTTGGGTACTCACTACAGATGCCTCACTCCTGGCATGGGAGGGATACCTGGGAGACGAGAGTAAATGGAGTTCCAAGTGCAAAAGGAGTGAGTGGAGCATATAAACTTGCTGGCCCCAGGGCACTGCTCTCAATGTACTCCTCTTCTTCCATGTTGAAAGATTAAACAGTGTCCAAATCAAGACAGCAATTTATGGGGGCACTAACGAGCAGGTAAGAAGCAAGACTTGATGTCCTCGAGCTCCGCACCCCGGAGACCAAAATAAATGTTTTTTTATTGAAATAAAGAACCGAAGTGCCAAATATAAGTACCTAGTAGAATAGAGCTGCGTAACAATGATTATCTCGCTAATATACCTGGAAAACCTACAAGAAATGGGAAAAACCCGAAGAAGCAACCGACTGGGCCTACGTCGGAAACTACAGGCCCCATATCCTTCTCAACGGCAGAGCTGACAGTACTGGGGCGCAAGGTGACCACACAGGTCCTGGCTGCCTTAAACCCGCGCAGAGAAAAGCTGGAAAATAAAATCGAGGCGAAGCTGCAGGAAATCACCGAAAGAACAGCGGCACATGGTGAAAGACTGACAGAGGTAGAGGAGCGCACGTCCAGAGCGGAGGACACAGTGCAGCTGTTGCCTGAGAAGGTAGCCACGTTAGAGAGGGAGCTGGAAGACCTCAGGGAGGCCCTTGATTACCAAGAGAATGTTATTGCTGCACTAATCTGTGCCTACGAGGGCTCCCTGAAGGTCAAGAAGGTGCAGACATATTAAAATTCTGTGCAGAGCAATTGCGAAAAATGTTGAAGCTGCAACCGAAAGGGGGAAGCACAAGATCGAAAGAGTGCACAGGGCTGTAATGCCAAAGCCAGGACCGGGTCAGCCTCCCCGAAGTATTGTGATCAGATACCATAATTTTCAGGATCGGGAAGCAGTAATCGGAGCTTTCAGGCTCAATCCACCAGTTGAAATAAATGGGGCACGAGTCCATGTAACACAGGACTACTCGGCCAGGCTACTTAAGCGACGAGCGTTCAGTGCTGCGATGGCCCAACTAAGAGAGATGCGGGTGGAGCACTTTATGATTTATCCAGCCACCCTAAAAATAAAGCACGAAGGAGCTGTATTCTCTTTCTGGGAGGTGGAGAAAGTGAACGTCTTCATCACTGAGCTCAAGAAGAAAATAGGCTGAGGTCGAAGATGGATTCGATGGGAAATGTTATTGGGACTAGAGACACTAGCAGTTTTCTGGCTGGGGGTCACACCTTTTGTTTAAATTTTGTTAGCTTTTCCATGTTCAAGTTAAGTGGACTCCGGAGAGCTGCAGATGTGTCTGTCTACTTTTTCGGCAGAGTGGTGATCTGAAAAGAGCCTCAGCTGTGGCAGTGGGAGCGGTGAAGAGGAACAACAGCGAAGAGTGGGGAGGCATACAGGGAGTGCTTCCTGCAAGGTAGGCTGGGAGGGGTGTTTGGCGGCCTGGGCCTAGCGCATGTAATTTTCGCTTGCGCGGCCTGCTCTGCTGAGCTCTGACTGGGCCAGCCATGAAATAAAGGTCTTCAGTTAATCAGACTATAAGGGTTGCCAAGTGGCACGAGGGGGTATGTGATGGCCGCAGGTGGGGACATCAGGGGGTCGGCTTGTTTTGTTAAGATCCCAAATGAAGCAGCTCTGTGTTAAAGCCACAGTGTTTGGGGTCTCTTCTGTAAATGTTAATTCATTGTGTAGTGTAGAGGTGGGTTTGGATCTGTTTTACACAAAGTGGTCTCTCGGGGAGGGGGGGGGGGGGGTAGCTGCTCAAATAGCAGATAATGGGGTATGTAGCCATGATAGAAGATGGCAAATGAGGCAAAAGTGGCCTGGGGAGGGGAAACGGGGCTTATGTTGGAAAAGGGTGACAAGATTAGAGACTAGACGTGTGACTAATACTGGAGGAGGGGGAGATAAAGGGGGAGGCAAGGGGATGGGGGTAGAGATAGAAGTAATCTAGGTTCACGAAAAGGGTTTAAAAGTGAAGTGTTTTACTTCAGATTAAGTGTTACTTGTATGGTTTCTGTAGTGGTGGATGCTATGGATATAAGGTTCATCGAAAAATGAGTTCTCAATAATGGTAGGAGATAACCTGATGATGCTAGGGAGGAGGAGAAAAGGAAAAATGCAGAGAAGTAATGGTACAGAATGATCTAGTCATACAATCCTGGAATGTACGGGGCCTTTCCTCCCCGATTAAGAGGAGTGCCGTCCTGACAGCTTTACAAAAGGCACAGGTGCAGGTAGCCCTATTGCAGGAAACACACCTGTCGTTGGTGGAACATGTGAAACTTCGAAGGGGTTGGGTAGGAGCTTGTTACTCATCTTCCTTTAATTCTCGTAGGCAGGGGGTGGCATTCCTGATACATAAAATTTTAACCCTGCAAGTTACAAAAGTAATCATGGACCCAAGAGATGGCAGATATGTTTTGTATCTGGGAGTCTCCATGGCGTGAAGGTCACAGTCGGGAGTATCTATGCACCAACAAATCTGGACCCGGAATTTTTCAGTAGTATCCTAGCTATACTAGTAAAAGAGCAATTTGAAAACCTAATTATGGGAGGGGATTTTAACTGTACGCCAGATGCAGTCCTGGACCACTCAAAGGGGAAAGGACGCAAAGACCCATGCATTAGGAAATGGAGGGAAGGGGTGGCAGAGTTGAATATGGTGGATGTCTGGCGAACAGCGTATCCACAAGAGAAGGAGTTTACTTTCTACTCCAATCCACATAAAACATGGTCGAGAATTGATCATATATATGTAGCATTTGAGCTGGTATGAAAAGTTGAGGAGGGTGGTACATGGGCCTATACAAATTTCAGATCATGCAGGTGTAATAGCCTCCTTTCAACTGCCAAGTGAGAGGGGGGAAGCATAGTCATGGAGATTCCCTACATACATGTTAGGTTC
This sequence comes from Neoceratodus forsteri, assembly GCA_016271365.2. Classification (NCBI taxonomy): domain Eukaryota; kingdom Metazoa; phylum Chordata; order Ceratodontiformes; family Ceratodontidae; genus Neoceratodus; species Neoceratodus forsteri. Next base: position 73,893,418 of record CM028133.1, on the reverse strand, counting down.
ACAGGAATTCCAAGATTACCTGAAGGAACAATTTAAGATCTTACTTCGAGATGCAGCTCTTGCAGCAGGTTACACCATTAGGACTGAAGCCGGCAGGCGCCAGGACCCCATGGAAATTTTCTAGCTAGCAGTCTTCAGAGGGGACCGCCTCCGACGTCGGTCCCGCCCCACGACATTGGGCTTAGTACATAAGGAGGCAGACACCCCATAATCCTCAGCTCTTTTCCCGCCATTTACTCGCTAGTATCAGCCTCTCGGTCTCCTTTCTAGCGCGCGACGACTGCAGAACTAGGACGAATCTCGTCTCTTTTTTGGCTCTGATCAACTGATGTCCTCTCCAACTCCATCTTTAGAGTGTCACCACTCAAAGTGCGCCTGCGGCAAACAGATCCCCTTCAAGGATTCCCATTCATCCTGCGTGTGCTGCCTAGGCCCGGACACCAAGGCCTGCTCCTTTTGCCAGGGTTTTAACAGCCGCACCAGGATCCGCCATCAAAAGGCACTTCAAGCATTTCTCCTAGAAGAGAAACTGAAAAGCATGGACCAGGAACCTTCTTCCCGGGGAGAACCTTCAAGCAAATTCCATAAACATCAGGACAAGCACTGGGAAAAGGCGAGGTCCAGGTCTCCTGCAAGGGCCTCAGACTCCCGAAGCTCCGGCTCCAAATCGGACTGCTCTCCCTCTAGCGCTCGGTCATAACCTCCCCCTGTCCAGGTCAGGTCCTCTAGTGGTTCTTCTTCACTCCAGCCTCTGAAGACTTTGAGGCCCTCGGCTTCCTCAACACCTTCCAAGGCCTCTTCGAAGTCGGGTGAGCGCCACAAATTTTTCTCCCGTCGCCAGCATACCAACGCCAGGTCAGTCTCCCAGCCATCCCGAGGTCCGGATCCAGCGCCCCGCAAAACTAAAGACCTGAAGTCCCTCAAACGGACATCGGACCAGACGTCCAAACATCACCGGCGCTCACAGGAGCCGACGACACCTGTCGCCGGCCAGGCGTTTGCCTCTGAAGATGGCCAGGGGACTGACATCGGCTACCCTGGAGCAGAAGACCGCGCCCTCGTTGCCGGCGGACGCTGGTCAGAGGGACTCCACTGAGGAGGACGCCACACAGCCTGAAGACCAGGCAGGTGACATCAGGGATGCCGGGCTCCCAAGGTAACCCTCCCCGGAGCAGGAGACCCCCGGGGAACTGACCCCGGCGACAGGCCACCGGCACCAGGCCCATCGTCGGGTATGAATCTTGCAGAGGTAAAGGAGCTTTTTACCTTCTGGTGGGACACCATCAAGAAAGATGTGGTCCCTGCACGTCCTCCTCCTCCTACACCTGCTGCTGCTACTCCTCCTACTCCTTCACTGTCTACGCCCCCTTCTCCACCCAAGGGGCCCGTAAGATGACCTCCATCCCCCAAGGAGCAAACGCCACCTCCTAGGGGTAGATCTTCAGACAGGAGAAGGCCTCCCTCCAGATCCCCCTCAGGGTCACCCAGCCCCAAGAGACCCAGACGACGCCAGTACACTCCGTCGGGGGAGGATTCCAGGTCGGATACATCAGAGTATTCTCGATCACCTTCTCCTCTCAGCATTCCCTCTCCTGACCCACACAACCTACCTAGGTCTCCTCCGGATGATCCCTCCTTTGCTGAGATCATGAGGCACATCCAGGAGAACATGGGGTGGGATGCTGAGGAGCTTGACCCCGAGCAACAACGCCTTGCCCGCAACCTTCAGCAAAAAGACCCGAAGCCTGTGGTAGTGCCGCCCTTGGTGGATACCTTTGCGGACGTCACCAAGGCTGCGTGGAAATGTCCGCATTCCATTCCCGCGGTGCCGAAGAAGGCTGACTGCCTATACAAGGCCCCTAGCGAGGACCAGTATTTGGCGAGCCACCCTCTAGCTGATTCCCTGGTCATCACTGCTTCACTTGACCGGTCTCAGAGACCTCAGCATATGAGCACCCAGCCACCGGACCAGGAATCCAAGCAATTGGATGCCCTGGGAAGGCGCTCGTACGCGGCTGCTACTTGCGCCATCAGGTCACTGAATTATCTGACCCATATGGTTCAGTTCCAGAACGCCCTGTGGGAACAGGGTCAGGACCTGGTTGAGAAGATGCCCAATAGCGACCAGAAGGAGGAGCTCTTGAACCTCCTCCGTACGGGTTCAGATGTGGGGACCCAAGTGCTCAGAGCCGCATATGATTCTGCGGACTCTTCAGCCAGAGCTGTAGCCTCAGGCGTTTGTCTCCGGAGACACTCTTGGCTCCGTGTCTCCGGATTTAACCCGGACATCCAGAAAAACATCCTAGACGTCCCATATAATGGCGAGGTCCTGTTTGGTGAAGCCTCTGAAAGAGTAATCACTAAACTCCAGGGCGCAGGGAAGGCTGTCCGATCTGTACAAGCTATGTACAGGTCTCGGCCTAGTTCCTTTCATAGGAACCAGAGTCGTTTTCTCGGCTGGCTACAAAGACAACAGCAACGTTCCGGCCAGCAGCAGAGGGGCACTTTCTCACGCAGGGCCCAGGCCAAGTCATCCCCAGGCAGAGGCCAACGATTCTCAAAGTCGACCCAGCCCGCAGGGACAAACGCTGCCACAGCATGACTCCTTCCCGGCCCCCGGCCCATACAAATTTCAGATCATGCAGGTGTAATAGTCTCCTTTCAACTGCCAAGTGAGAGGGGGGAAGCACAGTAATGGAGATTCCCTACATACATGTTAGGTTTACAGGAATTCCAGGATTACCTGAAGGAACAATTAAAGTTCTTTCTGAACATTAATGCACCGACTGCCTCTTCCAATCAAATATTGTGGGATGCTGGCAAAGCTTATATGAGAGGGGCAATTAAAGGCTTCATGGCTAAGTATAGAAAGAGTAATCTGGAAAAACAGAAAGACCTCCAACAGAAGCTGAAGGTATTATAGGGGAAGGTGGCAAGAGGAGAGGGGGGGCGAGGAAATGCGACAGGCGTTGGTGACAGCTAGACAAACATTAAACACCCTCATGTTAGATGAAGCCCGAACTAAATTATACTACTTGAAACACAAGATGTAAGTGGGGAAACGAGCCGGGTCAACTGCTGGTTAAGTTGGTAAAAGGTAGAAAAGGCACAGCACATGTTTTGAGTATCAAAAATGGGAGGGGACAGGTTGTTACTAAATACGAGGAGATGAGAGGGATATTTAAGGAATATTATGAGGCCCTGTACAGAACAGGTGGAGGAGGAAAGGAGGGCTGCATGCGAGATTTTCTTAGAAGGCACCAATTGCCTCAAATATCAAAACATCAACAAAAATTGCTAGGTAAGGAGATTACCAGGGAGGAAATTATACTAGCCATTAGTGCTTTGAAGTCTGGGAAAGCCTGTGGACCTGATGGACTGCCTGCAGAATACTATAAGGTATTGAAGGAGGATGTAAAAGAAGTTATGTGGGGACTGTTTAAAGAGGGAAGGGAGAGTGGGGAGTTGCCCAAGACGTGGTAATGCTATGGTGTGTGTGATCCCCACACCAAAGATATAATGGAATGTGCATCATATAGACCTATATCCCCTTTAAATTGTGATGCCAAAATATATGCTAAAATTTTGGCCACCAGATTGGAGGGCATACTTCCTGACCTGATCCATCTGGATCAAACTGGATTTATAAAGGGGAAGGCACTGCTATCATAACATCAGAAAATTCCTTAATGTTTATAGCAATCTAACAGACCGGGTGGCTGTTTTGTCTATGGACACTGAAAAAGTGTTTGACAGGATTGAATGGCCATACTTATTTAAAATCTTAGATTGATTTGGTTTGGGGGAGAACTATATCAGAATGGTTGGGGCACTATATCGAACACCTAAAGCTGCAGTGTTGGTCAGTGGGACCCTGTCAGAGCAATTCGCACTGCATAGGGGAACAAGGCAGGGATGCCCTCTGTCTCCTCTGTTTGCACTGGTGGTGGAACCATTGGCCATAGTTATTAGAGAGGATCCAAGAATACAAGGGGTGGAAGGGGAAAAGTGGAATGCAGCACAGAATTACGCTGTATGCTGATGGTATGATATTATCCATAACTAGACTCCCTCAGTCCATACCAGCTTTGCTAGAAGTAATCTCACAATTTGCCATGTTTTCTGGATACAGACTGAATCTGGGAAAATCTGAGATTATATTTCAAAGAAAGGAAGTGGACAGTAGAGGAAATAGGTGGGGCCTATGTAAGGTGGGATCGTATTTCACCTATCTGGGGGTTAAAATAGGGAGAGACAGACCTCCGATCATTATATAAACTAAACTATAGCCCACTGTTGAGATCAGTGAGAGAAAACCTGGGTAGATGGAGGTCCCTACCCATATGGGTGGGACGTATTAATCTACTTAAGATGAATGTACTACCCAGAGTGTTGTATCCACTGCAGATGCTCCCTGTAGGAATAACTGGGAAGGACATAAAAGAATTTGAAAGAGAATGCTCTAAATTTATATGGCAAAGGAAGAAGCCAAGAGCCAACCTAAATAAGTTGAAGGCAGACCAAGTTAGGGGAGGATGAAACTATCCGGACATGAAGTTGTATTTTTGGGCAGCGCAAGTTAGGATTATCAAAGACTGGGTATATAGGCCTGGAGGGGCTAGCTGGTTAGACTTGGAGGAGAGGGGGCAAGGTGTCCGGGTATTATCTTACTTAGCTGAAGGGGGGAGAAAAGCCTTTCATGAGAAAAAGGATTATAATGTTTTAGTGAATAGTGTAATAGCTGGGAGCAAATTAAAAAACTGATGGGGTATCAGTAGGGAGAGGTTTTTTATATTACCATTGGTGGGAAGTCCCTTTTTTATACCGGGTGTAGGGGATCCCTCATTTCGAGTATGGGAGGAGAGAGGACTCCTATGCCTTAATGACATAAGAAAGAAAGAAGGGGTTTACCTATTTAGTGAACTCAGAGAAGGATTGGGCTTACCGGCTCATCATTTGTTTAGATATTTTCAAGTGAGGAAATATATCCAGGACATAGAGAAGCAGAGGGAACCGAGTTCTCAGATCCAGACCCTTGAAGAGTTGCTGCAGCAAGCCAAGCAGGAACCCAAAGGTATCATAAGGAAAGCTACTTCCCTTTTATGAGCCCAAATACCAGACATGACAGGTAGAACTAAATATCTCTGGGAGAGGGATTTAGGTAAAGCCTTGACAGAGGAGCAATGGACCTTACTGAAAGAGATACACCGAGGGCTCCTGTTGTGCAACAAATACAAAGAAGCAGCATATAAATTTGTGCATAGGCTTTATAGCCCACCAGTAGCAGTTAATAGATATAACACAGCAGTATCGGCTACTTGCCAAAGATGTGGCAATGCCTTGGGTACATACATTCACTCATTCTGGTCATGCTTGATACTCCAGTCCTTCTGGGATGAAGTGGCGGAAGAACTGTCAAATATGAAAGGTTTTCGCATAAGAGTGGATCCTCTTCTAATGTTTGGCCTAGATGACACAAACCAAGAGGAGTAGGTGGTTGTGGAAAGATGGCTGAGAATACTCCTAACACTGGCAAGACAGTGTATTTTAAATACATGGGTGTCTGGGGATAGACCTACACTTAGACAATGGAGGAACCTAGCATGGGAAGCCCTACAGCTTGAAAGTTTAACATATAAAGCTAGGGGACGTGAAAACCAGTTCATGAATATGTGGGCACCATTTTGGCACACTATGAACCTATAGAAAAAGAAGTGTTAAGCTGAATGCAAAGGCTGGGAGAGTAAAGAGACATCGAGTCTAATCATAGGTTGCTATGGGACAGTAAGAGAAGTCCTGGATTGCTGAGCACTCTGTACAGTCCAGGGATGGCTGATGTAAAGAGTAATAAAGGAGAAGGAGACAAAGGAGTGGTATAGTAGATACTATAGAAGCAATTCTTAATGTACATATCAGATGAAGTGAACCTTTGATTAAATGGGGATGGGGATGTAGGGGTGGGGGTTCCCTTTTTTATTAGTTCTCTGTGTTTTGTTTGTTTATATAGTTGGTATTAAGCAGCAATACTTGGATTAAATAGAGAAGTGTAACTAGCGTAAATGGGAGAGAATTGTAAATAATGGAAAAGAAAATTTTCTGTGTATGTATTGGAATGAGAATTGTTGCTTTTGTTATGGTTTTAATAAGATAATTTAATAAAAAGTTTCAAAAAAAAAAGACAGCAATTTATATTTATTATTTAAACAAACAGGGAGGTACCAGATCCACAGATGTCCGCAAAGAGGCAGTGCATATATGGAGCCTGACCTATGCTCCAAATGCTAAGATAACTACACTTACCTGCCAGGTAGATAATGTTCTCACAGACACTTAGAGCAGAATGAGCCAGGGAAATTGCACATGTTCCCTGGCCCAACAAGTGCTGAACACAGTGTTCAGAAGATGGTGTGTTCCAGAGGTAGACCTGGTCATCTCCTGGAAGAATGGAAAACTACCCTTGTTTTAGTGAGTAGTAGTAAGTTTGTTAAGCACCCATTCCCTCTTGTTCAGTGTGCTTTACAGGGCAAACTCAAGTGAAAAAATAAGCTGAGTAAATAAAATACATAATATAAATAGCACAGTGTCTCTGGATAATAACTAGATAAAATGAGATGGCAACCACAGTGAGAAGGCATCCACTGGCACTGAATGCCTCTCTTGACAGGTAAGTCTTTAGGCCCTTCTTAAAGGCCTCCACCAATGGGGCATCCCTAAGAGATCTTGGGAGCGAGCTCTGCAGGGTTAGACTGCCTACCTCTGTGGTACAATCGCCTTAGGACTTCAGCTTGGCCCTCAGAACTGCCAGGAGACCCATTGTGGAGAAGTGGAGGATGTGAGAGATGTGATTTGGAATCAGGAAGTTTATCAGATAACCTGGACCCAGTTCATACAGGACTTTATAGGTCAGCAAACCAACCTTGAAGTAGATATGCCACTTCACTGACAGCTAGTGCAGATCATGCTGGACTGGGAAAATGGACAGGACTTCGGGAGGCCTGTCAGCAACCTGACTGCTGCATTCTGCACTAACTGCAGCAGTTGTAGGACCCCTCCACTAACCGTGAGGTAAAGAGCATTACAGTAGATGAGCCTTGAAGTTACAAAGCCATGTATTTCTGCTGGCAGGTCTTCAGAGGTGACTGAGGCTTTTATGTAGGTGATGTCCCCGAGATGGTAAAAGCCACTCTGGACTACAACTGACACCTGAACCTCAAGTGTCAGCCTTTCATTCAAAATGACTCCCAGATTCTTCACCTTAGCAGTGGCCACCAGCCCGGAGGTTCCTGGCACTAGGCAGTTTGTCTCCATGGTTGCCTCCCTGCCCCACCTTTGACCAGACTCAATCACTATGCTTCCATCTTAGCTGGGTTGAGTCTAACCATGCAGGCACAAATGAAGTAGTTTGACTGCATCTGGCATCTCAGGTGCAAAGGACAGCTACAGTTGGGTATCATCTGCACTGCACGAAAGCCCAACCTCCTAACATCTACAAATTTCACCCAGGGGCAGCATATACACCATAAACAGCATAGGCAAGAGGACTAAACCCTGGGATACACCATAGAGCAGAGACCTTGGGAGTGAGGAGTAATTCCCCAATGCCACCCTGTGTCTTGTCTCTGAGGAAGGATTCCAACCAGCTGATGACAGTGCCAGTGCGTCCCTCAGCTGATCCAACAACAGCCCCTGGACCACAGTGTCAGAGACTGATTGGAACAAGAACTGGCCAGTCCGGTCTGTTTCTTGCCCCAAGGAGGTCATTGCGTACTCTGACCAATGATGTGGTTTCCATACTGTGCCTGAACCTAAATATGAACCAGAGAGGCTCATAGATGTTAGAGGCCATGAGATGTGCATCAAGCTGCAGCACACCATCTTCCCAATAACCTTTCCCAAGAAGGGAAGGTTAGAGACCATGTACAATTTGCCAAGCAGTCTGGGTCCCAAGAAAGTTTCTTCAGACATGGCCTCACCAGCACATCTTTCAATGCACCCTTCTGAGAAGGTGCACTGGACTATCCTAGCAAACACTAAACCCAAAAAACCCTCATAATGCACTAGAAGGCATTGTGGGCCCAAGTCCAGGTCACAAAAGGTGGACCTTAGCTCCAAGATCACCTCCACAGACCTCATCCACTGACACTGACCTGAACTCTCTCTCCAGACAGGAGGAGTGTTCTTGTTCACAACTAGCACAACACTTCCAGACCCTTACAGCTCAGTTGAGGTAATCCCAGACTGAATAGAGGACACCTTTTCAGAGAAGAACTGAACAAACTCTTCATACTTGGTGGATGAAATTGCTCTTATTGACCATAGATAGGCAGGAATGGAGTAGCCTGTCCACAGTTTGGAAGAGCTGAGCTGGTTTTCTCTTCCTTGCAGCAATCTCCTTGGACAGAAATGCTGCTGTCTTATAGGAGACTGTCTTTTGATACTCACTGTAGTGAGTTCCCAAAGATCGCATGTCCTCATCAGTTCTAAACTTCCTCCAACACTCCAACCTCCTGCTCATAGCATTTAACTCCCTGAGCTCCTTGTTAAACCACAGGGATCTCAGACGTGAAGACCTGGACTGTATACATTCTCGTTCAACAGAATCAGGGGCTGAGGTAATGGCCCTGTTATAATCCATGATCCTGTCCCATATGTCACCATCACACCTGAGAGAGCCACTGCCACCTGGAGTCCTACTGGGGACAACCTCTTCAAAAGGCAGTAGCAGATCATCTCCACAGGAGGTGGACTATGGGGGGTCCTAACGAGAACTTCACTGTGCAATGATCCAACTAGCAGACTGGATCAAGTTTGAGTTTCTTAATCTCAAGCCCCAGTGGGAAGACTATATTGAAGGCATGTCTGTGTTAATGGGTCACTTAAGCCAGGCTCAGTGATCCCTTCAACTAGAGGAAATCTTGCCCAGTCTTTGAGAGTTCATCGATCCTGGCACTGAGCTTACTCAGAACTAATCGTCTGGGAGACTCCAGTACCCTCTCAGCAATGAAGTCCACGATTTCCTGCTGAAATTCCCTCTCATGTCCCAGTGGCCATTAGACAAGAAGGATTCTACAGCCTGCTTCTGGACCCTCATGCATGGTCTCTCATTCAGATGGTGAAGTTTCACCCACTGGGTGCACAATAAAGTACAACTCTGATCTATAACAGATGACTTCCGTGGTCCCACCCATGATTCCTCTGCAAGCAGTGAACTACAGAGAATCCATCTGGGACCACTGCTTTCAAGACTGGATCAGTGCCATCACTCAGCCAGGTCTCCATGATGCAAACCAGATAAACTGAGGAAATCAAGTTGGTCATAAAAGCGTTTTTGTTCCTGTTGCACAACACTGCCTACATGGGACAGGTGGAGGCTGCTGGCCTAATGTTTACTTGCTCACTCAATGAGGTGGGAGCCCTGGGTATGAGAACCAACCATGTCTGGCCCCTCTCTAGGTCCCATTTTGGCCCCAGGTGCTTTTGGTCCTCACCACCCTTATGGTGCCCCCATACCCCACATCCTACCACTTCACAATAGCCACCTCCCTGCAGCATCTATGTACTACCGCTGGCTGGGGGGTGGTCAGTGACAGGATGGAGGTCAAGCAGCTGGGCTGGGGAGTAACTAATCCAAGGGGCCCTGAGACCTAGACACACAGCATTACTGGTCATCAATAAAACTACTTCTATTAAAACCTCCTAACCTACGCAGAAACCTCACTCATCCTAAAACCATAAGCTAGCATCTATAACATTCACACCATACTAATACATAAAAAAACAATACAGTCACACCACACTCAACCTCTATTCTAAACATTCACACCAATACTCTATCTTCCCTGAAATCAATCTGATAAAAGAATCGATAGCAGAAACAAAAATAGGTGCATCCACCACAGACCAATGTTTATTTTATTTTTATTTAGTTTTTGTTGACGGGGTAAGTACACTAGACAAATTCTGCCTATTTTCAGGCACGACTTGGGGGAAGGGGATACAGATGAATGCCAGCTGACCTTGAACCAAGTTAAGTTGGCATTTGTGACAACAAGGTTGTAAAAGAGTGCTCTTGCAAAGCAGCAAGACATCAAAAGATAGATTTAAATTAAAAAGAGATGGACAGTCCCATAAGCTACCAGCAACCTGGTACAAAAAAAAAAAAGCACCCTGATTTTTCGCTTTGTCTGGGTGGAGCAAAAAAATTACTGGTGGGGCTGGTAGCTTATGGGACTGTCCATCTCTTTTTAATTTAAATCTTTTGATGTCTTGGTGATTTGTAAGAGCACTTTTTTACAACCTTGTTTGCAGCAGATGAGAAGAGGAAAATAAAGTGTGAGCACATTCTATACTTTATCCTCTGTGGTCCATTCATTTATATGCAGCTAATTTCTAGTTGCAGTGTAAGTGTTTCTATATTGGTCTGTGGTGGGTGTACCTATTTTTGTTTCTTGGTTGTAGTACACCACCACTTTCAGACAAACAATGGAGCGCCTTTTTCTAGTTTCAATGTAAAACAATAATATAAGCAGGAGAAGCCAGTCAGAGCACTCAAATTTAGGCCCTGTTCTCACTAACCTGCATATTTAAAATGTTTTTCAAAATGTTTTGATTTTCCATTTTTGAGCATAGTTGTCGGAATGTCCACACTGCGCTCTGACACCATGCTTGCCCCCTTGAGTTCCCAACAGGGAACCATGTCGGTCTCTGTGCTAACACCCTGCTCCGATCAGGATTTTAGCACAGTTTTTAAACACAGTTCATAGCACGTGTTTTACCATGCTATGGTGTGGACGCGATCTGTGTTAGCCGGTCTTGTAACTTTACTGACTGCCGGTAACATTACGAGACCGCAAGTGTGGACAGGGCCTCTGATGCCAAATATAGCAGCAACAGGTTTAAAAAGTCCAGTAGTGTCCAACCATAGAATAGTAAAGCAGGCTTGGTTCTCACCTGACTAGTCTAAATGATGAAATAAATTGATGTATACTCCTCCAGTAGCATTCTCACTACTGCTATGGGAAAAATCATTAATCCAGGAGAAAAGTAAGCCGAAGGTTCTCTCACCACCAAGGCTCAAGTCACTGACATCTGCAAGATAGAAACACAGTTCAGTTTAGTTCCAGCCACTTGACCTGCTAGCTCCACAGTCCGTGGGTGGTAACTCCAACCCTTGTTCGAGGCAACTAGTTGGCAACATGGTGGCCCTAGGTAAAAACAGAGTCACCGTCCCACTTTGCACGAGCCAGAAAAACTGCCAGATAATCCAACTTCCACTGCAGCTTCCTCTGAATGCAGCCACCCAGGCAGGAACCACCAACTTGGGGAACAGGGTGATCCAAGTAATGACTGACACACACCTACTCTGACCTGGCTCATCTCCTCTCTGTTTCACCAGCAATAGCTGGGTAGCTAACCCATCACTGTAGGAGCCCATCAAGAAACAGCCCATTGGGGGGTGCGGTGGAGCCCGAGCAAGATGGCGACTTAAGACTGGCGCTCCAGTTTAAACTGTGCAATTTATAACAATAAAACTTCTTTATTGGGCCTTTCAAATAGAACAAAAGGGCTAAATAGACATCAGAATATACCAGGAACAGAATGGGTAATCCAAGGAAAGACAAGTCTCTGCAGGAGGGAGCAAAAATCAAAAATATACAGGATCCTTCGGCCACAAGATTTACACGTGGCCTTGAGCTGCCGAACGAAGAAATGGGAGTGGAGATGCTTCAGAGCATTGGGCACAAACTCAATAGACTGATCACATCAGTTTCTAATTTGTCTGAAATATTTTGACACTTTGACTAACAGAGTTTCTACTTTGGAGACAGACATATCTCAACTACACACAGTGTCACTGGAGTCTAAACAGCAAGCAACCATGGCTTTGAGAGTCATGAGTAATCTGGTAAAAGAGAATACCCACCTTCAAACTCAATTGGAGACCCTGGAGAACCAAGCCGGCACATCCAATTTAAGGATCATCAGATTGCCTGAGATGAGCGAAGGCGACCATCTGCAGCTCTTTATTAAAGAATGGCTAGAGCAACAATTGGGGCAACCTCTGCAAGATTGAGGAATTGTTCTACAAAAAGCTTACATGGTGGCATATCTTGGAAGGCAAGACAACCTCGAGGCCCCCAGAGCTATTATTGTGGTCCTCGACAGTGTAGGAACGAGGGACTATGTACTTACTGTACTTTAGTGAGATAAAAAACATTATTTCATGAGGGTCAACAAGTCCGCTTATTTCCAGATTTAAGCTATGCTATGCGCCAGCAGAGGAAATGTTTCGATGGGGTCCAGACGCTTCTGAAGGAGGCAGACATTTTGAATGGAATGGTCTTTCCAGCCAGGCTAAGAATTCTCCACCAAAGTTGAATATTTTTATTTACTGACCCAGAGGAAGCTCTGAAGTGGGCCCAATGACACGCACCAGCTTCATGAAGAAGAGAAGACTCTCACCAGTCAGAATTGGAGGACGACAATGAGCTGGACACTTGAAGGGACTCACTGAGAGTTCAGGTTTGCTCTTGAACTCTTAAGCTTGCTAGGCTGAATTTCTTCCCCTTGGTGAACTCTACATATAACCGGACATATTTTTGTTAAATAAATGAAAAACCAAAAATTATTTGCAGTGTGTATGTTTGAGGGCGTGAAAAGGGAGGGAGGAGGGCCTGTTAGTAAGAACTTTACAGCCATTGATTTTGGGAGCTGCCGCCATGCTGAGCTTCTTTGGTGGAACAGAAATGTGTTTCCTTTGAATTGCCCGTTTACATTTATGGGTTATAATTAGAGCCCTGTTTAAACTAGTATACTTGTGTATTTGAAATATGTTTGCAGAGTGAATATTGGAGCTGCAGTTTAATTTTTGGAATATAACCTATTTGGGGTACTTTACTAATGGTGCATGGACTGATTTAGTTTCATAATTCAGGAAACAGTGCTTGGACTATTTCAGTTTTAATCCATCTTTTTGTTTCTGTGCAGCTCATGGGCTTGAATATCCAGCAATTGCAGAGTTTGTTGTTGAAAATGTTATAAAATATTCTGGGTTACCCCTCCATGATGTATTTTTAGATGTAGTACAGTGTTTTAATTGCATGTGTTAAGAGGAGTGGCGTCCTCATTGGTATTATAAGGCCTCTTTGCATGTACTGCATCAGGACTTTGACTATATGTTCATTGATTTACCAATGGACTCAGCAGTTCAGTTTTGTTGTAGACCACCCTCCAAGGGGACTGCCACAGGAAGCACTGTCCCTCAGCTGGGAAGCAAGTTTCTTTATGCCTTCACCCCAGCTAAGTAGGGAGTCCACAACAATGATTCTGATAGCACAAGATTGGACCAGAGAAGCCTGGTGCTCTGTACTACTGTCCCTATCCTTCAGAACACCCTTCTCACTGCCCCCGAGACGCAGTCTCTTGATTGTTTCCAAGCATTGCACCTGAAGCTTGGTTCTTGAAGAGCTACAGTACTCTTGAATAAACCCCTCAGACAAGGTACAAGAGGTTCTGAAGATATCCAAACAACCAGCCACTAGGAAAACCAATCCATCAAAGTGGCAGAGAGTTCCCATAAGGGGCCCGATATTCATAATTGCACCTGGTAATGGTGCAAGTGGTGGCAGAGCGCAACTAGGGAATATATTCAAGAGATGTGCCATGGCGCATCTCCTCTGAATATATCAAAGAATGCACACTGTACAAATACAACGCACTGGCACATCCACCAAGACAGGTTTGAGTACCAGGAATGGGAATTGAGCCAGTACATCAGAGATACGCTGTGTGCAAATTCTTGATATTCAGAAACCAATATGCAAATGGGGCCATAATGCATATGTTGTGCAGGGCTGTCCAGTGAAATGCACCTGGCACCCTGCACAGCATGCAGTAATACCCCCTCCCTATCCTGTACCACCAATCATGCATTGAAAACATATATCAATTCCCTGGTAGTCCAGTGGTCCCTCCCCCTCCCTGCCTGAATCCCTGATCGCCGTGATACTGTTTATGTGAATGTCCCTGGTGGTCCTGTGGTTTCCTCCTCCCTGAATCCTTGATCGCCATGACAATGGCCATATCAACACCCCGGTAGTCTAGTGGTAGCCCCCTTTCCCATCCCAGAACACTGATTGCCCATAAATGCAAATGTTAATTCCCTGATAGTCTAGTAGTAGCCCCCACCCTGCCCATAACCCCAATCACATGTAAAGTTGATGACAACAATTCCCTGGTGGTCCAGTGGCACCCCCAACCCACACAGGACCCCCCTGCCCACCCAGCTCCCCGTCATCGGCGGTCAGCTGACTCAACCATATACCTTTGCGGCTGCCTGCTGACAGCTTACAGTATCAGCTGCAAGGCCATTGGTCCCCAATGGGCTTGCAGTGCATACTGTAATAGTCATTCACAATGAGACCAAGTGGACCAATGAGCTTGCAGCTGATACTGCAAGCTGACATTTGGCAGGTAGTCGTGGAGGTATGTGGTGGGTCAGCTGCCCGCTGATGATTTGGGGGGAGCTGGGTGGGCAGGGGGTCCTGTGTGGGTTGGGGGGATGCCACTGGATCACCAGGGAATTGTTTTCATCAACTTTATGGGTAATCAGGGTTATGGGTGGGGTTGGAGTTACCACTTGACTACCAGAGGATTAATATTCACAACGGGTGATCGGTGTTCCGGGATGGGGAAGGAGGTACCACTAGACGACCAGGGTGTTGATATGGCCATTGTCACGGTAATCAGGGATTTGGGTGGGGGGAGGGGAACCACTGGACAACCAGGGACATATGTTGATGCTTGTGCACGGTATTCTGAGGGGGGTAGCCACCCACAGCTGGCGGCTGCTGTGTTGCACATTACAATACAGCAGCACGGCTGTGGGTGGTGGGCACATGAGCCATTTTTTACAGGCTCAACTTTGAGCCCAGGTATGCAGCACATCTCTGGGTTGTGCCAGCAGATGTGCTACACATTCCGGGCTGAATGTGAGGATGTGCCCCATATGCATGGGCACACCCCCGGAGATGTGCCGCATACATTATCTTTGCACCCTGACGCATCAGGAATTGCGCTGTGCAATTCCCACTTTTGAATATTGCCCTGGGGTGCAGTTCTGGGGTTGCGCTGGTGCAACTCAGTTGTGCCAGGTGCAATTACTTTGAATATCTCAGCCCGGGTCTACAAATAAGAATGTCTCTCGTTTACAGGCAGGTTTGCCTGTGCTTCTGTACTACATGGTGCACTCATAGTCTCTGTCTCAGGCACTGCACTGTGAAGGTACATCTAACAGTTGTGTCAACTTAATAGGGGCATGCAAGTAACAAACAGTATTTCCCAAATACCACAAA
The DNA here is from genome assembly GCA_016271365.2 of Neoceratodus forsteri. NCBI lineage: Eukaryota > Metazoa > Chordata > Ceratodontiformes > Ceratodontidae > Neoceratodus > Neoceratodus forsteri. Next base: position 73,878,065 of record CM028133.1, on the reverse strand, counting down.
TCATGCGCTATTCATTATTCAGATCCATGTAATGAATCATGGCACTTTTCTTCATCTGTTCCTATTTGTGAAATGCTATCTTTTTTTTTTTTTTAAAGAACAATAATGCCCCCATGATCCTCCCTAGCCCAGGGCCCTTAAAATAAACAAGCTTCCCACCCCACACCTTCAGTTAGAACCCCAAGCCCACCCTTCTTCCCCAGCCCCCATAATTCGATAAAAAGTATATTATTGTGAAAAAAGGGCTCCAATAATGTGCGACTGGTACAACCCACCCGTCTCCACCACTGGCCACCATCTTTTAACACGTTTTTAAGAAAAATATGTCCCCTACCCATTCTGGCAGCAGCACTCTCTTCCCCCACTCCCCTCCCACCATATTCTGAAACAGCAAGTCAGCAACAAAAGAATGAATATGAAGACCAATGCAGACCACTACCCTCCACAGTTGGCCACATTCTAACACCAACCAATCATGACCCAAGATGGCACCATGAAACTAGGCTACTGTAAGATGAGAGCACCTCAGATCTCAAGTCCAGTGTTAAAATGTGGAGCCTGTCTACCGGATCATTTTTACTCGTCATGGTATAGACCTACTGCTTTTTGTGCACTTCTTAGCCTCAGAAATGTAAGTTCTTTTGGTTCTGCTGGTACTCCTTATGTGAGGTGAAAATGGCAAACCATCCTAAAAGTACAAAAGAAATCAAAATGTACTTTACCGGACAAGGTCAGTTGGAGGGTAGTACTAAATGCCTCTCCACTAGGAAAACTAGAAGTTTTCCAAACTTACCTCATAGAGCTGTCGCTGTAAGCTACCCTGTCGGTGATTTACTTTTTATTATTTATTTATTAAGATCTTGGATTTCAAGAGCATTTGAGCTCTTTTACAGAGGTTCCACATCAAGTAGTAGGCAGTATGCATACATTTTGACTAGAGAACAGTATACAGTATATACATTTTGAATAGAGAGCAACACAGTGTAGGCATGCCACTCTAGGCATCCACTGATTCCCCCCCCCCCCCACACACACATATGTAATAGCGCATAAAGACTAACGGTATACTGATAATGTGATTGCCAACAGATTGCTACTGAGAATAATACAAGTAATAATATAATTACTGTGGGTAGAGGTAAAAGAACCACCACCATAGTAAGAATCATGGACTGCAGGACTATATACATTTCCAATGTACTGTAATACCTTCCAAGGGTACCACAGCCAGAGTGAGAATCATTGTCTGTGGGGACGTCTTGTGACTATTATGATTACTGCATGTATAACTTTTTTTTCTATTACAAATGTAAGAATCTGTTGCTTGGAAAACTGCAACGCTCACAAGAATTGTATCTAATGTATCCAGACTGGAGCACCCTCTGACTAGCCAATAAGAAACTGTAACAACAAAATGTATAAGTAAGAGTTACCATAGTAATTATCATTGGTATATAATTTAATGCTCATGATGTATTTCTCGGATTTTGTCTTCATCTGGAATGAACAGGGGTTTCTGAACTCCCAGCCTGGTGAGCTGTATCACTATGTATTTGGGGTTACTGTAATAAAAGACTTATTACACAGTTTCTAAGTCTCCTTTCTGGTTTGTGTATCCACCACTTGGTCCAGGGCACCGCAGCGGTTTGGCACCCTGACATTTTGGTGACCATGGCAGGACCAAGTTGGACAGAACTGAACCAGCAGGTACTTGGGGAACGGGAATGGGAGAATATAAGAGTTCAATCCCAAGCCCACCCATTCTACCTACTCCAAACGAGCTCACAGGTCTACCATGTTTACAGGTGGGACATGGATACTATCTCCCCCCTGTCTCAAAGCGAGATTGACTTGTGAGGCGTTGACGTCCCCAATACATTCTGTCTAAACTGTCAAGATAAAAAAACGGATTGATACGTTTTGTGCCCGCAATTTGTGCGGGTGACTGGAGTCCCCCATATTAAGGAGAACCCTTAAAATATGGCCATTTGCTCTGAGCTGAGACTTGATGTTTCGAACTTTCTAGTCTCTCATGGAGACTGGAGCGATTTTGCGCTGGACGTGAAATCAAAGGAGGATCCCATACAATATGTATGCACCCTGTATGGGAGATCCAAAGCTTCTGCTAGGAAGCGTGATCAAAAGGGATTGTTGGTTGCTGCCATACAGGCAGCAGAAAGTGAAATATAGGCAGTAGAATCAGAGAACTCTGCTCTGAAAAAGGAGATGGGGCTCTGGTCTGTGGAGCTATCTGAGCAATGGCACCGGCTGGAAGCAGAAATTCAGATGCTCCATTCTCAGACTGAAAATTATGTGCATGGCGCTGTTCAGGATACTGAGAGTGAACTGTGTAAGTTGGAGGAGGAATGTAGAAAGATGCACCACTATAAGAAGCAGGTATTGCAGATGAATGACTTGTTGAGTGGAGTGAATGATATGTTGAAAGTGGAGAATGAGGAATTGTATGGTGAGATAAGGAATGTGCATGAGCAGTTAACCAAGGAGATGAGGGAAAATGCCAATCTCAGCGCAGTATATAGAGTGTTACAGGAGCGTGTTAGGAAGGTACAGCACCAATGCAGGGAAAATCACATTGCATGCAGGGCCAAGATGGTGAATCTGCGCCATCAATGATAAGTGTTGGCTGGTCACATCAGAGCGATGGGAGGAGCTTATGCCCCACCCATAGACCTTGCATATATGTCCGAGCATGACAAAGGGGATGACATGCATCCGAGGTGATGACCACTGTAACGACGGAGGAGGACGACAATGCCCACCACTGATCACGGTTCTCAAGGAGGACAACATATGGAAACATAGAATCTATCGGCAGATAAGGACCATACAGCCCACCTAGTCTGCTCATTTCCCTACTTGGTTTGGCAGTCCCTACTCTTATCTGGACTGCCTTTCCCCTGCTCTGCTGTGAAGCAGGGTGCCTTTATGCTTGTCCCATGCACTTTTGAATCCCCATACTGTTTTCACTTCCACCACCTCTGCTGGTAGGCTGTTCCATGGATCCACCACCCTCTCTGTGAAAAAATACTTCTAGCATTCCCCCAAAGCCTCCCTAAGCCATTGTCCTCTGACAATGACACAAGGTCTATGGGTGGGGCATAAGTTCCTCCCATCGCTCTAACATGACCAGCCAACACTTCTCAATGGTGCAGATATACCATCTTGGTCCTGCATGCAATGTGATTTTCTCTACATTGATGATGTACCTTCCTAACAAGCAGGAGATTGACAGTATGACCAATGCAGCGATCAAAAAGGCTGGGATTTCCCAGCAACTTTCAGTCAATCAAGCAGAGGTTTTCAGGAAAGCCATGAAAGAAATGATCCATGAGGAAGCAGAAAAACAGCCCACCCTAAGGGGCATGGCAACCGCACAGCCGAAGCAGTCATGAAGGGTATGAAGGCAGACTGAGAGATCACTGTCAACAATCCCCTTCAGACAGCCCAGGCCATACACGATATTTTGGACAAAATAGGCTGCATGGATCCGACAGACAATTTGAGCTGACATTTGGAAAAAGTCAGAAGCCACTTTGAGATGCTCAACCTCCCAGTGGAGAACCATGTACAGGTTCTATGGCAAACCGTTGAGCCCTCCCTATGGAGAAAGTTTCCTGAGGCCGTCTAGGCGGACACCACCCTGCCATTCAATGGCGTAGCAGCAGAGCTACTGGCCACCCACAACCCCGGCCTTGTTGGCATGATGATGGCCCATCTGGTCAAGCAGTACTCCAAGGAGAGCCCTGGTCAGTACCACAACATCTTGTGGCTTGCATATCAAACCAGCAAGCACAGGTGCAGGGTAGACACCCGGGTATACTGTAGTGCACTGCCCCAGAGAGGAGCATAGGGGTGGTGGTGTAGCCATCTGTTTTAGATCTGACTTGGGCTTCACTGTGCACCCAGTGGGAACCCAGATTCTTTTGAATGTGTGGCCATTTGTGGGGGTCCAGGTGCAGGGTGCAGAATTTTCCTGGTTTATCACCCTCCTGGGATGGTGGGGAATTTTCTGCAGGAGATTGCCAAATTAGTCACTGGTGAAACACTGGAGGCCCTCAGATGTATTATTCTGGGGGACTTCAATGTTTGGGCCAACGACAAATTGTCTCAGCTTGGTTACAATCTCCTCCAAATTATGTCTTCTTTTGGCCTGTCACAAGCCGTTTCTGCTGTGACCCATCAGAGTGGCCACACACTGGATCTGTTGTTCTCACTGTGGCTCGAGATAGATAATCTCAGGATTGATCAGGTGGTTTGGTCCGATCATTGCATGGTGCAGTTCATGTTCAGGGCTCCCACTGGATGCCCTCCCCCTACTGAGATGATGAGCTGCTGACCTTTATGTGGTTTCACCCCAGAGGGTTTTTTGGTGGCAGCCGATCTATCTGATGTGGGAAATGTATGCGTCAGAGACAGTGCCATGGTAGACTCTTATAATAGGGTTCTATCTGACACCGTTGACTTCCTCGCACCTGTCCGTGTACGTCCCAAATCTTCATACCTGAGGTTTCCTTGGTTTGATGGGGACCTCAGGGAGATGAAGAGAAAGGGTTGGAGGTTAGAGCACTGCTGGAGGAAATCCAGCCTGGATGCGGACAAACTGGCCCTACATGTGCATTATAATACATACCGGGGGCAATCAACCATAAGAAGGCAGTATTCCTGTCCAGGGAGATTGCTGCTGGGAAGAGCTGACCGACTATACTTTTTCGGACTGTAGATAGGATACTTCATCCTGCCTGTCTGCAGCCGAAGAAGGTTTTTTCAGACTTCGAATGTGAAGAGTTTGCTCAGTTCTTCTCAGACAGAGTGTCCAGTATTCGGCAGGGTGTTCCTCCAGTCAACAATGCCATAACTGGCAGTGGTCACCAGAGATAACCTAAGTGCACGCTGCCTGATTGGGGGGAGTTTAAACCAGTGGATGCCAGTGAGGTTATTGAGGTGGCGACCAATCTGAGGCACACTTTTTGTGAACTGGATCCAGCGCCGGCGCGTTTCTTGATGAGATGCATCGACACCGTTGGTCTGGTGTTCGCCCTGATTGTCTGGTATTCCTTATCTGAGGGAGTCTTTCCTGATGCCTTGAAGGCATCACTGGTGAGACCACTCTTAAAGAAACCATCTTTGGACCCAGAGATCAGGGCAAATTACTGACCCATCTCCAATCTTCCCTTTTTAGCGAAGGTTGTGGAGAAGGTGGTGGCGCTTCAGTTGGAGGAGCACCTCTTGACCCATAAGTTGTATGAACAATTCCAGTTAGGGTTTCGGGCAAGGCATAGCACAGAAACTGCACTTGTTCAGGTGCAGAATGACCTCCTCAGGGCTAGAGATCAGGGAGACAAGACAATTCTTGTTCTCCTGGACCTCTCCTCAGCTTTTGACACTGTAGACCATGGTATGTAGCTTGACCGTCTCAAAGAACTCTGCAGACTCACCGGCACTGTCATCTGCTGGTTTGAGCCATTTTTATCCAACAGGAGGCAGTGGGTTGTGATGGGGAATTTCTCCTCCTCTGCTAGCCTCCTTTCTTGCAGAGTACCTCAGGGTTCGGTTTTGGCCCCCATGTTGTTTGCAGTGTATATGCTGACCCGGGGGGTAGGGGGTCATTAGGAAGTATGGCTTGGGTTTTCATTGCTATGCTGATGATACCCAGCTATACTTATCCTTTTCCCCAGGAACATCCAACCTGGTGGATGTGTGCTAAACAGCTGCCTTGCTGAGATTAATGACTGGATGGCATTCAGCTGGTTGTGACTGAACCCCGATAAGACAGAAGTACTGGTAGTGGAGTCGATTAGAGTGTTTGATAGGTTGTCCTCTGATTCAGAGACTGGATTAGTTCTGGGTTTTGTCTCACTGAAGGCCTCCTCAAGGGTATGAAATCTTGGCATTACTTTTGATAGGAGTTTGACTATGGAGGCACTGATTTCCTCCGTTGTCCACTTCTGTTTTTCCATCTTAGAAATGTCACCAGGATAAAGCCCCTTGTTCCACCTCTGGACCTCCCTACTTTGGTACATTCCTTGGTTACATCGAGGCTTGACTACTGTAATGCACTCTATCTTGTGGTCATGGGAGGATCTCTCCGCCGGCTGCAGCTAGTTCAGAATGCAGCTGCCCAGTTACTTACTGGGCAGCCTAAATTTTGCCATATTACACCAGTGTTGCGTGAGCTGCATTGGCTGCCAGTCAGGTGGAGGATCCTCTTTAAGGTGGGGTTACTCACCTATAAGGCCCTACATGGTCAGGGCCCTGGTTACCTGTTAGACCTTTCTGGTTCCTGTTATCTCGGCTCATCCCCTCCGTTCCTCCTATGGGAGTCTCCTAGCAGTTCCCAGGTTGAGGTTGAAATCAGCTGGTGACAGGGCATTCAGCATTGCCGCCCCGGTCCTGTGGAACTTGTTCCCTTCTGTGGTTAAGGAGGCCTTGACTTTGGAAGTTTTCAAGGCCCGCCTTAAGGCCCTCCTATTCACCAAGGCATTTTTAGATTAAATTGATGATTGGTTGAACTCAGGTTTTAATTAGAGTATAGCTGATTATTTGCCATAATTTAATGTTTTTAAATTATATGTATAACTATATTATGTTATTTTTGTTGATGCTTTTGATTATATGTAAATTTATTGTACGGTACCCAGATCCTCCAGGAATGGGCGTCTTTAAATAAAAATTTTACTTACTCACTTACTCGAGAACTCCATTCAGTATAAAGCCCTTTTCCTAAAAAACATGCTGCCAGCAATCCAAGAAAAAGTAGAACCATCAGTTTTCCCAGAAAGTGACACTTTCCAGGTGATCCAGAGTAGAGCAAACTGAGTTTTCCAGCTCTATGTGTGGGATATTGCAAGTGGCAAGGCCAAAGTCGCCGTTGTGCAAGGCCCCACTGAACCATCCACGCTGTGTACAGTGGAAGGCAAAGCAAAGGATTCCCAGACCCAGAAGAAAAAGTGCAATCCCAACAAAAAAAACAGCATTATCAGAATGCCAAAAATCCAAACAATAACCAGCGACCAAAGGCAGATCCCAAACCCAGGGACCAGCATCCTGGCCCTGTGTATAAGGATCTTGCCATGGAGAACAACCAATTGAAAGACCTCGGAGACTGGGTCTAATTAGTAGTAGATTTGATCCCAAGGAAGGTCATCACTTCAGTAGCAGCCACAACCCCACCCGTAGCCACTCTGGAGAAGGCCTCAGCCCCAACTGAAGATTCCCCTTCCACTCAAACGGCAGTAGCTGCCTCCCAGCGCCACGTTCCCTCTACGCCAAAGCCACTCAGATGCTTCAGGCAGCAGAGGCCGACCCTTCTGAAGAAATGCACCAGTGCGATCCAAGTGATTGGCTGGAGGATGAATCAGACTGATGATTCCAGGCCCCAGTCTGGATCATCAGCACCATCTTTACTAATGATATGGGGAGGCCTTATGCAAAGGCCATGGTAAGGAGCTGCCATATGACTGTTTTACTGGACATGGGTGCATCAGAGTCTGCTTTGCACCAAGAATATTTGAAGACTTCTCCATGATTGTGTGGACAGGTGACCTCTGCACAAACATTCAATGCAAATATGCTGGTGACTTATCCATCCCATCCAATACCAATCAGAATCGGATCCCATAAGAATGGACCATCAATTTGACTTAATGGTGTTACATCATCATCCCAACATCATAGAGATGGACTTCCTAGGACAACACAGATGTGTGGTACACCCACTGTAGCAAATCACTTGATTCAGATTCAGGGTCAGTACCATATGCTTCTGGTTACTGACTCACATGTGGTTTCTGCTGTGTCTGTGAACAACAAGGAGTATGATGTAATCATCATGCAGAGTGGACATCAGTTCTACTCCCGCCTTCAGCTCATTCTAAAAATGCACTCAGAGGCCTTTGCCAAAACCAAACATGACTGTGGAAGGATGGAAATGTTCATTTGTGTGTGTGTGTGTGGGGGGGCAGCTCAACAGAAGCAATATCCATTTTATACAGAGGCATTGCCCTCTTTGAGGGTCACTATTGAATCACTCCTAGCCCAAGGGGTAATCAGGTCATGTGTATCTACTGCTAGCTAAGCCATCTGGCCAGTTAAAAAGCCAAACAATACTTGGAGACTCACCACTGACTACAGAAGGCTTAACCAAGTCACTTCAGTTGTGCACCTACTGTGGTATCAGCCCCAGATGTGCTCGAACTGCTAAAACTGAACCACAAGTGGTTCAGCACCTTGGATATCTCCAATGGCTTCTGGTCACTCCCTTTGGCTCAAGAGAGCCAATACAAATTTGCCCTCACCTTTGAAGGACAGCAATACACCTGGACCCGTCTCCCCCAAGACTTTCATAACAGTCCATCACTGTTCCACATCCATATGAGGGATGCAGTTCGGGATTTGTCTACACCTGAATGCCTTTTGCAGTATGTGGATAACTTGCTTTTAGCAACTCCCACCACTGAGGAGCACCTTGAGCTCCTGGATGAACTTTTGACACTCTTGCAGAGAGCAGGACTCAAGTGCAACCCTGCAAACATACAATTGTTCCAGGAAGAGGTCACTTTCCTGGGTCTGCACATTACTGCAGAACTGCTCTGAACAAGAAAAAGACCTGCCACTACCCATCATTGTGGCAACACTGAGATATTTCCTGGGGATGGTCAACTACTCCAGGGACTTAATTTGCAACTTTGCACAAAAGGTCGTCTCTCTGTATGAGTTGTTAAAGAAGGACATCCCATGGAAATGGGGGTTAGAACACACAAATGCTGTGACCCTTCTGAAGAGATCATTGGCCTGTGCCCCAGCATTGGTCAGTCCTGACCCCACCCATTGCTTTCATCGGGAGACAGCTACCTCAGAAGTAGGTATGTCTGCGATCTTAGCCTGAAAGGCTAATGACAAACTCAGACCAATTGCCTATGCATCACAGATACTGACACTAGTGGAACTTAAATATTCTCTTTGGGCCTTATGCACGATGGTGTGGAGTGCCTACACATCGCACATGCACAGCGAGTAGCCACTCCGCACTGGCTGCGCCCCCCAATGTGGGATGCACTAACCAGGGCGTGCAGCCCCAACGCACCCAATCCTCTGACCACACAGACAGCAACACACTGGGAGCTGGCGGGAGGCGGGCCAGCACTATGCGCTTGCATTAAGGTGCGTAGTGCAGTGCACTGAGGGGCATAGAAGGGTGCCTGTTAGGCCAGGTGGAACACTGCTGTAAGTGCCCTACCCACCCTGCACTGAGTATACCGGCCCCCACAAGGCCATGGCAGGTGTAGTGAACCCTCCCAGTACCACACACACACACCCAGACACCCACCCTGCACCTGACAGGATAGTGTGGCCACCCACAGAACTGGATCCCTGGACTGGCACTGCAGTGCTGTCCTCCCTCCACACACACAGCCATCCCATCCCCCCACTGTGTGCGGTAGCCCCCCCAACACAGCTGTGCTTCTCCCCATAGGCAGCAGCATACCCCCCATCCCTGGACACTGTGCCCCTCTTCCTGGTGTGGAGTAAGACACCTTCCCCCACACACACAGATACCCCAGTCCATGCGATGCTGACTCTGGTACCCCACCCCCTCAGAGTTGTCCAGTGGTCATGCCCCCATAGCACTGACAACACCTCCCCCTTACCCCATACCTGTTTGCTGGTGACGTGGCTCCAGGCAGCCAATGGTACAGCCCTCCTCACACCTCCATTGCTACCAGCTACCCAAGGGATGCTGGGAGTGTAACACCTATATATAGTCAATGTGCTCCCAGCATCACTTGAGTGACTGGTGGCCAAGGTGGTGTGAGGAGGGCTGTGCTGCTGGCTGCCCAGAGCTGCAGCACCTGCAAGTGGGTACGGTGTTGGAGGGAGGTATTGCCGGTGCCATGGGGTGGTGACCACTAGACAATGAGGGGGCGGGGGTACCAGAGTCAGCATCGCATGGCCTGTGGTACCTGTGTGTGTGGTAGGGTGGTGTCCAGTAGGACTCCAGCACCAGGCCACTTGGGTGTGGAGGTGGCTACATGTTCGACACTGGGGTCTGGGACAGGCATGTGTTGGAGGTGAGGAGATGCTGGTGCCATATGAGGTCAGGGCACTGATGTGCGTGGGGGTCTTATGGTACTGGGCACAGCTGGGTGGGGCTCCTGCACCATGCTGGAGCCTGCTGTGTGGTGGGTGGAGGGTCACTGTACTGGTCCCACTGGACTGAGTGGCACAGCAACACGGGTCCATGTGCCTGAAACTGCTATTCACGCACCCAGACCCACACCATCCTGTGCAAGGGATCCACTCCTGGGCCCAATATGGACATCTGATTGGATGCCTGGCCGGCTCCACGACTTCACCCCTGGACACCCTGTGGAGTCCTGTGTACCGGGGTGCAGGCCCATGGACAGGTGGTGGCTTTTGATAAATACGGCTGGTGCATACCTGTCCACAGGTGTGGAGCTACGCAGGTGGGATATGCACCTCTGGTGCATATTTCCCACCCGTTCATGCATAGGGCCCTTTGTAAGCAAACACTTTTGGCTACCTTCTGGGCAGCTAAGCATTTCTTATATATCATTGGATTCACACCCATTGTGTTACACACCAGCCAACTTTCTGCTCTTAGATAGAGTCAAAGGTGGTAATGTATCCAATACCAGACTCACATATTGGTCTCTGACAACAACAAAAATGCAAGGGGACCTGGAGGTAGTTATATCAGATGACCTAATGGTGGGCAAGCAATGTGAGAAGGCAGTAAGGAGGGCTGGGGGAACACTGGGATGCATAAGGAGAAGCATCAGCAGTAGAAAACAGCAAGTTGTTATCCCTCTGTACAGACAGTTGGTGAGACCCCATCTGGAGTACTGCATGCAGTTCTGGAGACCCCATCTCCGCAAATACATAGGGTGGATGCTGTCCAGAGGAGGGCAACCAAAATGGTGCAGGGTCTGCACCAGAAAACATATGAGGAGAGTCTAAAGGAGCTTACTATGTATACCCTTGAGGAAAAGAGGGAGAGGGGGGTACATGATTGAAACTTCCATCAACAAAGTCCAAGAGGGTAGCATCTTTCAGAAAAAGAGATGTGAAAGAACAAGGGGGCACAATTTGAAGATAGAGGGGGGACAGCTCAGAGGTAATGTGAGGAAGTATTTTTTCACAGAAAGGGTTGTAGATGCATGGAACAGCCTTCCTGAGGAGGTCGTGGAGTCAAAAACAGTGTGGGAATTCAAGAATGCATGGGACAGACATAAGGCAATTCTAGTGGGGGGTAGGATGAAGTAGGCTATTGGTTAACTAGGATCTGCAGCTTATCCATTAGGTAGGGAAATGGGCAGACTAGGTGGGCCAAACAGTCCTTATCTGTCATCAAATTCTATGTTTCTCCTTTGACAGGATTGAGACACAAAGGTGCTCCCAGTTGCCGGCCTGTTGGTGCATCGGTTGGATTTCCATCTGTGACGCCGGCGACCTGGGTTCAAGAACGGACCCGGGCCAGCTGGGGGAGAAGGATGGAGCATCCAGCAACAGCTCTCCTTCTCCAAGGGTAGGGTGGGGATGCAGCCCAGCACCTGCTGGCCCCTGGTGGAGGCCGAGAGTACGGCAGGACGTCAGGACCCAGACAACTAAGGGGAGTGGTGTACATTTGTGTTAGCCTTGATGTCTGTGGCACGCCACTCCCAGGGGAGAAAACATGGAAAATGGTGCCCTGGCCGGTCGGGTGACGGCCTCCCTGGACCCTCACTGCGGAGCTCCTGGACCCCCATCTGCTGCCTCAGCAGCACCCAGGACCATTGGAATGGCTGTTAAGGATTATCCCATATGAAGGTAAGAGACCCTCCCCATGCAGGGATACTTCGAGAATGCCTGGGCATGCTGCGATGTGGGGCAGTGGGGTCGGGGGCTGCTGGGTGAGAATGTGGGGTCTGAAGGAGAGACTAACCAGGGTGCAGGGTGGGAATATAAAAGAAATCACACACACACACAAAAAAGTACTCCCTGCTAAACTTCCTTCCATTTTGGCCCATGGTCTGTTGTTTTCAGACCCTCCACGTGAGTGCAGCCTACAGCCACCTGTCCTTCCAGGACCATGTCCATTTACACCTGCAACAGATGAGGATCTGAAAGATCCTAACATACCATATCTTCACAGATGGCTCATCCTCCTACCATGAGGAGGAGCAAATTGCTGGATTGGGTGTGCTTGTGGTCTACCCTAATGAGGGACTCAATTCAGGCATCCAAAAGGTGCCTAATTTGGTCATCTCACTATGCAGAGCTTGTAGCAGTAGCCTGCACTTTGGAAACTGTGAAAGAAGGGAGAGCGAATTCTGTAATTTTCACTGACTCCTCTTGGGTGTATAACTCCTTAACAGAGTTCCTGCCATTCTTGCAAAAGCATTCCTTTGCCTCTTCTGATGGCACTATTATCAAGTACAAGGATCTCTTTGTCTACATCACTGCCTTTGTTCAGCAATTCAGGTATAAAAACTGTACATGCACAAGATAAAGGCCCATTCCAAGGCCGAACCCTATTATGAATCCAGTGATCATACAGACACCCTCGTGAAGGATGGTGCATGGTGGGACATCTGGACTATGTCTCAACCCATACCAGCAGCTGTGGCAGCTGCTGCCAACAGGAAAACTCCTCAAATGATTCCATTATACCTTAGTGCAGTACAAAAAAACAGATCAAGGAAGTATTTGACTTCCTGGCAAAAGACGAGAAAGATATCACAAGGCAATCCATTTAGGAGATATGCAAATGATCTACACTTGTCAGAGGATCAAAAACTGGTATGGTACCAACTGACTGACCAGAACCAAAAATTCAATGTGATCCCCATGTCACTCTGAACAGAGTTCGTTTATCAGGTTCATGACAACCCCACAGGTGGACACCAAGGGGTGGATAACACCCTGCAGAGACTCAAGACTGCAGGACGGTGGCCTAGTATGACCACTGATGTACAACATTACATAGACAGCTGTCCAGTTTGTGCAAGTAACAACCCCATTCCAGGAAAGAAAAATGCAAAACTGTTACCCCAAAGCCAATCTGGTCCCTGACATGCCATCCAGATTGACTTTGTTGGGCCTCTACCCAACACTCCCAGAAATAACAAGTTTGCACTTGTAATCACTGATCTGTTCTCCAAGTTGATAGTCATTCCCAACAAAGGCTCTGAAAGCCAGACCAACTGTAAAAATCCTGGTGGAACGGGTATTTTCCAGGTGGGGCCTTCCTCTCAAGATAGGCTCAGACCAAGGAACCAGCTTTACAGGTGAAGATAATACAAGATTGTGTGAAACTGCTTGGTATATACAGTACCAACAATTTCACATTGCTTATCACCCCCAATCTTCAGGCCAAGTAGAAAGAGCTAACCACAGACTCAAACTCATGTTGTGCAGATTTTTAGAGGAAAACCCCAAGAACTGGGATACCTTACTGCCCTTACTCCTAATGGCAATCAGAGCTACCCCAGCTTCTGCTACACAGTGTATTCCATTTGAAGTTATGACTGGAAGACAAATGAGACTACCTGAGCATCTGTTGATTGACCTACATGCCCCTACTACAGATAGAGTAACCACTGACAACTATGTTGCACAATTGAGGGACAACATAAGGCAAACACACCTTTTTGCAGCTCGGAACATAGCATATGCCCAACAGCAATCCAAGATGTACTTTGCCAGAATGGTCAAATAAATGGATTGGCAAGTAGGAGACCAAGTCATGGTTCAAAATTTTTCCACACCCAACCACCCATTCACAAACAAATGGGAAGGCCCATATGACAGCATAAACAAACTGAGCCCAGCTGTATATCAGGTATGAATCACTGATAGAAAGAAGCCCTTTGACAAATGGCTACATTCCAACCAGCTCAAGCTAGCAGTATAGCCTAGAGGTTAGAGGAACGAGGTGTAAACGAGCTTGGTACATCCAGCAGACCAGACCTGAGTTTGAGTCTCACAACCTCCACTTGCATACTGTGTGACTCTGAGCAAGTCACTTAACCACCCAGTGCTCCCAGATTGCCCCTGAAAGCAGGCACGTGCACCTAGTGGGCCTTACCCGGTTACCAAAGACAAAAAAAATATGTATATATGTGTGTGTGTGTGTGTGTGTATATATATATATATATGTGATTAGGTATATATATATATATATAAGGGTGATTAGGGAACTTCATCCCATCTTCTTGCCCTCCCACCAGACATAGGTCAGGGCTTTCCCCCTGTTAATATCTTTTCTTCTGTCTATAGGTGAATTTGATGACACCCCTCCAGATAAAGAAGAAGTCCATTACTAATAAACCTTTTTATTTCATTTGCAGATATCCATGATGCACCTTAATTTCCTTTGTTTTGCTCCTTACAGTTCATCCCCCTTCGGAATTTACCCAATGCCTCTATGAACGGTACTGACCCTCTCTGCTCCTAGGTGCTAGTTCTCATACCTTTCTCCCTTCCCCTACTCTCTCCCCCTTTTTTCCCTAGCCTTCTCACTCCCCTTGCAAGGTTCTCAGCATCCTAAAGTGGTCCTATTGTGCCTAGGCTTGCCACCTTTTCTTCCCCCATCTACCTTGACCTTCCTGGTCCCCAGCATCCAGGAGGATTCCTTGAATCAGGCCTCATCCCCTCCCAGGTGTTATTTCTCATTCCCTCCCTCTCACTAGCCCTCTATAATTACAACGCCTAACCATAGGAGGGTTTACAATTGCTTGAACTTCCCTGCTTCCTTGCAGGGTTCGTCACACCCTAAAGGGTTCTGTTTTTCTGTCAGGCCTTATTTCCCCTCTGAAATGTTAATCACACTTACTCCCTCTCTCTCCCCCTCTCTAATCCATACTCCAGTCCTCTGTTCCCTTGCAGTATTCCCTGCATCCGGAAGGGGTCTCTCCAGGACAAGACTCTGCACTATCTGTTCACCTCATCCTCTTTCTCCTTCACCCCTTATTTCACGATAGCACTTGTTCACTTATTACTATTGCACTTATTAATTGTTCTCACAAATTACGTATGTATGCAACACTGTAACAACAGCCTTAATTAATTGTATGCTATGTCGATCTTTGTAATTTAAATGTAAAATGTCTGATCCTATTGTACTCTTTCCCACCAGGTCACACTGGAGATGAGCAACCTGTTGCTCAATGTGCCTTCCTGGTGAAACATTTCTATAAATAAATACATGACATTTGCCATTTTGCTGATTTTGTTCCTGACCATTCGGATCCCAGACACACTGGCAGGTATGCTCCCAAAGGAAGTATTTTTTCAACTCCTAACAGGAATTGAATCCAAATACAAATCCAAATCTAAAGAGACTTTTCCATGCCCTGCACCCTGGAGATGATTGATATTTTCCCTCAGGTTATGTGCCACCAATAACACCAGATACAGGGGTCAGTAATTCTGCCCTATCCAGACTTATCACTGTGCAGGAAGGTAAGGATGCATATTTAAATGCAATGGCGGTGGTACCTGACCAAGCTTCTGTCCAAATTGAATGACAGACTGATAACAATGGTAAACAAATTCCAATGGCCCATCTTTCTAAAGGCACCTTCTAAGGCTGGCCGAACACCAGAATCTCTTCCAGTGGCACCCTTTCCATACACCAGACAGCACCACAACACACTGGTTTATATAACCTCACTGCACTCATGAACCCCAACTTTTGTGCCAAGTTTGCAAACCTCACTACCAGACAGTATTGTGCAGAACACTCCACAGTTAGCACTGCCATGTTGTAACTGTAGTTACTCCCGCTAAGGAAGAACTCATACAATGTACAATACAAGAACCAAGACCACCTAGTGGTCTAGTAGCCTCATCACTCCCAGGGACCCTTGTACACAATGTGCAATTCTTGCACATCCCCATAGTCTTAAATTTAACTAACTGGGATATGGCAGAATTTGGATACTACACCAATACTCACACCTCTAAATTCTATAGTGTCCTATTACTGGCCACACACTACTGACTTTCTAGGAATCTTTTGCACCCCACCACAAAAGCAAACACACTGTAGGAGGAAATAAAGAGGCATAGCAACTGTAGCAGGCATCACAGGTGTAGTATCAGGTCTTTTTGGTAAGGTATGTCCATCTGGAATCATGCAAACCTGGCCAACATCAAAAGCCAAACTTTGAAATTTCAGACTGGAGCAGGACAAGACGTCCTAACCCCTGTGCTGCATTGAGTTCATGGTCATTCCCAAGAAGAGCAATTCACTGTCTACAACATGTGGGACATTGCCTGTAGGTTTAATGAGTCAAAGAATAAAATTAATGAACTTGTTTTTCAAAACAATTACATAGATACATAGATACATAGACAGTGTCGGCAGATAAGGGCCTATGGCCCACCTAGTCTGCCCATTTGAGCTTGTAAGTTCAGTTTGTTTTCCTAGAAGTCTATTTCCCCTTACCCCTGACCTCTAGAATTCCTTTATGTCTATCCCATGCATTCTTAAATCCCGTGATTGTTTCAGCCCCCACCACTTCCTCTGGCAGGGTGTTCCACTTGTCCACCACCCGCTCTGTGAAGAAATTCTTTCTCATGTTTCCTCTGAATCGTCCTCCCTCCAACTTCATCCCATGCCCTCTAGTCCTGAAACATCTTTTTCGCTTAAAAATAGTGTTTTCCTGCACCCTGTTCCTCCCTGTAAGATACTTGTATGTCTCTATCATATCCCCTCTCCTCCTCTCCTCCAGGAGTACATGTTCAGTTCCTTCAACCTCTGTCTTCATAGGATTTGTGATGCAACCCATGCACCATCTTTGTTGCCCTCCTCTGAACCTTCTCTACCCTGTCTATGTCCTTACGTAGGTATGGTCTCCAGAACTGTACACTGTACTCCAGGTGGGCCTCACTAGTGTCTTGTATAGCGGAATTATGACCTCCCTTTTCCTGCTGGTGATGCCCCTGCCTATACATCCCAGCATCCTATTTGCTTTACCTGATGCCTTGTCACACTGTTTCCCTACCTTGAGGTCATCAGAGATGACAACCCAAGATCCCTTTCCTGCTTGGTGCATGCTATATCCTCACCCCCCAACTGATATATTGTGCCAGGGTTTTTGTGCCCCATATGCATTATCTTGCACTTCTTTGCATTGAATTTCAACTGCCAAACCCTTGACCATTCTTCAAGTTTCTGCAGGTCCTTCTCATTCTGTCTACACCCTCTGGTGTGTCTACTCTGTTACAGAGCTTTGTGTCATCAGCGAACAGTGAAATTCTGCCTTCTATATCCTGTGCAATGTCACTGATGAAGATGTTGAATAGGACCGTCCCAGCACTGATCCCTGTGGTACCCCACTGGTCACTCTTCCCTCTGTGGAGTGACAGCCATTTACCACCACCCTCTGTGTCCTGCCACCCAGCCAGTTACCTACCCATCACACTACTGTCCTGCCCACACCCATATTCCCCAGTTTGTGTAATAGTCTTCTATGTGGCACAGTGTCAAGGCCTTGCTGAAGTCCAGATAGGCCATGTCCACTGCCCTCCCGATCCACCTCCCTAGTCACCCAGTCAAAAAATTCAATGAGGTTGGTCTGACATGACCTCCCCCTGGTGAAACCATGCTGCCTTGGGTCCTGTAGTCCATTGACAACCAGATGTTCCACCAATCTCTCCTTCAGTAGTGCTTCCATGATCTTTCCCACTACCGAGGTGAGGCTGACTGGTCTGTAGTTCCCTGCTTCCTCTTTGTTCCCACTTTTGTATAAGGGGACTACATCTGCTGTCCTCCAGTCTTTAAGAAGAATTAAGAAGCCTCAGAGTATTCTGTAGCAAGGGAACTGTTATCCTCAGCCTAAGGCTCTTATGTAATGACCACAATAACCAATCTCTTCTGGGATTTGGAATCTGGTAAGATCCCTGACCTCATCCATGACAAATGTATGGCCAAATGGTATTGTCCACATAGTCGTTCTATATCATGTAATGTTAAATACAAGCAGAGAACAGTTTCTTTCCCTTTAGCAACAGCATGAAATTTAGAGTATGTTACCAGGCACCCTTAATCAAGGTTCTTGCTATGACATACAGCAGTGCACCATCAAAGACATCATGTATGTGACTTTTACTGTGTATTTACCATGATGATCCAAAGACTGTCATTTTTAACAAGCTGGCATGACCCATTCCTTAGGTCATCTGGAAGAAAGCATTTACAGAGAACGTCTTGACTTACCACCTCTACTGGTCTTTCATCATGAACTTGAGGCTTGGGTTGCACCACAGACTGCCTGCTGTGCCAAGAAAGGTTGTCATTATCTATGTAGATGTGATGTCTGTGATTTAGTAAGTCCTGTATTGGTTATGCACCTGATTCTTCTGGCTGGTCTTTTACTTTGGACTCTGACCTATTCTCTAATGACACTAAGAATGTTGGCACAACAGCTAACTCTGCTCTGGCACCCAAGCCTATTCCGGACTCTCTCTATAAGGACTAGAAATCTAGCTATTGTATTTGCCATATTGGTCTTTGCAAGACCAGATCCAGAAGCAAAAGATTTGATCTCTTTTAATGGACCAACATAGATGTAACAACAAGAACAAAGTGCTCTAGCTTTTGGACCAACAAGTCCTTTGTCAGAATCGTAATGACATTTATTTAGAAAAAACAATACTTTCAACACCCAGATCATGCAGAAAAAAAACAGAAAAAAAACCCATTGGTTTACAATACTCATTTTAAAAAAAGCAGAAGATGTCAGAGAAGCTTAACACCACCATGTCACCTTCAGCTGGGAAAGTCTCAGGGTCAAAGGTGCTTAGTGCAGAAGACATACAAAGAGCTCTACTGTATATAAATTAAATTGACATATAAGATAACTACATGAGCAGATGACTCTTAAATCAAATTATGAGTGTCACAATGTGTATAAGAATGCAATTGCTGAAAAACAACTCCCACCAGGATTAAAGACATACTAAAATTGTCTGAGGACTACAATAAGCATCTATGTATATATAACAAACAAAGGGTAACCAGTAAAGCTTTCTTAAAAAGATCAGTTACACACTGCATGATGTATAAAACTTAGCTGGACCCTTTACCCAGCTATACTCTCCAGCTAGATATTATGCCCCATAAACTTCAGAAGCCTATAGTGTAGTAACAGGACTTTATAAATTATCATATAACTATACATTGACAGTATAAATGTCAAACAAAAAACTACTTGTCAAGGACCACCAATGAATTAAGACCATGCAGCCTGATATGTACTGATGTCAATAAATTATCGGTGTATAATATAACAACTTGATGTACCAAAAAAATATCTAAGGAATTTGAATAAGAAATAAAAATGTAATTCTCTTCTCCCCTACACACACACAACACAACACAACCACCACCCCACCCACCCACCACCCCATAACTTGGGGAGGGAATAACAAGTTTTAAGGAGATATACACACACACACTCCTAATGCACCATCATTCACATCAATCACTGCAATTGTTACCCAAAGGAATTTAGTTTATCATGAAATCCCACGTAAAAGGGATCATGTTTCCTAATATCTACAGAGTAAAAAAGTGACAGTATTTAACCTTACTCCTATCTGCACAGTAACATCTCCAAGGATTCTGGATAGAACCACAATGAAATAAAATTTCCACCCTCCCCAGGGTAAGGTAACTAGAAGTAAATATAAAGTATGTGTGTAAGACAAGAGTCCTATCATACCTACATTTCCACATATCACTACAATATTAGCCTACTGTAAATAGATCTGTCCATAACTCCCATACAAATGAGATCTTGCACCCCAATATGTTCGGAGTTAAAAAATGTGACAGTCTATAATAACACTACTGTATGTATTTGTATGTACAGTAACAGGCTAGAAAATCTGAATATTGAGCAGTGAAATCAACCCCACTCCCAGGTGAAGGTAAATAGTAAGAAGGAATTAATATTCATTATGTGTGTGAAGTAAGAGTAATAACATACTGTGACTCCATGTATCTAAATAGAAGCCTACCTCAATGTGACAGCAAGCTCCACACCTCCTATATTCATATACCTCCCAAAACACACACACACGTGCTGAAGTCCTATAATATGTCAGTCTGAAGAAGAAGAGGTCTATGGATGTTAAATCCTGTAATGTCCCATGAGACCCAAATCTATGTTCATCCCATCTGCTACCATATTGAGATGTAAAATAAGTTTAATCTCAAAAGCTCATCTCTGTTGTGTGCTTTTGCGATTTCCTTTTAAGACCATTCCTGACATATCTGAAATTGAGTGATCAGGCTGAGAGAAGTGTTGCCCCACTGTTTTTTCTATCTTCTTCATTTTAATAGTATGTCTGTGTGAGTTCATCCTAGTGCGGAGCTGTTGGCTTATCTCTCCAACATAACCTGTTTGTGGACATCTCTTGCACTGAATGAAATAAACAACATGTTGTGATGTACATGTATAACTCCCATGTACCTTGAATTGTCTGTTTTGTGATGTAACCACACAGTCCGAAGTGGAAATGAGTTCACAAGTCTTATAGGTGCATGGATTGCAGGGCTATGTATCATTTAGTGTCATGGTAATCTGTTCTGGCAAAAGCTTGCTCCTAATAATCAGGCTGGCTAAGTTTGGTGGTTGTTTAAAAGATAGTAGTGGTAGTTCCTTAAAAATGCAATTAAGGGTGTCATCCTCACTAAATAGTGGTGGAGGTCTTTAATAATCTTATGCAGAAGTTCAAGGTCTGGATGGTATGTGACTACTAGGGGTATTCTGTCTGTAGCTGTCTTTTCTTTATACTGAAGTAGTTGTTGTCTTGGTACTTGTGTTGTGAGTTCTGTTGTCCTGTCATTTTCTCTGGAAGAGTGTCCCTGCTCAATAAAGGTGTTTTTCAACATAGCCAAACAAATGTGTATCTCTGTCCTTCTCATTTGAACAAATACGGTGACATCGGAGTGCTTGACTGTACATGACAGATTTTTTTTGTGTGGTTTGAGTGATTACTTTTTTTGTGTAAGTATCTGTCTGTTGGCTTCCTGTAAATACATGTATGTAAGGTTCCATCCTTAATGGTGACTGTGGTGTCCCAGAAAATTAACACTGGTAGTAGAATACTCAAGGGTAAGCTTTATGGTAGGGTGAAGGTTAAGTTCTTGATGAAAATCTTTAAGTGCATCTGTGCCCGCCATCCAAATGATAAACAAATCATCAGTGTAATGGAAATAAGCTAGTGGTTTGTGGGGACAGTGCCTTAAGAAGTCCTCCTTCAAGTTTGCCATAAAAAGGTTAGCATACTGTGGAGCCATCCTGGTGGCTATTGCTGTCCCCATAGTTTGAACATAATGTTTACCATTGAAGTTGAAGTTGTATATGTCAAAATAAATTCCCTAAATTTCCCCATCACTTCAGGGTTGATGTTTTGGTTCAGTCCTTTCTCCTGTATGTATTTAAGGCAGACTGAAATGCCATCCATGTGTGGAATATTAGTGTAGAGGGATGTTACATCCATCATCACTAAAATGATATCAGGTGGTAAGTCCTTATAACCAGAAAGTACATGCAGAAAGTGCGTAGTGTCCTGGATAGAATTCTCTTTCCATAACCAGTGGTTTCAAAATGGTTTCTACAAACCCTGAGATCCCCTCAGTCAGGGTACCATGACTTGAGACTATGGGTCTTCCTGAATTGCCAGGTTTATGTATTTTAGGCAGCATGTAGAATGTCCCTGGCTTGGGTTCAGCAGGGATGAGGTTAGTTTGTTTTTTTGGGACATGGTCTGGAAAAGTTCCCATTAAGTCATGTAGTTCTTTTTTATATCTTGTAGTGGGGTCATGCTCCAGTTCTCTAGTAGGTATGATCAGTTAACTGTCTGTTAGCCTCATTAATATAATCCTCTCTGTTTAAGATCACCAATGCAGAGCCTTTATCAGCTTTTTTGATGACAATGTTGTGGTTTGATTTCAGTGTCTGTATAGCTCTCTGTTCCAGTGGAGAGAGGTTATAACTGGCTTGTTTTTGCCAAGTAAGGATCTGACCACTGACCTGCTGGTGGAAACAATGAATGTAATTATCTAGTTTTTTGTTACGCCCACTTGAGGGGATAAATTCAGATTTCTTTTTCTTATCCATTAAATTGTTACTGATTGTGATGTCTTCACTACCAGTGATTTCTTCCTTGCCATGAAAGAATCTTTTAAGTCTCAATCTGCAGAAGTATTCCTCCAGTTCACCACAAAACTGTGTTTTGTCCAGTGGTTTTGGTAGGCAGAAAGTGAGGCCCTTTGAAAGTACATTTAGTTCCCCAGTAGTTAGTGTGTTGTTGGACAAATTGACAACTGAAAGGTACCCATCTCTGTGGTGTTGTTGTTCAGTCACTCCATTATGTTCTTCATGGTTGTTAAGAAGTATGGTATGTTGAAGGGCATCCAATTTCCTGTTTTTCGTAAACATGGCTTCTCTTAAGGTCCTTTGGTAGTTAATGTGTATATCTTGCAAGATGTCCTGAATAGGTTCCCCAGACATCCTCTCCAGTGTGGTAACAATTTCAGTGAACATTTGTTCAAAACCAGAAAAGAGTTCACTTCCACTTCGGACTTGTGAGCTCATTTCTACTTTGGGCTGTGTGGTTACATCACAAAACAGACAATTCAAGGTACATGGGAGTTATACATGTGCATCACAACATGTTGTTTATTTAATTCAGTGCAAGAGATGTCCACAAACAGGTTATATTGGAGAGACAGGCCAACAGCTCCGCACTAGGATGAACTCGCACAGATGTACTATCAAAACAAAGAAGACTGAAAAAACAGTGGGTCAACACTCCTCTCAGCCTGACCACTCAATTTCAGATATGTCAGTAATGATCTTAAAAGGAAATCTCAAAAGCACACAACAGAGGTGCGCTTTTGAGATTAAACTTATTTTACATCTCAATATGGTAGCAGATGGGATGAACATAGATTTGGGTTTCATGGGACATTACAGGATTTAACATCCACAGACCTCTTCTTCTTCAGACTGACATATAGGACTTCAGCACGTGTGGGGAGTGTGTGTGTGTTTGGGAGGTATATGAATATAACAGGTGTGGAGCTTGCTGTCACATTGAGGCAGGCTTCTATTTAGGTATATGGAGTCACAGTGAGTTATTACTCTTACTTCACACACATAACTAATATTAATTCCTTCTTATTATTTACCTTCACCCAGGAATGAGGTTGATTTATTTGTGCCATATTCATATTCCCTAGCCTCTTACTGTACATACAGTAGTGTTATTATAGACTGTCATATTTTTTTAATTCTGAACATATTGGGGGTGCAAGATCTCATTTGTACGGGGGTCATGGACAGATCTATTTACATTAGGCTAATATTGTAGTGATTTGTGGAAATGTAGGTATGTTAGAACTTGTGTCTTACATACATACTTTATATTTACTTTTAGTTACCTTACCCTGGGGAGGGTGGAAGTTTTATTTCATTGTGGTTCTATCCAGAATCCTTGGAGATATTACTGTGCAGTTAGGAATAAGGTTAAATAATGTCACATTTTTACTCTGTAGATATTAGGAAACATGATCCCTTTTACTTGGGATTTCATGACAAGTTTGAATTCCTTTGGGTAACAATTGCAGTGATTGATGTGAATGATGATGCATTAGGAGTCTGTATGTGTGTGTATCTCCTTAAAACTAGGTATCCCCCCACGTTATGGGGTGGGGTGTGTTATGTGCATGGAAGGGAGGAGAGAATTTAATTTTTATTTCTTATTCAGATTCCTTAGACATTTTTGGTACATCAGGTTGAGAATTTATTGACATCAGTACATATCAGGCTGCATGATATTAATTCCTTGGTGATCCTTGGCAAGTCATTTTTTGTTTGACACTTATACTGTCGCTTTATATTTATATTATTCAAATACCTATTCAACACATAGAAAATTGATTTAAATGACAATTTGGTGATCATGAGGGAGGAAGGAAGCCACTGCAATGAAACGTCCATTGCCTGACTCTGACAGTAGCTCAGATGATCTAAATGAACATACCCCCAAAAAATCTGCTTCTGCGACTGCATTAACTGTAGATCACTTTGATCTTATGATGTCAGACATCACTAGATTGAATTTAAAAAATTCTGAAATGCATTCTGATCTAAAGGACGTTAAACAAGAACTAGTTTCATACACCTTGTGAATAACTGATGCAGAAGTAAGAATTAGTAGCCTGGAAGACTCTGTCAACAAAGATCATACAGACAGGTTCATGGACAATCATAGAATAAACAAACTTGAAACTAAAATTGAGGACCTTGAGAACAGAAATAGAATAAATAATCTCAGAATCTTTGGACTCAAATAAGGCATAGAAGGGGCAGATCCATTATCCTTTGCTAATAGCCTTATCACAAAAATAGCTGGCCCTCCTGGTGACACTAACATTTATGTTATAGAGAGAGCCCACAGATCTCTGAAACCAAAGCCAAACCAGGGAGAGAGACCTAGATCATTTGTCTTGAGGTTCTTGAACTTCCAACAAAATATATTTTTACAGAAAGCCCTTAGAGACAAGAACAACAGCACACAGAGGTTCTTTGTCTTTTAAATAGTTTTTTTATTTTAATGGGTTCACCACAACATAACCCAGACAGACTGTCTTAGGGTAGCTGGTTCATTCCACTGGGGTGTCAAACAGACGAGGCATACTGATGAGTCCTAGTAGGATGAAACATGTGTCTATGTCATCTGTTAGCACCCTTTGCAAACTGTGTGAGAGGCCTTTTGGCACCATGCAATTCTGCTTAAAGTTGAACCAGCATAACATTCTGTGGTGATTTGCATATGCAGCCCATGATGCTTTGCATTGTGTGGGCATGTGAGATTTTGTATTATATACGAAGGCTGCAAAGTTAAAATATTTAATGATCTAGCCCTTGAGACTATTCAAAAGCATGAAGCCTTTTTTCCCATCAAGAAGCACCTCAGAAAAGCAGGTTTGAAATACAGCTTATTTTTTCCAACTCTACTGAAAGCCTGGTTAACTAGGATCTGTCCTGTAGGTAGGGAAATGGGCAGACTAGGTTGGCCAAGTGGTTCTTGTCTGCTGTCAAAGTCTATGTTTCTTTGCCTGCTGATGGCCCCAAGGAATATAACAGATTTGCAGCTGCCAAAAATGGGCTAAAAACCGACTTCCCAGCCCTGTTTAAAAACTTTGATTTCCAGAGCTAGTTTTGGATCTAACCGACTATATTTACACTTTACAGTATACCCTCCATTACACTTATCTGCTTTGGATTTCAGCTTGGGGAAACAAATTTCCTTAAACTTTAGATAAGATGTATCTTGTTATATATGGAAGGGCACCAGTAGGTATAGGTATAATTAAGAAACTGAATATAGATTAGTTCCTTCATAGGTTCTGGGGGTGAATTGCAGTTACTGAAGGTATAACAGGAACCAATTTAAAAGAAATATGGACAAAACAAGTATACTGATGTAGACCCGGAGTGTGATTCTGTATGACTCTCTCCATGGAGCCTGAGACATTCTTATTCAGAGAGTGGTTTTCTTTTGTATTACTCCACTCCTGATGTGGCTGCTGTTTGTATAAATTAAATATATTGTGATGGGTGATTTGCGATGCATGACTGTGTGGTGTCTGTCACAAACCCACTCAGCAGGTCAGGCCCTCTGCTCCCACAGTGCCAACCTCCGAGCGCAGTCTTGTGAACAGGAAACAGAAACAGGGTAACCCTCCTGTCTATTTTGTGGGTTCAAATCAAACTTTGTTCTCAGTTCTGGAGGGATTCAAACTATGAACCTCTTGTTAGCATACCCAATGTACAGACTCAGATAATTCTGCTCTTCGGGGGGGGGCAGCTGTCTTTTGTCTACGGGCACCTAACCAGGTGTACAAAATGAACCCTTAAAACTCTATTAAAGACCTCAGAATACATTCTTACCTTTTCCCAGTTTGGTAAAACCAGTAAGCTTTGTACAGAGTCAGCTTTAACCATGTATGCTTCCCTTGTCAAGAAAAAGAATTTCAAAGGAACACCAAGTAGTCTCTAAAGTAGTGGTTTACTTCAAAATAGATAAAAAAAAGTGTAAAATGTAAATACAGAACCATATATCACAAAAACATACAATCACATAAAAAAATAAGGTTTTAAAAAGTGCTGATTCCTACCACTAATACACTTAGACTTGTCTGTTCTAAGGTATTCTTATCTCACAGTGCTGTAGATGTTTCTTTTTCAGAGTCCAAACATTTGTGTGTAAATGGAAAATAGAATACTGTTTAAAAACTGGCTTTGCCAATCACTTTGCATGAGGTCACCTAGCTTCTCCCTGTCAGAATATAAAAAAGTATATCTATGCAAAACAGGATGTCTTATCAAAGTATTAAATTCTGTGACCTCAGCACAACTCATTTTCTCATATGAATTTTATTTGATCTTATGAGCAGCTTCCCCTTTCCAGGATATCAAAGGACTTGTTATGTCTCTCTGCCAGATGTCACAGAGGTGCAACATGCTTTGTATCACCATGTGAATATTAATTGTGTTTCTTCTGAACGTCATAAAAGTTTATGATCTATCTTGGTAGTTGGCAAGCTGCAGTTAGTCACATAAACAGGAGATGCTTATTTTAGGCCTCTTCTAGCCTGTAATTATCTCTTGGCCTTCTAGGTAACACCTATTAGCTAAAACCTGGGAGGGGGTGTCATTACACAGGCTGTCAGCATCTCTCAAGAGAACATTCAATAACACATTTCTATATTACAAAAATCATAGATTAATCAGAACCAGCTGTCTGAGTGTCACAGTGTCTTTAGTCAGTTATGGATTCGATCCTCATTTCTGAGCAACTGTAAGCCGAGGCTGTTACCAAAAAAAACATTCTGGTACTGTTTCTGCTCAGTTTCAAGGTGCAGGGAATGTTAGTAATTATGACCTCTATCCACATAGGAATTGTAGGAGGTGCACTAAAGTATTAAATTCCTGGGCTCATGCAAAACTTATAATTCTGGGTGTAGCTGATTATCAGAATGCAAATTACGGATGCATTGGAGGGGAAACACCATTTACAGTGGCTGTGGGATCTATGGTATTGTCAGGTTCCTGCAAATTACACATCATATTGTGTAAAGTTGTCTACTATCAGAGCTTTCTTAAGGAACTACACAACTCCTCGGGGTGGAGGGGGAAGGTGATATACTCCTCTGACTTAGTCTCCTGATTGCTTTGTGTTGGGGGGGTTCTTAGCTACCTTTCTGGTGTTTACTCGTATTTCGGAAAATTGTCATTTTCTTTTACCCTGGTTTTGAGGCATTTAAAAATTACCTGAAAGATTCTAATTACCTTTTTCCTAGGTTCCATTACTCCACGTGGCTCTTTCAGAAGATGCTTTCTCTATGCTAAGGTCACGTAGGGTTCTATGTGAACTTTGCTCTTTACCCCTGGAGTGAGTTATGGGTAGTTCATACAACATTCTGGGGCTGCTACGGTGTACTAGGTAGTGCCCTCTCTAAAAACAAGTTATACAAAATAAAGATGATCCTTGGGGGTAAAGTGCAGTATTAAGCATCTTTTATTTTGAGGCTTTTTCCCTTTTTTATATTTTTTGAAGAGTTTCTCTCTGGGAAGGAGAGAGTTTTTTTTTCTTTCTCTAGTTTCTCTTGCTCAACTGTAGGTACATTGTGTTGAGGAGAGGGGGTGAGAGACCTGGTTAAAGAAATGACTGGGCTTTTCCCCCTTTTTTCTCTTTCTTTTTTTTATTTACTTATTTATAATTTTTTGGTCTATTCAAATTTAACTAATTTTATTTGTGCCTGTCTCTGGCACTGATCAAGGCAAGTCGGAGTACAACATGGCCTCATTCTACGTTACTATGCTGAGCCTGAACCTGAGGGTAAGCTCACTTTGTGTTATAAAGGTTAATGCTTGTTCAAAACAAGATCAGAAGGTGTCTGATATTGCTATGTTACTGTACAGCTGTACAACTGGATATTAAATGGTGTTTAAATTCTTTTTTTTTTAGATTAGCTGTTATATATTTCTGTATTATTTGCATTGGGTTAGAGAATGGGGAAACAGGGTCAAATGGATATGAACAAATACAAATAATTTTTTGGGGGAGACATTTAGAGAAAATTTAGAATAAATACTAAAGGAAATGCAGATAAGCATGGAGGGCTTTGAATAAAGGGAAAGGAGGGGGGGACTGGTACCAAATCTCCATGAAGGCTATAGAGGTACTCAAAGGAGGAAGGGGGATAGTGCCTGAAGAAACCCATCTAGGAATGTGCTGGCTAGGGGGTTTATCACACCTGGTGTTATTGTCATTTACTTTAATAGGCATCGGTTGAGTGTGGCATAATAAGCATTTAAAGATAATTTATGGACGTTATCACAGTCTTATTGGACAGTGGTTTGCTCTCACTCTGCTTTATAAGATCGATATACCTTCTCTTCATGTATACTCTCTCACTACCTCTCTTTACTTTAACTTTTCTATTTGTGGAAGACTGAGATTATGGGGGTCTGATCACGACATGTCATCCTGATTGCGAAGTTGTTATCTTTTGTGCTCACTTCCTTAATATACATTGACAGACATCAATATGGCAGTAATTGACATATTGAAATTGGTCTTGTGAAATGTTAGAGCTCTGAAAAACAAAATTAAAAGACATATGGTGCTAAGACATTTAAAGAGGCTGGATACATCTATAGCTTTTCTGCAAGAAACACATCTCAGGAAAGAAACTATTCTTTGATGCAAAGGGAGTGGGTAGGCCAAGTATTGGGGGCTGGAGATAACTCAAAAAAGGCAAGGGTGTTAATATTGTTTACGAGGGATCTAAGCTTTATTCCTAGTTCAGTTATTGAAGATCCTTTGAGAAATTATATCATCATTAATGGTAAAATGGGAGAAGAATATTTCACGTTTATTAATATTTATGGACCTAACCTCCACTCCCATGATGTATTCAGTCTCATATTTACAAAAATAGACAATATGTTAGATAGCACTATTCTAATCACTGGAGATATGAATAGTACCCTTGATCCTGTTTTAGATAGATCCAATTTACAGCCATTCAGATCCAAAGCTGACAAGGATCTAATGGATCTGGATCTGGTAGATAACTTAAACCTGGTTGATGCTTGGTGGACTCTTCACCTGAATGGGAAATAATACACTTTTTGGTCCCAATGTAACAACTCAGGATCCAGACTTGATCATATTTATACGCCTAGAGCTTTTATATCTAGAATACTTAGTATGATCATCGAAGCTCAGGTAATTTCTGACCACTCCCCTGTATCTCTCTTATTTTACACATCAGATAATCCACATAGAACTAGGAGGTGGAAACTTAATAACTTCCTGCTCGAAAGAACAGATGTTTGTGACAAAATCAACACCAGTATTGATGAATTCTTTCAATATCCCAAGTGATACATCCTGGAATAATACCTGGGATTGTCTCAAGTGTTGTTTGATGGGTTTATTTATTAGGGAAGCTTCTATCACCAAGAAAAAAAAATCTTCAAAACAGCAAGAAACTCTAGCTAAAATTACTGAGTTAGAGAAAACTCTAGTGAATTCCAATTGTTTTGCAATGTGGAGGTTATGGTCTAAAGCTAAGTTAGAATATAATGAATATATTAGTAGTGAGGCAATTTTTGCTGTTAGGAAGGCAAAATTAAACTACATGGACTGTGGGCCTAGGGCTGCCAAAATTTTAGCTATATGACTCTCTCAGAATAGTAATGCAACTAACTTTACATCCATCAGAAACAATTCTACTGGAGCCATAATGATGGGTCATCTACAAATAAATATGGCATTTCATGATTTTTATCAAAAACTCTATTCTAAAGAGGAGGGTGGCACCTTTACTGATCTAGAATAATTTTGTAATGGGGTTGATATTCCTTCCATCCCAGACTTGTTAAAAGATGGGTTGGGGGGCATTAATTACAAAAGAAGAAATTCTAACTGCCATTAAACAACTCAAGGAAAATAAGGCACCAGGCCCTGATGGTTTTTCAGCTAATTTTTACAATACTTTTGACCAAAAAATAGCTCCTGTTTTGGTAGAAGTTTTTTAACCAAGCAATGGAAGTTGGTAAGCTTTCTCAAGAAATGACCAAGGGTATGATCACATTAATGCAGAAACAAGGTAAAGATTCCTTGGAGTGTGGAAGTTATAGGCCCATTTATTTGATCAACTTAGATGTTAAACTATTAGCCAAGGTCCTTGCTAACAGACTGGAAACAGTAGTTCATATTTTCATATCCAGACATCAGACAGGGTTTATGAAAGGGAGGTATGCAGTGGATAACACAAGAAAACTATTTCATATAATACAATCAGCTAATACCCAGTTGCTGCCCTGTGACCTTATTTCACTTGATGCTGAAAAGGCTTTTGATAGGGTGGCTTGGTCACACATATTTAATTCTCTTAAATTATATGGTTTTCCTGATTCCTTTTGAAAATGGATCCAGATTTTATACCAAAACTCTTCTTCAGCAGTAGTAACTAGTGGTGTGATCTCCCCCTTTTTTGAAATAGGAAGAGGCACCAGGCAGGGTTGCCCTCTCTCGTCTCTTTTATTTAATATCACCTTAGGCCCCTTAATTAGACATTTGTCTTATGAAAATGAAATAAGAGGCATTAACGCAGGACATAAGGATCATTTAATTGATGCTTATGCAGATGATATACTTCTCATGATATCTGATCCAGTTTCTTCTCTTCCACATTTTTTTAAAATAATTAAAAACTTTGGAGAGTTCTTGGGCTACAAGTTTAACAAAGGTAAAGCTAACATCTTGCCTCTTCACAAGTATTGCATTAAGGGAGATATAGATAATATTGGAATATTATGGTCAAAAGATTACTTAAAATACCTGGGTATTCATATTTATAAAAATATCGATAAGACTATTTCAAAAAATGCAACAAAATTCAGACAGAAAACATCAAATGACTTAATTAGATGGAACAAGTTACCTCTGGGTCTTTGGGGAAGAATAGAAACTATTAAAATGAATTTTCTTCCTAGATTACTCTATATTTTTATGATGATACCATGTAGTCTGATGAAGAAATGGATTCAGGGGATATCAGGTCAAGCAGCCCATTTCATTTGGGGGTATAAAGAGGCAAAGGCTGGCCTATACCAAGATGTGTCATTCTAGGCTTAAGGCCTTAAAACTCCTGATTTCTACCTTTACTTGTTAGTGGATAGAATAACCCAGCTAGCTTTCTGGTTTAAGGTAGGGACACCACAGGCATATATTCCTGATTGGGTGTGTATTGAACAGGATATTATGAGTTCATAAGGGACAGATGTAAGCTCTCTTTTTTTCTCGAAACCCTTATGTACATACAAAAATAAAATAATTGCTGATTTCTTAAGGCAAATTAAACAGGTATCCTCACTGCTGGATCTTAATCTAGGTCAGGCCAAAACTCAGCCAATTTGGATGAATCCAAACTTTTTTAAAGATGGAAAACCAGTAAACAACAAAGAATGGAGTCATAAGGGTATTCAGTCAATTCAGGACATTTATAAGAATGGATCGTTCTTTTCCTTGCTGACTTTGGTAGATAAATTTGGTATTTGTCTAAGAGATGGCACATTCTATACAACCATTCAGCAAATAATCCAAGATAAACTAGATCTATCTGTACCACCCAATGAAAACACTCTTTCCTGTCTGGGTAGCTTGAAACTATTACCTTCCTTTTCTTCTTTTTATGCCTTATTTGTAGACCTGCTCAGGGGGTCAGCTACGGAGTCAATGAGATGGTGGGCACAAGCATTGGGCTGTTCCACTGAGGACTGGGATTGGGAAAGTATTTGGTCATTTGCTTTTAAAACATTCATCACAGTAGATCTTAGATTAATACATTTTAAAACCATACACAATTTGTATTACACTCCTAGTCAGAGGTTTAAGATGGGTTTATCCCCTTCTCCGATATGTCACAAATGTAAACTTAGTGCTGACACACTACTTCACATGTTTTGGTGCTGTCCACTAGTACAACCACTATGGACAGAAGTTGGGCATCTGTTTAGATCTGACCCTATGATTTCAAATAATATACAACTAAACACATGCATATTGGGTCACTTCGAAACCACCACACATTGAACAAAAGATCAGAAACAATCTCTTCTCTTG
The DNA here is from genome assembly GCA_016271365.2 of Neoceratodus forsteri. Taxonomy (NCBI): domain Eukaryota; kingdom Metazoa; phylum Chordata; order Ceratodontiformes; family Ceratodontidae; genus Neoceratodus; species Neoceratodus forsteri. The sequence continues at coordinate 73,845,818 of CM028133.1, read as the reverse complement.
ATAGGTACATCCATTAGACATGTTATCTTAAAATATTGGTTGGAAGACGGAATACCTATTATACAAGAATGGAAGAATAACATTCTAGAGAGTCTCAGATTAGAAAGATTGGCTTTATCTTTAAGAGGTAATCCACCTAAGAAAAGTACAAATGAAAAATGAGACACCATTTACAAGATGCTAGGTACTTCTAATAGTGTTTTGCCTGTCTCTTAAGTTCACACACTCACTGGTACTTTATGTTTTTTTTGGGGGGGGGTGCATTCAGGGTTGATTTTTCTGACTTGAAGTGACCTCTCATTTTTCTTTCATTCCTATATCATTTTCTTGGCTTCCACACCCTCTTCTTTACTTCAGTCTGTTATTGTTCCTGCTTATATTTGTTTATTCTTATTCTGGAGCTCGTCACATTTCTTCTTTTTCTGCTTCTGCATCTCTTCTTAATATCTATCATAGCTTCTTTTAAAGTCCAATAATTATTTTATTATTATGAAATGCTGTATACATAATTACACAGTGAATATTCAGACAACATATTTAAATAATTGAGTCCTGGGTTAACACAGAGGTTAAGAAAGATAATAATACAGCTTTATTAATATGTTTTTTCTTTTTGTGTTTCGCATGTAAATGAAATGATTGGTTATATATGTTTATATATTTTTACTTCATTATTTATGATGAAACTTGTCTTACTTGAATGTATTAATGCAATTGTACTGTACTCTTATTATAAAACAATAAAAATGTTATTGACAAAAAAATGATGGTGACTTAGAAACAGCCTTATTCAGCACATGGCTGGAATTTACTTTTAAAGGTTTTGTCATTCTTCAAGCTTTTCTAATTGTGTTTCTCATTTTAACTTTGTGTTGTCTTAGATGCACTTTAGCACAACCCTGTACTCAACTCAAGTATCTGCTTGCTTCCCATGCAGCTGGTCTGTAAGGGAATAGCATGTATATTTTACCTATTTCACTACCTATGTCTTTGTTGCCTCTTTGTTCAGGAAACAAGGGGGATTATGTAGGCCTGACACTCTAGGTACCCACTGATCCCCCCACACATATATAATGGCACATATGGACTAACAGGGTATAATGATAATGTGATTGCTAACAGATTGCTACTGAGAACAATAAAGTAAGAATATAATTACTGGGGGTAGGGTGAGAGAACCACAGCCATAGTAAGAATCATGGACTGCAGGACTATATATATATATATTTCCAATGTACCGTAATACCTTCCGAGGGTACCACAGCTATAGGGAGAATCATGGTCTGTGGGGACATCTTGTGACTTCTATGATACTTGCAAGTACAACTTGTTTTTCTATTACAAATGTAAGAATCTATTGTTTAGAAAACTGCAACGCTCACAAGAATTGTATCTAATGTATCCAGGCTGGAACGTCCCTCTAACTAGCCAATGAGAAACTGTCTGTAACAAAAAAATACATAAGAAGTAAGAGTTACCAAGGTAATTGTCATTGGTATATAATTTAATGCACATGATGTGTTTCTCTGCATTCATCTTCATCCCGAATTAACAGGGGGTTTCTGAGCTCCCAGCCTGGCAAGCTGTATCACTATGTATTTGGGGTTACTGTAATAAAAGACTTATTACATGGTTCCTAAATCTCCTTTCTGGTTTGCGTATCCACCACTTGGTCCAGGGCACTGCAGGGGTTCAGCACCCTGACAACAAGTACATTGCAAATAAGACAGGGGGAATATAGTATACAGGGTAGCTTTGTACAAGTCATAGATTTTAAGAAGGCTTAAAGACAATACAGGGATTTGATTAGGCAAATTAAACATCAGCTCAAATAATCTTGGTAGTTAAGCCAAGAAAAGTTGACTGCAGAATCAACCAAGAGGCCTTGTCAAAAAGTAATGTGTGTGTGTGAGGGGGAGGGGATCAATGGGAAAAAGGTGTGATGGGGTTAGAGGGGGATATTAGAGGGACTGAGGTATAGAGATCAAGGCTGGCGGACTAGTTGTGAAGGGGCAGAAAATGCTAAGTGTGGCAATGGGACGGGGGGAAATTTCTACCTGTTCCTGCTTAGGTAGGGCAGTTGCAACTACTGAGTGCTGAGAGGTGTTCCTGTAACTTACATTTTAAAGGTCCTAGCTTCTCTTCGGTCAGGATGTCACAGTGGAGGGAGCTGAGCCAGTTCGGGGCACAGTATGCAAATGACCTTTGCCTCTGTGAGGTGTGGCACAAATGGACCTCAAAAGGCTGTTTGTTTCTGTGGTAGAGTGGGGGTCGGTTGTAAGGTATAGGAAGTTCTGGACACCTGGGGTTTAGGCCCAAAGTTTTTTTTTGGCAAGCAGGCAGGTCTGGTATGTCAACCTGCCTTTTAGATGAAGCCACCCAGTTTGTGCCTATAAGTCACAAGTATGCGAAATCTGGTGGGCTCCTGCAATAAGCCTGCATGCTTTATTTAAGGCTGTTGTGACCCTTTTAAGGGTGGTATCTGATGCTGCACCATAGACAACCAAGCCATAATCTATTATGGAGATAACAGAGCTGATTACTGCAAGCCAAAGTGCCTCAGTAGTCAGACAGTGTTTGTGTCTGTGCAGCAGGCCTATTCTTGTATTAACAGCTTTGGCAACATGGTTGACATGGTTTGAGAAGTATAGTGCACTGTCTAAGGTGACCCCTAGGTATTTGAATGAGTGGACCAGGTCAAGGGGGGAAGGTATTAAGGCTGTTTAGTATTGTGAGCTAATGTGATCTGTGCTTATTGTGAGGGTCTGCGAATACCATAACTTTAGTCTTTTTACAGTTCATGAGTAGCTTTTGATTCAAGAACCAATTCTCAACGTTGGCAAATTTCAGCTGTAGTTGTTTTTCCAGGAGTATTGGGTCCAGGTTACTGGTAAAGCTCACAGCATTGTCCGCATATAGGAGAATTCTGTCAGGGCAAACAAAGGGGAGGTAGTTATGGAATAGGTTGAAAAGCAGGGCACCTAAAATCGAACCTTGGGGGACACCAGTGCATATTTGCCAACTCTCCGAGAGAACTCCATTTATTTTTACCTGCTGAGCTCCATTTGCAAGGTAGCTACTGAACCAACACATGGTGACTTTGGAGAGTCCTGTGTAGGATAGTTGTTCAAGCAGTAATGCATGGTTGACAGTATCAAAGGCCTTTGTGAGGTTGATGAAAGCTGCCCCTACCATTTGACCACAGTCTATTTCATTATGTAAATAGCCAGTGAACTCTATTAATGCAGTGGTGGTACTGTGTGATTTTCAAAATCCGTGTTGTTGGGGGCATTGGATCTGGTATTTATCGAGGTATTCAACTAGCTGATCTGACACAATGCACCCCAGTGCTTTAACGAGAGGGGGAGAATGGATATGGGGCGATAGTATGTGAGGCCCTATCTCCACTTTTTTGGACAGGTGTTACAATGGCGGCTTTCCACGTCTGTGGGATTTTGGCAAATCTTAATGATAGGTTCAGGGTTTTTCTCAGCGGGGTAAGTATCTCATCAAGGGAGAGGGCGACAAGTTTAAGATCTAGTAAGTTTCCACTAAACCTTGATTTCCCTAGTACACATTGCAGGCACTTTTTTTCTTCCCTTCTGTTAATGATTTTAAAACAGAAGGGGGGCAAGTGGTTGACTTAACTACTGCCTCAAAGTAGTCTGAGGAAGTATGCTACTAAGGTCCTTAAATGCAGTGTTGAAAGTGTCAGCTATGACTTTCAGGTCTTGTGTGATTACCCCATTAATGCCCAACACAGACAGTGTGGTTTTGCTAGTTTTACCCATCAAATCCTTTATATTGCCCCCAAACTTTCTGTCATCTCCCTAGGTGTTGGTGAGCTCATCCTTAAAGTGGCAGCTTTTGGCAATGTGGATAGCTGATGTGCAGGCATTCCTGGCCTTTTTATATTGCTATATATCAGACTGTTTGCCAGAGACATGAGCCTTATGCCACAGATTATCTTTGTTGGTCATGTGTTTGAGAAGAGGTGGTGTGATCCATGATTTACTTACGCCCTTGATCTTACATTTTTGGAGAGGGGCGTAGATATCACAGGCTGCATTAAACACAGTAATGAAGTAGTCAAGAGCTTGATCGACATCTTCTGAGGCATCATTGGGGGACCAGTCCTGTTGTCTGAGGTGGGATTTTAATGGTTCAAGCTGCCCTTTTATTAGAGATTCTCTCTGGACCATTAGTAAGCAGCCAGTCCAGTAGTGTACTCTACCCTAGTTTATTCTAGTGGGAGAGTCAATCATCTGTGCAACATTGATGGATAAGATAGTGTCTTTATAAGGGGCCACATCAGGTGACAGTTTACATTAAAGTTTCCAACCATTACTACTTCAGAGTTGCAGTGCAAGTTGAAGTAATCAATGACCCCTTTGAAGCCATTAGCCTGTTCTTTAGGAGAGACTGAAAGCACAGTAAGTGCCTTGTTTTGGGCACCTAGAAATACTTGAACCCCCAGTGCTTGGACATTGTTTCCAGTGCCTAAATAGGGAGTGTCTTGACCCTGGAAGGTGTTCTTCAGATAGATAGCATAGCCTCTGCCCCTCTTACTAAGCCCGTTCTGTCTGAAAAGGGTATAACCATCTAAGGAAATTGCAGTATCATGGATTTTTGTTGTGAGCCAAGTTTCTACTATGGAGAGTACATCAGGCCTGTATTGAGTAACCCAGACTTGGAGTGCGTTGAATTTGGATAACTAACTACATATGTTGATAGATGCAAGTGTGAGGGTACCTTGCTTCTTACTGTGCCCCACTGATTGTTACATAGGGCTAGGGTTGGGGTGAATGTTACCTGACATTAACAGAAGCAACAAAGTGAGTCTCAAAACTTGAGCCTTTAGTAATTTGAGATTAGCTGCCTTAGAGAATACCAGCAGTGAAGCCATATTCATAACCCTGATGTTGGTCGGTACCAAACCCTTGCAATAGGGTTTGTGTACAACCCTCCCAGTGCAGCAACAGATGCACTAAAATAACTGCTATCTATTCTACCCAACCTCCCCAGGGAGGCGAAAGTAATTTTGGGTGACTTTAATATACACTGGGGGCCTCTGTGACAGAGTAGAATAGGACCCTGTTCCAGTTGTTATAGATAAAGTGCTTAAATGCAAGGATCTGTTATGTTCTATTTCTTCCCTGTCTCTTGTCTGTCTGGTTGCACAACCAAATTTTCCTGTGAGACCTAGGATTTGATCACCCCGACAGTCTCTCTCTATTCTTTGCCTCTCACTGTCCCTCAGTCTTCTCTTGCTGTCTGTGTTTTTCTACCTTGCATATCTGCTGATATAAAAATATATGCAAATCATTATGTGGAAATGTAACTGATATTGGAATCACTTTGTTTAGAAATTATATAGTGTTAATTTTTGAAATGTATATAATTGTGGTTTGAGATTACTGCAAAAAGCTATTGGAAATGCAGGAGGTTACCTGAGTGCAATTTTTAAGCCTTTTGCAGAAGAGCTGTGGAAAAGGGGCCTTAGCTCAGGGACGCTGTGTTTCTGCCAGCACCTGCCTGAAACATACAAGAACACTTTGGAAGAAACAAGATGCTTGTTAAGAATGGAGGTAGGAAGGACTTTTAAGAGAGTTGACCTGCAATTGTATGTTAGATGGACATAGAGATTGAAGAAAAACTGAGTTGGACTTTTTCTGTTTATTTGGCCTTTGTAAATAGTTATACTGAACAATATTATTTTATTATGTAACTGTTAATACAAATAAAACTATTGTTGCAAATTTTACAACTGCTCCTGGTTTTTCCTATGCTTCTTGACCTGTGCCTCGACAACAGCCTCAAATAAATAAAGAACTAAAAAATCTCCTACTGGAGTCGAACCTAACTCAATTGATCCAGGAACATATGAGACTAAAGATGGAAACAGGTAACCACTCCACGCTGGACAGGATCCTGGCCTCCAAACCAGGCAACTTTTTTTTAAATTTATTTTATACTTGTTAGCATGATGAGCATATCTGCCCATTTTCATATGCGACAAGTTAACATGTATACAAAACTTTAGAACAATACAAACATATGATTGGTACAAAATAGTAATAAATAAGTATATCACAAATACAAATAACAAGAAAACACAGAAAACAATTACATTTACAGAAAACAATTGCATTTATCATTGTCAAGAAGCCATGCTCATAATAATTTTTTAAAACTATACAGTGATGTGCAATTTGTTATATGAGAAGGGAGAGAATTAAAACTGGTAGGAGCAGTAAATAAGAGTGACCTCTGACCTACAGATTTCCTAAACAAAGGTATTGCAAAATTCAATTTATTTTGAGACGGTGTACCATATGAAGTTGAAGCTCTAGGGAAAAAAGCAGAAACAGAAGGGGGTATGAGATTCAAAACTTGCTTAAACATAAATATTGATGATTTAAAGAAAATCCTCTTGGTTAATGACAAACAACCCGAGTTCTTGTACAGATAATAAGAATGAGTGTTAAAAGGAGATCTGGTAAGAAATCTTAAAATGGCATTATAAATAACTAAGTTTATTGAGTAATGAACTTGAAGTGGCTATCTAAATATTAATGCCATAATCTAGAAAACTAAATAGAAAACTATAAGTCAGTAATTTTCTAGAGTCCATGGTTAAGAATGGGTGTATCCTACACAACATTCCTAGTCGGGTGATGAAGAATCTTATGTAAATAATCAATATGAAACTCAAAAGATAAGTGTTAATCAAGAAAAACATCAAGATATTCAAATGTATTAACCCTTTCTATAATACCCCCCCTTAAGATCTAACACTGTTACCATTTGTGGGGTGGATTCCATCCTGGTCCCAACAAAAATCATTAACTTTGTCTTTTTTTAGTTCAGCACCATGTGCCTGGTTATGAGCCAATACTGAAATGCAATAAAGTCATCCAGAACATTTCTTAATGCTAAGGATTGATTGTCAGCAATACTATATAAAATTTAATCATCAGCATAAAGAGACATAAGTGAACTATGACAACTTAGAAGTGCAGAAGTCATAAAAAGAGAAAAAATCAAAGGGCCCAGGATGGAGCCCTGAGGAACCCCACAAAGGGTATCAATAAAATTTGATGAGATGCCACTAATAATGGTGCAATGGCTCCTATGCCATAAGTAGTTTGAAGTCCAAGAAATTACAGGAGTCAAAAAATGAAACTCATTCAAAACAGAAGGAAGTATAATGAAATCAACCCGATCGAAAGATTTGGTGAGGTCCACAAATATGGCTGCAAGAGAGTGTCCTTTATCTAGGGCACCCTGTATGCGGCCAGTGAACCCCACCAAAGCTGTTTCTGTATTGTGTTTTTGCTTAAAACTGTGTTGTATCTCAGAAAGTAAACAATATATGTCCAGGAACTCTGTTGTCTGATCCCGAATAATTTTTTCTAAAACTTTCAAAAGCGGAGCAAGGAGGGAAATTGGTCAAAAATTGGACATCATTAAGGGATTTTCACCTTTTGGTATAGGCTTTATAGTTGTCTTTTTCTAAATAGCTAGAAAACAACAAGTTTGCATTGAAAGATTAAACAAAGTTGACAAAGGGGATGTCAAAAAGTCAACACCAGCTTTAATCAACGTATAGTCAATGTTATCGGTAACTAAATTTGGTCTGGGATTTAATTTCAATCTGGTAGGTACCCTCACTGATTCCTTAAGTGGCCACTCCCCAACATTTGGAATATGGAAGAACAGCTTCTGCACCCCACCGACAAGAATATTATGGCCTTGAAATTACTAAATCTTAAACGTGGATTCCTTTCTCGAAACACTAGCTGAGATAAATTGGGCACAAATCAAACATTCCCCAAACTTGGATACAGCTCTTTATTTCTTCATTAACAATTTTCTATCAGTGGCAAACAAACATGTCCCAATGAGAAAGCTCAGGGTAAAACGACAGGAAGCCAGATGGCTATCCCAAGATCTAAAAAAATGCATGTTGAAAAGAGACAGAGCATGGGGGACCTTCAAAACAACAAACCTGCCCAAAGATTGGCATTTTTTGGGGAACTACAAAATAAATGTAAAAAGTGCTAAAAACAGCAAAAAAAAAAAAAAATACATCAGAGTCTTCCAAAAGAAAAATCTCTCCAACTCTAAAAAATTTTGTGTGCAAATCAATTTCCTCATCAAAGGTTGCCCAGCCCAAGGCAAATGTGAGATAACAGCTAATGATGCTTGCCAAAGGAACCCAATTGAAGCCACCAACACTATCACCCTTTTCTTCAATGACCAAGACAAATTTAAGTCCCCCACTCGGGAACACCCCTACTCACACATACCAAAACTAACATAGCCCCCCCCCAAACTTCCATTTTAAGTTCAAATCAAAACAAGAAGTCCTTAAATTACTCAGAGAAATTAAAACACCTGGATCTGCTTGGCGCGATAAGTTAGAACCTAAATTACTCAAAATCGCTGCCCCAGCTATTGCTGCCCCAGTCGTTTGGTTGTTTAACAGATCCACCCTAGAAGGGAAAGTACCGACACTCTGGAAAGTGGCCCTGGTCACACCAATACATAAAGGTGGTTCTCATGAAAAAGTTGAAAACTATCAGCCCAGCTCGCTCCTTTCCATCCTGAATAAGGTGCTAGAGAGAGTTGTCTATAACCAATTAATCGACTACAATGAAAGTCACAATATATTCAAATCTAAGCAACATGGATTCAGGAAAAAACACGGAACTGACACTGCCCTAGTCTGCTTTACCTCTGACATATTCACAGCTCTTGATAAAGATCAGTTACCGGAGCGGTCTTCATCGACCTCACCAAGACCTTCTACCTGGTTGATCACAAACTGCTCATTGAGAGTCTTAAACAAACAGGCCTAGACTGTCTGACAATGATCCAAACAATGAACGTGGTGCGCACAGGAGAAATAGGCAGAAACTCTTTTTGAATAACCAGTGTAAGTTTTTTACTGGGTGCCCAAAAACATAAGCAGGAGTCCAGGTGATAGTGTAACTCCCAGCGTCTCAACTCTACGAGTCCTCAACGGGGTAAAGCTGTTGGAGCAAGCCACTCTTTAAGTACAATCCATTTCATTGGATCACAATTATGACATCACTTGTACAGACTTTGTTAAAGCAGTACTACATATTTAAGTCAGACCATTTTAAATGTTATTCATTTTGCATTGTACTTAAAATAAAATTCCTATCACATCAAAGCCACATAAGTAATTGAAAAAAATAAGAAATAAATAGCACAACATTATCAAAACATTGCCAAAAAAGTGCACTTTATGAAAACACACTACCAGTTACTATTCTTGGTCTGAATAGTAAGGCTTCAAGATTCAGATCTCCATATGGCATGTGCCAACCGGGTATGTAGGAGCCCAGAAAAGGAATGTGTTATCTGTAAGTAAGAAAAAGAACAAGGAGAGAGCATTACAGAAGTGAAAACCAGGGTCATATCTAATATACATACTTCTATAACAAATGACAACAAGAATACAGAAATGCTAGAGATTGAAAGTACATTAAATTAGGAAAAACATACAAAAACTTAATTCAACATAGTCCAGGGTTGCAGCCTTAAGTACTGTAATTATATGAAATGTGTACTTGGCACTGATTAAAGTGTGGAACATGTTTCTCTTCCTAGCAGAGTAACCTAGTCGTGTTCCCTGTACAGTACTTTTCTTTTCTATTTTAAATATGGCTTGATATCCCAGCTGTTGGTAAGACCATTACGTTTAACGCTGTTGAGTTTAAAGATCCACATGCTTTCTTTCTGAAGTAATCTATTTGCTCTGTCACCTCATATTGCTTGAGGTGGTACCCAATCAATGCCCATAAATCCGAGGATATCTGGTACTGAACCATGGTATAAAGCAAAGTGTATCCCTACTGGTGTGTTGTTCCTTGCATTTAAAATAGATCTCATGTGCTCTTGTAAGTGTTGTTTCAATGGTCTCACTGTTTTCCCCATGTATATGAGGTTGCAGCTACACCAGAGCACGTAGACCACACATGTGGTATCACAAGTAATACGATTGTGGATTTTCATGGTACTTTCTGCATTATCTGGGTGGATAAAAGTGTTGTCTTCGCTTGCAAATTTACAGATATTACATCTTTTACATTTGTAAAAGCCCTTTGGCCTCTGTGGTAGCTAAGTTGGCCCAATCTTGGTCTGTTTAGCTGGTAATGTGGAATGTACCAATTTGTCTTTAATATTTTTTTGCTCTGCATAAAGTTACTCTTGGTCTGGGTCCTACAGCACCCCCACCACCTCGTCACTTAATTCGCCAGTTTTTACATTCTACACAAAATTCATAAAGATAGGGAAAAGCCATCAGGGAAACATATTGTGTCAGGGTGGGGTCCCTTACGCAGAACCTGGAAATATTTGTTGATTTTTTCTTACAATTTGGGGTCAAGAACTTAAACTCTTATCTCAAAGATGCCATGGACCTTTTGAAGAAATTATCCATGGTATAATGGGAAGAAAATGTTATCCACCCAGATAATGCAGAATGTACCATGAAAATTCACAGTCGTATTACTTGTGATACCACATATGTGGTCTACATGCTGCGGTGTTGCTGCAACCTCATATGCATGGGGAAACAGCGAGACCATTGAAACAACACTTATAAGAGCACATGAGATCTATTTTAAATGCAAGGAATGACACACCAGTAGGGATACATTTTGCTTTATACCATGGTTCAGTACCAGATAGCCTCGGATTTATGGGCATTGATTGGGTACCACCTCAAGCAATAGGAGGTGACAGAGCAAATAGATTACTTCAGAAAGAAAGCATGTGGATCTTTAAACTCAACAGTGTTAAACCTAATGGTCTTACCAACAGCTGGGATATCAAGCCATATTTAAAATAGAAAAGTAAAATACTGTACAGGGAGCACGACGAGGTTACTCTGCTAGGAAGAGAAACATGTTCCACACTTTCATCAGTGCCAAGTACACATTTCATATAATTACAGTACTTAAGGCTGCAACCCTGGACTGTGTTGAATTAAGTTTTTGTATGTTTTTCCTAATTTAATGTACTTTAAATCCCTTTGGCATTTCTGTATTCTTGTTGTCATTTGTTATAGAAGTATGTACATTAGATATGACCCTGGTTTTCACTTCTGTAATGCTCTCTCCTTGTTCTTTTTCTTACTTACAGATAGTACGTTCCTTTTCTGGGCTCCTACCTACCCGGTTGGCACATGCCATATGGAGATCTGAATCTTGAAGCCTTACTATTCAGACCCAGAATAATAACTGGTAGTGTGTTTTCATGAAGTACACTTTTTTGATAATGTTTTGATAACGTTTTGATAATGTTGTGCTATTTATTTTTATTTATTTCAATTACTTATGTAGTTTTGCTGTTAGGAATTTTAAGTACAATGTAAAATGAATCACATTTAAAATGGTCTGACTTAAATATGTAGTATTGCTTTAACAAACTCTGTACAAGTGATGTCACAACTGTGATCCAATGAAATGAATTGCACTTAAAGAGTGGCTTGCTCCAATAGCTTTACCCCCGTTGAAGACTCGTAGAGTTGAGGCATTAGGGGTTACGATGTCACCTGGATCCCTGCTTATGTTTTTGGGCACCCAGCAAAACACTTACACTGGTTATTCAAAAAGAGTTTCTGCCTATTTCTTCTGTGTGCACCACGTTCGTTGTTTGGATTTCTGTGATGTGGAGGTTAGTCACCTCTTGTGTGGTGCAGTAACGGCAGTAGCGCTGAGATGTGATAAAGCTTCTTGGTTTTTACTGTCTGATAGTGCAATGGTTCACTGATTACCTCCAGGAAATGACCCAACTTGTAAGATGGCAGGGTACCCAATCTAGTACATGCCCAGTACACGATGGGGTCCCCCAGGGGCCCATCTTGGGGCTCTTACTAGTCTCCCTATTTATTAGCAGCATGCCAAATAGCTGTGGTGAGGCAAACATAACCCTATATGCAAATGATGCAGTACTATATAGGTCCTCCAGAGACATAGTGACACTGAACTTTGAGCTGACAAATGACCTACAGCTCCTTGAGGGCTGGTTGGAAAGTAACAACCTTGTGCTGAATGGCAAAAAAATGAAGGCTCTGTTGTTCGGTCCAACATATGAACATATGAATGTGCCAGCAGAAACAGACCACCCGATCTATCTAAGTCTGCTTGAGTGTGCAGCTAGCACCCCTAGTTTACTGCTGCCCCACCCTCTCCCCTTTGTCATCCCACTGCTACCGTCCACCTCCCCTCACCCTCACTCTCCCCTGTTCCCTGTCCCATGCCCTTTTAAAGCTGTTCACAGATTTACATGATACCACCCATTCTAGTAGTGCATTCCATTTTGCTACCACCCTCTCCATGAAATAGTGTCTCCTCATTTCCCTCCTAAATCTTCCCCCTCTATTCTTAGCCCATGCCCCCTGGTGTCCCTCCCCCTCCTTAGCTTAAAGACCCCATCTGCCCCAACCTTATTCAATTCAAATCAATTTTATTTTTAACCATGAACTACACCATTGAGATACTCATTTGCAAGGTGGTCCTGGGGGGACACACATAGTATACATAAAGGGAAAGCAGTACAGATTTATACAATAGTTCACACAATACAATGGGTACATAACAAGGTACAGTCAGATTACTCAGATTTTTTTTTTTTACAAATCTACGTAAGTGCAAGCTGCTAACTCCATAATACGACTGGAATGAAAGGAGGTAAGGGGGATGGTAGAGCATGATCCATAAGGTGAGGTAGGAATAGTCGAAGATAAGTAGGATGAGGGGGGGAAGTTGTAATGGAGAGAGGCTCATGGAGTAGCAAGGCATAGACAGACAGGACTGCAAAACAAAAGAAGAAAAAAAGGGGAGCAAGGAGAGCCAGGGGCAAATATAGCGGTAAGTGCCATACAAAAAAATCAAAAGGGGGGAACCCTAGGCATAGCACTGGCAGTTTTCCTTCAACAGAGGTTTCAGAAGAGAGTTAAAGGAGGATAGTCTAACAAGGCAAGTCAATTTTAAGGTATTTTGGAGGGAGTTCCACAAGGTTGGTAAGGCATGACTAATGAAAATGGTGCAAAAACAAGATTTAACTCGGGAGGTATCAAGCAAGATATAATCGTATTTCCTAAGTGAGTATGTGCAAGGTGTTGATTTAAAGAAGCTGGATATGTAAAGAGGGAGTTTGTTAGTGAGGGCTTTGGAAGTCCAGATGGCGGCATTACGCCATCTTCTGGTTGATAAGGATGTCCAGCAGAGTTGGCTATAAAGTTAGCAGTGGTGTGTTTTGATTGGAGAGTCGGTTACAGATCTTAAGGCCCTGTGGTACAGGACATCCAGCTTAGTAAGGACAGTTTTGGGGCAATGATTGTAAAGAAAGTCAGCATAGTCAATTAGTGGAAGGAATGTTGTTTTGACTATCATAGTTTTGCTTTGTAGGTAAGCAAGCGTTTGATATGGAAGAATAATCCCAGTCTTTGTTTTAGCTTTTTGGAGAATTCTTCAACATGAGGGATATATGAGAGCTTACAGTCCAATCAAAAGCCTAGATACTTACATTTTTCCACTCTTTCCAGGGTTTCACCCTGCATAGATACGATATGCATATTGGCAGGCTGATGTGATCCTGAAGACGCATTAGCTAATGGGGAGAAGAACATGACTTTTGTTTTTTTGGCATTGAGTAGAAGTTTCAGACATAGCAGATTTTACTGTAGGATGTAAAATTCTTGCTGTAAATCCCTGTAGGCAGATTCAATGGTAGGACGAGAGACATAAAGCACAGTATCATCTGCGAATAGGTGAATACTGGCAGATGTAATATTGTGGTCAATGTTGTTTATGTATATTGAGAATAACAGGGGGCCCAAAATTGAACCTTGAGGTACCCCTCTCGGAAGGATTTTGCAGGGAGAAAGGCCGCCATGTGCCTTCACCTGTTGCTGCCTTCCAACAAGGTAGCATAAAAACCATTTAAGGGCATTATCATCCAGCCCAAAGTGACAAATAGGGTCAGTAGAAGATCATGATCCACCTTATCAAACACTTTGCTTAAGTCAAGGAAAAGCGTAGCGACATGATTCCTCATGTCAAGTGCCATTTGTCAATCATTAGTAACCTTGGCTAATGCAGAAACCGTGCTGTGACTTGGCCTAAAGCCAGACTGAAGAGGGTTTAGTAGGCTGTGATTCTCCAAAAATTCCCTTAGTTGACAGTTTACCAGCTTTTCAAGAAGTTTTGGCAGAATAGAAAGAAGAGAGATGGATCTGTAGTTGTTCAAGTCACTCAATTCACCAGATTTGAGCAGAGGGATGACATGGGCTGTTTTCCACACTGGAGGGAGTGTTCCTTGAAGGAGTGACATATTGAAGAGGTGAGTGATTTGTGGGGCTAGATGATAATAACCTAATTTCAGAAAGAGGCGGGCAATTTGGTCAGACCCTGTGCTTTTTTTAATATCTAGGTGGGTTAGGAGGTCTACAACTTGCTTAAGCAAGGCAGGAGTGAAACTAAATTTAGTAGAGCAGGTGGAGGTGCTGGAAGGGGTCCAAGGTGTGGCAATGCCGGCCTGCTGGTTCAGCAGTTTGCCTACGGGAGAGGTATCAAAGACTAGGCCAGCAGGGGCAAAGTGGTTACTGAGGGCTTCTAAGATGTCATGTTTGTTAGTGCAGGTAGTATCTCCAAAGATGGTTTTGGATGGAAATGAGGAAGACAGTTTATGTCCTTCTACATCATTCAAGATCTGCCAGAATTTAGCACCATTATTCTTGTTGGACTCCAATGCACTTTGGTAGTAATGTGTCTTTTCAGATCTGATTAGTTTGGTACAGTGATTCCTAATCATTCTAAAGGCAGCTCAATCTGATTCTGATTTGGTTTTTCTAGCCTTTTTCCAGAGAGCATCCCTGTGGCGCAGGGCTGTTTTTAAGGTGCTGTTGAACCAGGGACATGATTTTTTTCCTAATCTGGATTTTACAACAGGTGCATGGGTGTCAATCACCTTTAGGACTAGAGTCTGAAAGGTGGTGTAGGCATCAGTGATGGATTGAGCAAGGTAGAATTCTTGCCATCTAATTCTGTTAAAATAAACCAAGAATGCTGTGGGATTTAATTTGTGGTAACTCCTTTTGTAGGTGTACCCTGCTCCAGAGGATATTTTTGGCATGTGCCTTACACATGCTATAGCCCTGTGGTCATTAATGTCAGTATGAAATACTCCTATGTGGGAGATTTTATAGGGTTTGTTAGTCAAGATTAAATCCAGGAGTGTACTATGCACCAGGTTTTTGTTGTTGGGACATGTAATTTCTGAGATTAGCTGATGAAGACTGTAGGCATTACAGAAGTCCTTTAGAGGCATCGAACAGGTAGAGTTCCAGTCAAGGTTGAGGTCTCCCATAATAATGGTTTCCGAATCCATCGAGTTTAAAATTTTGTGAAGAAAGTTTAGTATCTCTAGCCCTCCTGATGGGGGTCTGTAGCAGGCTACCACACAAACAAATTTGCTTTGAGAAATTGAGATTTTTAGTGTTAGACTTTTGTTTTCTTTGTGAATAGAGGAGTCAATAACTGAGGCTGAGAATTTGTCTGATACATATATTGCAACCTCACCTCCTCTAGTAGGCCTATCAGCCCTGAGGATGTTAAATGATGAGATACTGACACTGTGGTCAGGGGTTGAACCCTTCAGCCATGATTCTGATATCACCAGAATATCTGGGCCGGGATATTCAGACTGCACCAGAAAGATGTGCCATAGAGGGAGCAGGTGCATGTCCAGTGCGCCATGGTGCAATGGGCGTGATATTCAAACCATGCGCAGGACAAGGTGTGCCTGTGCAACATGGCTGAATATCACTCCTGATGCGCCATAGCGCAATGAGGGATGTGCCATGGAGCAGGGTCGATGCACAATAGCACCCCTAGGGATGCGCATGGACAAAGACAGGAAGCAGCTGAGCAGTGGCCATGGATGTGCCATGTGCTGAGGAGCATGTACCAGGACAGACAGACCATCCTCCTCACCACCTAGCCCCCCCACCAGGGCAAGGCTCCCATGAGTAGGACAACCAGACAGGTGCAGGACAGACCACAGACCTTTGAACTCCGGTGCTGAATCAACAGCAGATGCGACCCAACAGTCTCCACCCACTGGTCATGGCACCCCTACACTGTCCACCGGCCAACAGAGACCAGGACACAAGGATGGCCAAGCCCCACCCATGCCACGGCACCACACCAATGCCAACCTCCTCCAGTACAGAGCGCCCGAGACACCTAGCACAGAAGCATGACTAAATAGTGCATGGCACTGTAGGCAGTCCAGCACCATTGTGCCAAGGCATCCAGTCACCCCGGAGCGCAATGCACATGTACCACAACCCCACCGTGACCACCCAGTGCAGGTGGTGACACCATCCACCAACGCCACCACAACCCACACAAGGCCCTCCAGCATGGCCCCCATGGAGGCACAGCAAGGTGGATGACCTGGCACCAGTACCTGAGGGACTCTGCACGTGACAAGGGCCACCCTGGACACCACCACAAGCAGGAAGGCACTCCGAACACAGGACCAGAGCAAGGTCCGCCACCCATGCACCCACCCTGCCACAGCACCGGCACCACCAGGCAACATAGCACCCTCCTGTGGTGCATGGAGGCATGTGCCACACAGGAGGCAACACAGGGAACACATAATGCCCCCTCAGTCCCATGGGTACTCCGGCAAACAGCCACACAAAGCAGTGAGATAGTCTCTGCCGTCGTGAAGTCCATGGTGCCGTGTAACCTGCGGCCTGCCCACCACCAGGGTGCTGGTGAGCCTGCCATGTGCCAGTTGCCCAATGAGCCTGGCTACCCTGATGGCAGGCACAGGGGCCTGTGACCAGGCCACCACCCACATGCAGCAGGACCCCATGTGACAGCCACCAGACCACAGGCACTGCCCCAGTCACCATGGACTGCATGGAGGGAGCAAACAATAGCACCATCCACAGTGGCAACAGGGACAGACATGCGATAGTCCAGGGGTCATAATGCCAGCTGCAAGGGCACAGTGCCTGCAAGGTGACAGGTATGGCCTGCCCCTGAAGGCACACCATCAGTTGAGCATGCAGTGGTAGGGGCCACACAACCATGAATACCACAGTTGCATATGGTGGCAGTGTAGCAGCAATGGCCACAGTTGCACAGGCAAAGCACACAATGACAGGTGTGGCTGGGATACGGCACATGCACCACAGCCTGCTGCACACAGGTGAATAGTGCACAGGGCACACCACACATGCCCCTAGACACAGCCCATGGCCCCTACCCACACCAGTGGAGGAGTCCTGCCAGGTACACCCACGCCCAAGCCAGTCCCACTCCACAGTAGCCATGCACACCACTGCAGCAAGGCTCCATGCACCCGCTGCAAATCAGAGACTGACACAGACGTAGATATAAACGTATGTATTACAAAGAACAACAACATCTACAACAGCAACAATATCTATTAACAGTTATGTACAACAGAGGAGGGGATGGGTGAGGATGCTACAAGGGGGGAAGGGTCAGGAGACAATGGGAATGGCAAAGGTGGGGGACATGGGGGTGTGGGGTACAGTCCAGGGAGGGATGGAGTGACTTCACTAGCAGCAGGCTCTACTGGCTGCCCCGGTCTTCTCCTGCCACCCTGTGGCACCTGTGGTGCCGACGCTCGTCCCCTCTGTCCATTCTCTCGAGCAGCTCAAGTGTCGCCCGGGTGACTCGCAGGATCTCCCGGAGGGTCTGCTTCACGGCCTCCCAATGACGTCAATCTAGGACAAGGGAGCAGAAACAGTATGAGTGACTGGCCAGACTAATGCAGCCCACCCAACGTGCATGGTGTGCATCAGTGACCGGTGCCCCTGGGATGGCATGTGACCACCCACAATGAGTGCGCCCACATAAGCCGCTCACCCGGGCTACCATAGCCATGCAAACCGCTGCACACCATCACTGCCTATTCACCGCACAGCACAATCCTGGCCATCCAGTGTCATGGAAATGCAGTGGGAAGGCAGTGGCACAGCCAGGCACTGAGTGCACCCACAGCCCACCTGTGACACCCACCCACATGTTCAGGCCCACAGGACAGTGCAGAGGGCACCGCGGGAAGTACACAGTTGGAGGGGCCATGTGCAGAGGAGGCCATACCACACCACCACCTCTGCAACCCACCCTGCACAGGTGCATAGGGAATCAAAGTACTCACCTGCATCCTGGTCAGCAGGGCACTGCTGACCCACAGCACCACCACTGTGGCCTGCCCGCATGCCCACTCCCCCAGCTTGGTCCTGACCCTGTTGCTCCCTGGCCATCCGTACTCTACAGCATTCCTCCAGTCCTAGGGCGGAAACATGGAGAGATGCACGTCAGTACACGTCTGACCCATAGTCCCCCTCCACCAGTGCGTCAGCCCGCACAGCATGTCTAGGTCGTGGTGGCATAGGGTGGACATGATGCACCCCAACACCCAACAACACAGGTGCTGGCCCCCCCCAAGGGCCTAGCCTGCCGACCCCTGTGCCCTGAGGACAGTCAGAGAACACTAGTGATGGTCAAGAAGCACCTACCTGGCCATGGCATGGCTCCCCGTGGGGCACGCACCTGCAGGCACCTCAGGCAGTCAGGGTCACACCATTGGAGGTCACCATAGCTGTGGCAAAACTGCTCCCCGGAACAACAGCTCCCAGTGGCCTCTTCCAGTCCATCTGCAACCTCCTGCCACACCGCGGTGTGAGGCCTCTGGAGGGGCACGTGCCCAAACAGGGCACCTGCATGTGGCTCTACAAGAGCCACCAGGTTGGCCTACTCAATGGCACTATACACAGGGGCTCTGGTGTGCAGCATTATCCAAGCTGTCCACAGAGCAAAATGGTGCCCGGTAGTGCACGTGTCCCACGTACTGAGGCAGCGCACTGCTGCGCTGCCATTCACAATCGCGCTGGCACTGGACTGCGCAATGTGGGGCAGTCATGCAGCTGCATGGTGCCTAGAGGGCAAAGATGCAGCCACAGGGTCAAGGGTCTGGCTGTGCCGCGGGCACCACTAAGCTATTGGGAGGCCTGTATGGTCGCGGTAGGAGTGCACGTGAGTGATGCCATGCAGTGGCCTACTGCACAGAGACGCCATGGCACCCACGACACAGTGGCACAATATGGGGCATGATGGCACTGCACCATCCACACAATGATGTGTGCCACATAGGACATACAGCACATGAGTGCCACAGGCACAGTAGTGGCTGTGCGCTGTACTGCCTCCCGTGCTATGTGTGTATGCTGCACCGCTAGCATACATGTCAGCACCGTGCACATGCGTGGTGTGGGTACGATTGCGCTTGTCACAGTGGTGCGCCACGACTTGAGCATGCACAGCACCATTGCGCAAGGCGCATCTGTGTGATATTCATCCAGGTTATGCAGATCAGCTCATGATCCATTCCGCTGTGCATCCACTGCATTTGCATCAAATTACAGTTGCGCATACCCTCATTTGCATGCGATGCGCTATAAAGGTGCCATGGAATTGCACAGGCCATGGATCAGTATTGCAGCCTTTGGAGGTACATGCCATGCAGTGGAGACATTGGGACAGTGGTCTGGGAGGGCTGTATGGGACTGAACAGTCCATGGTAACACCTGTCCATCTCCACAGGTACAAGCATGACCAAATGTGAGGAGGATGAGGAGCAGGGGAGGGTGCGGAAGCGGAGGTCCAACTTCATCAGGGCAGAATCGGATACCCTGTTCGAGGCCTACCTCAACAGGGAGCCACTTCTCAGTGGACAGAGGGGCACACCACAGGCCCATGTGGTGGAGTGGGGTGAGGTGGCATGTGCAGTCAACCAGCAGGGCAGCCACCAGCGTTCCATGCAGGAGTGCAAAAAGAAGGTTGGCATGGACAGGAGGGGGATAAAGGACAAGGTGGCTGTCATCCGGGCAGCATGTGCTGCCACTGGTGGGGGTCAACAAGACATGCCATGCCTGACGCCACTGGAGGAGCAGGTGACTGGCAGCATATGGCATTGTGCTATTGAGGGTGTGAGGGCGGAGGCTTTCAGATGGGCAGCAGCCCATCACTACATGGTAGGACCAGTGCTGGCAGTGTGTGGGTGGCAGGGGGGGCAGGGTCCAGGGTTCAGGCAGAACCACTAATGATACTGTGTTCCTTTACAGCTCCTGAACGTCTACATGGGGCAGCGGTGGTGGGTGTGTCCACCGAGGGGGCAGCCCTGGAACTGGTGGAGTGCCCATCCATCTCCACTGGTTTCCGAGGGACCGACCGCCTGCAGCCCTACACAGCTGTATGGACTGATGCTTGTGGTGTGGGTGTGGATGAGGCCCTGGCTGTGTTCCAGTGGGACACCAGGCATGGTGTTCTGTGTGTTGAGACACAGATCGGGACCAACTCCAGTACTGATGACGACATGACGCATGTCCCGGATAGTGATGTTGGTGGGTCACAGGGGGATTCCACGGCTGGCATCTGCCTAGGTGGCAGTGTGGGCAGCACTGGTGTGGTTGCCTGCCCACCATCCATTGTTCCTTTCATGTCTGTGGCATCCAGTGGGGCAGCACTGGTGTGCAGATGCGGCAGTGGTGCTGGTGGTGTCGATGCAGCCATGCTGGTGGTGCCCAGTGCTCAGCAGTTGGAGGGGCAGTGGCAGCAGCTGGACAGTGTTGACAGGGGGATGGGGGCAGGGGGCAGCAACAGTGCACCATGTGAGGATGTACCCCAGGAAGGCACCGCTGAGCGGTGCCCACCATCACGGGGTGCTGTGCCACAGGGTCAGGAACCACATGGGGGTCGGCATGATGGCCATGCAGATGGCCCCTTGGACAACCACACCCATCTGCTCCAGGCCTCTGTGGATCAGCAGGTACGGCTCATGGTAGCAGTGGATGCACTCCATGGGGAGCTGCACCAGACAGAGGAGTGGTGCAGCAAGGACCATGCCCTGCTCCTGACAGAGTTAGCTCAATAGTGGGCGGATGTGACTGCAGCCATCAATAGGCATGCCACTGCAATGGCGACTGTTGTGGCAACACTGGCCGACCAGCTGTGTGCCCAGCACTGCACACCATGTGGAGTGCAATGTCCACCCCTCGGTTCTGGCATTGGGTGACCCCTGCCATGTCGACGCCGGGATCAGCTGTGGGCATACCAAGCATGCCCTGTGTGGGCATGTTTGGTGGCCTGCAGACACCTGGACAGACACAGTCACATTCACCCAGCATCACCCCTTGGGGACCATCAGTGCCACCCCATGAGACCACTGATCAGCCTGTTACAGCTGGCAGGTCTCGGCAGGGCCACCCACGTGTCCGTGGCAGCTGTGCAACTGTACAGCATGACTGACCCTTCCCCCTCTGCCACCACTGTCTGCCACTCCCCAGTGTGCACTGTGGTGTTCCATGTGCGACGCATGGGTGTGGTACCCTGTCCTGCACTCACACAGGCCCTGTGCACATCCGCCCAGCTGCTGGCCACTGTGGCAAGTGCATGATGATGCCAGCATAGTGCTGGCAACCACTGTGCAATGGTGCTCAGCGTCTGAGACATGCACAGTGCCTGCCACTGGGTGTGGTTCTGTTAGGTCCTGTGTGGGTGTGTGGTGGGGGCATATGGGGGTGGCTGTCCATGTGGCCCTGTGGGCAAGGGATGGGGTGTGTGTGCCTGTGTTTGTGTGCTGTGTGAAGCCCTGCTGTGTTCTGCCTTTGTGTGTGGATCCCCACCCATTCCTGCACCCCTGCCACCGGACCTACCTTGGTGTCCACCCCTGCCTGTCTGTCAGCTGTGCCCTTGCCCCTGGTGCTTGCTCGTGGCCCTGTTAACCTACCTGTGTGGTCCATAGTGCTCCTCTGCAATGGTGTCCCAGTGCTGCTGGGCCATCCGGGCCAGCAGGGCCAGCAGGGGATCCCTTCGCCCAGGGGGTGACTGCCCAACACCAGCTGGACCAGCGTCCTCATTGTTCCCAACGCTGTCCCCCTCTTCGACCTCAATGGCTATCCCACAGTCGGTGGCCATGTTGTGCAGGATACAGCAGACCAGGAATAGCCCACAGGCCTTTGAGGGGCTGTACTGTAGGGCACCGCCAGACCTGTCCAGGCAATGGAACCGAGCCTTCAGCAGCCTGAACACACACTCGATGATGTTCCATGTGGTGGCATGTGCCTCATTGTACTCTTGCTGCACTGGGGTCGAGGGGCGCCGGTATTGTGTGAGCAGCCAGGGCTGGAGCAGGTACCCACTGTCACCTATGTGTAGAGGGGTATTGTTAGCATGGTGGTCTGTGTCACTGTGCCCCTGGCCTTCCAGGTTGCACCTCATGGCACCCCTGCCCTTACCCCACACACCCCCCTGCTGCTCCCAGCATCTGGCGTGCACTGCATACTCACCTACCAGATAGCCAATGGGGATGTCCCCACTCTCAAACCTATGGCACAGTGCAGACTGGTGCTAGATGAAGGCATCATGTGCTCCCCCAGGGTACGTGGCACAGACATTGATTATGCACCCCCTGGCATCGTACACCACCTGGCAGTTGACACTTGGGTATCCCTTGTGGTTTATATATGCTGCCCCCTCTGGGCCAGGTGGCATGTGGATGCCAACATGGGTGCAGTCGATGGCCCCGAGCATGCCAGGCAACTGTGCTATCCTATGGAACTCCTACATGTTTGCTGTGTGCTCCGCCTCTGTGCTGGGGAAATGGATGTACCCCACAGCATGTGGC
This sequence comes from Neoceratodus forsteri, assembly GCA_016271365.2. NCBI lineage: Eukaryota > Metazoa > Chordata > Ceratodontiformes > Ceratodontidae > Neoceratodus > Neoceratodus forsteri. Next base: position 73,823,042 of record CM028133.1, on the reverse strand, counting down.
AGCAGTGTGCTGAGGAATTGTGTGAGTAGGTATGACACAGCTGACTGGGTTATGCCTGTTGTGTCCCCTGTTGGACTCTGGAAGGTGTCCGTGGTGAGCAGGCACATGGCAGCTGTGATCTTTGTCTCCATGGACAGAGCATGGCTCCGTCTTGTGGGTGCCTGCATCTCCTCACTGCACAGCTCACAGAGCTGCCTCAGAATGGCCCAGTTCAGGTGGTACTGGACCATGATCTCGATGTTACTGTACAGCTCAAAGATGACATGGGCATGCCTGTTCTGGGCATACCGCCGACAGACCCTTCCACGGCTGTGCCTCCCTGCAGCCTGCCTCCTCACACCCCTCATTACCGCCTCCATCTGGAAGGTGGCACTGGTCATGTCCCGGGTTGGTGTCCCCCCCCTGGTGGCTGACTACCCGGTTCCCCACCGGCTGTGTGCTGCTGGTCCTGCCCCTGCACCGGGTGCACCCCTGGCACTACACCACTGCGTGCCCTGCCTCTGCCCCACTGCTCTCCTTCCTCTGTGGCATGCACAGACACACACATACACACACTTCCTGTGGCCCCCCCGTCCACCTCTTGGCCACCCCTGATCGCTTGTGTCTTGACCAGGCTCCCTGCCACTCTAGCTCCACTCTCCCCCGCTATGGCTCCTCTCTAGCACAATCGTCCTCCCTTCACTTGCTCCCTTTTTTATTTGCTTGTATCCGCTATCGCGCAACTTCCGCTTGCTCCACTATTGCGCATGTCACCTGCTGTTGTATATCGCACTGCACCACATATTCCTGGTTATGCCCCCTGCACTTGTGCATGCATTCATTACCATTGCACCACGGTGCATTGGGTTTTGTGCTGCGCATATGTTGCCACTGAATATCGCATTATGGCACATATCTGCTCTTGTGCAGGCACATCCCTATTGCGCATGCCGCATCTGCTTTGAATATCCCAACCATGGTGTTGTGTGTAGTACCCAAGCCTGTACTAGGTCAAGTTTTTTCAACAGACTGCATGCGTTAAAGTGCAGTATGCTGATACCTTTAAGCTGGGCTAGCTCTGCTGGGGCAGCAATAGGCGTGAAAGGTCAAGGGGTTTAATTCCACATTGCCAGAGCAGAGTAGCATCAACAGGAGAAGCTTTAGTATTCCATTTATCAAGACTTTGAGAAGGTGTTGCCTGGTCTGTTTGTGAGGAGCAGGATACAATTGCCTTGTCTGCATGGCAGTTTAGTAATGGTAAAGGAACTGAGCATAAAACAACACACTCACTAGCCTACTTTGTGGGATATGGCAATAGAAATGTGGTCTCATATTTCTAGAAAGTTCTAATATCTCCATGTAGGAAGTTCCAGTGTAAGGATGTTGTTGAGCATTCCTTCGGAAGATCCCCATTGGGAGCCGGCTCGACTGGATACTACCTTCCAGTCTTGGGCCTGTAGAGGCCTTTGTTATGTACATCACTTCTTTGGTAATGCAGTGTTCAAATCATTTGATCAACTTAGACGGGAATTTTCTTTGAGCAGATTGGATTTATACAGATACTTACAAATTAGTCACTATGTGAGCTCGAAATTAGGGCTTGATGTCACTGACCAGCCAATCCCCCCTCTAGGTCTCCTACTATTGCAATTAGAAAGAGGAGGCGATCAGAGCCATTTGATCTCATATCTCTACAAGACCCTTCAGGAGGAACCAACACAAATAATGGATCTGGTGCAATTTCATTGGGAGGCCGAACTTCAGATTGAGCTATCTCAGAAGGATTGGCTCAGGATTTGAAGGAGACAGCATAAAACTTCTACTGTAACTCCTATATCTGGAGGGAGTATTCTTGGAAGGTGGTGTCCAGATACTTTCGTACATCACAGATTACTGCTAAATACTTGACTGGAGGGGATTCCTCTTGTTGGAGGAGGTGTGGGTGTGAGGTGGCCACACACACACACCCACATTCTATGGTCCTGCCCGATGCTAAAATAATATTGGACAGCAATTAGTGATAGGATTGTTCTACTCTTCCCAGCCCTTATTGCCCTCTCACCGGCCATGGCACTCCTCCTTCACTTTCCCCAGGGATTCAGAGACATTCATCAGGTATATCTTCTCAGTATCCTCCTGGGTGCTGCTAAGAAATGTGTTACAAGATTATGGCTTAGGCTGGATCCCTCTCTAATTTCATCCTGGGAAGATATGGTGTATGATATCTATAAATTAGAACATATGACAGCACGGCTTCAAAACAAAATTCCTGAATTGATGAATCGTTGGAATGTATGGTTCCTTCATATTGCCTGATTTAGAACAGACCAACCCCCTTAATAACATAATGAAAGATTTCCAAGAACTGGTTCCCTCTTGATGGGATTTTGTTAGTCCGCAATTATGGATTACCCACTTCGTTGACTCACGTCTTCATCAATTCCTCTGTCGTCCTTTTTCTTCTGAGATACTTGGTCTCCCGGGGCTGTCCACCCCTCCCTCATTTTACATTTTATGTGTTATGTTCTATGTTCCCAGGTCTACACCTAGAAAATATCTATTTGTTCTGAAGGATGATTTTATAATAGCACATTTTAAGATTAGTACAACTATGTTTCTGGGATAAAGACAGAGGACATCTGCTTTATTAAATATGTCACTTTATCTTATTTATGCTTTAAGTGCTGCTATTCAATATGTCATTGTAGTATAATTACTTTCACCTCACATATGTTGAACCTGTGTGGACCAAATGTTGATTATAATTTATTGTACATAAGGCAGAATCCTTTTTTTTACCACCATGTCCATAAACTAAAAATCTGAAATAAAAAAAACAGTTTAAAAAAAAGATAAGGTGAACTGCAATCCATATGGATATATTTCTGTAGTGAACTGTCCCATGGTGGGCTTGTATATGGGGATGAAGCAACTGTGTTATATATGGTGGATACGCAGTACAATACCAGGAATATGATTATGGAAAAAAGCTGTAGGGAGCAACTAGGTCCCACTGAGGGTTGGCCTTCCTGAGGGTCAAGGGAGTCAATGAAGCTTAGGCTCTTGGACTGTTAGACTTCAGCAAACGTTATCCTTCAAGGCTGTAGGGTAGCCAACACATTAGGCACTTAAGTGAAACAAAAAACACAAATAGATAAAATGAACTAAAAATGCTTCAGAGATATTTGCCTCATCAAGAGATAAGGGTAGACCTCTTTTATCTAAGGAGCCAGTACAGATTAGGCACTAGTAGGTTTCTGCAGCATTCGATCTGGGAAGACAAAGGCTGAGAGAGGATGGGTAGGTAGAGTTGTGGGACAAAGGAAAACTTCAGGGCGTTTACCCCTTTAAGGGATAGAATGGCCTGAAAAGTGGGTGGGAGGAAGTGTATTTAGTAAGGGCAGGGGGTAGCAGATGGGTGGATGGGCACAAAATTTGCAGCAGTAAAGTCAGAGCACTGTGAGCTCTGCAATTAATTAAAAAAAAACACAAGCTAGTCTCTGGGGAATTAGTGCTGGAAGCCAAGCTCCATGTGCCAATGGAAATGGCCTAGCAGGGAAGGCACCAACATTTGAATTGGGTACAAGACCCTCTCCGTACCTAAATTTTGTTTTGGAGCTGCTGGGTGGCTGTGATGCAGGGAGAATTCGAACCAGATGGGTTTGAGTTATTGATTCCCCTCAGATACTTGAATGTCTCTATCATGTCCCCCCTGTCCCTTCTATCCTCCAGGGTGTACACATTCAGGTCTCCCAGCCTGCTCTCATAGTCTCTCCCCTCCATTCCACATATCATCTTTGCCTCCTCTGCACCCCCTCCAGTAGCCTGATATCATGCTTTAGGTATGGCCTCCAAAACTGCACACAATACGCCAAGTGCAGCCTTAGCAGCGATCTGTAGAGGGGCAAGATCACCTCGCTTTGCCTGGACGAAAATCCCCTCACTAGGTACCCCAGCATTTTGTTCACTTTTGAAGCTGCTGTCCTGCACTGGGCAGTGTTGTTCATGATCCCTATTACCATTACCCCAGGTCCTTCTCCTCCTCAGTGATCCCCAGTTTAACACCCCCCTTCAGCCAGAATGCTCTCCTTGGGTTCTTCGCCCCAAAGTGCATCACCATACACTTCTTTGTATTGAACCCCAACTGCCACCTCTCTGACCACTCCTCTAGCTTGCTTAGGTCCCCCCTGCAGCTGTTTCCATCCCTCCCCTCCATCCACCACTGCTCACATTTTGGTGTTGTCTGTGAACAGACTTACCTTGCTCACCACCCTGTGCGCAATGTCTGATATGAAGAGCCCAAGTAATACTGGTCTCAGCACAGAGCCCTGTGGAACCCCACTCATCACCGGCTTCCAAGTTGAGAGCTCCCCTCCCACCACCACCCGTTGCAGCCTCCCACTCAGCCAGTTTGTAATCCAGTTCGTCATTTTTGGCCCTACCCTTACACCAGTTAGCTTCCCCCCAAGCCACCCATGAGGCATCGAATCAAAGGCCTTGCTGATGTCCAAGTAAAGAACATCCACTGCATGAGCCTTATCCAGCTCATCTATCACCCAGCCATAATATTGTTTCAGGTTGGTTTGACAAGACTTCCCCAAAATGAACCCATGCTACCTCACATCCTGGAGGCCGTTGTCCTCCAGGTACAACACCAGTCTTTCTTTCAGTATCATTTCCATGAGTTTGCACACTATGGAGGTGAGACTTACTGGATGATAATCACCTGGTTCATCCCTTGGTCCGCTCTTGTGTAACGGCACTACATGTGCCATCCTCCAGTCCAGTGGCACACATCCTGACTCCAGTGAGGTGCTGTACAGATCCATCAATGGCTCCACCAACACATCCGCCATCTCCCTCAGCACCCTGGGGTGGATACCATCTGGCCCTGGTGCCTTGCATACCCTCAGTGCCCTCAGTCCCTCTAGGACTCTGCCTCCCTCAATTCTTCCATCTGTCACCTCCTCTCCACCCGTCCCCACCCTCCCAGCCCATGGTGGTAGCAGTCCCCCATTTTCTTCTGTGAACACTGAGCAAAATTATTCATTCAGTGCTTCTGCCTGTTCCTCCCATTTTCCATCCACTCCCACCCTTTTTTTTCTCACTATTGTCTCCTTGCACTTCCTTTTCTCCCTGATGTATCTGAAAAAGTCTCCCCCCCCCCGTTAATTTCCTGTGCTAATCTCAGCTCCCTCTGGGCCTTGGCTTCTCTCACTTTTCTGGTCTCCTCCCTGGACCATCTTGCGTATTCCTCCCAGTCGCCTTCCTTCCCCATCCTCCTATACCTCTGGTGTGCCTCTTATTTTGCCCTCACCACCTCCACTACCTCGCTGTTCAACCAGCATGGTTTCTCTGCTCTGCTCCTCTTACTCTGTGTCTTGGTGCAGGTTTCTGTTGCCCCTGTGATCCCCCATTTAATAATATCATCCCATTTCTGCTCCACGTCCATCTCCTGCCTTATGCCCTCCAGTTTCCCTTTCAGTACTTCCCACATCCTCCCAAATTCCACTCCCATGAAGTTTACCACCCAGGTTACTGATGTCTCTGGCTCCTCGCACATCGTGATATTAAACCACACCATTTGGTGATTGCTGTCGGCTAGTGGGTCTTCCTCCCTTATTTCCTCCCCATTCAACAATACCAGATCTAAAGGGTTCTTTAGCCTAGTAGGTACACTGACCAACTGTGTCAGGAGACCATCCTGGATCACGTCCAGGAGCACTTGATCCCTAGCACTGAAAGTGACCGGAATGCTCCAGTCAACCCCCAGCAAGTTGACATCCCCCACAATTACCACCTTCCCTCTTCTACATATCTTTCTGATTTGTTCCACTAATTCCCTGTCAAGCTCCTCAGACTGGGACGACGGCCTGTATACCACCCCAAACCTCAGTTTACTCCCCCTTGAGTCTAGGAGCTGCAGCTAGATTGCTTCTGTTCTCCTTTCCTCCCCCTTGTCCCTTGTGCATTTGATCCCATCCCTCACATAGACTGCCATCCCACCCCCATGGTCCTTCCTGTATAATTTTTACTCTGGGATTGCCAAATTCCAGTCCCGATGCTTGGCTGCCTACGTTTCCATGACAGCTGCAATATCCACCCTACAAACTGCTAAGAGTGCCTGTAGCTCAGCTGATTTGTTGCCTAAGCTCACATTCAGCGAGACCACCCGACATCCTGCCCCCTTCCCTTTATCACCCTCCATCTCCTCCCTTCTACTCCCTCCCTTTTTGGCTGCCCTGAGCTCTTCTCTGCTAGCCTGAGGGGTAGGCTGTGACTCCATGCTATCAGATCCCAACAAGCCTTGGACCTGACAGGTCTTCAGTCCTGACACCTACTCTCACCAACGGATCAAAGGTCTAGGTGGTTGAAACTTCTAAGTACTTAGACATTACCTTAGATCACAATTGCACTCTCAGGGCTCACACAAACCAGCTGGCCAAGACTGTGAACCAGAAACTTGGACTGCTAAATCGTCTTAGCCCTTTTCTTACACAAGAATTCCAGCTAACGGTGGCAACTGGCACCTTACTACCCACCCTGTCCTATGTGGCACTGGTTCTTCTCACTATCAAAGGGGCAGACATGCAAAAGCTTAGAACCTTATACCACCAGGTAAGCCGGTTCGCATCAGGTGCCCTGCCCCATTAACATCACTGCTATGTGTTGCAGTCCCTTTCATGGTCACTGCTTGAAGGGTGATTGCAGTACCCATCACTGTGTCTGGCCTTCAAACTGTGGCAGGAAAAAGCTCCCCCAAGCTTGTCCGGAACACTATTGGATAAACCAAATAGAAGGACCCTCAGATCCTCAAACCGCAAGCTACTTAACATACCCAAAGTCAGATCATCCCTAGGACAGAGGTCATTCCCTGCTAGCATCCCACCCTTCTAGAATGCACTCCTGGAGAATTTACAGGAATGCAGCTCCCTTGAGTGTTTTAAAAAGGAGCTCAAGGTGCACCTCTCTGAGTGCAACCAGTGCAACTGCTAACACTGACACCCCTTGCTCAGTCATCACTTTGCGCTTGATGTAATTTCTGTGATCATCTGTTACCATAACTGTCTTAAATGGATTAACAATTGTCAGATAAAGATGATTGTTGTCATTGGTTCATGAACAATTATTGTTACGTGAATGTTGTAAAGTGAGAAACTCATGAAATGTGCTTCTGTATACTATGCTACTGTCTGTAATTGAATCTCTACTGTATGTAACTCAAGGTCACCCCCGAAAAAGAGACTGTTATGGTCTCAGTGGGCTTACCTGGTTACCAAAATTAAATAAATAAATAAATCATGCTATACGTATCCATCTGCTGGCTTTCCCCTTCTTAAACTTGCAGTAGACTATGGGGATATTTTTATTTATTTTTAACCAGGAAAATGACTGGGCACAGCCCTTTTTCAGTTATGCCTAACATATAAAAACATCATAAACACATCACACATTGCATGTAGTAGTACATAAAATTAATACAACATACATAACAAATACAAATTAATCCACAATTGCACAGTTCCATTGTTAGTGCATAAATAATGAGTCAGTCTTCTGCCATAGTAAGAAACCAGCATTGTTTTGAAGTGCTTTATACTATTAGTGTAACCCCTAGATGGCGCTATCCCAGGGGCTACTACCCCTGCCTGATTTGCCACTAACAGGTTGAGGGGCCTGGATCCAATGGCGGGTGCCTCCACCCAGAGGTCAGGGTTTGCAATAGTTAAACTAACTTGGTCACAGCCCTCTGGGACACTGCAACCCCCCTTTCTTCCCACTAGTGGCCCACACAATATATCAGAATTACCTTCACAGTATACACTTACCCCCAGGTCTGGTTCCGGCACTGGGACCTCCTGTATAATGAGATACAGTGCAACAATCACAGTACAGTACTTTAACATAGACAAATACCTCAGGCAGTATAACTTTGCTGAAACAAGCAGCTCTGATTTATGTAGGGGGATATAACAAGGACAGGGGGAAATCAGGTTAATTAGCTTTTCACTCTAATAATCTACCTATGGCTCTGTGCACAGGCCTATCCCTATCAGTTACTGTCCCTGGGTACCCAAGCCCTAATGGCTAGTCAAACCGTGGCAGCTGGTAGGGGCCCTTTCACACAGAGAAAAGGAAAATTAAACAGTCAGCAGTACAGTAATTCCATTTGGATTTAATGTAGCAATTCAACAGGAGCGACCCTGAATTAGTACTACGACCTCCAAATAAGATAGGGTCCTTCAATGTCAGCAGGGCTCACTTGAGGTACACAAACCTCTTCACACATTTATATAAAAGAAAGCACTATACCAGGCAGGCTGCATCTGTATCCGATCGCAATTACTGCACAATATCCAGGAGAACACACAGCAGATTCAGTTCCTGACAGACTGAATGCAATTTCAGCAATTCCTCCAGTCTTCTACAGGGTGAGCCTGGTTTCTACTCTTCAGATATCCTTTGATTCTCTTCACAGGACGGATTCAGTCCTAACAAGCTGTTACACAAGCTGCAGACCGAACTCTGGGCCTTACACACGTTTTTGACTAAAACTGCACACTGAAAAAGCACAGGGCTCCTTCCTTCTTCACTGCCAAAGCTCAACTGAAACTCCAACCGACAAAACGGGCACTTCCTTTGAGTTCCTCCCAGTTCTTGACTGGATTGGCTGTCACTCACAATAGACTGCTGCTGTTGGTCCAAAAGGCACTGAAGTCTAAACTACATCTCCCAGAGTCACTGCCCATACAATCCTCTTGTGGCTGGCTCAGATTATGAGTCCAAGTTCTGATTCTGTCAAGGCACCATTTTAGAGCTAGCTTACCCCACACTGATTGGTCCAGTTCAGCAGTTCAAAACTAGAATGGGAACTAGCAGACACAGTTCTGACTGCAAAGAAAGCAGGTTAGACAAACTGTAATTTCATTATTACTCTAAATAATTTCTGGCAAACAGTTACATCTTTCAGATAGGTTCCTTTGCACTCCTAGTGACTGCAAAATGAAGTGAATTGGCAGCAGCTCGAGTGGTACTCAGAGAAGCACACAGTCCCCCACATAAACTAATTTGTCTGCAAGCAGACAGCTCTTAAAGAGACAGTACCAGAGCTCTAAAACACTCACTGATAAATGGCTTAAATGCAAACACCATTCAGGCTTGGAGCATTCAAGCAAGCTCCTGAAGTCTTTGGGAACCCCATTTGCAGGGGGTTACACCTTCCTGGCCTGGGAAAGCTTGCGTCCAGCTCAAGCAGTACCCATAAGTTTCAACTGCAACCATATGCATTTGCATTAGGCTCGCACATGTAATCATCAGTCAATATATCATTTTACCAAGAACACATTTCTGAAACATTGCAGTACGTCACTCTTTACACAGTATTACATACACATTGTACCATAACTCAAGTTATTACCTCTTACATGAAACCTGAAGAGAGGGGCCCTTCCTATCAGTTACCTTGGGGCTGGACGGGCAAGGCACCATACTAGAGGCAACACAAGTAACTTGGAGTTAGACTGACGTCAGTTTGGGCAATGAGCTCGGGACACATACACTCCTTTATGGACAACATTGAGAGGCAAATCCACAGGCCTCCCAAGGGAATCATAACTGAGGTGCACCACAGGCTTTACAGCTCGACCAGTCTTTCTAGGGGAACTATTATAGTCTCTGCACTCTGAGCCTCATTTTCAGCATTGTCCTCACTTGACAGGGAGTCTCCACGGGGTTGAGAGGCTAGAACTTGGGGCACTTTCAGCTCCAGGAGTTACAGTTTCTGAGTCCACAACATTTGGCTCTGCAGGGAGAGCTTTCGGACACTGGCAGTGGACTGTCAGGGCACTCAAAATACTCTTCTTGTTCGGTGTATCACCAGTCTGCCCAATCTATCATTTTCCTCCCCTGAAAGCTCAAACAGTTCAACCATGCACAATGATTCCATTTCATCTGATCTGATGCTTTGCACTTCACTTTCTGGGAGCATTGGCTCCAGGGATGAAGCTGGGGCTTAGACAGTCCAGAAGGCCCAGCTTCATCTCCAGTATTGACTAGGGATTGCCCGAAACAATTGACTCAGTTCGTAAGAAGGATAGTATTCAAAGTCACTCTCACTTTCTTCCGATATGGACTGACAGTCATGCTCAACTGGGACTTGTGGAGGAACACTTTAACTTTGCTTCTGTAGGTGCAGACTTTCTTGATCTTTTCTTAGCAGCAGCTCTAGTCACTGGTCAGAGGGGCATCTTCTAGGGCTCAGACTCAATTAAGATTTGTCCAATGGGCAGTAAATGATTTCTATGCATTGTTTTACATCTTTTGAATTATTCTCAGGCCTTACTTTGTACACTGGCAGATCATCTAGTTTGCCCACTACAATGTGAGGGAGATGGTGCCATCTGTCAGCAATCTTGTGCTTGCCATGCAGTCCCAGATTTCTTAGCAATACCCGATCTCCTCCTGGAGTTCCTGTGCTTCACCTTTTTATCATACCTTTCTTTGTTGGCCAGATTTCTTTTGGCAGCCATGGTTTGAGCCAGTTGGTACGCATGAGTTAGCTGGGCCTTTAACTTTGCACATACTGTAAATAGTTGTCAGCTTGAACCCCATCAGGAGAGACCCCAAAACACACATCTACTGGTAGTCGAGCTTCTCTTCCAAACATCAGGCGGTATGGGGAGAATCCAGTGGCATCACTTTTGGTGCAGTTATAAGCATGTACCAGGGTGCTAATTTGTTGGCTCCATCTAGGCTTGTCCTTTGGGTGCAGGGTGCCTAGCATATCTAGCAAAGTGCGGTTGAAACGTTCAGGCTGTGGGTTCCCCTGGGGGTGGTAAGGAGTGGTTCTGGACTTTCGCACTCCCCACAGAGAAAGCATCTCTTTGATCAGACGACTCTCAAAGTCTCTCCCTTGATCAGAATGGATTCTTTGTGGAGCCCCATAGTGAACAAAAAATTTTCTACAAGTACTTTGGCCACAGTGGATGCTTTCTGGTCTTTGGTGGGAAAGCTTGGGCATATCTCGTGAAATGGTCAGTGACCACCAGCACATTACTGATATTTCTTTGATCTGACTCCAAACTCAGAAAATCAATACAGACCAGCTCCATGGGTGCACTGGTGGTGATGTTAACAAATAGGGCAGCCCTCTGGGACAAAGCTTTCCTCTGTAAGCAGCGACATCAAGTTCGAATGTGTTGCTCCACATCAGCCCCATCTTAGGCCAATAGAATCTGGATCTCACCAAGTCAAGTGTTCTGTCTATACCAAGGTGCCCCATGTGGTTGTGCAAGGACCCTCAGTACTGAGTCTCGAAAGGCAGTGGGCAGCACTAGTTGTTGTTTGTCTACTTGTCCCCTCTGTCTACTGTTTCTCTGTATAACAGTTTATTGATCAGTTTCAACTTAGGACCTTCTTTTGTATAACAGTGCAGTTCTCAAATCAGTGGAGCGTAATTTGGACACATCTTTTCCTGCATAGAGGGCTTCTAAAGCTGCTTTGATCATGGGATCGCGGGATTGAGCCACGTCAATACTGTCATTGTCCAGCTGAGGCAGTGCACCAATGTCTACTGCAGAAAAGTGGCAATAAGCAGCAGGTATGCAATTCTCAGAGGCTCCCAAGCAATCCACCATGCAGTCCACTGCGTCCGTGGACATTGTTCCTCCCTGTCAAACTTCGGCAGAGTGCCGAATGTCAGGTTCTGCAATCGGACCCAATCATTCTGGGGAACAGGCCTCCGGGAGAGCATCAGCATCTATGTGGTTCAGACCTGCCGGTATTGAGAGCATAGTCATATGTAGATAATGCAGAAAGCCACCTATGGCCAGTGGCATCCAACTTAGCTGAGGTCTACACATAGGTCAAAGGATTATTGTCAGTTTTACTAGTATTTTAGCCCCATACAAGTACTCATGGAATTGGTCAACAATAGCCCACTTCAAAGCTAGGAACTCTAACTTATGTACAGGATAGTTCTTTTCGGATGGGGTCAGGCTTCTACTGCAAAGGCCACTGGTCTCAGGCCATTCTCGTGCTCTTGGTACAACACAGCCCCAACCCTTGCAAGCTAGCATCAGTGTGCGGACGTAAGTTTTTCTTGGATCGGCATAGGCCAGCACTGGAGCATGGGTAGTTGATATATGATCTCATGAAAAGCAGTCTCACAATCAGAGTCCAGCGGGCCCCAAATACTTCACTCAGATGAAAATACACTCTTTCAGTCTTGAGGGCGCTGACTTTTGTATTTTTGTGGGTTGGGGATACCCTTGAGTAAGGTTAAGTAAAGGCGGATCACTCTTGAATAGTCCTTGATGAGCGCTGATAATAACCACAGAATCCCAGGAATCTTTGCAGTTCTTTTAGATTTTTGGGCTGTGGCCAGGTGGTCAAGGCCTCAACTTTACTTGGTCGGTCTCTATTCCTCGGTGGATACTATGTGTCCACATACTTTACTGATGTTTGAAAGAATTGACACTTATCAATGGACAGTTTAAGGAAAGTCCTCCAGTCGGTCCAATACCTTAAATAATCTGCTCTCATGTTCCTCCAGTGAGCTGCCAAACACAATAACATCATCTAGGTATACCAGGCACTCTAGTAAGTTCATGTCCCCACTGCACGCTCCATCAATCGTTGAAAAGTGGCTGGGGCACCTGAAATCTCTTGAGGCATCCTCATGAATTCATAGAGCCGCGGACAGATAAGGCCGTCTTCTCCACGGTCCCTCTGGGGCCATCGGGATCTGGTAGTACCCACGCGGAGATCCAGCACAGAGAACCACTTGCTCCCGTTTAGGCAGTCACAGCATCCTGAATGCGGTGCATTGTGTACTGATCAGGGATAGTCCGCCGGTTTAAGTCGAGATAATCCACACATCCTTACTGTTCCATTCTTTTTCCTCACTACCACAATGGGGAAGCATAGTGCTTGATTCTTGTATTACACCAGCAGCTAACATCTTGCAGATGCCGTCTCCACATCATCTATGTCAGCAGGTGCCAGGCGTCGAGACCTCTCACGAAATGGTCTTCTCATGCAGCGGATATTGTGCTCAGCTCCTGCACGCATCCTACATCCCATTCCTTTAAAGAAAACACCTGGTTCTCTGGGCAAGCTTCTCACTGATCCTCACTTTCCATTCAGCTGGCAGCGGGTCGCTAAATCAAACAAGTCAGAGCGACTCTGTCATTCTTCCTTGAACTCTTGCTGCTGGGTAGCACTGCAGTGTCTGCACAATGCACATTAGCCAGGATGCAACCTCTGTTTACTCGAATGTCTCTTTCAGACACATTATGAACTTGGACCATTACCCTTCTGGCATAAGCATGGGCTCTAGCGGCAAAATACTAGGCTTGACCAGCAGTCCCTCTGGCAATTTTCCATCGCCTGGTGCATCCAACATTAATATTTTATTCTTAATATCCTTTCTGATACGGACCTCTCTCCTGTAAGGTACACTGGGCATTTGGCGCCAGGATCAGAGACTCAGGATCCTTCTTCCATACAATTCCGACCCGGTTCCTCTGGTTCTGTTTTTCAGCATCTCTGTGCCTCATAGGCCTTCTTAATTAAAGCGGAACTCTTAAAGCTCTACTAGTCTTTGACCCTGTTTTTCATAACACAACTGTGCCAGCCTTCCGAACATATGAGCATTTGTTCCAATCAACAAAGGGACACCATCATACAGTCCAGTGGGGGACACACTAAGGCTAGGGTCTCTACTTGTTCGCCACCCAGCCACGGAGGTGGGGAAAGACAGCCAAATTCGGATATACCTGGAATAGGGGTAGGCCTTCTCACTTAACCCCCATACATGCAGTCCTTCTAATGGTTGTAAGGGTACGTCTGACAAATGCTTCTGATACCAATCCTGGAACATAATTGTCACTTGGGAGCCACTGTCTAATACAGCTCTTGTAGACACTCCATTCACCTTTACAGTGGTCTCCATGGAGGGACCCACTATTCTGGACCAGTCTGGAGAGGCGGTAGTGGGGGCCTGGGCAACTGACCTTGCCACAAAAGGACGTGAATTAGCATTTTGGTGCCCTCACTGGGATCATGTCGTGCACCTCTTAACCACTGATTTGTTCTCCAAGCTCTCCTTGTAGCCTATATGCAACTTTGTCAGTGTCTTTTGGGGACTGGCATTCCCTTTCATGTGCCCATCTTTCCCACAATTATAGCAAACATACTTTCTGGAGTTTGAGCTGGCCGAGGCGCCACACTGGGAGCCAGGGCGGGGTATTACTAACTGGAAACCTGTGCCATCTCTGTCTGCGGCGTGATAAGCATTTGGAGACATCTCGTCAGTTTCTCCACTTCCATGGTCAAGGAATTGAGTTTGGAGCTGTTATCAGCAGGAGATACATGGTAGTACCCCACCCCATAGCAGATGCAGTCGGATATAGGTCAGGGCCTGTGATTGCAGGCGTGGCCTTCATAAAGGGACTGTTTTGAATTCTCGGATCTCTCTCAACAGTTCGCCCATTGTGGCATATCTTTTTCCTTGTCAGAGCACTCATTGACTGTCAACCTCTGCCCCTGAACTTCACTTGATGGGTCACCCTCAGTCACTCGGGTCGTAGCCACAGCTGTTGGTGCAGGTACCTCCGAGGTCGCTTTTCTCAACTCCTCGAATTTCTCTCATTAACTCATCATAGGAGGGTAGGGATTCCAGTCGATTTGCCAGGCGAACTGAAGCAACAGCAGTTCTGAGAAGGGGCAGACTTAGGATTCTGTCCAGTCTGGTTCGGTCCAGTTCAATCACTGGCAAACTACCCTTTCTGAGGCATTCTTGCAACAATTTTTCCAGCCGAGAGACATACACAGACAACAACTCCCTTGGTACTGTTGTGCATTTCTTACTCTCACCATAGGTCCTCATCAGAATCTGGGCTCCCATACACATTCTCCAAGGCCTCAAGATAGGCCTGTGCAGTCGCTCAGGGTTACTGGCCCGTTTGCAACGGATGGTAGCGCCAGGCAGGACCTCGGAGGCTCTCACTAACCTCTTTCACTTTTCGCCCGAGCATTGCCATTCTAGCACTTGGGGGCAACATAGTCTATCCAGGTCTCCCAGTCATCCTCCCTTGGGGGTGGGGAGGTGCCAGAGAAGATCCTCAACCTTCGGTAAGAGTCGTGACTAATGGCAGGTGCAGAAATAGGAGTCTGCATTGGTTCAGCCACCATATACGGGCACTGGAGCAGAGAGGGTGTTGGGGAGGAACACCCCAGGTGGCAAGAATAGTTTCTTCAAGTCCTCACAGTTTTCCCTCTCCAGCAACTATTCAGCAAATTTCTCCTCAAAAGTTTCAGATAGTGGTGGGGCTGATTCCCCAGGTCTTTACTGTCCTTAGTTATCACTCTCCAAGCAGTGAGGGCTCCCTCTGGGGTAATGGTCTGTGGCACTTTGGAGCTATCTATGGGATCCTTAAACTCTACTAGGGCCAGGAAAGTGTGGGTGAGCAGATTAGCATGCCGACCACCACCACAGGGTTTTGTAAACCTTCCACCTTGGAAAGTACTCCTGCACAGTGTCCATTGATACCCAGGGGATGTCCAGGATAAGCATAGCATTTTGGGGTCGATCTCTCCCAGTACACCACTCCACCAGCCGGTGCACAGCCACTTCTGTCGGGTACCCATTTTTTCTTAACAGTGGTTCGTAAATATGGCCACTAGAGGACACACAACTCCAGCGGTGAGCTCCAAGATGTAACCCTAGATGGCGCTATCCCAGGGGCTACTACCCCTGCCTGATTTGCCACTAACAGGTTGAGGGCCTGGATCCAATGGCGGTGCCTCCACCCAGAGGTCAGGTTTGCAATAGTTAAACTAACTTGTTCACAGCCCTCTGGGACACTGCAACCCCTTTCTTCCCACTAGTGGCCCACACAATATATCAGAATTACCTTCACAGTATACACTTACCCCAGGTCTGGTTCCGCACTGGGACCTCCTGTGAAATGAGATACAGTGCAACAATCACAGTACAGTACTTTAACATAGACAAATACCTCAGGCAGTATAACTTTGCTGAAACAAGCAGCTCTGATTTATTTAGGGGATATAACAAGGACAGGGGAAATCAGGTTAATTAGCTTTTCACTCTAATAATCATTTATGGCTCTGTGCACAGGCCTATCCCTATCAGTTACTGTCCCTGGGTACCCAAGCCCTAATGGCTAGTCCAAACCGTGGCAGCTGGTAGGGGCCCTTTCACACAGAGAAAAGGAAAATTAAACAGTCAGCAGTACAGTAATTCCATTTGGATTTAATGTAGCAATTCAACAGGGAGCGACCCTGAATTAGTACTCACGACCTCCAAATAAGATAGGGTCCTTCAATGTCAGCAGGCTCACTTGAGGTACACAAACCCTTCACACATTTATATAAAAGAAAGCACTATACCAGGCAGGCTGCATCTGTATCCCGATCGCAATTACTGCACAATATCCGGAGAACACACAGCAGATTCAGTTCCTGACAGACTGAGTGCAATTTTCAGCAATTCCTCCAGTCTTCTACAGGGTGAGCCTGGTTTCTACTCTTCAGATATCCTTTGATTCTCTTCAGGACAGATTCAGTCCTAACAAGCTGTTACACAAGCTGCAGACCGGAACTCTGGGCCTTACACACGTTTTTGACTAAAACTGCACACTGAAAAGCACAGGGCTCCTTCCTTCTTCACTGCCAAAGCTCAACTGAAACTCCAACCGACAAAACCGGCACTTCCTTTGAGTTCCTCCCAGTTCTTGACTGGATTGGCTGTCACTCACAATAGACTGCTGCTGTTGGTCCAAAAGGCACTGAAGTCTAAACTACATCTCCCAGAGTCACTGCCATATAATCCTCTTGTGGCTGGCTCAGATTATGAGTCCAAGTTCTGATTCATCCAAGGTACCATTTTAGAGCTAGCTTACCCCACACTGATTGGTCCAGTTCAGCAGTTCAAAACTAGAATGGGGAACTAGCAGACACAGTTCTGACTGCAAAGAAAGCAGGTTAGACAAACTGTAATTTCATTATTACTCTAAATAATTTCTGGCAAACAGTTACATCTTTCAGATAGGTTCCCTTTGCACTCTAGTGACTGCAAAAATGAAGTGAATTAGCAGCAGCTCGAGTGGTACTCAGAGAAGCACACAGTCCCCCATACAAACTAATTATGTCTGCAAGCAGACAGCTCTTAAAGAGACAGTACCAGAGGCTCTAAAAACACTCACTGATAAATGGCTTAAATGCCAAACACCATTCAGGCTTGGAGCATTCAAGCAAGCTCCTGGAAGTCTTTTGGGAACCCCCATTTGCAGGGGGGTTACATTAGCTTTTTGGGTTATGAATGATAACTTATTTAGTAATACAGGACCATACCAGGTAAATGAGAATTTGGTCATTGACAATTTCAATGAGTTTGGATACAATAAAGCTTCTACTATTTCTTGTTAAATGTAGACCATTTTGTTTTATGAATTTCCCGGAGAGACAACCAGGAGATGTGTTGTGGAAAACAGTAAATGCAAAGATGGCAGCATCGTGTTCTCTTCTGCATTCTGGAGAGAGAATATTCATTCTCTCGTATAAAAGGCAATGGTGAGTTCTAACTGTGACCCTTAACCCAAAGCAACATATTTCAACAAGAAAGAAACTGCCTGATTGGGGAACAAGGGTACACCATAATCCAGTATTGGTAACAAGATTTGCTTAGCTGTGAGCATCCTTGCCTCATCAGTCAGGACATTTATATTTCTATACCAGAAACCCAACTTTTGATGTATTTTTGCCAGTATTATCTAAGTGTCCCATAAAGCATAAGGAGGGGTCCAACTGGATACCCAAATACTTAAAGAACTTGAGATATCTGCACCCAATTACTACTTTTGATACAAAGGTCAGACTGGAGAGGAGGCGTGCGGGAGGGGGGGATGTTTGTGTTGTCGTGCCAGGGTAGCCACTTATGTGAGTGGGCAGCCCTGTTGCTTAGGTCAATAAATGAACTGATAGTTCCTAGTGTACAATATCCATTTACTCCCAAGGTGTAATGGCTGGTTTGCTGGGCTGGGCCGACACCAGTTGTGGTTAGTGCTATTAGTAGGATTGTCAGTTGGAATGTTAGATAAAGGGCACCCATTGTCTGACTGGAGCAGCCTTAGTGACACAGTCAGGTTTGGTAAGTAAGCAATAAGACATGACAGGGTGTGTGTTAGACACTTTAACACACGGCTAGGAGGCGTAGTGAGGCACGAGGCCACTGGCCGAGCGCGCCCAGCCTCCCAGCCGTAAAAGAAGTGTCTAACGACACCCTGGAGTGCTTATTGCGCTATGAAATGGCCATCTTTAGTGGAAATTGCATTTGTAGGTTAAATTTGCAATTTAAGTAGGAAAAACATGTATGTTTGTGTAATTTTTAATAAAATAGTTCCTCCGCCTAAGTGTCCTGTGGGTTTTTGCACTTAAGGACTTTTGTCCTAGAAAGGCTTCTGTACTTTAGGTCTGGTTGTCATGGCAGTATTCACTCTCACCCCTCACACACACACACGTTGTGTGTAGACAAGTAAAATGCATGTTTTCTTTTTTTAAATAATTTAATTGAGGACTTTGAGCTGCAAGGAGTTTTGAGCTGCAAAGGCATTCTTACTTGTCCCCCGCCGGTCAGAGTAGCAGTATGTCCTCTAAGAAGTAAATTAGTTTTCAATTTACAGGCATTCGAATTATTCTCTATGTGAGGAAGTTCAATTGGAACAGTTAGTTAGATTCGGTCAGGATGGAGATCATTAGCATGTTTTCTGAAGTGACTCCAGGAGAGAGAGAGAGACAGCGAGCGATCGTGGCAGTTCCTGCTTATGCGAGCGATCGTGGCAGTTCCTGGTTAACAAAGAAGACGAAATGATGGAAGCTGTAATTGTGGGTTGGAAGCTGCAATTTTGGTTTGTACTATCGCAAATGGTAGAGTGCGAGGCTGAGGGAATAGTCGGACGGCTGGCAGGTTGAAGATTGAAATTGAAACAGCCAGTGACCAGCCGTGTCAGGAGAGAGATCATGCCAGCTGTTTTATTTTATGTACTGACTCGAGTAGGTAGTCCCTGTTTTTGGGGGGTTTGTACTATCGGGAAATGGTACAGTGCGAGGCTGAGGGAATAGTCAGACGGCTGGCAGGTTGAAGATGGAGAGCGAGCGAGTGGTCAGGATAGTTAAGCTGGCACCACTTCTGGCACAAACAAGATGGCTGTATTTTGTTTTGCTAACATTCTGAAGTGGGCAGCATCACCTATATCAGTGCCCATCTGCTGGTCCTTTTTCCTGTGCGTTAGACAGAATATCACACAGGTATGGACCAATCAGCAGGTCTAAATTTTGATGCCCATTTCATAAGTCAGGATGGCATCAGACAAAAGCAGCAACCATACAGCTAGGATCTGACCTGGGGAGGTGGGTACAATGGGCTGACTGTGCACTGAGGTGGGGGGGGGTCATGCAAACTTAAGTGTGGCTAAAGTGTCTTGTGTATTGTTGCCGCCACAATGGCATAGTGGTAGAGGTGCTGACATTGGTGCAAAGTGTCAAGGGTTTGAAACCCAGGGAGCTCCTAATGCTGAGGTTAGTTCAAGACTGTGGTCCAGATTGAACCTGTGTGGCCGCCTAAAGCGTTTGGACTGGGGTTCTGAACTTAAGGTGCTGATGTTTCACTTTTCTGAGTGTTTAAATAAGTTTTCTCTGCCTAATTTCATCCTGGTAGGTGAGGGCAGTGAAACAGGAAGTCATCTGGGGAGTGTAGTTTCTCTTGGTGTTAACAGGGAACTACAATTTGGGACCTGCAGTGTTTTTATTCATTCCAGCAGTTGGTGCAGTATTTTGCACACATTACTGGCATACTAAGAACCAGTAAGAGCTTTTATTGACTGTATCTGGACTTCTGTAGTGTCTGTGACCCTTGAGCTACTTCCAAGTCATGAGACACTACTAAAGCAGCGAGCTTGAGTGACACATGTGGCGTCACACGTGGAGACAAGTGCAGAGACACGCATCTCTGTGCATGTGCTAGCGTGTTCATGTGTGAGCAGGGAGCAGGAGAAAACATTATAGACACCACTTGAGTGAACTGGCAGTAAGTTAACCTTATGTGAATTGTGTTTTTGCACCCATACTTCCACTTCTAAGTGTAAACAGCCTGGAGAGTTTTTTTAACCATATATTAGAGTTCCAGGTATTGAAACATGGACAGTCACATAGTTACTTTGAAAACAGGAGAATTAGGCATACGATGTAAAATTGTGGTAAATTCACACTTGAAGGATATATAGGTTTGAAGCAGTATGTATGTATGCAAACAATGCATGGAATTAAAGGATCTTAGAGTTAGGATACTGGGATTAGAAATAGAGTTGAAATGGTTAAAAAAGGGCATGACGAAAGGGGATGATGATGCTCAAGGGAGTGCACATCACAGAGAACAAAACCAAAAGAGAGACAGGGAAACAAGTGAAATGGAGAGTGATTGGGACACAAAGGTGACCAGTAAAAAACATAAAAAGTGTAGGAGAGCTAAGAAATATGAACACCTCCTATCAAATACTTTCACACCCCTACTGAATTTAACAGAAACCGTGGAAAACCGCACATAAGAATTGCTAAAAGTGGTACAGGATAACACTAGGTTCGACAAATCAGTTCAAGCATCATCAGTAGGAGCTCTAGGGGGTCAAGCCCCAAATGAGGGAGAAACTCCAGTAGCAGAAATTGCAGGTATAACCATTCCTGTTCAAGAAAATGTGGGGAATAACAGGGAGTAAGAATAATCAAGACACATAGGATGGGCAGCAAGCAACTGTGCATGCCTCTGAGACTCCGAAGGAGGTGGGGCATAGCAAGAATCAGACCAGGGTTTTCATCCTAGGGGATTCTATGGTTAAATATACTGATGGATTTACAACAAAAGACAATAAAGAAAAGGTTACAAGTTCATATTTACCAGGTGCAAAACTGGGGGACGTATCTAAGTTACTGCCACAAATTATTAAGGACAAAGAGGACAAGCCAGTAGCGGTGCTACACGCAGGTATTGTACCAATGACCTGAAAACTACAAAGGAAGACCAACTGTATCTGGAAATCTTGACTATTGCCAACATAATACAAAAAGTGAATGGAACAGCTATTTTTTCTGAAATATTACCTGTACCTTGGGCCAGTGACAAAATTAACCAAAAATCATCAGGGTTAATAACTGGATTAGGAGATGGTGCCTCATTCAGGAACTGAGGTGTATAACATCGTGGGAAATATTTAGTAATGAAGTGGAACTCTACGGAAAAGATGGGTTACACTTAAACAGTAAAGAGAGTAAGTAACTAGGAAACATCTATAAAAAAAAAGATTAATGATTGTTTTAACTAATTGATGAGGGGAGAGGGGTTACATCTCTCTCAGGAAACACTTAACCCCAGAAGCACTATCAGTGGCCGTCCAAAGCTCCATCATCAGCATCATAGACCATGGTCTTATCAAATATGGGTCTGCAACTACCACTGCTCTCAAACATATCACGACTTCCCTGAATAAGGCCTGTCGTCTCATCACTGGCTCACATAGCTGTACCCACACATGTGACCTTTATTCCCAATCTGGATGGCTTCAACTGGACAAATGCATAAAATACCAAACCTGCATCACGGCCAAGAAAATGATAATGGGGCTTGCCCCACCTGGTGTCTGTGCCCTCCTTAAGCCTAGACATAGGAACGTCACTACAAGGAGATCCAATTCCCATCTACTACATAGCCCACGATGTCGCACAACCCAAGGACAAAGATCATTCGCCTATCGGGCATCCAACCGGCTCAACTCTCTTGGCAGCAACATAGCGACTGCTCCAACACTCTGCCTCTTCAAGTCTAAGCTGCATCTCTCACTGCTTGTATCCTGCGATTGCCCATCTTAACATTTCCACTGTTCCAGCTGCACATGCCCCAGCACCCAGCACTTACAATCAGTCTTTGCACCCCTAGCACCTTACCTGTCATATTCCCTCAACAAGGCCCCCTGGCTGCACTGTCTCCTGCCTCACCCACCTCCCCGTGTCTCCACTCCTGCCCCCACCCCAACCACCTCTCGTACTCTTACCCCTGCACCTCCTCCCTCAATCTCCCACCCTCACCCCCCCACTCCTCCCCCTTCCCTTGTCTTGCTCATAGCTCAAGTCTTTGTACTGGTTATTACATGTCTGTAAGTCAATGATTTTATGTTTGTAACTAAAAATGATGACTGTTGCACACACTGACGTGGAACCTTTTTAAAAGAGCCTCGGCTCAAAGGTATTGTATTCCTAGATTGAAATAAATAAATAAATTCCACATGTAGTTAATGATAGATTGAATGTGGTTATCACCACTAGGGAAATAATACCTGAGGATGCTACAAACATTGACAAAGTAGTGAACCCAGAAACACGAGGTAAAGTTCAATCAAAGCAAGAAATAAAAATTTTAGTGGTCAATGCTAGAAATATAAAAAATTAAATGGAGGAGTTGAAACACATATTACTGACTCAGGAAACAGACATCTGTGGAATCACAGAAACGTGGATCAAACCTGGGGGACTGGGTAGAAAACATAAATGGTTATGACTTATTTCACAAAGACAGAAATAATAACCCACCGGGTGTGTACATTGCCTACCATCTTCAAGCACAAGAAGCATATATTATGGATAGCATTAACCCAAAGACTGAACAAATATGGGTTAAATTCAAAGCAGAGAAAAAAATTTTTACCCTCGGTGTATGTTATAGAGCCCCAAAATTGACAGATGAGGAACACAGTGAGTTTATGAACAAACTGGAATCCATGACTGTGTCCGAAAACTGTATGTTAATGGGAGACTTCAACTTCCCGAAAATTGATTGGGACCAAGTATATGGTTCTAGTAGACAAGAAAATAGATTTATTGAAATTTGTTTAGAAAAAGGGCGGGATCAGTACGTCACTAAAGGTACAAGACATAACAACATCCTGGATTTACTGTTTAGTAATACAGAAGGGGGTGCATAAAATGTTACTATCGTGCAATGACTGGGGGGCAGTGACCACAACATGGTCCTCTGCTCACTGTCGGAAGATACATATGATACATATAAAATAAAAGGAGGGACTACAGTATGGGATTTCGGAAAAGCAGATTACAAATCAGTAAGTAAAACCCTTAGCATGTGTGACTGGACGAAAGACTTGGAAATGAAACCTTAGAAAAAATGTGGGTAAAAATAAAAAATAAAATACAATTGTGTATGGATAGTTATGTCCCCTTAAAGGAAAAACATAATGGTCGGGGAAGAGTCCCACAATGGTTCACAAAAAAAAAAAAATGAAACGATTGTTAAAATCAAAAGACAAACTTTACAAAACATTTAAAGTTAAACCAACAGATAAAAGAGGGATAACGTATAGATCATTGGTTAAGAAGTGTAAATGAGCGATAAAAAAGGCTAAAGCCAGAGCAGAACTGAATTTAAAGACAGGCAGGATAATTACAAACAAAATGACATAAAATGACATAGGTAGTCTTAGAAAAGGGAACAGACAAGATATCAAATCTAAAAGATGGTGCAGATGTAGTCAATAATGAAACTGAAATAGCAACAATAGAAACAAAACATTATAAGACACACCATAAATACTACCACAGGAGGCCAAACTATGGGATCTATGGAGGAGCTGGGCAATTACCACCCGGTTAGCCTTACCTCCGTGGTCGGCAAACTAATAGAGACACTGGTTAAGGAAAGGCTGATTAAATATCTGGAGGGGAAGGCCTCCTAAATGACAATCAGCATGGATTCACGGGTGGCAGGTCTCGTCAGACCAACCTGATTGAATTCTTTGACAGAGTAATGGAAATATGGAACCAGGGTGGGACGGTGGACATGGCCTACCTGGACTTCAGGAAGGCATTTGATGTTGTCCCACACAGGAGACTGATAGGCAAGGTAGACAGCCTGGGAGTGGGTAATAAGTTCATGAATTGGACAGGGCATTGGCTGGAGGGGAGGACACAGAAGGTTGTTGTGAATGGGGTGCACTCGAAGGAAGAAAAGGTGACAAGTGGGGTTCACCAGGGGTCTGTGTTGGGACTCATACTTTTCAACATATACATTGGGGACATTACAGAGGGTCTATGGGGGAAGGTGTGTCTGTTTGCAGATGACATGACGATATGTAGTAACAGGGTTGCTAAGGCAGGAAGGGGGGTAGAGGATATGAGGGAGGATTTGACCAGGTTGGAGGAGTGGTCAAAAAGGTGGCAGCTATAGTTCAACACAAAAAAGTACAGAATTATGCATATAGGGCATAATGACCTGAAAGCAAAATAACCGCTTGGGGGGATGGGCTGGAAGAGACAGGACAAGAAAGAGACCTGAGAATAACCATTTCAGACAATCTGAAAGTCCAAAGTCAGTGCAACAGAGCAGCAGGAAAGACACTAAGAATGCTGATATGCATAGGGAGGGGTTTCACAAGCAAGAGGGAGGTGATCCTACCACTATACAAAACCGTGGTCAGGCCTCACATGGAATACGGGGTCCAGTTCTGGAGGCCATACCTGGAAGGGGACAAGGACAGCCTGGAAAGGGTCCAGAGAAGAGCAACCAAAATGGTGTGAGGGCTGCAGGGGAGGTAATATGAGGAGAGACTGGGAGAACTGGGCCTGTACACACTGGAGAAGAGGAGGGAGAAGGGGGATATGGTGGAGTCATTCAAATACTTGAAGGGCATAAATAGAGTGATGGTCGACAGCATCTTTTTTTTGTTTTGTTGGTCCATTTTCCTACCTGGCTTCCCAGTCGGCCTCTGTGTCCATGCATCCCCTATTCCAGCCACCACCTGGTCTGCTCTGGCTTCCATAGGGCCCTCGCCATCTCATCCCCACCGCTTGCCTCCCATGGTGAGGTGGTGGGGAGCCCCCTTCTTGCCCACCAAGTCCCGATCCAGTTATCTGGAGATGCCTCCTAAGCCAGGCACCCCATTGACAGCCATCAAGCTGCAATGACTGGGTCACCATTTTTCCTGTTCTCTCCACTGCTGATTGGGATGTGCAATGATGCCCAAAGAAGGGAGCACGCACACGTCCTCTTCCAGGCACCTGCCCTAACTCAGCCCCCATGTACACAGTATTGGTGCACCACCCCAGCCTCCGCTAGGGGTCACAAGTGCGCTGATGGCTGGAATCCCCCCACCCCATAGAGGGAGAGCAGTACCTCGGATGCTCAATCCCTCTCCTCCCCTGCTGAGCCTTGGTGGCCTGAGTCCGTTTCCGAACCCAGGTCACTGATGTGGCTCGAGGTAAGATGTCCAGCACCTCAGCCCTCAGTGCCACCGGGCCGGCCAGGGTCGACAGCATCTTCAAACTGAGTAAGAACCATTCCACTAGGGGGCATACCTACAAACTGGAGGGGAGCAGATTCAGAGGAGACATCAGGGGGAGGTTCTTTACTGAGTGGGTGGTACAGCCAGGGACCAGGCTACCAGATTGGGTGGTGGGGGCGTACACAGTAGACAATTTTAAAAGAGCCTGGGACATGCATATGGGCCTAGTGGGCAGAGGGAAGGCTGGTAAGGGAGGGAAGGGGTCTTCCTATGGGGGGGTTACAGGCAGACTGGATGGACTGAAGGGTCCTTTTCTGGTGGCAGTTTTCTATGATTCTGTGATTCTACAATCTCAGAAACACAAGAGTATGAGAAACTAAAAACACTCAAAAAAAAAATTGGGTGGCCCAGATGGGATATAGCCACATTTTTTAAATAGTAGGGCTAAAGAAATGTCATGGCCCCTCACAGTACTATTCAATAAGTCTATAGAGACAGGAGAAATATTGAAGGAATGGAGATTAGCTGACATCACCCCGATCCATAAGACTGGTGACAAATCACTGGCAGAATATTACCGACCATTAAGGATAACATCCATTGTGGGTAAAATAATGGAAAGCTTGTTAAAAGTTTCACTGAAGCTAATTTAAGCCATTTAGGAATTGTGGATGTATCCCAACATGGGTTTGACAGGGGCAAGTCTTGTACTAGCAACCTTCTAGACTTTTTTGAATCTGTAAGTCAGGCCTTGGACCAGATATTACCAGTCGGTGTGGTATACCTGGATTATGCAAAGGCCTTTGACTCGGTGTCACACTCAAAACTAACAGAAACACTTCAGGATATGGGGGTTGACCCAGCCCTAGTCACATGGATACAATCATGGCTTACATGTCACTTGCAAAGGGTACAGATTAGAGGCCATACTTCCAATTGGGGCAGTGACAAGTGGAGTGCCGCAGGGGTCAGTCCTAAGACCACTGCTGTTCTCCACTTTGGTTTCAAGTATGCAAGTGTCAGGAGGAGCATGGTCAAAAAAGTACACCGACGACACCAAAGTGGGGGCAGTAGTAAATGATTTAGAAGCTATCCAGCATCTGCAAAGCCAACTAAATGAACTGGAAGTATGGGCGCAAAATCATAACTTTAAGTTTAATGAGGACAAATGCAACGTGATGCACTTTGGTGTAAACAACCAGTGTGCTGTATATATAATAAATAATAAGGCAGTAGCTTGTACAGAGAGTGAAAAGGAGCTGGGAGTGGACTTATGGTTCCGCCTTGTGGGTAATGGCTGCTTAGAGATAGCGCTCCCATGTCCCTCGGGATAAGAAATTATTCCAAACTGGCTTTACATAAAAAGATTGAGTAAATTTCAGTGCTAAACAAATATCGGAATGCATAGGTGGACTTTTGGGGGGAACACGACTTACATCTGGTGCAAAATGGAGGACTTAGCAGATCGCTCAAATATGGAGGCCTCTCAGGCATCAGAACCACGCAACTCCCTGCCACGCGACTCTAAGCGTGGGCCTGGTAAAAACTCCCAAAAATTTGGAGCGGCCAAAACCAAGAAAGTGAAGCTGGACTTAATCTATCAAGAAAATCCTGACCGTTAGAACTGAGAAATAGAAGATGTATGGAGAGCTTCGTCGGGACATGGTACAGCTTGAGCAGTGCATGGATGACCAAGAACATCAGGGAACCGCTACAGAAAATTGAGTGGATGACTTAGAGCAGACCCTCCAGCAAATCAAAGATGTTCAATAACAGATACTAGACAGACAAGAGGATCAAGAGAATCATGCAAAGTGCAAAAATATTCACGTACTGTATACTGCCTCCCAGAGAATTCAGAGGGCTCTAAGCAAGCAATAATACCCGACACGGTGGGCGGTATTGGGCAATACCAGACCGCCCAGGGGCATAATGAGGTCCGACGCTGCAGGCGGAGGGCCTTATAGCCCCTGGAAGGTCCAGTATTGCCCATGCTGCCCACCCTGGAGGGTATTATTGCGTTTAGAAAATGGGCTACCTGTGTCATTTGTATGTGGGATTTAAAAAAAATGAAAAGAGAAATTTAAAAATTTAGTTCAATGAAGTTAAAGTTGTCCTGCTGTAAAGTAGTCCCTATATTTCTGTGCTGTTCTATGTCTTGTTGCTACCCTCTCCCCCCACAGAGCTATTTTGATCTTCTCCCTCTCCCACTCGCACATACTGCCGCACCACATCTGCGAGAACATATGGAGGTTCTTTCTAAAAAATGCAGTTTTCTATCTGTCTTGCCACTGTGAGGTGTGGGATAAATTAGGACCCCAGGCAGCAGGTTATGGATAAGCTGATGTTTTATTTCTTTGTACTTATTCAACGGACTGAGCAACAAAACAAAATAAAAAAAAAACAGAAACATACAAAATAATATATAAATACACTAGAACCAACTAGTGTCACCACTCAGAACAGAACCTGTCTGCTCTTCACAAAACTATCTGCTGAAATGAAGAAAAGCATCCCATTTATAGGGATCTGATAGGGGAGGAGTTTAACTCTCCACCCATCAGAGTCACAAGGTATACAAAGTCTTTAAATCAACAAATTATTAACTTCTAAACATGAATTCTAATGTTATTTTTCCATTAACATATTAACTTAGGTTCCTAATCGAAATAAAATGTACAAATTAAAGGATATAACTGAAAATGTCTAACAGAAGCTCCACCCCTTATGTGTCAGGTCTATAAGTATAGCAAAGCAAGGCCAGCTGGCTGGTATAGACCTGAACTCAGAGAAGGGTGGGGCTCTTACAACTTTGGCTCAGCAACAATACAGACTGCTACAAACCATTCCAGGTAAATCCATATAAGTTGATAATTATCCCTTCCTACAGCATGTTTTGGAAGGATAGACAATATAAAATAACCTGTCAACTATAACATATTTATTTTTAGCTTCTAATTAAGCTTATAAGCAACTTGAACTTCATGAAGTTAAAACTGGGCTGTATGTGAAAACTCAAACTACCAGGCAAATACTCAGCCAGAGGTCCTGTTTCCCCACCCTTCCTTCCCATAAAAAGTGCTACACATTGTAACAGGAGAAGTTACAGGAGTGGGCTAATAACCCTGGGGTGTAAATAAAATATGTAACCTGAAACAAGGTTTTATTTTTATTAAAGTGTTTGCAGCACTTTTATGACCATATACAGCTGGATTTTCAAGAGAGATTTAAAGCTGGAGGTTTTAATTCACCGAATGAGGTGTCATTTTTATTAATGTAATGTGTAAAACAAACTTCTTGACTGTACACATTACTAATAGCAGACAAACCCACGGAGCTGCTTCAGCGTGTTTGGCTCACAGCGCGTTGTTTGCAGGGGAATGCACAGTTTGCAGCCAGCTCCACTTTACAGCTACAGGCACAACGCTGAGCTGAATTATTGGACAACTTCCTTACTACTTAAAGGAACTAAGACAAACAAACTGTTTCTACATTGTGCGTAAAAGAAGGCAGGCGTGCTGAATGGATTCTGACAAGGGATTTCTAGGAGAGGACAGAATACAATATAAATAAAGTATACTAAAGTAAAATGATATCAAGTGGCCAGCCTGATAATAAAAGAAATACAAATTAAAGCTACAGAAGGAACTAAGGAGAAAATGCCGTTGCAATAGACTTAAAAGACAGGATAGAGGTCCCTTGTACTGAATCCATTCTCACAGCCACGTTTTTTTTTCAGCCCTTTCTGAGAAGTTGCAATCTTTCATGACACTGTCGCGCAAAAGTAGGAGGGTAGATCGAGAAGTTCGATGCAGCAGGGCAGCATAGAGTACTGTTTTTTTAAATTTAAGACCGTGTTTCAGCTCCCCCCCCATTAGTGTGTCCCCTTCTTACTGAACCTCATTGATGCGATTTATTTTCGATGTCCTGTGTGCTAAAATCTGACTGTTGCAACTCGGCCTTCTCCCACAGTGCGCTCACACAGACACAGACGGACACAAGGAGTACTGGCAATTTTTAATTTTTTTTTTATTTAATTTTTTTTGGTTTGTTTGTTTGCAAGCAGTCAGCAAGGTGACTGGAAGTTTAGGACAACGGTCACGGAAGATAAGACTCGGTAAATGAGTGAGCGAGGAAGCCGAGGGAGTTAGAGTGAGAAGAAAAAACTACAGGGGAGAGCGAGGGACAGAAGCTTCAAGTAAGAAATTTTTTTAATTAATTTTGAACCTGTACACTGGCACAGCAGGTGGGGGAAGGTGGCGCATGAGATGCTATGGACGATCAATTATAGTGAGAGGTTGCAGGAAGTAGGCTGTTGGTTAACTAGAATCTGCAGCTTATCCAGTAGGTAGGGAAATGGGCAGACTGGGTGGACCAAGTGGTCCTTATCTGCCGTCAAAGTCTATCTCAGTCATTTAGCGAGCACAAAAAAATGGCGGCTCCTCAGTATACCAATTCGTGGTGCCCAAAGAGATTCTTAGGTAATGGGGCACCTCGAATTGGCACTTCTTTCGAAGCAGGCATGTATTGTAACTTAATGTACCCCCCTGTTTTAGCTCTCAGCTAATCAGAGAGCTGATAGTGTCTAGCCCATTTTCTAATATTAAAGAGTTTATAGAGTCTCTGCTCCATACCGCTTTGGAACTACCCTCTGATTTTGACCTGCATCTGGCAAGAGTACATTGGGCACTGGCCCCAAAGCCTACCTCCTATAAGGTCCCTCCACGATCAGCGATTCTCCGGTTCAATAGTTTCTGCACCAAAGAACAGGTACTTTTAACTGCTTGGAAGCATCAGAAATATTTTATGGTTAAACACGCATCTACTTCGACCACAATTATGCTCCTAAAACAATGTGACTTAGAAGAGTGTATTTCCCTATGCTACCTGTTCTTAAAGCACCAAGTTATAAATTTACAATGCCATATCCCTCCCGTTTGGTTGTGCAACTGCCCCCTGGAAAAAAGGAGTTTGCTACTGTGCAGGAGGCACAAGAGGAACTCTCCAAAATGGGTCTACAATTTCCAGACCGAAGCTCAAGTTCTCAGAACTTAGACCAACGCCCATCCAGATGGCAAACAGTGCCTATGAAACAAAGAGAGAATGTCCAGAATCTGGCCGCAGTTAAGACAGCTCTGGCTGCCTACAAGAGAGACGCTGGAATTAAGGACACTTGAAGAACTCTCTCCTGCATTTGCTGGTCCAATATTCAGATTGGTGGGAGTTTAGTACTGGGGGGGCATCCCCCCTTAAGTGGGGTTTAGGAGGCTTTATGACACGCAGGTCTGGCTCTAGGCCTGAGGAGCATCCTCTATTTTGGGTCTTCCTTGAGCTATCGGTCTGTGGTGGAGGAGAGCTTCACCCACCCTCCCACCCACCTAGCTCTTATTATGTTGCTGACTCACTACTGTCTGAACATGGAGTGCGATATTACTAACTAGATAATGGAGACATTGAAACTCGCTTCCTGATTGGCTGAAACAGCTTGCCACCCGGGCTGTTATTTCTTAACAACAGCCCGCTGAATAACAAGGTCCCCCTGAACAGAACCCATCACATCCTAATATCACTCATTCTTCACGCTGATGCTACCAAGAGCCAGAACCTCGCATCGTCTCCCACTCTCGCAACTGCCACTACCTGGCACCACAGCTCCTTCTCATCCCAAAATTAAAATGAAACTGCGGCTCCTTCATTGACAAACATTCTCTTTTTTAATAAAAACAAATTACCTCCTTGATTTCTCGCCCCAGACGTCATTGGCTGACTTCTGTATCCCTCAATACTCTCACAAAACAGTACGTGATTCCCACTGTACAGCTCAACGTCTCGCTCCCGCCTCTCACTCTGGCAATTAAATAATATATTTAAACATAAAGCGAACAGTTAACCGAGCAGGATAAAAAATTTAAAACGAAACAATTCATCAGACATTGCTATCAAAACGTAGCACTGCAACACACTACCAAAAACACAGATAACAAACAACAGCACCCTCTAGTGGCACTAAATGGACTATTTTACACAAGCCAACATTTCAGTAAAGTTTTACTAGCATTTTACAGTATTTTAATAAAATCATTATTTTTAAAAAATTACTAAAAATATATACCCATTATCTAAGTGTAATAATACCCTCCAGGGTGGGTGTTATGGGATATAACGGACCTTCCAGGGGCTATAAGGACCTCCGCCTGCAGCATCAGGCCTCATTACGCCCCTGGGTGGTCCATTATATAGAGAATAATGCATATGTAGGGGGTTGATATGCAGTTTTTTTACACACCCAAGGTGTGTGATATTAGAGAAACTTCGAGAGCGAAGCTCAAGAGGTTTCACTAGTATCACACACCGAGGGTGTGTATAAAAAACTGCATATCAATCCCCCACAAATGTTTTATTTTTTATAATAACTGGTGCATGGACTTTTGGTGTAAAAGTATTTGGGCGAGAGAGAAAGCATGGCTGAGCAGTGTTCGATTCGGTAAATTATATGCCTCAAAATCCACAAAAAGAGAAGTGGCTTGCATGAAAAAAATTCTAACCTCTGGGAGATGAGTTCATTTGTTTTCAGTTTTAAGATGCATAAGCCACCGAGTGTGGATTGACGAGAGTTAGTTACTCATGGCTTCAGAAGGTGAGAGTCAAGTGTGAATGAGTGTTGCTATAGCAACCCTTGTTCATGCGTGAATCTAGCCTACTGAAGCCCCAGAGTAACTCTCTCTCGTTGGTCTATACTCAATGGCTTTTGTATCTTAAAACTGAAAACAAATGAGC
Organism: Neoceratodus forsteri; assembly: GCA_016271365.2. Classification (NCBI taxonomy): domain Eukaryota; kingdom Metazoa; phylum Chordata; order Ceratodontiformes; family Ceratodontidae; genus Neoceratodus; species Neoceratodus forsteri. Next base: position 73,790,922 of record CM028133.1, on the reverse strand, counting down.
TCAGCACCCACAGGTTATAATTTTTTTTCATACAAGCCACTTTTCTTTTTTTGGATTTACCGAACACTGCTCGTTTGAAGGGTACCTGAAATCAGGCTTCTTAGCGAGAGACTTTAAAAGTCATATCAACCCGCGGGTTGATACAAGTTTTTTCTTATCAACCTGCGGGTTGATACGACTTTTAACAGCAGTCAAAACGGGTTGATAACGGGGGTCATCAGTTATTATATCCCAATAATGCCCACCCTGTTGAGTATTATTACTTACATAACTGACATCCCTGAACATAAAAGAGAAGAAAGTATCTGAAATAACCTGCATAATTACAGTAAGATACAACTGAAGTAAGGCCTTGGGTTTCCCCAGTTTTCACAACATACCTAGATTTGCTAGTGTTTGACCCGAGGGGGGGGAGAGGGGGAGTACTGTTGTTCTGAGCTGCTGGATGCCACAGCGAGGCTTCTCCTCAATTTTTTTCCACTTCTTTTTTCTGCTTCTCCCTTTTTTCTGGGAACAGCACACTGTATCCCTGGAGGCCCCAGCCATACTGGGCATGGGATTACCTCCACAACTAGGGAAGGTTAACACCTACCAGGAGGTACACTGTTTGGATCCCCGCGGGTGCAGATATCCATCCCCCACATTTGGAAGTCCCTAAGAGTATGAGTTATGAATTGATATATCCAGTTACAGCTGAATTTAATACGTTAGAAGCTATGAGGATGTATCATAAACTAAAATCTGTTTTGTATATATGGTTTAAAATGTTCAGTTTTTTATGAGGTACAACTTGTTTAACCCTAGGAATAATAATGTTATAATAATGAAGTGTAACATATCTTCAGGTCAGTACAATAATAATGATGCTGTCTCAGAGCGACTTTGGACAGATACAGGATGGGAGTCCTTTAATTTGGTTTGGTTCCTTAAACCGTGGCTGTTATTTGGGGGGGGGGGAAGTCATCTAGTCATAATGCTACCACTTTTAATTTTTCATAATGCAGACAGGCCTAGCAAAAGTAGTATCACTGAATATAAATGGTATAAACCACCCTATAAAGAGAGCTAGGATCCAACAATATCTACGCCGGCTAAAAGCATATACTTGTAAGAAACTCATCTCTCCCAGACTGAACATGCTAAACTGGTGATGGGAGGCAGATATACAGTCTTCTCTTCTTCCAGTACTATGTGGAAACAAAGTGGGGTAGCAATTTTGGTCCCCTCATCTACACCATTCAAGATAGACAGCGAATACTCTGATCAAAATGGGCCTTTTGTAATAGTACAGGGCCGTATGTTTGAGATGGAAGTCATGCTGGCAAACGTATACCTTCCACCAGGTGCCCCCCCTACTACTTAGGTGCTTTATTAACAGGTTTTGAGACACAGAAAGGTATCATACTGGTAGGAGGAGATTTTAATATCACCATTTCCCCCCGTTTGCATTTCTCAGCCCCAAGAGTGCATAGGATTACCCCTACTCATAAACTTCTTAAAGCACAAATTACATGATTAGGCCTTACAGATATCTGGTGTTACTTTTTTCCCTCATCAGAAAGATGCACTTATTTCTCCCCTAGGCACCACTCCATCTTCATGGAGAAATTATATTTTATTTCTCCCATAAGAATAAGCAGAGGGAATCTAGATACACACAATTACTGGTGACACTTAGGGATCTTCAGGAGAGACGTGCCTGAGGGGAAGGGTGCCTCAAGAGGAGTTAAGAAGAGTACAATTGGAAATTCAAGGGCTATTAGACTCTAAGGTACAGTTGGCCTTTTTATAACTCAAGAAGTTTTACTATGAGGGCGGCACAAAGGGTGCCGGAAATTTGGCCAAAAGAACTAGAGCTTACAGACAGTCAGCGACCATTGCAGGTATTAAAGACCCTCAAATGGGGATACTTCAGTATAAGGGATCACAAAAAATGAAAACATTCCAGGAATATTATGAGGCGCTATATGCTGACAGGAATCCTACATCAGATGATGTGATTTGTCAGTTTCTGGGCCCACTTACCTTCCCCACATTAACAGAAGCACAGCAAGCCTCCCTGATGAGCCACATCTCCACTAAAGAGCTTCAATTAGCCATTAGTAAATCCAAAACTTTAAAATGCCCTGGCCCAGATGGGTTTGGAGCTGAATGGTAAAAAACATTTCAGGCTAAATTACTTCAACCAATGAAACATGCCTTTGTGGAGGTACAAAGGGGAATGCCCCCGGGTCCTATGCTGCCATCTCAGCTATCCTAAAACCAGGAAAAGATCCACTATTGCTGGATTCATTCAGACCCATCTCAGTCCTAAATAGCAATTATAAATGTCTCAAGTCGATTTGGTCAAGTCGGCTGGAGGCAGTCCTGCTGGGTCTGATTAATGCAGACCAGGTTGGATTTCTCCAGACGAAGCAAACTGCTGATAATGTCCAAAGAACATTTCATACTATGGATTACCTCTCTAGATCAAGGATACCAGCGGCCCTGGTGAGTTTGGACACTTACAAGGCCTTTGACAGGGTCTCTTGGAGATATCTGTGGGAGGTTTTTGCGGCCGTTAACGTCCCAAAAGATTTTATAACCTGGCTAGAGCAAATCTACTCCTCACCGAAGGCCTATATTAAATTCAACGGTGATATCTCTACACCCATCCCCTTTGAGAGGGGCACACAACAGGGTTGTCCCCTTTCCCGACTCCTTTTTGCTTTATATATTGAACCCCTAACTATGACCATTAGAAACTCGATCTCGGGAGTCCTTATAGGGCATCAAACTTGGAAACTAACTTTGTATACAGATGATGTCCTACTCACAGTAACCAACCCAGAAACCTCCCTCCCAGCTCTCTGGAATGTATAAATCAATTTGCCAGGGTTTCTGGATATCAGACAAACCTTACTAAAACAGAAATACTCACTTTTCATTTCTCCCCAAAAAAATTTAAAAGCACAATTACCTTTTAGATGGAATAAGACTAAAATAAAATATTTAGGTATACACTTACCACAACAGATCTCTAACCTTATGCTACTTAACTACGAGCCCCTCACCCAATTAATTGAACTAGACCTCCATTGTTGGTCCCAACTCCATTTACCATTGTATTCTAGAGTGGACTTAATACATATGAACATCCCACCCTGTTTGTTATATTTATTTTTGACAATCCCAGAATTTCCTTCTCAGATGTATTTAATCTCCTGGAACAAATCCCTCACTTGGTTCGTTTGGATAGGTAAAAGAAAAAGAATAAAGTGGTCAATATTGCAACTTCCCAAGGGGAGGGGGGATTAAATCTACCTGATATCCACAAATATGCTCAAGCTACAGTTTTAGCTCGAATCTTTAACTAATGCAATCCGAACCATGACCTTTCTTGGAAGGTTTTGGACATTGCTCTTAATCAACTTCTGGATATCCCAGCTTTGCTGTCCTCCATTAGAACTCCCCTCAAAAGAGATCTGTCATTTTTTATAGGAGCACAGTCTAATTTACAGGTTTGACACAACCTTAAAAATTCCTCAGAATTGCAGAACATCCTATCCCATCTGGACCCCCTCTGTTTAGTGGTTAAGCCCCTTTCACCACAAGAGAAACAGTCTTTGCAAAGTTGGGCCAATAGAGGTCACACTTCAGTTTACAAAATCATGGATTCGGAGGGTGTTATTCCTTTTCTGAAACTACAGGACAGCTTCGGGCTCATACCACAAGACCAAATGTTGTATACATGACTCAGGGAATCAATAGGACAGAGGGCTGTAACTATGGGCTTTTTACCTAAACCCGTCTGTTCACTTTTTGCATCTCGCTGTAGCCACTAGAGAGGGACAAATCTGGCCACATTTTATAGGGTTACTCTTTAAGTCTTCAGGAATTGTCTAGAGACTCCACTAGGGGTATATTGGAGGCTTGGAATAGAGAACTCCCACTGCCAGTCCAAATAGATGACTGGGAAAAATATACTAAACAATCTTTTGGCCTCCTGAATGCACCATACTGGTGGAAATTTGCATGGAAGAGTAGAAGCAGATTCTTTTATCCTCCTGCAAAACTTTCTAAATTCACTGCTGCAATCACTGGTGATTGTTGGAGAAAATGTGGGGAACAATATGCATGCCATACCCATGATTTTTGGTCCTGCCCAGGCCTGAGAGTTTTTTGGCTTAATCTATCATATGCCTTGGCAGAATTGGTTGGAGAGGAAGTTGTCCTGACACCAGAATTGGTACTTCTGTCTATCCTGCTGGAAAGTATGTGTATTCAGAAAGGCTCTTTGCTGATTACCTGTATTCTGGCGGTCAAGAAAGTTGTTACTAAGCGATGGGGCAGAGAACCCCCCCCCCCATCCTCCAAGATTGACATGGGGTGCTCAGAGAGATATATATATTAGAAAGATTGATTGCTAGGTCAGCAGATAGGATGGATTTATTTGAACTGAGATGGAGAAAATGGGTGTTTCATATTTCACCATTGGATCCTTCTTTTGTCCCTTGAAATTTCATTTTGATATGTGTCAGAAGGAAACCAAGAAAAGTCTAATCACTATATGGACTCAGTCTTTAATACAAATGACAAGCTTTTTCTTTTACAGGAAATATGGGCATTCTATTTGACTGTTCCTCTGTAGTAATGCTCTCTATATGATATTGGTCACCACTGAAATCTGTCCTTATTTGTATTTTTATAGTATTTATCCTAGGGAATTGTCTAGAAAAGATTATTTATTTATGTTATGTGTACACTCCATATATCAACTGCTGTACCTCAGTATTAATTTTTACCTGAAAAATATTACAAATAAACAATTAAAAAAATGATCTGGGAGTGAGGATCACTAGTAACTTTTAGTTTGATACACATAACAAAGATGCTATAAAAAAAGCAAACATTGTAATGGGAAATATATTTAGAAATATAAAAAGCAGGAATAGGGATGTACTTCTCCCTTTATATAGGTCCCTGGTGAGACCAGTGCTGGAATATGGGTCACCTTTAACTACTCCACAAGGAGTGGGAATTACTTAACTTAAGAGAGAGTACAGAGAAGGTATACTAAAATAATAAAAGGTATGAAAAATGAGGAATATGGTGAGAGACTAAGGCAGTTGGGACTGTTCTCACTCTCATATAGAAGATTAGGGGTGACCTATGTTTTGTATACAGGGCATACAAGGATAGGGTGTTGTGGAAATTCACTGGGTTACAGCAAAGACTTGGTAACAAGAGAGGAACAAGGTTACATAATAAGCAAATAAAAGGAGAACAGTATAGGACTACTAGGCAAGGACAATGATTCAGTCAGCGAGTAGTCAGTATATGGAATACGCTGCTCTCCACAGTTGTGGAGGCTCCCAGTATGCAAGCATTCAAAAATCACTCAGATAACTTTATAGGAGAATGAACCAGAGAGTGTCTCCACTGATATGTGGCAAGTCTCACATGGCTCTGTGGCCACTTGACTTGAAACCCTACCTACCTATTAACCTATGAAGCAGGAACTAGTTTTGAGTCATAGCTAGCTCTGACAAGGTAGAATAGTAATACTTAAACCACAAAACAAAGGGAAAGAATGGGCAATAGGTGCCCGCAAGGACAACAGCAGAACAGGCATCACGGTAAGGATCTCAGAATCCTCCCTTCTTCTTGGCACTAGCTTACAGCCTGTAATGCTAAATGCTGAGATAATGACACAGGATGCAGCATTGCTGGGGTAATTGAATTATTTATTATTTATTTATTGAATTTTGGTAACCGGGTAGGCCCTCTGAGATAAGACAGTCCCTTTTTCAGGGGCGACCCAGGAAGTGCAGTACATTGATAGTGGATACACACAGCCCGATAATGAATCCGGCCATAGTTACTGAACCAGTGACTAATGAATCCCCCTAAATAACAGTTGCAAACTTGGGACAGTTAGAAAACAATCAGAAATTACAACCCGAATAGAAAGAAGCAGGAGATTTTTTTCAAAAATATGGAGGTGAGTCCAAGTTTGATAGCACAGGTAGAGGCAGTTATAGTTTCAGCATTTCAGCAATCTTGCAACATATGCACTGCACTGTACTATGACTGTACCAACTAATACTATGCACCTCCTGCCCTCTTGCACAAAATTGGGAAATTGTATACTGTCTTAGTAACCCTGTACGATCTGTATGACTCTGTGATACCTGTCTGCATGTTCAAATAGGGTTGCCACCTTTGGATGAGGCAAAAACCGGATCCTAAGCTCCGCCCCTAGCCCCACCCTTTTCATGACTCATCATGCATTGTTCCTCCTAAGTTCATTTGTTATATCATTAAAAACAACACTTAATGCAGCAGTTAAATACAAACTGTACTGTGCCTCTTAAAGTTACATTCCTAGGTTCTTCCTAATTGTGTATTTATGTATGTATTCATTTATTGACATTAGTTAACCAGATAAACATACAGATATGATCTAGGGGAGACAAGGGAAATACTGTAAATAGCATACAACACTATTCATATTTTATATATTTTTCTGGCTCCATTTCCTGTTCTTGTCCACAGTACTATTTCAGAGCCAAAGAAGTGACCATACTTTTTTCTTGAGGAAAAAAAAAGAATTTAAAACATTTAAAAATGCCTAAATTCTGTTTGAGATGAAAATGTTTACCAGCAAATGAAAGTGGAGGACAACTGACTCTGTTACTGTTACAAAAGGTGGGGGCAGCTGTGCTGCTGTGACACTTTAAGATGCAGTGGAAAGATTAGGTAAGTAAGTGCTAATGGTGTTAATGGCCATACTTTACACATCCCAGGGTGACTACATTCACAAACAAAAGGCTACATTGACAACAGAACCTGTCTGTAACCTGGACATGTAGCTGAAACAATGAATTATATGACAACATTTGTTTCAAAAGTATGTGAGCACTCAAAATGGCTCAAAACCTGACCAGAACAGAGCAAAACCGGATTACCTGATAAGAGACCCTGAAAACCTGATCACCAGGTAAAATACCTGATAGGTGGCAACCCTATGTTCAAACCTTTTGTAACAATCCCCGGGTCGCCCCTGAAAAAGGGACCTTCGGGGCCCAGCGGGCCTACCCGGTTAACAAAATTCGATCAATAAATAAGGTCATGCAGAGACCAATAGCGTTGAGAGTGCTGTGTATAGACATTCTGTGAACTTTGTACAAACTCACAACAAGGTATCTCTTCAAATGAAATTTCTTAGAGGAATCTGTATAAGTAAATGTGCCCAAAACAGCTGATCTCCCACTGTTTGATTTTCAAAGTACAGAGGTTGATAAGAATACAGGAAAACATGCTAATAATTATCAAAATAAAGTGGTGCCTGTTATTGAAATGGTGCAGAGTTGGGATATGTTATCCACAGGTGGATTTACTGGAACATGTTAATCTAAAATCAAGGAACAGTTCTTTACATAGTCAGGTAGCCACCCCAGATAGGGCAGAAAGTGAAACCTCATTGACTCCCAGTGGTAAACAGCACTCACTGCAGCAAGGTGAACAGACACCTATAGAAAAGACAGAAACAGTTTATTTGATACAAGGGGCAAAGCCTAAAGAGAAACAGAAAAACAGTACAAAAGGGAGGAAAATGAAGGCAACACTGAAGACTTCCTTAGGGACCTATTAGAGGAAGTTAGATCAGTTTTTTGAGACTGGAGATCAGGAGATATACAATTAGGAGATATAAAAGAGAAAATGAAAAGTATAAAGGTTGACTTACAAATCCTCAATGACATTCTAGTAATTAAGATTTGTATATCTCCATTTATACTTTTTGGGAAAAAAGCTCTCAAGAGCAGAGGATGTTATCCCAGAAGTGTGACATGGTTGAATAAGGCCTTGTCCCATTTGTTACATAGGAAGAGTTAAATGAAAGGATCTGTTCTATACTCTCCTTTTTTGTCTCTTGTCTGTCTGGTTGCGCAACCAAATGTTCTCTTGAGACCTAGGAACTGATCACTGTGACGGTCTCGTGATTCCTCCGCCTCTTGCTGTCTCTCTACCTTCACTTGCCGTTTCTGTCTTTCCTTCCCCCTTGCATATTTGCGGTTATAAAAAAAAATGTGAATCTTTATGTGAAATTGGGATCCCTTGGTTTGAAACTGTATATATTTACACTGTTGAAATTATAGGAAAAAACTATATTGAATTTAGCGGGTTAACCTGAGATGCAGTTTAAGCTTTTCTCAGGCTTATTTGCAAACTTATGCAGAGTTGTCAACAAGAGGACAGTTCTGGGTCACCATATTCTATTTGTTGCATCTGAAAAGAAACTGACATAAACATTTTGTTGGAAACAGCATGTCTCCTTAATAAGCTCAGGATGAAGAAGTTAATTACCTGGCCAAGACTTGTTCTAACAAAGAGCAGCAATCTTTTGCTGAGGAGAGACTGGGAGACTGAAACTTGGAATTAGAGGTACGCTCAGATGAAGGACTTTGCTTTCTCTGTTTGTACTATCTTTGTAGATAGTTATACTGAACAATTTTTGTTTTTTATTTTACTGTTATTGATAATAATAAAATGCTACTTGAGAATTTTACAACTGCTCCTGGTCTTCCTATGCTTCCTGACCGATGCCCTAATGACAAGACCTGGGAATCCAAAGAGAAGAACTAAAAAAAGTACAAGAAAAATTACTGGATCTGGAATGGAGACCTCAAAGAGATAATTTGAAAATGCTAGGGTTACCGGAGGGGGTAGAAAAATCAGACAACCTGGGGTTTTGTGAAAAAATGGCTGCCCGAACTAGTGTGAAGGAGATACCCAGAAGAAAAAATGAAACCTGAAAGGGCACACAGACCCACAGCTAGGCAGAACCCAAATTTTAAATACTCCAAAGTGGTTTATGTTAAATTTCACAAACACCCAGATCGAGAAAGGGCACTATAAGAAGTAAAGAAGAAGAAACTCCTGCTGTTTGAAAATGGGTGGATTTTAATTTTCCCAGACCTAGGGCCTGAAATTCAAAAGAAAAGAAGTGCATATAAAAATATCAAAACATTTTTGTGGGAGAAACAGACACAATTTTCTTATCCTACCCCTACTACTTTGAAGATTGTACATATAGGGAGAGCAAAAAACATGCAATTTCTGAGGGCAGTGGAGGAATATGTGTACCATGTCCCGAAATTAGGATCAATCACACTCTTGTAAAAAGGATCAAAAACAGGAAGGGTCCCCCCCAAAAGAAGGGCCAACTAAATTGAAGACATATGTGTATATATATATATAGCTTTATATGTTAGATGATCAGAGAGGGGAGAAAGAAAGAGAAAAGGTAAAGTAGATAACCCAAAAAAGTCACTATTAGAAACAGGTCACACTTTATTTTAAGTGTCAGTTAACTACTCTGTAGTTACAGTGTAACTACACTGTAGCTGTATTGCAGTTGCAATGTAGTTGTATGCAACAAACATGTAACTACAGGGTAATTACCCTGTTGCATGTAATTAATGATTAGTTACATTGAAATGGACACCTAAAATATTAAATAAAATGTAACCAAAGATAAAAGTGATAACACGAATAGGTGCTCACATAAATCAGGGGCACTAGGGAAAAGAGGCCCCATTTTGTAATATGTGAGTGTTGTTAGGGTCTACTGAGTTAAAGACTCTATAAGTTTGGGGACAGAGAGTTTATGAATGGGAATGCAGATAAGGGTAATGGGAACTGGGAAAACAGCTTTTAGGAGATCAAATATAAGTGCAAGGGTGGGAACAATGTAAGTAAGTATTGTTTTTTTTCTCTTATTTTTTTAAAACTTCTTTCTATTGTGGAAAGATAGTTGCCAACATTCAGTACATGTATATTTCCTCGTGATAACATCAAACCCAAACAGGTAACTGTACTTTGTACAGTTATTTATGTCTTAAGTAAAATATGGTATCAATAAAATAAAACCAGAACTTTGACTATCAACTGGTCCTTATAGTCTAACAAACAGATAACATAAATCTTGTAAACTTGTATAACTTGTTTACCTCATCAGTGTGACTCACACAGTTGGGTAGTAGTTATTTGGGTAGTAGTTATTAAGGTATATCTATTCGTACATACTCTCCACACTCACAGAAACAGAAACACTGACAGAGCCTCACAGTGCAGCAGGTAGCTGAATAGGACCGTTTGAAAACTCCTCTGGGAACTGGAAGTTGGGCTGTGCATCTGGACTGTGCTAAAATAATTGTAGAGCTTCTGTAGTGCATTGTACTGGGGATGTTTGTGTTTTTAATCCCCACACTGTTATAGATTATTTTTTTATCTCCTGCTGACTGAGGGTTGTCTATTGTAGTCCTTAGTGGTTTTGTTTGCGCTTTAAGATGCTGTATTTCAGCGCTAGGGGTTTCTGCAGATAGCAATTTAGTGTTATTTTCTTATGTTCCTTACATTTCCTTAGTTCCCCCCCAATTGTTCCCTTAGGATTCTCCCTGCATTTCCAATTTGGGCCAGTTAATGATTTTATCTCTCTTCTTTCACAGGCTCCATTTTGCAAAGCTTAACCTGAACTCTCCACACACACAGAACCAGAAACACTGGCAGAGACTCACAGTGCAACAGGTAGCTGAACAGGACCATTTGAAAACTCTTCTGGGAACTAGAAGTTGGGCTGTGCATCTGGACTGTGCTAGCCCATCGATGCTTTGCTTCAACTCCCCATCCCCCACCATGGGCTGGCTTTTCATTTATAGGTCACATTGGTCATGTGACCTCATTCACACTGCCATCTAACACCCCAGTTTCCCACCAGTAAGTTATATTTTGCCACCCCTAGGAGTCGCTGTTGCCTCCTCCTCTCCACAGTACTTCCTGCTCTCTGCCTACCCTCCTGTTCTGGTACCCCCACTGCTAACTGAACCTCTATTACCTGCCTTTGGTCAGTATTGAACCCCCTACATTCTACATCAGAAGTGGTTACCATAACCACTACACCATCGCAGCAACCTAATGTCCTAAAGTTTATTGGTGACTCTCAAACCTCCATTGTTATAACTATGGGGCTGCTAGTAGCATTTAGGCTGGAAACTGTTTTAGGGTAAGGGGACAAACTACAGGGAGGGATTTGGATGGGGCCCTAATGCTATGTGATCTGTACTGAGAGTTGTTAAATCAATTTGATCTGTACTGGGGAACTGTTAAATTGTGAAAGGGTTAAATAGTGTGGGGACAAAGAACTGAATGGGACTTGTAGGGGGCATAACTTCTGTGTGACCTGTACTGGAAACTGTTAAATAGTGGGAGGGGTAAAGTCCTGAGAGGAATTGAAGAAGGCATTACTGCTGTATGATCTGTACTGAGAGCTATCAAATAGTGAGGGGAAAAAGTACCGAGAGGGACTTGTAGGGGGCTTTAAAGCTGTGTGACCTGTACTGAGAATCTGTTAAGAAGTAGTGGGGTTTGTAACATTTTTTTTGTCTGTTTTTTTTGTTTCACCTTAGCAGGAGTAATATTAAGAGGCTTGTGCATCTTTGATAGGTGATTGGGTACCAGGCATCCAAGGTGTCAGTTTAAGGGTACAAAAATATAGAGTTGTTGCTGTACTTGTAGCAGGGCTGTGGAGAATGGAGGGGAAACCAGTTTGGCAGGGAATCTGGGGAGGACCGGGCACAGGGCTAGGACAAGGTATGAGACTGCAAGGGCAGGAGGTATATTTTGGATGTGTGGTTGGGTGTACCAGGTGTGGCTCAGCCCTATTGCTGGATATGGCTTGGAAGATGGGGGGCTGCATGGTGTGTAGGTAGCTGGCACAAATAAGGGAGGAGGTCAGGTGGTTGAGGTGGATGATGGGATGGGTAGGGTGAGGGGAGAGGGGAGGATAGGAGATCTGCAGAGGGAGCAAGATGGGGCAAGGGCGGTAGAGGATGGAATGGAGGAGTTGTAGGGGGACTAGGAGCAGAAGCAGAAATGGGCAGGAGTCAAGAAGTTAGCAGGAAAGGGGGTATGGTGGGCAATGGGGGGCTCTTGGGGACTCAGGTAGAGGCAGCGAGAAGGACAGAGTGTACCGGAAGGAGGTAAGGCCCAGGCATCCCAAGCCTGCACATAAGGAAAGAGAAGAGAGGGCACCAGCAGGAGCAACTAGGGCAGCAGACATTGAACACGAAAACAGATTTGCACCACTAATTGCACTGAATGGGGATGAGACTGAAGAACTTGGGGCAGTGGAGGACTATGAGGGACAGGAGTGTTAGGCAAAATGGAAAACTCAGAAGACAGGAGGAGGGGGGTTGTTCCCTCTGGAAACAACACAAAGGAGGGCACAAAAAGGGATAAGGTAGCTGGGGCTATCACACCCCAAACAGGGCAATCCCATGAAAGGAAGGAGGCACTGAGAGAAGGCCTTGGGGGCCCTAAACAGGACAGTAATGAGGAAGTTACCCACACACTGGAAACTCCAGACAAGGCAAGGGAAAGGAGGAGACAAGGGGAGGAGGAAGATAGAGCCAATGGATGGTGGAAAAAGGGGAGGTGGTTCAGGGAACAATGCCTGTGGTGGGCTGAGATGTGTAAGGAGAAGGAGGAGATAAGTGCTCAGGGGAAAATAGGGGGAGATAAGGGAAGCCGGAAGGGTGAAGTTAAGGAAATGCAAGGGGCTGGGAAAATGACAGAGGAAGAATTCAAGCAGAAGGCAGTAGAAGGAAGGGTCTTAATTGTTGGGGACTTGATAATAAAAATAATTCATTGGGGGCAAGGGGGACAAAAAAAGTACAATATGGGTTGAGTGCCTACCAGGTATGACAGTGGCTGAAGTCATCCATTATATTCCCTCGGTGGGGGAGAGACAGCAGGATGGAAGGACTCACCTTGTGTTCCACCTTGGAACAAATGACCTGGCAGGGCATAGCCTGTTGGAAGTACAGGCATGGTACAGGGCACTTGCGAGGTTCTGTAGCAACCTGGGGTTCAGATCTTTGGCTTTTTCAGAAGTGTTGCTCGTACCAAAAGCAAGCACAGAGAGGGGACTGAGGATTGAGGAATTAAATAGGTGGCTGGTGGGATGGTGTGTACAGATGGGGTACGGGTTAGTAAGGGAGACTGGGGGACCATGTGGAGGGATGACAGCCTATTTGCCCTGGATAGGCTGCGCCTGAACAGGGAAGGCATAGCAGGGTTAAGGTGTAAACTGGGAGATTTCATAGAATGGAACTATAATTTAAACTGACTTGGGGGGAGGGGGGGTTAGAAGAAATTCCACACCATGGGATGGGAGAAATGGGGGCCCACCAGCCCTCCCCCCAGGATGGAAAGGACAAGATTAGAGGAGTAGGGAAGGCAACAAGCAATGGGGGACAGCTAAATGGGTCAAGCATATGGAGAGCCATTTACACCAATGCCAGAAGCCTGGGAAACAAAATCCCAGACTTAGCGGTGGTCATGGCTGAGGCAGACCTGGATATCATCAGAATCATGGAGACATGGGGTCATAAGGGCCAAGACTGAAACATGGCAATCGTGGGATATGTACTTTTTAGAAAGAACAGGTTGGATAGGAGAGGGGGGTGGGGTTGCCCTATAGGTGAAAGGAAAACATTAAGGCTATGGAAGTAATGGGTAAGTGGGGGGGTGTAGAGGCTTTATGGGCATCACTGGACATGGGGAAGGGAGAGGAATATGTACCGGGGTGATTTACAGACCACTAATGCAGTAGGGGTAGTGGATAGGGAAATGATGGAGGAGATCCAGAAGATGGTGGACAGAGGGGAGGTGCTGCTGATGGGGGACTTCAACTTGCCGGACGTGGATTGGAGTGCCCCATCAGTAGCATCTGCCAGCAGCAGAAAGATCATGGACTCCCTACAGGGGGCACTCATGAAACAGCTCGAAAGAGAACTGACCAGGGAAGGGGCAATCCTTGATTTAATACTTATGAATGGGGAATGGGTGGGTGAGATATCCGTAGGAGAGAACCTAAGCACAAGTAACCATAGCACTGCCTGATTCACTGTTAAAAAGTCTGATGCTGAAGTACATCGACCAAGAGTGAAGATGCTAGACTTCAGGCATGCAGACTTTCAATAAATGGGGGAAAGTGTTCATTAAGCACTGGCTGAGGTAGGAAAACTAAGGGGGGGTGGAGGAAATGTGGGGTAAAATAAAGGGGAAATAGTGGCGAACACTAGCCTCTATGTCAGGAGGGTAACTAAAAATAGGAAAAGGAGGAAGCCCCTTTAGTTCAATAAAGAGGTAGCATAGAGGGTCAGGGAAAAGAGAAAGGCATTTAGGAGGTATACTGGGACACAGAGGGAGGAGGAGGAGAGGGCTTTATACCAGGAGAAGCAGAGGGAAGCAGATAGGGAGGTCAAGAGGGCAAAGGCAAGAATAGGCAGACTAGGTGGGCAAAGCGGTCCTTAACTGCAGTCAAAGTCTATGTCTATGTTAAGACAAAATAGCCAACAGTCAATTAGGGGATAAAACCTTTTTCTGGTATGTGAGCGGAAGGAGAAGGTCAAGGGCAGGGATAATCAAGCTGAAAAACTGGGAAGGGAAGTTGGTGGAGGATGACCCAGGGAAGGTAGAAATACTCAGTAGCTACTTTTGCTTAGTGTTCATGGTTGAAAAGGAGGGGGAGATCAAGAAAATCAGGGAACACAAAGTGATGGGGGGGGTTGACTCCAGTCCATTTCAGATTGAGGAGGTCCTGAGGGAGCTTGAGGGTTTACAGGTGGATAAGGCAATGGGGTACACCCCAGGGTACTGAGAGAGCTCAGCAAAGTGCTAGCAGAACCTCTGACCAGCCTCTTCAACAGATCCTTAGAGACAGGGGAGATCCCTGATGACTGGAGAGGGGCAGATGTTGTCCCACTTCATAAGGGGGGGGGACAAGGAGGAGCTAGGCAACTACAGGACAGTGAGCTTAACATTGGTGGTGGATAAGCTCATGGAGAGACTGCTCAAGAAGAGAATCTCAAGTTACCTGGAGACCAATGGTCTTCTGGACTGGTGGCAACACGGTTTCCCTGAGGGAAGGTCATGTCAAATTAACTTGATAGAGTTCTTTGACTGGGTCACCAGGGTACTGGGTCAGGGGTATCTATAGACGAACATACGAAATTTGCCAGCAGATAAAGGCCTAGAGGTCTATCAAGTCTGCTCGAATGTGCAGTTAGCACCCCTTATTCTGCAGCTGCCCCTCCCTTCCACCCTTCCCCTTCATTAACCCTCCCCCTTGTCCTGTCCCATCCCCTTTTGAAGCAGTCCACTGTTCTACTGCATACCACTTCTGCAGGTAACGCATTCCACCCAGCCACCACCCTCTCTGTAAAAAGTGTCTCATCTCCTCCTGAACCTTCCTCCCTCCAGTCTCATATCATGGCCCTGGTGGCCTCCCTCCCTTACTTTGAACAGCCCTCTGTACCCGTCTTGTTTATTCCTTTCATGTATTTAAAGGTTTCAATCATGTCACCCCTGTCCCTCCTCTCCTCCAGTGAGTACATGTTCAACTCCTTCAACCTCCTCTTGTATGATAAGTCCCCAGCCCCTTGATCATCGTATCACCCCGCGCTGCACCCTTCAGTAACTTATGTCCTCTTCAGATATGTACGCCAGTACTGCACGGTACTCCAGGTGTGGTTCAACCAATGACCTATACAATGGCAGAATCATCCTCCTCCTCGAGGATATATCCTTGCAATACAACCCAGCATTTTGTTGGCCTTGCAGCTGCCTTCCTACATTGTGCCGAGTTGTTCATTGACCTGTAATGAGCACACCCAGATCCTTCTCTCCTCTGTCTGGGCTAGCTGCACCCCTAGCTGGTAACTCCTCCTCGGGTTCTTCATCCCAAAATGCAGCACCTTGCACTTTTGGCATTAAACCCAGTTGCCAGGTGTCTGACCAGGTTCAAGCTTTGCCAGATCATCCTGCAACCCTGCCATCCCCTAGGTCATCACCACCGCGCCTACCTTGGTATCATCAGCAAACAGACTGATCTTGCTCTTGATGTCCCTTGATATGTCTGCAATGAATATCCCAAACAACACTGATCCCAACACCAATCCCTGTGGAACACTGCTTGTCACTGCCCTTGGGTGTGAGAGCTCCCCACCCACCACCACCCTCTGCTGCCTTCCCTGAAGCCAGTTTCCTACCCATCTCACCAGCTTTGCACCCGCCCCTGTGCCTACTAACTTCCTTCCCAGCCTTCCATGCGGCACCGAGCCGAATGCCTTACTGAAGTCCAGATACAGGACATCCACTGCATGGCCCCTGTCCAGTTGCCTAGTTACCCAGTCACAGAACTCAACCAGGTTGGTTTGGCAGGATCTGCCATGTATGAAGCCATGCTGTCTGCTGTCCTGTAGTCCTTTGGCCTCTAGGAGGGCCACCAGCCTCTCCTTCAGGATAGTCTCCATTAGCTTACCCATGATGGATGTGAGGCTCACTGGTCTGTAGTTTCCCGGTTCATCCTTGGGGCCACTCTTGTAGAGGGGCACCACATGAGCCATCCTCCAGTTCTGAGGTACAGACATTGTGTATCTTGACTTCAATAAGGCATTTGATTCTGTGCCGCAGAGAAGACTATTGCACAAAATGAGATGCCTTGGGCTGGGGACACTAGTGGTTAGGCGGGTGCAAAACTGGCTGGGGGGAAGAAGGCAGAGGGTAATTGTTAACGGGGTACCATCAAAGGAAGGTATGGTCACCAGTGGGGTACCTCAGGGGTCAGTACTGGGGCCACTTCTTTTCAATATATTTATAAGGGACATAACGGAGGGACTAGAGGGAAGAGTGTGTCTATTCGTGGATGACATGAAGATTTGCAATAGAGTAGATATGCCTGAGGGAGTTGAGAGCATGCACAGGGATCTGGAGAAGCTGCAGGAATGGTCCAGGGAATGGCAGTTGACCTTTAACACCAAAAAATACAAACTCGTGCATTTAGGCAAAAATAAACAGCACATGAAATACAGTATGGGAGGGCAAGCCCTAGAGGTTTCCGAGCTGGAAAGAGACCTTGGCATATACATTTCATGGGATCTGAAAGTGGCAAAGCAATGTGAGAAGGCAGTAGTAAGGGCCAGTAGGATACTGGATTGTATCGGCAGGGGAATAACTAGCAGAAGAGGAGGGTCATAATGCCCTTGTACAGGCAGCTTGTCAAGCCACACCTTTAGTATGGAGTCCAGTTCTGGAGGCCATACCTTAAGAAGGATGTGGAGAGGGTGGAGCACGTCCAAAGATGGGCAACAAAAATGGTAGGAGGACTCGGGCATCTGTCATACGATGAATGGCTGAAGGACTTCAACATGTACTCCCTCGAACACAGGAGGGAAAGGGGGGGGACATTACTGAGACCTTCAAGTATATCAATGGTTTCAACAAGGTACCAACAGGGGATATGTTCCAGCTAAAGGAAAAATCAAAAACAAGGGGACACAATATGCAGATAGTAGGGGGGAGATTCAGAGGGAACATCAGAAAATTCTACTTTACAGAGAGGGTGGTGAACAGCTGGAACAGACTCCCAGGAGAGGTAGTGGAGGCAGGAACTGTGGGGGTTTTCAAGAGAGTGTGGAACAGACACAAGGGACTGGTAGTTCCAGGGAAGGGGCAGGCAGAAGGGAAGTCCTAGCAGTTTGCTAGCCATATTGGGCAGACTGGGTGGGCCTGGCGGTCCTTTTCTGCCAACAAGTTCTATGTTTCTATGTTACATCACTTTCCAATAGGCCACTGTTTGGGGGGGTCACCACGGTCAGACGTCTTATCCCTCTTTAGTTGCCTGATGCCCTCAGAGGGACCTCTCTGCACCTTCTATCACTCCTCGTGCCTTTGATCTTTTACTATGACCATAAGTCAGGTTCATAATTGTCCCAGGGTTGTCAGAGCTCCTGGTGCTTATCCCTTGTCAGTCTCAGGGTTGCAGTGAGCTCTTCCATTCTACAAAAGTTTCCCGCTCTTACTATCCAGGAGTCCACTGTGGGGGAATCACCTTCATCCAATTAACCATTATTTCCTTTAGGCTGCTATCATAAGGATCCTCAGGAGAGTCATCTGTTTTTTGTCCCCGAAGCTGGGTGCCCAGAGTCCAAGGATTATGGTGTTCATTGTGAATGGGATATTTTTCCCCTAGATCACCTACAAAACTTCATGGGTCCCATACCAGTAATCTGAGATCCTGGAGCAGTGCCAAAATGTATGGAAGTGCGTTCCAGTTCCCCTTCACGCCCTCCAGCAGGCATCTGAGTTTCCGGTCTTAAAATTGACTTACAATATGTAATTACCAAAGTGTAAATATCTATTTTGTTAGCTGTTATATTCAGTTTTCGCTGCTCGTGTTCATTCTGAAACTGACCTGCAATATATTATTACCAAAGTGTATGGGCTGGATATTCAAACTGAGCCCACAAAGTGCGCAATAGCAGGAGCAAGCACAAGTCCATTGCGCCCATGTGCAATAGACGTGATATTCAAAAATGGAGCAAGCCAAATTGCGCTAACAGCCAACATCTGAATATCGCACAACTTACGCCATAGCGCAACTAGGAAGGGGAAGCTGAGCAGATACTGCGCTTATGGCTACAACAAGGGCTGCCCAGCTGAGCAGCCCAGAGGTGCCATAGTGCAAGTGCAGGAGCCCCAGCAGCAGAGCAATGGAACTGCACAACCAGGGAGGTAGGCAGGGGCCCACCACCCATGCCACAGATGGGCACAGGAACACACTGCAGAACTGACAATGCACCCCCACACCCCAAGCACAGCACAACTGGTGGAGGGATGGAATATCCACCGGCCCATGGGGACAAGCAAACAAAGCACAGCTGGGCCATGGTGCCCCATCACACCCAACGGCAAGCTGAGACTGCCACACAAGGAGGGCGGACCACCCCATGGCACAGCAGCCTCCCCGTGCACAGCACACCCTGCACCGTGACCCCAAGAAACCCTCCATGAGCAGTGACCACCACTGCAGGAATCCCCATGCATACCACCCCCCCCACTGTCACACTGCAACCTCATGTACCACAGAACCATACAAGCCAGACCCACCATGAGCACCCAGCAGTGGGTGGCAGCACACGGCTATGCAACAATGGCAGACACAGTGCCAACATGCACAATCCCCCTGAGGCACAGCTGAGAGGCCGAACATGTGTCACCACAAGAGGTACCTCACACAGGAAAGGGCGTGCCCCTGACACCACCACCATTGATACAGCACCCTGCACAGTAGACAAGTGTCACAGCATGACCCACCACGAGCCACAGCAGCCAGCACAGACACCCACAGTGGTGCATGGAAGCATGCAGCACACCAGATGCAACACAGTGCAGGAGCAAACACACTCCCATACCCTCAGAGACACTAACACAGGGACGCAGTAGTGTGGCAACCAAGCCCCCAGTGTGGGCCCATGTAAACTGTGCACACACAGCCTGCAGTCCACCATGGCACAGAGGTGACACCCACCCTGTGCATGAACTGTGGCCCTGTACACCACCAGCATATGCCTGGATCACAAGTCACAGACAGTGGTGCACAGCCCCTGCAACACACACAAGCCACAGCATGGAGGTGGGACAGCAACTGCGGAGGCCACAGTGTCACCCGAGGCAAACATGCACCACACCAGTGACAGGAGGCAACCCAGCATTGTGACGGTCACAGTGGATGATCTGCAGGGACAGCCACCACTGACAAGGCAGCAGGCCTCGCAGGCCACAGACATGCAAGGGTGTCAACTGCACAGGCCAAGGACAGGTTGACAGGGGCACAATAGACACAGAGCAGGCACCATGAACCACTGCACACAGTAATGCAATGCACGGAGAATAACACACACCACAGATACAGACTGATAGCCACTCCCACACCAGAGACACTTCCCCACGCACACACACACATACCCATGACTGAACCACCCCAGATGCCATGCACACCACTGCAACTGAGCACCTATAGCCAGCTGCAAATCAGAGACCACCACAGTATTCATATCAAAATATCTGTATTAGAAAATATATAACAACAACAACAACTATGTACAAATATTTACAAACATGGGGTGGAGGGACAGGAACAAGGTGGGGGGTGGGTAAGAGGCAGGGGTGAACAAATGGGAGAGGGAAGGCGGGGTGTTAGGGTCGGTCATGGGGGGAGGTTGTCCGTTGTCATTGGCATCCAGCCTGGTCCTCCGCTGCCTGGGGCTGTTCCCTGGGTCGCCTCCTCCTCCTCACCCCATGCTGATGGAGATCCCTCAGGATGGCAAGGGACTCTTGCGCCACATGCACCAGATCCTGGATGGACCGCTCAATCTGCAGGAATATCTGCACACCTAGGACAAGGGATCAGAGTCAATGGGTGTGACTGTCCATCCCCCTGCAGCCCACCCATTATGCATGGCATACAGCCATGTGCCACGCTCCTGTGATGGTGTGCACCCACCCACAGTGACCGTGTCCACAAGACATGCCCAACCAGGCAGCAACAGCCATGTGTACCACTGCACACACACACCGCCCATGTCCAGCACAGCACAACCAAGGCCGTACAGTAATGTGGCTATGCGGTGGGCAGGCAGTGCCACAGCCATGTGCCCAGTGCACGCATGGACCACCATTGATGCACTCCCAGACATGCAGTGCCACTGGACAGTACTGACTGTCACATGTCGCGTGCATGGCAATGGTGTCCATGGATGGTGGCCATGCCCTGCTTCCCACCCTGTCACACAGCATGCAATAGCAATCATGGTGTCATGGCACTCACCCTCATCGGGTTGTTGCTGGCATTGGGGTTGGTCCCCGACATGCCCCCGTGCAGCATCCACCACCCTCTGCTGCTGCTGCTCCACATTCCTTCTCCGCTCTGCCACGCCTGTGGGAGACAAAAGGAGAGAAACACATCAGTACAAACCCAAGGCACATTCCCCCTGCCCCAATATAGCGCCAAGGGGGCCAAGGTCGGGCACGAGGTCATGGGTCTCCGGTGCAAGGCCACGCACAGTGCCATCGGACGTCTATGCGTCTAGCGCGATTGGTTGCCTGTGTGCCATCGCCACAGTGAACTATTGCACAGTTGTGCCACAGCACCATGTAGTGACCCTCACCGTAGCACCACTGGCACAATGGTGGCCATGCCCTGAATTGCCTACTATGCACAGCACGTCATCAGTGCGGCAGATGCCTGCATAAGCTACCTGGGCATGCACAGTGTGGTGCACTACGCAGCCACAGAACTGTGCCATTGGCTCAGCACGTTCAACACAATTGCGCAAAGCGCAACAGTGCGATATTCAGCCATCATATGCAAATCATCCGATCAGCCATTCAATGGCGCAGCAGCGTGATTTGCATCTCATTAAAGTTGCTCCACACCTAATTTGCATGGATTGTGCTATAAAAATGCAACACTGTTCTGCAGTGGCCATATTCGGTTACTGCAGTTTATAGGTGAGTTGCATGCTGTGTGGTGTTCTGGACTGTGGTCTCAGGGACTTGCTTTGTACTGCACTGTCACAGGAAACCACTGTCACCCATACAGGCTGAAGAATGACCGAGCGAGGACTGGGTGAGGAGGACGATGATGGGCGGAAGAGGAGGCCCAATTTTACTAAGGCCAAGACGGAGGCACTCTTCGAGGCCTACCTGGATCAGGAGTCACTGCTCAGTGGATGGCGGGGCACCCCTCAGGCCCGTGCTGCTGCATGGGAGGGGGTGGCACGTGCCATCAACCTGCACAGCAGCCATCAGCGCTCTGTGCAGGAGTGTAAGAAGAAGATGGGTACCGACAGGAGGAGGGTGGAGGAGAAGGTGGCTGCCATCAGGGCGGCACGTGCTGCAACAGGCGGGGGCCAGCCGGAGGTGGTGCAGCTGACTCCAGCAGAGGACAGGCTCACTGCAAGCATGCAGTGCAGTGCCATTGAGGGCGTTACAGGAGGTGGCTTCCAGACAGGTGGTAGCCCAGCACTGCATGGTATGTCATGGTCTGTCGGGGGGGGGAAGGTAGATCACATGCACTAACGTGTCCTTACTTTCTTTTACAGATCCTGCACGTCTGCAGGGGTCAGTGATGGAGGGCCTGTCCACTGCGGACATCCATCTGGAGTTGGAGGAGGGACCATCCACCTCCGCAGGTAGCCGGCGTGCATTGCAACAGTGGGTCCGCCTGGCTGTCAACACTGATGTCGTTGAGACAGGTGTGGGGGAGGCCCTTCCTGTGTCTCAGCGGTCTGGCATCCAAGCATGCCAGCATGCTGTGGCTGTGGCTGTGGTACAGACCTGCACCACTGATGATGCAACGACCATTATGGGCAGTGACATGTGTGTGTCACGGAATGGACACACAGCAGGCCAGCTCACGCCCATGGACCTGGCTGGTTCTGAAGTGTGTGCCAGCATGTCAGCACAGTCCCAGGCTGCGCCTGTCAGCACCAGTGGGGCAGCACTGGTGGCTGGTCAGGTCAGTGGCACTGTTGCGGCCACAGCGGTGGAAGAACCGATCCCTTGGGCACAGCAGGTGGAGGGGCAGCAGCAGCAGTCACCCACCGGGACTGGGGGTACAGGGTTCAGCGGTGGCACCTGTGCACCGCCTGTGGACTTGCCCATACCTGGTCCTGGTGAGCAGCGCCCACCCTCAAGGGGTGCTGAACATCAGGACCTTCCATACCCTGAGGGACAGGTTGCCGAGGTGGCAGATGACCTCTTTGACGAGCACACCCGCCTGCTGCAGGCATCCAGTACAACAGTGGATGCGACACAGCGTCTGTGGAGGCACTGTGTGTGGCTCTGGAGTGGGTCGAGGAGCGACACAGCAGGGACACCGATAGGATCCTGTCATGGATTGACCATTTGTGGGTGGATGTGACCGCTGCCATTGACAGACTAATACAGGCGTTGGTCGCTGTCGTGGTCACAGTGGGCACACAGTCGGGGTGCCCATGTGTCGCTCACACTGCACAGTTCGCTATCCACTCCCCGTTCCCAGCGTTGTGCGACACCCACCCTGTCGACGCCGGGTTCAGCTGTGGGCATCCCGAGCACTCCTGGTGCAGGTTTGTTCGGTGTGCTGCAGACACCTGTGCGGGCATGATCGCGTTCACGCAGTGGAACCCCTGGTGGACCATCGGTGCCACCCCATGAGGACCGTGCTCAGCCTGCCAGTGCTGCTGGGTCTCGGCGGGGCTGCCCATGCATCCGAGGTGGACATGGCACTGTGCCGCAAGACTGACCTGTCTCCCAGCGTGGGCCCTGTCTGGTGCTGCCGTGTGTGCATTGTGTGTTTTGGTGGGCAGTGCACCCGGTGGGTGCCCAGCCCTACATGTAGACACACGGTCCACCTGCACACCCTCCCGACTGCTGTCCACAGGTGCGTGTGCATGATGATGCCTGCATTGCACTGTACACCAAAGTGCGATGGTGCCCAGCATCTGACACATGCACATAGACAGTCAGTGGACATGGTGGCCTGTGGACATGTGTGTTGCTAGTGTCTGTGTTCTGGCTCTGTTTTGCACCTGACCCCTGTGCACTGTGTGCCTACTGTGTGTGCGTGTGTGTGTGTCCGTCCATGTGGAGTGTTACTGTTCACCCCTCCCTGGTTGTATGTGTGTGCTTCTGTGCCCTGCCACTTCCCTTGCCATCATGCACCCCTGGTGTGTTTCCATGTGTGTACGTGGGTTGTGCCCTAGCCAATGGTGGTTGCACATGGCCCCATGACTTACCTGTGTTGGCTGAAGTGCTCCTCTGTGATGGTGTCCCGGTGCAGCTGGGCCAGCCAGATCAGTCGAGGGTCCCATCGTCCAAGGGGGGGCTGCCCATCCCCATCATCACCGGCGTCACCCTCATCCCCATCACTGTCCCCCTCTTCAACCTGTACAGCTATCCCACAGTCTTTGGTCATGTTGTGCAGGATACAACAGGCCAGGAATATCCCACAGGCCTATGCGGGGCTATACTGTAGGGCACCGCCAGAGGTGTCCAGGCAACGGAAACGTGCCTTCAGCATCCCAAACACCCGCTCAATGATGTTACATGTGGTGGCATGTGCCTCATTGAAGCGTTGCTGCAATGGGGTCGTGGGCTGCCGGTAGGGTGTGAGCAGCCAGGGACGGAGTGGGTATCCACTGTCACCTGTGTGGAGATAGTGGAGGTTAATGTCTTCTTCAGGCTCAGAATGCCCCAAACCCTGTGTGCCACACCCATGGCACCTGTGGCCTACCCCCCCGCCCACGATTTGTCAGTTCTACATGCATACTCACCCACTAGATGACCTGTGGGGATGTCCTCACTCTTGAAATGATGGCACAGTGCCGACTGGTACCATATGAAGGAATCATGTGCTCCCCCAGGGTGCATGGCACAGACAGTGATGATGCACCCACTGGCATCACACACCACCTGGCAGTTGACGCTGGCATATCCCTTCCGATTCATGTAGGTGGCCCCATCGGGGTCAGATGGCATGCGAATGGCCACATGGGTGCAGTCTATCGCCCCTAACACGCCAGGCATACGTGCTACCCTGTGGAAGTCCTGTATGTTTGCTGTGCGCTCTGCCACGGTGCTGGGGAAATGGATGTACTCCACAGCATGTGGCAGCAGTGTGCTGAGGAATTGGGTGAGGATGCATGATGTGGCCGACTGTGTTATGCCTGTGGTGTCCCCTGTTGGTCTCTGGAAGGTACCCGTGGTGAGCAGGCACATGCAGGCTGTTACCTTTGTCTCCACTGACAGGGCATGACTCCATCGTGTGGGTGCCTGCATCACACAATGCACAGCTCACAGAGCCGCCTCAGTATTGCCCTGTTCAGGTGGTACCGGCCCACAATCTCGACATCTGAGTACAGCTCAAAGCTGGTGCGGGCTCGGTACTGCCTGTTGGGGGCGTACTGCCGACGGGCCCTTCCACGGCCACGTCCCCCTGCAGCATGCCTTCTCACCCCCCACTCATTACAGCTTCCATGTGGAAGGTGGCACTGTCCATGTCCCTGGCTTGTGTCCCGCCCCAGCTGTTGTTGCTTTGTTCCCCCCGCTGTCCTGACTGCTACCTCCACTGCACCGTGTACACCTACTGGCCTCTGCTCTCTGTGGCCCCACACACCTTCCCTTGCCCCTATTCTGTTGTCTTGTTTCCCTGGCCTGCCCTCTTTCTCCCTCTTGCTCTGTCTCTCTCCCTGCCTCATGTGGTTTCCCTGTAGCGTTCTTGCGCCTCTTCCTTGCTCCTTTTTATTTTGGCTCATTTCTGCTATGGCGCAACTTCCGCCTGCTCCACTGTTGCGCATTGCGCAAGTCTTTGAACATCGCACTGTGCACTTTATGCATGGTTCCACCCCCTTTGGTTGTGCATGCCTTCATTATCATTGCGTTGTTGCTCAGCATGTTTTCAGTGGCGCAACTGCCTCCTGCTGAATATTGCAGAATGGCGCAATTTCGGACTTGCGCATGGCGCAACCCTTTTGAATATCCAGCCCTCAATATCTATTTTGTTAGCTGTTTTAAATTGTTACTTTTATATTTCTGTAGGTTTTATAATTCTTTATCCCCCACCTGATGTATGTTAATTTTGTTAGTACTGTAACAGAATTCCCTTGTTTTTGCACTGTACTGTATTGTTGTGTCCCTACTTCCTAAACCAGTCTGGCTTTCCTGTATCTATACTGGAACCCTTCCCCTCCCTCTTCATTCCACCCAACAATAGTACTATGCAAATATGTAATTTTGTTTTTAATACTAATAGTGTAAATAATGTTCATTATGTACAATTGCATGATGCTTGATGTATGATTCACTAAGCTGTAGCAAAAGTCCCCTGCATGATCTCTGTGGTCTTCAGCCTCCTGCACAGCTACTTCCTATCTAAGCCTGTCAATACTGGTCTTTGTCATCTGTGTATCAACTGTGACTCTCCTGGACCATCCTGGCTTCAGCGGACTAAAGCTGTGGACACTACCTGCAAGCTCAACCTTCACACTTCTAGCAGGCCTACTACTACTACTTGATGAATCTCATTTCATCTCATCCTACTGTACCTGTACTATGTAATGATTTACCTGTACCTATTCTATGTAATGATTTACCTAATGTTTAATGTATCTAGCTGTGGAATTGCTTTATTCCCCAGGTCGCTGCTGAAAAAGGGACTTGTGTGTCTCAGTGGGCTTACCCGGTTATCAAAATTCAAATAAATAAATAAATAAATAAATTGTTGCTGCACTCCTGGACCGTCCCTGAAAAAAGGACTATAATTGTCTCAGTGGACTTACCCAGTTACCAAAACTCAATAAGTAAATAAATAAAATGTTTAGTAATGGAGGGTGTATGGAAGAACCTGTACACGCACTTCCACCTGAACTCTCTCCAGCCCAGAGAAGCAGTTGTCTTCCACCCATAAAGTCAGGGTCCTTTCCAAAGGTTTTCTGGTATGGGGATCCCCGAATCCTCCTCCCAGGCCAACCTCAGACATTCCAGTGTCACAGCTTGTTCCCCCCCTTATGGCCTTATAGGCACCAGCAACCAGTCTGCCTCTATCCTTCAGTCTGATCGTCCAGTAGATAAATGTTTCTAAGGGCGACAGTTCCCTGTCGGTTTTGGAAATTAACTGATTGGAAGTCAGGTAATGTCTTATCTGAAGATAATGATGAAAACTGTGTCTGTTTAATGCATATTTTCTTTGGAGCTCTGAAAAAGGGAGGATGGTGTTATTTGCTATGAGGGACCTGTATAACATAAGGGCTCTCTGGTTCCACCTGGTGAACCTTAGGTGGTCTCTTGCTTGGGGGAAGTTAATGTCCCCCATGATGACTGTAAGGGGGACTATCTCTTCTGACATTTCAAGTGAGTCTCCTGGCTTATGTCCACATTTTAAGGGTGTGTCTGGACCATTGGTTAGTTGGGTCATTCCAGGTCAGTGGGATCAGGGGCGAGTGCAGGACAAAAAATAGTGGGATGGATGTCTGCTGACCCACCTCTATCTCCAACCAGCCAGTGTCTCCTGTTTTACCCAGGTAACTATGGGGGCAGTCTGCACTGCAAGGTAGTATGTTTTAAGGTCTGGCAGTGCGAGGTCACCTCTCTCCTGGGGTTGTGACAGGGTCGCCTGGTGTACCCGCCTCCTGCCCTTCACCCACTTAAATGTCAGTAGGGCTTTGTTTATCTGTTTCTAGAAACTCCCTGGGATGTTCACAGGGAAGATCTGGAAAAGGAACATGAATCTGGGCAAGATATTCATCTTTATTGTGTCTATTTTCCTTCCCAATGTGAGAGGTAGCAGTTCCCATCTTGTGATGTCTGCCTTAATCTCCATCCAGAGCTTGTCATAATTGAGTCTGAATAGGGTATTGTAATGAAATAATATATCCCAATATTCTATAAAAATAATTGTACATTATGCCACAGTACTTTGCTTGCTGTGAAGAGTGACAGAGGCCTACACTGAGAATGAGTATTTGGTTGATAAACATCGGTAAACTGTTCTGTTATGTTGACTAATAAAATCTGGGCATGCAAGGGGGACGTGATTTATACAGGCTTTCTTACTCATGATGAAGTACATGAAGACAAGCTTATTTTCAGTCTTCTGACGAAAACAACCTTTATCTATAAGTAGCAGAATAGTGTGACTTGCAATTTCTATAAGCTAAGAAGTAGAGAAAGGCCTTTTATCAGTTTGGGGCCTGTAGCATTTAAGTGTGATGATATGACTTGCTGATGTAAGCTACTCAGCCTGTTTTTGGAATTGTTTTTAAATGAATGTTCTTCCCTTTTCCCGTGAAATATTTATGTATATTTTAATTCCTGGAGTTGTTTTGACAAACTAGCTATATTGGCATGTCTAAGAACTGTTTTTCAAGATGATATCTCAGTCTTATGTAATGTAGTAGTGTATAAAAAGCCAGCCCGGGACCCTGGTCTGTGTGTGTCCTTCCCATGGCCACTCCAAAAGGGTCCAAACAACTGGAGCAGATTCTACATTAGACTTCCACAATGACTATTGCCATGTAAGCTGTCCAAGAAGGCTGTAACCTGCTGCAAGTTTGCCCTTTCATTATTTCACTAATAAATGGGTTTGAAATGGTACATGAGTACTGGTTGGTCTTATTGGTTACAACTCATGAAACCCACATTGTTTATTATTATTTGTTACTGAGGTTATGGTAAACAGTTTCATTCATAACAAATTGGTACCCCAGATGCTAGGCATGATTGTTGACTAAGACCTCTCCAGCTTATAGCTTGTTGTGATATCATACTTTAAGTGAATTTAGGATTACAATTTTTTGTGTGTAGAAACATAGAAACATAGAATTTGACAGCAGATAAAGACTGCTTTGCCCACCTAGTCTGCCCATTTTCCTACCTAACCTATAAGCTGCAGATCCTAGTTAACCAACAGCTTACTTCCTCCTACCCCCCCACTAGGACTGCCTTATGTCTGTCCCATGCATTCTTGAATTCCCCCACTGTTCTTGACTCCATGACCTCCTCAGGGAGGCTGTTCCATGCATCCACAACCCTCTCTGTGAAAAAATACTTCCTCACATTACCTCTGAGCTGTCCCCCCTCTATCTTCAAATTGTGCCCCCTTGTTCTTGCACATCTCTTTTTCTGAAAGATGCTACCCTCTTGGACTTTGTTGATTCCCTTGAGGTACTTGAAAGTTTCTATCATGTCCCCCTCTCTCCCTTCTTTCCTCAAGGGTATACATATTAAGCTCCTTTAGTTTTTCTTTGTATGTCTTCTGGTGCAGACCCTGCACCATTTTGGTTGCCCTCCTCTTTACAGCCTCCACTCTGTCTATGTATTTGTGGAGATGGGGTCTCCAGAACTGCACACAATACTCCAGATGGGGTCTCACCAACTGTCTGTACAGAGGGATAACAACTTCCTGTTTTCTACTATTGATGCCTCTCCCTAGGCATCCCAGTATCCCCCCAGCCTTCCTTACTGCCTTCTCACATTGCTTGCCCACCTTTAGGTCATCTGATATAATTACCCCCAGGTCCCTTTCCATTTTTACTGTTGTCAGTATCTCACCCCCCATTGTGTACTCTTCCCCTGGGTTTTTGTTTCCCAGGTGCATTACCTTGCACTTCTTTGCATTGAATCTGAGCTGCCATACATTTGACCATTCCTCCAACCTCGCTTCTCATCCTTTCCACTCCATCTTGTGTATCAACCCTGTTGCAGATCTTTGTGTTGTCTGCAAAGAGACATATTTTTCTTTCCAGTTCCTCTGAAATGTCACTTATAAAGACATTAAAAAGGACTGATCCCAGTACTGAACCCTGTAGTACCCCACTAATAACCCTCCTTTCTTCACTGTGGACTCCGTTTACTACCACCCTTTGCATCCTGTTGTCTAGCCAATTTTTTATTCAGGCTACCACCTTGGGACCCACTCCAAGGCTGTATGTGTGTATTGTTCTTATATCTCCGGACAACTCTGGATGAAAACGCTTGTGGCCCAGGAGGAGGGAGTTATCCACAACTCACAGCCACTACATGATGGCTGCCTCTAGTGACAGGGCAGACCTGTTAGGAGATGTAGTTGATTATGTTTCTAAATGGGCTGAACATGATCAGTTAACAGCATGGGCTGAGGAAAAGAAATATGACTTAGGAGGGTTACAGCATGTAGAAAATAAATACCAGGAATGTGTTACTAAAAAGAAAAATCTGGATTTCATAAAAGGGGTTGTAGTAGCAGGGCTTTATGCTTCTTGTGTGGCTTATGATGACCATCTTAAATTGCTAAAAAAACACAATTCTGAATTAGCTGAACAGATCCAGAGTTAAACAACACAGCTTGTTGAGCTCCAGGCTCAATATGGCCAAGCACGGGACCTCATGTTAGAGGCCACAGACTTTGCTAACAAGACACAGCAGGAAAACCAGGATTTGACTTCTAAATTAATTCAGCAGCATGTTGACATGTCCCAGTTAAATAAAGCCCTTGATGATTTACAACAGGAGTTCAAGGATGGGGAGCCATCCTCTGACACTCGCAGTATTAAGGGGGAGTGTGGCTCTGACATTGGCTGTGCTGTGGGGGAATATGCCTCTGATCTTGAGAGACACGCACAGTCTGGGGATTTTAGTGAGCCTCCTCTGGGAGGTAGGGCTTTGTCCCCTCGCCCAGTAGGGGTCACCTCTATGCCATCTCCTTCTGCCCGCCCTCTTGCCATGATGCCCTATACAACTGTTTATCCTTCTTTACCCCCTTCCCATACATCTCAGACTTCGAGTGTCACCTTTTACCTCCGTCCCTTCCCATCCATCCCAAGACTCAGGGGCTACTCCTATTCCAATCATGCAGGGGCCACTGGTCCCTTTGAAACACCTGGTTCATGTGGCACAGGTACAGGGGAATTTTAAGGTGGAGGACTCCATTTTGCTGCATTGTACTAAACTGAAGGATAACTTTAGTTTGTATGACATCACTGACCCTCAGGATCAGGTTTGGAGCCTCCAAATGACAATCACAGCTCAGCTGTGGGGGACATTACCTCCAGCAGCTCGGGCTGGCAACAAATCTTTTGAGGGTTTGCTTAAACATCTTTCTTATTTATGTTGTCCAGTTGCAAATGGTACACAATTGGCAGTGAATGCTGTGCAGGAGAAAGATGAACATCCCCACTGTTTCTATGAAATAAATGCTGCTGCTTTTTCTACTGGTAAAGCTGTTTTTGACTCAGAGAACCCTGATTTTAAGGGTCAATTTTTGACCAACATGCACCCAGGCATTAAAAGCAAAAATGATATGCTGGTAGATTCTACTAAACTTATGACTGACATTCTAAGCCATGCCACTGGGGCTTGTCTCAATATCAAAGCAGCCAGGAAAGAATGATCTGATAAGGATAAGGCTGATGCTAGGCCCCAGGATGGTAAGGGTAAAGATAAACCCAAGGTGGCAGCAGCCCTTCCCATAACTGTTCCAGCTTCACCCTCTCCCCAACAGTGGCTAAAGGCATATCATATGCCCCAGCAGTAACACCCAGGCAGGTAGCGGGGCCACACCCTCCACCACCAAAGGGCAGGGGCCAGCCATGGAACCCCAAAGGGCAAGGAGGTCCCTCCTGGCCTGACCGTGGCCACTATTGGCAGAAACAGCGGGTTTGGCAAAAACAGCCACCTGTCCCACCCTCCCCAACATGGGTCACCCTCCCCTGCCTTGGTTCAGGTGCTCCAGGATGTGCAGCACACATTGCAGGAGATCCTGTCAGCCTGTAACCTGTCACCCTCAGGGCCCCCACCTCAAGAGGGGCAACACAGTTACTGACAGGAAGGGGCTTCTTGGTGTTGCCTCCTTTGTTCCCTTCATTTGGATGACCATGGCAGACCCTATGTTGAAGCGCGGGTTGGAGGACACCCATTCACTCTCTTAGTAGACACTGGGTCAGCTATGTCCCTGCTGTGGGGGGATTTCTATGTTGGTGACACCATTCCAGCTGGTGCTGTGCAGACCTTTGAAGGCACCTCTGTACCTGTTCACAAACTCACCTCTGACATTTCTGTTACTATTGGTGATCTTATTGTCTCCTGCACACCTTTTATTGGTCCTACAACTACCTGTGGTATACTGGGAATGGATGATCTCACTTTGAGGGGGAGCTCTTGTAGTAGGTAAAACCATTATGACTAAGGCTGCCAGGTGTTAGGACCCCCATGGAAAAAACTTCTAACTAGCAGTCTTTGGTGGAGACCACCCCTGACGTCGGCTGTGCCCCGACATCAGATGCGGTATGACTTTTAAATGTTTGGATTTTACTATTTTTAATGTTTCTGTACAGTGCCTTGGATCTGAAAAGCGTTATATAAATAAAATTGAATTGAATCAAATTGAAATAAAGGGGTGGTCCCCTGGCATCACCTCAGTTCTTTTCCCACCGTCAACCCACTAACATCGGATCTAAGGACACCACAGTTCAGTCATCTGCCTTTTTTTTTTTGTGTGTGCACAATTAGAAATCGCTTAATATCTGTAATATCCAATGAAACTGCATGTCTTCTTCGCCTTCCATGTGACGAAAGTCGAAGTGTCTGTGTGGGAAGCAGATCCCGGCAGGAGATGGCCACTCTGCCTGCCTGATCTGCCTAGGTCTGATGACTGCCACACTGCCAAAAATGTAATAGTAAAACTCAAATTCAATGAGCTAATATGCTTAAAGCATATCTCTTGGAGAAACAAGTGGCCGCCATGCAGAAGACCCAGTCAGGCCTTGTTCTTCTTTTTCTTCATCCTAGGAGTCGCCCCCCAAGTAGAAAAGATCACGAGGGAAGCACCATCACCAAGAGAAAGAGAGGGCCAGGTCAGAATCTCACACAAAGTCTCCCCAGAGGACTTCTGCTTCATCTACCTCTGGTGGGAGGTCAGAATCATTCCCCCCAGGTACCACTGAAGTTTCAGGGGCTACTCACAAGAAGACCTCTTCCTCAATATTCTCCAAAGGTAAGGAGTCTTCTTCAGTAGGGTGTTCATCCACGCAAGTTCCCTTGGCCCACCGACCCCAAAAATCCTCCCATGAGTCAACCCAAGAGGGACAGGCATCCACTTCAGGAAAATCTTTGGATGCTGCCTGAAAGCATGTTGGTTCATCTGGAAAGCACAAAAGATTGGACGATACCACCAGATGCCAGGAGGTCATCAGGTACCAGATGCCTCCTCCACCTGAATACAGGGAGACGTCAGCCTCTAATGGTAGGCATACTACCGGCCTATCCAACACATCAGATAAGGACCAGGCGCCTTCAGCCAATGAATGGCCATCAGCTCTGATGGCTCAGACATCAGTCCTGGCGTCCAAGGATAAAATGCCTGAGGACACCCAAACGCCACCTTCCAAGGAGCCTGTAGGGACAAAACCCTTGATTGAAAAATTATTTTATTTTTAATATCAAGAATTGATTTTTTAATTATCATTATTATGTTATCTGATTTTAATATGGGACTAATTTTTGGTTAAGATTAATGTTAAGTCTTAAAAGAGCTAAATGGAGGAATGATGCCATTTAAAATGGAGACAATTTCAGAGTTGAGAAAAAAAAAATGTTTTCCAGTAAAGACTTCTTTTTAATTGGAGGTCCCATAAGAGGGGCCTAGCTACATTCCAGGCAAGACACTTTTATTAGGATTTATGGATGTCTGTATGGAAAGGCCTTAGCTAAAACTAGGTATCCATGACTACTATCAAGATAGGAGGTCATGTGACTAATACAGACTAGCACCAAGAAAAAAAAAATTGCCCTAGACTTTAAAAGTCCCATTACACTGTATAGAAATAAGAAGTTTTATTAATTGCTTAAAGATGCAATGTACTGCCCCCACAAAAATTGAACAGTTATTGGACAATAGTATGATAAATAAGCTTACCAAGTTTTATGGTTGCGGAATGAAGCATTCAAAAGTTATGAATATAACATAGAAACAAAGAAACATAGAATTTGACGGCAGATAAAGACCACTTGGCCCACCTAGTCTGCCCATTTTCCTACCTAATGGATAAGCTGCAGATCCTAGTTAACCAACAGCCTACTTCCTCCTACCCCCCACTAGGACTGCCTTATGTCTGTCCCATGCATTCTTGAATTCCCCCACTGTTCTTGACTCCATGACCTCCTCAGGAAGGCTGTTTTATGCATCCACAACCCTCTCCATGAAAAAATACTTCCTCACATTACCTCTGAGCTGTCCCCCCTCTATCTTCAAATTGTGCCCCCTTGTTCTTGCACATCTCTTTTTCTGAAAGATACTACCCTCTTGGACTTTGTTGATCCCCTTGAGGTACTTGAAAGTTTCTATCATGTCCCCCCTCTCCCTCCTTTCCTCAAGGGTATACATGTTAAGTTCCTTTAGTCTCTCTTCATATGTCTTCTGGTGCAGACCCTGCACCATTTTGGTTGCCCTCCTCTGGACAGCCTCCACTCTGTCTATGTCTTTGCTGAGATGGGTTCTGCAGAACTGCACACAATACTCCAGATGGGGTCTCACCAACTGTCTGTACAGAGGGATAACAACTTCCTATTTTCTACTGTTGATGCCTCTCCCTATGCATCCCAGTATCCCCCCAGCCTTCCTTACTGCCTTCTCACATTGCTTGCCCGTCTTTAGGTCATCTGATATAATTACCCCAGGTCCCTTTTCATTTTTATTGTTGTCAGTATCTCACCCCCCATTGTGTACTCTTCCCCTGGATTTTGTCTCCCAGGTGCATTACCTTGCACTTCTTTGCATTGAATCTAAGCTGCCATACATTTGACCATTCCTCCAACCTTACCAAGTCCCTTCTCATCCTTTTCACTCCATCTTGTGTATCAATCCTGTTGCAGATCTTTGTGTCGTCTGCAAAGAGGCATACATTTCCTTCCAGTTCCTCTGAAATGTCACTTATAAAGACATTAAAAAGGACTGGTCCCAGTACTGAACCCTGCAGTACCTCACTAGTAACCCTCCTTTCTTCACTGTGGACTCCGTTTACTACTACCCTTTGCGTCCTAGTGTCTAGCCAATTTTTTATCCAGGCTGCCACCTTGGGACCCACTCTAAGGCTGGCTAACTTGTTTATTAATCTTTTGTGTGGAACTGTATCAAATGCCTTGCTAAAATCTAGGTAGGCCATGTCCACAGCCCCTCCCTGGTCTACTACTTTGGCCATCCAGTCAAAGAAATCTATTAGATTCATCTGACATGACCTTCATGCTGTGAATCCATGCTGCCTTGGGTCCTGTGCCCCACTGGCCTCTAGGTACTCAACAATTCTTTCCTTCAGAAGTGATTCAATTTTTTCTCCTATCACTGAGATCAAATTAACTGGTCTGTAGTTTCCTGCCTCTGCCCTGCTCCCACTTTTGTGAAGAGGAATCAGATCCATCCTCCTCCAGTCCTCAGGTACCACCCCATTCTCCCATGATTTGTTAAAGAGAGTAGTCAGCGGTGTCACTAGTTCTACCCTTAGTTCTTTTAGAATTCTTCAGTGAATCCCATCAGGCCCCATTGCTTTGTCCACCTTCAATTTTACTAGTTCTTTCAGAACCCTTTCTTCTGTAAATGGACTGGTATCGACCCCCATCTCCAGAGTGTTTCTCTTGTTTGGTTTAGGCACCTCTCCTCCTCTTCCTTTGTGAATACTGAGCAGAAATATTCGTTCAGTATCCCTGCTTTTTCACTGTCACCCTCTACCCACATTCCCTCCTCTTTATTAAGCCTCAGTATCCCTCCCTTGGTCTTTTTTCACTCCTAATGTACCTATAAAAGGTCTTATCCCCCTTCTTAACAGAGTTGGCTATCCTTTCCTCAGTTTGGGCCTTTGCTATTCTGACTACCTTCCCTGCCTCTTTCTGCTTTAACTGATAAAGCTCTCTATCCTGCTCCTTCTGTGTTCCTTGTATTTTCTGAATGCGATCCTTTTCTCCTTAACCTTCCCTGCCACCTCTTTTGAGAACCATAGTGTTTTTTCCTTCGTTGCATTTTGTTGATTTGCTTCACACAAAGGCCTGTTGCCTCTGTGATGGCTGTTTTGATTACTCTCTGTTGTTCCTCCACCCCTTCTTCTTGCCTGTTTGCTAATGCTTTTCTGAGGCACTCTCTCTCATTTTCCCAAAGTCAGCCCTCCTAAAGTCCAATACTCTTGCTTTTGTATGGCTTGACTCTATGGCTGTGTTTATCATGAACCACACTGTTTGGTGGTCACTTGGTCCCAGATGGCTACCCACTTCTGAATCCGAGATTCTTTCTCCATCCCCATTTGAGAGTACCAGGTCTAAGATTGCTCCCTCCTGAGTGGGTTCCAGTACTAGCTGTCTGAGGCATGCCCCTTGTAGGGCATCAAGAATGACTCTGCTCTTGGATGTGCCTGCAGCAAAGGTGCTCCAGTTAACATCTGGCATATTCAGGTCCCCCATCAACAATATCTCCCCTTTTTCTGCCATTCTAAGGATGCCTTCTTTCATTTTCTTGTCCATTCCCTCCCCCTGAGATGGGGGTCTGTATACAACCCCCGTGCAGATTGTGGTGCCATTTCTTGTCTCCAGGGTGACCCAGAGTGCTTCATCTGCTCCCTGTTTACTCTTTAATTCTGTTGCTTTGATCTCTTCCCTTACACAGAGAGCTACTCCTCCTCCTCTTTTACCCTCCCTGTCCCTCCTGTAGATTGTGTATCCTAGTACGTTGACATCCCAGTCATGGTTCTCTGTGTACCATGTTTCTGTGACTGCCACGATATCCAGGCATCCCTCTTCCATCAAGGCCACTAGTTCAGAGAGCTTGTTACACAGACTATGGGCATTGGTACTCATCATCCTCCAATTTTTGATGGCCTTACCCCTTTTAGCCCCATGTCCTTACTGCCTTTGCCTTTTTTGCATTTACCTCTGTCCTGCTCCCTAATGACTTCTCTACCTTGGTGTTTACCTCACCAATTACTGTGTTTTGTGGGGGGGAAGCTGGGATTTCCCTGCTCCTTGTCAGTGCCTCCACCCTTGGCTAGTTTAAATT
Organism: Neoceratodus forsteri; assembly: GCA_016271365.2. Lineage (NCBI taxonomy): Eukaryota > Metazoa > Chordata > Ceratodontiformes > Ceratodontidae > Neoceratodus > Neoceratodus forsteri. Next base: position 73,754,483 of record CM028133.1, on the reverse strand, counting down.
CTTGCCAATGAAGCATTTAAACCTATCACCTAGGATCCTGGTTCCCCCAGGACAGATGCAGACCATCGTGCCAGTATAGGCCTGCATCCCTCCAGGTGGCTCCCCAGTCCCCAATGAAGCCAAAACCCTGAGTTTCACACCAGTTTTTCAACCATTCATTGAATTCCATGGTGTGGAGTACCCTAGCATCACCCTTGCCATAGACAGGCAGCACTTCCAAGAAGGTTACCGTATGCGCTACTTGTCTAAGGCCCCTCCACAATTCTACAAACTCCTCTTGCACTGCTCTGATCCCATTCCTAGCCAGGTCATTTGTCCCTAGATAGACAATGACATCCAGCTCCCTCCCTCATGCAGCTGCTCCCATGATCCTGAGGATTCGCTTCCTGTCCCTTCAAGCTATGGCACCAGGCAGGCACCTTACCTCCTTCTCCCTTTCCTCCCCCACTTCTACCCCCTAATGATTGAGTTCCTCACCAGGAGTTGTTTCCTTCCCCTGCGGGGTCCCGTGCCACCCACCTGTGGGTCTCCTTTGTGGAGGTTCCCAGCATCCTCTTTGGTCTCCACTGCAGGTGGCTCCATAGAGGAACCACTATCCACCAGGACAGTGTATGAATTGTGGAGAGGTACAGCAGGAGTGATGCACCTCTGTTCTACCACCCTCTCCCTCCCTGAGCCCACCTTGGTCCAGCCACTTCTCTTTCTTGGCAACCTCTGAGGTAGCGGCAGTGGCCCTGGTGTTCCCTGGGTGGGGAAGGAGTTTTCACGAATCCTAGCCATGTCAGCCTGGAGATGGGCAACCTCCTCCCTCAGACCAGAGAGGTGACTGCAAATAGGGCAGCATCACAGCCTCTAGAATGTCTCCCAGAACACTGCCACCCCACAGCCATTGCACTGCACCACTCCCATCATGTTTTATTTTGTGTCCTCTCTCCTGTTTCTCTGTATGCTTACTCTCTCCTCTACTTACAACTCTCACCCTTCCTGTTCTGTGACAGCAACTTCCTGTATTCTTCAGTAATCTCCTTCTTCCTTGCTCAGAGCCAGACCACCAGCAGCTGGGGGGTTCAGGGTTGACAAAACTGTTTCTCTATGATACTTCCCTTCCTACTGCCAAACAGGAAGTTTCTGTTGTCACTCAAATCCAGTGACTATAAAAGTAGAACTGGCTTAGGGTGGGAGGGTGGAGGGGTGGGATGGAGGGCAATTAGTAAGAAAAACGGTAGCTTTTTTAGTTAGCTGCTTTCTGCTCTACAAGTAAGATTTTTGTCTTCCAAAAGCTAGCAGCAGGAAGTTGTAATTGGAATCACCTGCTTTTTTACTGCCTAAGCCACACCCCCAATTAACCTCTCTCCCCTCCTACTGATTTAGCAAAGTAAGTTGATACAATACCCTTCCCAACACAGAAACACACACTGACTTCCTTTCTTTTCTTAACCCTAAATGAGACCCCCTCTACTTCTAATAAAGTATATGTTTGCTTAATCCCAACAGACACTGACTCCTGCTGAGATATAAGTGTTAAATTAGTAAGAAAAATAGTAGCTTTTTTAGTTAGCTGCTTTCTGCTCTACAAGCAAGATTTCTATCTTCCAAAAGCTAGCAACAAGAAGTTGTAATTGGAATCACCTGCTTTTCTACTGCCTAAGCCACACCCCAATTAACCTCTCTCCCGTCCTACTGATTTAGCAAAGTAAGTTGATACAAGTGTTAAATTAAGAAAAACAGTAGCTTTTTTTAGTTAGCTACTTTCTGCTCTTCAAGCAAGATTTCTGTCTTCCAAAAGTTAGCAGCAGGCTATATAATTATTATAAAAAGTGATATTATAAGCCTTTGTTCCAACATCATTGGGGGCTCATCCAGGAAGATGTCAGAACAAAGGCTTACAATATCATTTTTTATAATAATGCACTTAGATTTGCCTCGGACCTTACCCAAAAATTATTTTCATAAATTACCCAAAATAATAAATATTCACATGTGATATTATCCTATGCACTCCAGATTCAAGTATAATGGCAATTGACACTGCTTACCACCAATATAGTTATATGAAAAATAGATATTTTATTTACACCTATACAATGGTTCTAAATATTCCTCATTAGCATAAATATCAAGCCTAATCTTGTAAACATGAACTAAATTGTTTCAGAAAATCTAGCGACTAATAAAACAAATTCCAGCAAATAAGCATTGTAAATGAATAACAATATTTAGCATAATAAATGGCAATAATTAAACTAACCTTTTATCATACTTAGTATTTAACATAACCTTCATGCATAAAACATGGAAACTCATAAGATCAATGTTTTTGATTATTTATGTATAAAACTTGTTTCAAAACTTCATTGCATGTAAAATGTATTTTCTATGAGAACTGGCAACAACTCATTACAGCAGTGATTTGTACTATACTTTTATAAAACTCAGTTTTAACTTTTCAAATCATGCAACATTTCTTAGTTCAAAGCTTTTAGGCTATATACCCAGATTATATAGTTAAGAGCAGATTCCCTCTTACTTTACCATATAATCCAATTTAAATTACCAAGACTATTAATTAAAATTAGTGAAAATAATTAAAAAGGAATAATTATAGTTCTAGTTGTAGAAGTGGTTCTCTTCTTCTCAACTTAGAACTCTGGCTGAGTCTGGCTTTCGATGAAAAGGTTTCTTTGTCTGCTAACTTTGACCCTGGAACTTCTTTTAGCATGGATACACACACTCTGCAAGCTAAACTTTTGCTAAAAATCAGTTATTGGATTTGCAGAACACAGCTTCAATCTGCACAGTCCATAGCAATACTGGATTCAAAGAACTTTCTTGTGAATAACAAGTTGTTTCAAAAACTGGAGCTTATTGATTCTTTCATGTTGCTTCTGCTTTCAAAACCTTAGGACACTAGACCTCTTTTTTGCTCAGCATGCTGTATAGCTTGTGTGTTTTAAAGGTAAGTCTGTCTGGTCCTCAGCAGGCAACATTACTTGTCAAAATGCTCAGCAAATAAACACAGACCTTGCTTCATACACAATGAGAATGTCCTTGCATTTCTTTCTTGCTTCTGGATATCTTCAGCAGCACTGAGCTCTGGCTCTCCCTAGGCTGACCCCTGCATTCCAAACAGGTGTGGCCCAAAGTTCTTTGGTCTAACATCAATATAAAGCCATAAAGTTCTTAATTAACCGAACATAGGTCTTCTTACATCGATAGCGCAGATCGAGGAGTGCTCAGCAGTATTCACTAATATAAAAACTGCTCAGGTGATGTCATCACCAGATTTTGATTGGTTTGCATCACTAGAAAGGTAGGGCATCTTAGAAAATAAATGATGACATACAGACATGCCTGCTAAGACACTCCCCTTCTCCTCAAACTTGGTTCTAGTTCAGCATTATTTTTCTTTAATAAAATCCTTATTTAACCTAATTTAAAAATTAAACTTGCATATCCAGGTGTTTTATCTTAAGTCAAACATTCTAGAAAAAGTCTGATATCTGTAGTATGGACACTTTTTAAACTACACTATTAAGGTTATAACGTCATAATTTCAATAAAACGTCTTAAAACAAAATAATAGTTTTACTCTTAGTAGTCTAAGCTACAGAATGATATAAGATTTGTAAGAAAAATCCATTTCTAAAGTCCTTAAAACATTACTTTTTTGTAGAAACACATGGGGCAGGATATTCAGATTGTGCCAGGCAGGGGCACAAGCCTGGGCACAGCGCATCTGGGCTGAGCCAGGGCAGGGACCAGGTGATATTCAATGGTGTGCACCATGGCTCAGCACCATTGAATATGGCACTGAGGGCACACGCACTGCGCACAGCACAGTGGCACTGCACCAGCACAAGTGGCCGGTGGGGTGCAGGGGGATGCGCCAGCACAAGTTCGGTTGCGCTAGGCACATCAACCATGATATTCAGCACTGGGCATGCAAATGAGGCCATTATGCATGCAAGGCACAAATGGGGCCATTTGCATGTCATTATGGCCCCATTTTCATGCAGTGCACCGATGCCCAGCGACTTGTGCCTGGCGCCCTGCCAAACTGCAGCCATTGAGGACCGACGCCCCCTGCCCCTTGGTGGGCACCACTCCTGTTCACCCGATTGTGGGTATGTGTGCAAATATACCCTGGTTGTCCAGTGGACCGATCCCCTTCGACCGAATGTGGGCATGTGTAAAAATAAGCCATGGTGGTCAAATGGACTGATCCCCAGTGCCCAATCATAGGCATAGGTTAGAAATCCCTGGTGGTCCAGTGGAAACCCCCCCAGTGAGCGATTGTGGGTGGAATGCTCTAAGGATACACTGGTGGTCCAGTGGTACCCCTCCCCACCCACCCACTGCATCCCCTGCCACTCTGCACCCCCCCAGTCAGCGGCGGGTGGCAGCACCCCACCTGCAAGCTGACTGGCCACCTGCCAGCTGACAGCATACAGTAGGGCTGTATGCCTATTGATCCACTGTGTGGGCCAATGGGCATGCAGACCATACTGTACTACACAGTCCCGAATTGTGAATGAGCGTTCGGTCGGGTGGCTACCCATGGCAGGCAGCTGCCATGTTGCACCTTGCAATATGGCAGCTCACATGTGGGTGGACAGGACTTGCTCCTGGTTTCGCTGGGCACAACTTTGCACCCCCCTGTGTGGCACAAGGTGGGTATGTGCCAGCATATGCACCGCACATCTCGGGCTGAATATCAGGATGTACCACATATGGATGGGCACGCCCCCCACACTTGCATCGCATACATTACTGGTGTGCCCTGGCGCATCGGGGGTTGCACAGTGCAACTTGCCCTGTTGAATATCGCGCCGGGGTGCATTGGTGTGTTGCGCATGGTGCAACCTTGTTGTGCCATGTGCAACTCCTTTGAATAACCCACCCATGGAATCTTTGTTCTTTTAAGGAAAGCAATAATTCACTGTCAGAAAAGTTAATTTACTATAAACTTCTAGACTGTATTTCTTTCTATAGCAACAAACTACAGATTTAATATTCATATTGTTAGACTTCCTAAGATGTGAGCTATCACAAGATACTAGATTTAGTTAGTTTTCTAATAAGAAAATTATATTAAATAAATTATATTCATAACTTTTGAACACTTCATTCTGCAACCATAAAACTTAGTAAGCTTATTTATCATACTATTGTCCAATAGTTCAATGTTTTTGGCAGCAGTACACTGCATCTTTAAACTATGAATGAATTGTATTTATTTAATTGTTCGGTCACAGACCATTACAAACATTTACAGATAAAAATACAAAAATGTACAACATTCTTTTCATTCTTTAAAATAAAAAGGGAAAAACATTTCATTTTGACAACATTCTCATTACATAAATACTAATCATAACATTTATAATAAAACTATAAAATCACTATCAATAATTCACATCAACCCTGCATTAATGTTTGTGTTCTTGTAATCCTCCTTCGAATTTTTACAATAGTTTCCAAATATCATGCATTGTTTGGACTTAATAATAATTTCATCATTTGTTGTAAACAAAATTTTTAACACCAACTCTTGATCATCAGATAAAATAATTCTACAGATTGGTATAATCCATTTATTTCTAGGCTTCTTGTACCAATGACAGTAAAAAAATTACATGTTTTAAGTCTTCATAACTTTTTCTTGTGCAGGAACATAGTTTTGCATCTTTCTGATTTTCCGCCCTGTATCTTGCATCCATAATGTTACTGGGAAACAACTCTAACTTGTATAATGTATACAATCTTCTTTGATTTGGGTCAGTAAGAATTTCATAATGATGTCTAAAAAAATTATTAGCATCATTTATTCTAAAGCAAGGAGAAATTCTTAACTTAGCATTTTTTTCCAAATCTTTAAGTTTATAAAAATCCAATAATCTCTGGATGATACAGGGTTGGTAACTAAGACCTATTATAATACCTTTCTCAGTAGTTTTCCTTAGAGAATCCAGACCTATGACCTGCAAGAGTTCATATACAGATTTTAGCCAACTGGATTTTAGATTACCAAGGTTTAACCAGTTAAGCTTTTCCTTTAAACAGCAGTAAGTTAATGTATGCTTTTTATGGTGTTGAATTTTTATCCAATAATTAACTTTTCTGGCTGCAAAGTATGCTCCTAAGGATACCATGCCCAATTCTGCCCTCATAATGCACATGGGAACAGACTTTCCTAACCCTAAACTTAATCATAATATTTTATTTATTGGTATTTCAATTTTGTTTACCTCCTTTGGTTGCTAAATTCCCCATTATATAGGGCTTGCGCATTGTACTTCACCTCAATAGCTTTAATAAGGGGTTTAACTGAATTCCTTCCATAATTTTTATTAAACCTATATAATGAATTAACTGTTTTTTTAAGGTTTAAAATCAACTTCTCTGTATGTTTAACCCATTTCCCGTCATGCAAAAATTGAAGACCTAAATAAGTATATTCTTTAACTTTATCCAATATTTTTTCCCCAATCTTCCATTTAAATGAGGAATTTTTGGCTCCAAATACTATAATTTGACTTTTTGTATCATTAATTTGTAAATCATATTCTTTTGAAAAATTATCCAAAATGTTCAACTTCATTTGTAAACCTGATCGAGTTAATGAGAACAACACCAAGTCATCTGCATAAGCAAGAGAAGCACATTTTTGCCCCAATATTTTTGGAGAATCTGTTTCCAATTCCTCCAATTCATTCAACAAAACATCAATATAGATGCAAAACAGGGTTGGTGCTAAAACACAACCCTGCCTTACACCTGTTTGTCGGAAAAGGATCAGAAAGTTGGCCTCCTTTGCCAACTTTCACTTGTGCCCAAGTATAAGTATAAAGTTCTCTAATAATAGCAATTAACTCCTGTGAAATTCCCTTTTTTCCCATAATTCCCCACAATTTATTACGGGATATGGTGTCAAAAGCAGTACTGAAATCTATAAAAGCCACGTAAAGTTTTTGTTTCCTTAATGTAACATATTTTTCAATTAAATGCCAAATCACAAAGGAATTATCAGTAGTAGAATAACCTGGTCTGAATCCTGCTTGAGCCTCTGAAAAATCCCCAATATTAGACATCTGGTCTCTTAATCGATTTAAAATCAACCTAGCAAAAATTTTGCCTAGGTGATCTAAAAGAGAAATAGGTCTATACATTGCTGGATCAGACCTATTACCTTTCTTGAATACAGAAATTATTATTGCACCTTTCCAAGATGCTGGAAAACTCAGTTCTCTACTACATACATTAAATAATACTGTAAGAAGCTTGGCCCATATTACCGGTGACTTTAAAAAAACCTCCGAAGGAATTTGATCTGGCCCTGGAGCTTTCTTCAATTTTAACAGTGCTAACGCCTGAAGCACCTCCTCAAATTTAAAGGGGGTAAATTGAGTTAGATTGTAATTTAAACTCAACCAGGAATTACCACACTCATTACTAAAAAATGTCTTTGTGTAATAGAGAATCCAAGACTCCATTGTAATGTATGTATCAATTTCAAATCTTACTTTATTTGATCCCTTCGCCACTAGAAACCAAAATGATTTATAGTCTTTTTGATTAATAACCCTTAACATCTCTTGCCATTTCTTCTGTTGAAAAGCATTCCTTTTATAAAGTAAAAAGGCTTTATATTTTTCTCTTTGTTTGTTTAGATCTTTAAATGTCAAAGCATTCTTTTGTAACTTTACACCTCTTAGAACATTATTAAGTATCTTTTTTTCTTGATGACATTCTTTATCAAACCATGTCTTTGAAGCCAAGTCCTGACTACTTGATTTTATATATGGTTTACTTAGCAATGTTTTAATTTCTTCCAAACATACCGTAACATTCTGAATAATGGTTCCACTATCATGAACAAGTTTTAATACATTATCCAGTCTATTTTTTATTAAATTATGTATCTGATCAGCTACCATATCATTCAAAATGATTTTATTGTGACGTATCTCTATTATCTGTGACTGAATATGGTTATCATCAATTCCACAAGTCAGTTGTTTGTAAAATAACACTAGTGGGAAATGATCACTATCTACTTTATCTGCAATTATTAAATTTTCCCATAATGACACATCCCCATTCCAAAAAAAATAATCAATTAAAGATGGCCCTCTTGCTGATAGATGAGAATACTTACCTTTTTTGTCGCCTTGTAGGCGACCATTTAATGGTATTAAATTAAATATATCTAAGATCTTAATTAAGTTCCTACCTAGCCTATTGGTTATATTATCTTCTGAGCATCTCGCATAATTTGTAGAATTTTTATAAACCCAATTATGGTATTCGCTATCAGCATAACCATCACATCTGCCTATTCTGGCATTAAAATCACCACAAAGTAGAAGTTCCTCAAAATCAGAAAGTGCCCAGCTTTTATAGAACAGGTCTTCTAGATGGGCCCAAATAGAGTGATCATAATATTTGGAATTGGGGGGGATATAAACATTAGCTAAACAGAATGAAAATCCTTTCTTCTTGACTTGTACAATCAAAATATTTTTATTAGAACATATTAATTTTGCTTCTGAATTTCCATCTATTTTAATCCAAGTAATTAGCCCACCTGCTAACCTTCCTTTTTCTGTTTTTTCCCACTTGAATGAAACATACAATAACCATTTAGGTGGATATCTGAATTTTTACAGTGCCATGTCTCCTGAAGACAAATTATATCAAATTTTAGAATAAATTCCACCCATTCACTATCTACTAATTTATTTGATAAACCAGAGATATTCCACGAGAGCACCCCTAGCTTGTTATTAAAGTTCCATCCAAGGGAATAATCTGATTTGTACCGTCAGTCATCACAGGATGCCAATTCTAAAAGTTTATTAGATGTTACAATATTATATATTATTCCTAAAGTCTTGGATTCTCTAGTTAATTCTTCTGTCATGCTCTTATTATTTCCCTGTGAAACATTTTTGACAGCCTTTGTTAAATTGTCATCATTATCCTTCACCAAATACAACCCCAAGGAATCCAACAAGGCCAAATTGTTAACTAATTTATTGTATAAATGTATTTGATTAACTGTTAAAATAATTGCATCACAAAATAGATTACCTCTCTCTCTTGTTACATATAATGATTTAAGATCCTCCATTGGAACTTGCAATATTTGTACCGACAGATCTTTAACTAACCTTGCCAGCTTGGTATCATTCTCATTTTCGATCCTTTCAACCCAGTAGAGCTGCAGACACATTGGATAATTCCCTTTCTTATGTCCTCAAGCAATTTTTACTTTAAAGGAGTTGGGAACTTCCCCATATTCCACTGGTAATATATGTATACCAGCCTTGTCCAGTAGTAATGCCTTCTCCATGATTATATCTACTCATTTTTTTGATTCCAATAAGGCCTCTACCTGACCAAGTCTCAGTTCTGATTGTCCCCTTCTTACTTCTAGGATTTTAACTTCCTTCTCTGGAATCTTAGATATTTGAGAGAAAAGATTAGTCAAAATATTTTTTAACTTAAAATCGGTAACTTTAGAAGAGACATTTAGTCCAAAAATTAAAACTGATTGTGGATTGTTATTTAATTTAGTTTTATTCAACATTTCTCTATTTATAGAGTCCAGCTTATAACCCAGCTTCCTCAATGATTCCCTATTAATCCAAATTTGGTTAGCTACCCTTGGAACCTTACAAAAAATGAATAAACAAGGCACACCCTCACAATCTTTATCTTCCCATAACTGTATAATATCCTCATTCCCAATATCAGCACTAGTTAGTGCCCTAAACAAATTCACAATATTTTCCTTTAGTTATACATATGAGCATTTAGCATCAGTTGGAAAACCATACAAATTTAATATAGCACAGTCAGTAATATTTATAACTGACTTACTAACTTCAGTGTTTTATTTTATTTTTTATTTTATTTTATTTAAACAGCAGTTTGGAAAACCTTTGAGCCATAGGCTCATTTACAAAGGTACCTTGTCACAGTAAGACAAACCAAAATACACAGTATAGCAGTACAACACATAAGTATAACAGTAAAATTAAGACATAGATACAAACAAGCTGGTACAGGTAGGATGGATGCAAACAATACCAGAGTTATGTCATCCTTAGCAGCTTAGTAATAAGCTTTGTCATAAGTATTGAGTACGGACTTTGACTAGTGGCAGTTACAGCATCGGGTGTTAATAAGGTGGTTACGTAAGAAGTTTTGAAGCACCGATATAGTTGGAGCTTGGAGATGGAGGGGGCAGTGTGTTGAACCAGGAGGGGCCCTAAAGCTGAAGGCTCTTTGGCCGTGAGAGGTCCTAGCTCTAGGGATAACAAGAGAGTTTTCCCAGAGGTCTGAGTATGAACTAGTGGGACAGAGCGCGAATGGTGGTGGTCAATCCTGGTGGGAAAGCCCAAGGAGGGTCTTTTGTAAGGGTACAGGTAAGATATTTGAGGCGTCGACGAGATCAAGTACCAGCGCTTTTAGCATACAGTAGACAGGTGTGTGTCATCCTAGGTGCTCCAGTAATTAACCTGCAGGCCTTATTCAGAGAAAAGCAATTTTATGGAGTGCGGTCTGATCAGCAGCACCATACACTGCAGTCCATAGTCCACTAGGGACAGGATAGAGGAGGTGACTGCGAGTCGAAGAGCCTCCGGGGAGGCAGTGTTTATACTGATGTAAGATGCCCAATCGGAGATTAGTGGCAGTGGCTAGGCAGCGATGTGTCCATGGAAGGAGAGGAGGTCAAAATGGATCCCTAGGTATTTATAGGAGCAACTTGTCTGAGTGGGAATGAGGACCCAGAGTGAATGAGGAGTTTGAAGTTGCAGGACTTGTTTTGGGGATGAGTGAAGAACATGGTTTTTGTTTTTAAAGATTTATCACCAATCTATGTTCCTTGAACCAGCCCTCAACTTCAGTGAAGGACTTCTGCAGCGAGTCCTGGAGGGCAGTAGGGTTCTGACTTGAGACAAAGATGACTGCATCATCAGCGTAAAATAGAATGTTCCCGAGCAAGAGTGTGGAAGGGTGTTAAGGTAAAGGGAGAATAATAAGGGCCCAGAATGGAGCCTGGGGAACCCAGAAAGATGGGACAGATGTCTGAGTAGGTCCCATTAATTTTACACACTGTGACGGTCAAACAGATAACTGGTGCACCAGGAGATAGGCCAGCAGCAAAATCAGAGAGACTAAGGGCATCAAGAAGGAGGAGGGTGGGAGACTGTGTAGAAAGCTCGGAGGTCAATGAAGACAGCACCAGCCAGAGAACCAGTGTCTAAGGAGGAGTGGAGAAAGTTGGAGAACTCTAGGAGGCTGTGTTGGTACTGTGGCCCGCCTGGAGCCATGCTGCTCAGGACAAAGGACATTGTGGTGGAGAGATAGTCAGAGATTTGAGAGGTCACCACTTTTCCAAGGCCTTGGAGAGGAGAGAGAATGGAGATCGAGTCGATAGTTTCCAGCCACAGTCCTATCACCACCTTTAAAGATAGGGGTGACAGTGGTGACTTTCAGGCAGTTGAACCTTCCCAGGCAAAGAGAGTGGTTGATGAGGCATGGTGAGTAAGGACTGTGTCTAAGACCAGCCATGGGATACACAGATCCAGGGTGTCACTGCCTGTACTATTACTCTTGAGGGCAGTGACAGGAGTGAGGCCTAAGTTCTTGAGCAGAAACAAGGTGGAGGAGAAAATAAGGGTGAGAAGATTTATAGCAGGTGCTGGGGAGGAGGGTCAAAAAATTTGTAGGAGGATAGGGCTAAGGTCAGTGAATGAGGTGTTGAGGTGGTTGGCTATGAGGGCTGGGTCTGAGGAGATCACACCATTAATGTTGATCTGGGTGGGTGGGGGAGTGTGCACTCCCATTTAACTGTTTAATGTTATCCCAGAAGGTTCTGGGATTCCCCATGAGGCAGTGGTGAAGACCGATAGTGCTCAGACTTGGCCTTTCTGATGGCCCGGTGCACTTGTTTCGGGTGGCAGCATATAACCGCCTGTCATTGGGCCGGCCAGTCTCAATGGCACGGTGCCATAGGTTGTCCCTATGTTTGAGCTGGTGGATCAAAGCTGGGGTAACCCAGGGGGCATTCTTCCTTTTAGAACGGTGGGTCAACACTGGGGCAAAGATATCACAGGCATTATTAAAAGTTTGGGTAAAGAAGGAGAGAGCTGTGTCAATGTCAGGAGTTGCCTGTATAGGAGACCAGTCAATTTGGGACAGAAGTTCCTTAAGTTTTATCAGTCCACCAGGTATTAGACGCCGCCGGCATGTGGACTGTGCTATGGGTTGGGGACTGAGGTTGACCAGTGGAATAGAATGGGGAGTGATCGCTGAGAGAGTCTGGGAGGACTTGTACATTGGGGATCCGATTAGGCAGGTTGGTGAGTACCACATCAAGCAGGGTACTGGAGCCTCTCTTGGGGTTAGTCCTGGTAGGGTGGGTAACTAGTTCGTTAGGTCTATTGCAGAAAAGGAGTCTCGGGTGGAGAGGAGGAGGGCTGAGCCAGTTGACATTTAAGTCACCCACCAGAATTTGATCAAGCGGAAGGAGTAGAGGGTAGGTATTCTGTAAGAGAGGCAATGGCCTGCTTTTATTGAGGGATAGATGACATTTGAAATGTATTACCTCTATCTTTAATTTCTCCTCTAAAACCCTATAACTGATGACCTGTTAGGTATTTCCTAACCACTTCTTCAATCCCAAACTGATTTGTTATTGGGCTGAATTCCTTCAATTGAGAATTGTTTTCTTTTGGAGAGATACCATCATTATTTGGGTTAACACATAAATGACTGTGTGTGTTTGTCTTAGTTACAGAACAGTGTAGCATATCCACTTGTAGCAAAGTTTTGTCAGAAACACTATCCAAAGATAAAACTCTTTTTTTTCTTCAAATCTCTGTTCTTATCTTCCTTTACCTTTATTTTTTCCTTTCTTTTTTTCCTGTCTTTTTTATTTCGATTAAATATTGGAGTTTCAGGAAAAACAATAGTAGGAAAATCTGGTCTTAATTGCTCATTTAGCACTTCCTGATTATCTGACTTATCAATAACTATTGAAATCGAATCCTCCTGAGGGCATATTTTGTTCAATTGTAGGAGTAACTCATCCATTCTGCTACCATTAATCGCTATATTTTCTTTAATTGTGTCCAGTTCAAATTTAAGATTAATTAGATGATCTAAAATCATCATATGCACAATGTGTGGATTTTGAATATAAGTTTTTAAATCCTCACTAAGGGCAAATGGGTAGGTAGTATTAGAATTAAACTTGCAATCTTCTTTTTCCTGAGACAATTGCCTTGATTGATTAGGAGTTGTGAATTGTTTGAGACCAATTATAGTGTCCTGTAATTCACTAGCAATATTCCTCAAATCATTATGCTGCCTATATTTAGGATTCGATTCATAAAAATAATCAGGAGAAAATTCCAAGGAATTACACAAACTTGAGTGTTCCCTCTGACTTGTATTCCTAGAAGCCTCCAATGTTATGTGCAACTCTGTACCCAATGTTTCTTTCAAAGCTGCAGAACTCAAAGTTGTATCTGCTGCTGCTTTTTGACAATTGTCCCCAATAAAATCATTAAATTTATTGCTAGGACTAATTGGATTATTGGTCTGATTAAGACATCCCTTGTAAGCCCCTGACTCACTACCAATCATGTCATTAGATGTCATTTGAGCAGATTGTAGTTTTTTTCCAAAAAATGATCTTTAACTTTAGTCTGCTTTGTTTTATTTACTGCAATACTACCCTCTGAAATTGTCTCTATAATATCCAACTTATTATTCAGCATTTCCCCTAACACAATTCCTTCTCTTTTAGCTATTGGAATGGTTCTATTTTTTAAGTTCGTAAATCCCTTTGATTTTCTACCATCTTGGTTCATTGTTTGCATTTGAGTGGGAGTACTACTACTTATAAAACCATCCAAAGCATTTTCTCTAATTGCATTAACATCATCTAAAGTGGAATGGATAGATAATTTTAATTCAATGGGAGAATTTACCATGTGTTGTACAGAACTATGATCAATCTCTACATTAATATTAGAAATGGAGCCTTTAAATCGTCATTTCCTTCTTTGGAGTCTGGTTTGAACCATGATCTTTATATAGATTTCTCTGGAGTTAATACACCCCTAACTAAAAATATTGTGAATATCACAGCTAATCCAAGAAGACAGAAAAACCAAAAAACTAACACCTAGCAAAAATAGTCAAGTTAAAAAAAAAGCAAAAGGTTGATACGTAGCTTTAAAATCTCTTTTTTTTGTTTTATAGTCCCCCCAAAAAGCTGAAAAACTTCTAATTCAATTTCTAGAATCTGCTTCTTTACCCCGCAAAAATATGAACACCCCTCAAACAACAGTTTACAACTCTTTAAAATTCCTTTTTATCTTCAGAACAGCACCAGTAAATAACATTAAAAGTGAGCTGTTTGTACTCTGGATTTTTTCGCCACTTACGCTCGCACTAGTAGCGCATGTCTTTTTGTAGGTAAACTGCCCCTCCTCTCAAGCTGACATGCTCTAATGAATACAGGTATCTTCCAGTTCTCAATTATATGCCCCAGCAGATTTAAACAGACAGTTTTAGGCTTCCAGCTTTGTAGAGGAGCCGAGGCACAAAACACTGTTATGTAAACTCAGGAATCAGTGCAAAAAGCAGAATAACACAGTTCAGTACCTGCAAGTGTATTTTTGTTTTTCCAGCTTTGTAGAGGAGTCAATGCACAAAATGCTGGTCTGTAAACTCAGGAATCAGTGCAAAAAGCAGAATAACACCTTTAAACTATGAATAAAACTTCTTATTTCTATACAGGGTAATGGGACTTTTAAAGTCTAAGACAATTTTTTTCTTGGTGCTAGCCTGTATTAGTCACACGACCACCTATCTTGATAGTAGTCATGGATACCTAGCTTTAGCTAAGGCCTTTCCATACAGACACCCATAAATCCTAATAAAAGTGTCTTTCCTGGAATGTAGCTAGGCCCCTCTTATGGGACTTCCAATTTAAAAGAAGTCTTTACTGGAACACATTTTTTTCTCAACTCTGAAATTGTCTCCACTTTAAATGGCATCATTCCTCCATTTTACTCTTTTTAAGACTTAATTAACATTAATCTTAATCAGAAATTAGTCCCATATAAAAATAAGATAAAATAATAATGATAATTAAAAAAATCAATTCTTGATAATAAAAATAAAATAATTTTTCCATCAAGGGTTTTGTCCCTACATTACCCCTTTTGAATTAAAATGCACCCCAAAAATGCATTTGCAATTCAAAATGATAATCCTACTATATATTGGTATATAGGTTTAAGCATTGCAGGTAAAATGAAACATAAAAGATAAAGGTATGTCATCATGTGGTAACTTATGACATCAGCACATTACATCATCACATATAACATCATTGGATGTGACATCACTAGATGACATCATTGGAGATGTACTATTTTTCATAGACATGTGTACAGTACTACATGAACTAACATGATTAAACATGATTACAACTATGTACACTTTCAAAATAACATTTTTATGTTTGCTTGTATGCATGTGCAAGAAACATAGTGCCATCATCCGAGATTTTGGAGGTGTGTCACCTCCTTCTCCAGTTCAGTCAGTGTGTTGGCAGGTACAGCCCCTGTAAGCCAATGCATGCTGGAGCTGTCTATGACAAGCTCCAAAATGCAGTGGCATACAGTTGAAAGGGGGAGCTACGCTTCAGTGAGCAACGATAAGATATCGCCTGCTCATGCAGCTCCCCTACACACACACACACACACACACGCATACTGTGTGTGCCGCCCCACGCACATTACCCTATAGCCGACGGGGTGCCCAATCCCCGGCCGGCTGTGCTGCACTTCAAAGCCTCCCAAATGCCACGCTGGTGCCCACCCCAGCGTGGGTAACTGATGGTATAGCCGACGGGTGCCCAATCCCCCATCGGCTTCACTGTCTCTCCCTCTCCTCCATGCTATTGCCGATGGGGGTGCCCAATCCTCCGTCGGCTTCACTCTCCCCCCAGTACAAGGTGCCACTCTGGGAGCCCACCCCAGCGTGGCAAGTGATGCTTTGGCTGACAGGGTGCCCAATCCCCCATCAGCTGAACACCCCCCAACTGTCCTTGTGCCATGCTGGGAGCCCACCCCAGTGTGGCAAACGTCCCGCGTGGTCATTGAAAAAAAACCTGTTAAGAAAAAACGGTCCCACGTAGTCTCCCTGGCCCCCCTCCCACAACCCGCACCCACCCACTGGCACCCTGCTCTCCCCACCCCTCACCCCATATTACCTCTGTAGCTCGGTACGACAATCTTCAGTGGACTGGGAACACGCTGCACTCTTCAAAGCCGACCGCGAACTGAGGAAATGCCGCAAGCTGTATAATGGGCTAGATAGGGTTTTTCAACTTTATTGCATATCTCAGGCATTTTTGGAATTTCTGCACCAAATTTTCAACATAGGGTTTTGGGACCCTTCTTGCATGATGTCACTGTCATGGCGTTATTCGGCCCGGGGTGATTTTGCAGTCACTGCATGAAATCACCCTTTGGGCCTGAATAACACCATGACAGTGACATCATTCATGAGAAGGGTCCCAAAACCCCATGTTGAAAATTTGCGCAAAAATTCCAAAATGACTGTTTTATGAGCGTGCATTGCGCAGTTCCTACGCAGGCTCGTAAAATCGCGAATTTTCAATATTTTCACTCCAGATTTTCAACATTGCCATTTTACCAGACCTTCTTATGAGTAGTACAGGTGTCATTTTTCACATCTCACCCAAAATGTGTTTCTGCCCATGTAGCGCACAATGGCGCAGTCAGTGTGCGAGATCAATGTAAAGGACAAATTAAGAAAATCACAGTGACACTGTTCATGAGCTGAGGTCTTAAAATGGCTATGTTGAAAATTTGGTGAAAGAATTAAAATGACTGTTTTACGAAAGTGTGCGCTTGTACAGTTCCTATGCACGCCAGAAGTTTGCGTAATTTTCAATATTTTCACCAGATTTCAACATTGCCATTTTACCACACCTTCTTATGAGCAGTACAGCTGTCATTTTTCACATCTCACCCAAAAGCGTGTTTCCACACCATGTAGCGCACAATGGCGCAGTTGGTGTAGTAGAAATCAATGTGGGACAAATTAAGAAAATCACAGTGACACTGTTCATGAGCAGAGGTCTTAAAATGGCTATGTTGAAAATTTGTGAAAAAATTTCTGAAAATGACTGTTTTACGAGGGTGCATTGTGCAGTTCCTACGCACGCTTTTAAGTTCGCGAATTTTCAATATTTTCACTCCAGATTTTCAACATTGCCATTTTACCACACCTCCTTATGAGCAGTACAGCTGTCATTTTTCACATCTTGCCCAAAATGTGTTTCCGCCCATGTAGCGCACAATGGCGTAGTCAATGTGCAAAATCAATGTATGGGACACATTAAGAAAATCACAGTGACACTGTTCATGAGCAAAGGTCTTAAAATGGCTATGTTGAAAATTTGGTGAAAAAATTGTAAAATGACTGTTTTACGAGCGTGCGTTGCACAGTTCCTATGCATGCTAGTAAGTTTG
Source organism: Neoceratodus forsteri (assembly GCA_016271365.2). Taxonomy (NCBI): domain Eukaryota; kingdom Metazoa; phylum Chordata; order Ceratodontiformes; family Ceratodontidae; genus Neoceratodus; species Neoceratodus forsteri. The sequence continues at coordinate 73,736,889 of CM028133.1, read as the reverse complement.
CGAATTTAATATTTTACTCCAGATTTTCAACATTGCCATTTTATTACACTTCCTTATGAACAGTACAGCTGCAATTTTTCATATGTCGCCCGTGTTTTCATATAGTAGCGCATAAATGGTGCTGTTGGTGTGAAAACAATGTTTAGGACAGATTAAGAAAATCACAGTTACACTTTTCATGAGCAGAGGTCTTAAAATGGCTATGTTGAAAATTTGGTGACAAAAGTCCATAAAATGACTGTGTTACGAGTGAGCATTGCACAGTTTCCACGCACCCTTGTAAGTTCATGACTTTGCAATATTTTCAGTCCAGATTTTCACCAGTGGCATTTTTCCACACTTCCTTATGAACAGTACAGCTGTCATTTTTCACAACATGGCTGAAGTGTGTTTTCACACTTTCAGGGCAGAAATGCGTGGTCATTGTGGGAAATCATTGTTCGGCACAGATAAAGAAAATCACAGTGACACTGTTCATGATCGGAGGCACCAAAATGCCTGAGTTGACAATCTGCTGTAAAAAATCCCCAACCTAATTATATTACGGGTGTGCGTTGCACAGTTTCTATGTACGCTCGTGACTTCACCATTTTTTAAATATTTTTACTGCAGATTTGCAACATTGCCATTTTTACACCTCCCCATGAACAGTACAGCTGTCATTTTTACATCCTGTTCGAATGTTTTGCACCTGTGGTGCTAAATGCTGTAGTCACTGTGCATAAGCAGCTTCATAACAAACTGATATTCCCCTGTTCATGAGGTGGGGTCCCAAAAACATGTTGAAAATTTGGAGGAAAATACCAACGAATGCCTGAGGTATTAGGGTTTCCAACCATAACGCCCAACCCTGTAGAGAATGACAGGCATCAGGGTGTGACTTGGGATTCTTGCCTGTGATGCTCATACCATTCCACATCCTGCAGCCAGTGAGAGGCATCGAGGATGCCTTGGACTCTTCGGCCCCAAAGTTCATCCCATTCTCCTATATCGCACCCATCTCACGTATTTCCTAATGAAATGGTGCATAAGGGTCAAAGACCCTAAGGACACTCGCGACACTTGTCAGTGTCTGCAGGGTGGGGTGTGGTGAAATGGCATGGCCGTTATGCCTGACGACCCAAACGCACACCCCAATGCCTGTCACTCTCTGCAGGGTGGTGGTAGGGTTGGCTTCAGTTCAATACTTCACTGCCATTCCTATTACGCAGCTCTGTAACTTCTACACTACCACTGCCAATGCCAGCAAGCAAACATTCGTCATTGACAAATGCTTGTTTTACATTGTTTTGAACATTTCAAATACAACAGATTTTCTTTGTTAATCCACTTCAAAAATCAGCATTACAATTAACATTTTAGATTCTCTTGTTCATCTGTGTACCTTTTTAAATCTTTAGTATTACAGTACAAATAAGTCTAGTAGTTACTTCTTGTTACATTTCATAAGTTCTGTCCCATCTATGAGCTGAACGCACTACTAAACTGGCACTTGTAACTTTTACCAGTGGTAAACAAGATATCATTCCTTGGTTGGAAGTTACCTTTTTGGTATTATATGGATTTACATTTTAAGCTCTATTTGTAGTTTACCTTTATAGCAATCATAGTTACACTGGGATTACTTAAATGAAATTACAAAATTTTTTCTTACCATTTTGTTATCATATTATACCTTTACTAAATAAAATCAAAATAAAACTTTTTCTTATTTCTTGTACATTTCTTTAATCAAAATTAACATTAATCAACATTTTTTATCTGAATTTAACTTATTTTCCAGCATTTTTATTTTTCTCATTGTTATCCACTTTAGTTTTAAATCATCAAATACATACGCTTCTTGAAAACATTTTTTTTTCTCTTTTAAGGTAATACTTCTGTTATTCTTCACAATAACTGAAACAACAAATCATTTAAAAACTGTAAAGGATTTCCCCTTTTTACTTTTTGTTAACCACAGTTAGTTTTAAAAGTGACAGGCTCTGTTTTTGGATTTATGTACTAGAAGAAAAACATGCAATACTCCAGTGTGCACACACCTAGCCACAGTGTGGAATGAATCTTTAAATCTATATCACTACTGCAGGTTAGGCACAAACAATGCAGTTTATAACACCTTTCCATTAACCTTGACAGAAAATTAATTTACTTTATCTGAGATTGTTGCAATGAGCACCTCTCCATTTGGCACACTTGAGGGATGATTTATCCAGACCTCAAGGCTGGTGATGTCACTTTATTGGGTAAGGGTTTTCCCTTAATTGTGACCACAGAATTGTATTGGCTAGGGTTATATACACACCCAGTTGTACAAGTGCATCAATTCCAAAGCATGAGAGATGTCAAACCTTGTATCACATACAGGATATAGTATATTTTTCCTATCTGGAGGTTTCAAGACAAGGTCCTATACTTTTCAAACTTGTGGTTTGGAACATTTGTGACCATTCATTCTAAAACTGGGTAAACCTGTGTACTGCTTGGACAAAACAGGACTTTACCAGCTCTGTTGTCTTGCATTTTGGTTTTATTGAGTGGCACTTCTTTTTCCACAGTCCTCAGTGAGTCTGGTACTTAAGAGTTTAATGTTTCTGTCAAAAACAGGATGACACTAAGAAAACAGGACTTACTTTCTTTGTGAAGAAAGCTAGGCATCTGTTTTAATTACAGATGTACCACACCTTGCTTTGACACACAAGCAACATAAGCTTTACTTCTCCATTTAACCAATTTTTAGAATTGCCAAAACTACATACATTAATTACTTCTTTTAAATTCTACAAAACTCAGTTTAATCATTGAATCAGTTTTTTCACAGTAGCATGAATTCCATTGTTTAGAAACGTTACTGACTCTTTCTAAATGGACTAGGCCTGTTCACCTGTGACCATAAGATTTTCTGGCCTTAGTCTAGAATAGGTTTAAACCTCCTTAGAAGGTCATGTCCAATCAATAAATCATTACCTGTGTTGTTTGTAACATACACTGGATGTTTAATCACCATTTTACCAAATCTCAATTTTAACCAAACTTTACCTGAGGACTTTTGAGCTTCCTCTCCATAACCTACAATTTGTAAGCTGTCAGGAAGTGTTTTCAGCTCCTTGGAGTCACCCAAGGCATCAGTCGCTTTATCATACAGACTTTCAGACATGAGACTTACTTAAGCCACAGTGTTCATGTCACAGTAAAATCTTTCTGCTTTTTCTTTGTGAATTAAGTTGCCCGGGCAGAGTTTGTCTTTCTTGTCTGGCAACACAACAGTTGTTTTACAATGACACTGTACACTGGTTGACACTAGCTCAGGAACCTTTTGGAAAAGGTTAAGCACAGAGATAGCATTTTCAGCTTCACTTGGCATTTCATTCCAAATCTCATTCCAATCTCATTATCCTTTTTAACAATAGCAGTTTCTGTAACCATGTCAGCAATAGTGTGAATGGATCCACAAGTCACATATCACTACTAGTCACATCTGTACAGGATACAGTTGAGGAGGCATTTTTCACAGACAAATGAAGGTAAAGATATGACTGAACAGCTTGGATCAATCTTTGAGAATGAGCTTTTAACTCTTTTAGCCTTTTGGTTGTTTCTTCTATTTCCTTCTGTGAATTGTGAAGCACTCATTAAGCATGGGGCTTAATGTTAAGATGCCACCCCTTTAAGAGCACTTAGAACCTGCATGTATCTAATTGTTGCACTGCCTGGCAGGGCCATGTGTGCCTGTCAGTCAGAGAATTGGTCAGTCTGGGGCTTGTTCTCATGAAGAGAACATCTGCTGTACAGAGAATAAACCTGTATTCTTTACTTTATGCATCCGTCTAGTTATTTGCATGGTCCAGATGGGGTTCTCATCAGCAGCAACCGAAGGGTCTGGCAGACCACAGAGATGGTAAAGGGTCCTTTTAGTGGCAGACCAACTAACCAAAATGCCACAAAATTATTAATCATTTCCTCTTGTCTTGTACAACTATGTGTAGAATTGTTTTGAGTTGCAATATCATTTTGCTGATCATAGTCAGAATAGTGGTGCCCCCTGTGGTCAGTTTTGTTACCATACCCACAGCCGTACCTTGTACCTGGACCCCTTTTGAGAGGGACTCCAGTGTTGGTAGTGGTTTGAGTGGTTGATAAGGCCTCTGAACCCCAGTTGGACCAAGCATGGGCTTAGATTGTTTTTCTTTGTTAGACAGAGGTAATTCTCTCCCTTCCTAGCTGGAGTATTAGAGGTGGTAGTCTCTAACACCTTAGCTTGAGGTACAGCGGTCTTTCTCCTTTGTTTAATCTTGTGCTTTTTCTTGTATTTCCTGAATGTTTCATGCCCTGAATCAGAATACGAATTCCCTCTCTGTCTAGGGGAAATTATATTTTTGCTCCGAGGCAATTCATTTTCTGAGTCCGATGACACACTCAGTGATATACCAGAATCAGTCAAGCAATCTAACCTTTTGAATGCTTCCATTTTTCCTTTAACTTGACTTTTACTTTGTAAACTTTTATACTTTCCTTTCAATTCAACCAAATCTTTGTTAACTTGTGCATAAGCATCTGCTAGTTCAACATTTTCTCTTTTAAAGTTCAAACACTGTTCTTGATATTGTTGTAACTTACTTTGCAAGACAGCAATTTCAACCTTTAACTTGACTAAGTCACAGTAGTTATTAGAAAGGTAATTTTTCTGCTCTTGTAAAAGCTTTTCTAAAATATCTACCTGGCCTGCAAACCTACCACACTCAAAACATTTATCTTCCAACATTTTTTCCAGCTGTTGTATCCTTTAATTTTTACTTTCAATAAAAGTTAGTTATGCTGAGGTATTACTGTCTCAGTGCTAAACACATTTGCAGTTACAGCTAATGTTGTCATGGCTATGCAATAGTGTTTACAGACTCTGACAACAACAATTAAGTATTCTTTTGAAAACCAAATGAAACAGCAATAACTTCTTACATAACGATTTAAAAAAAAGTCTATTTTTCTTTCTTGAAGCTTTAAAAGTTCATTTTCTTTTTCTTGTTGCTTTACTGGTAGTCAGTGATTCTATTCTGTTCACTTGAATGCTTTATCTTCCCTTCTCTTTTGTTTAAGGTAACTTTAGACTCAGATAAACAAAACAGAAAAGTATTATTTCTGCAACTCAGAAATATTGCAAATGCTAACAATAATGACAACATTTATTTTTCATACACTGTAAGTGTAGATTGCCATTTACTAACAATGATATCCTGGACAAGCCCCCAAAGATGTCAGAACAAAGGCTTATACTATCACTTTTTATGATAATGCACTTAGATTCACCTCGGGCCTTACCCAAAATTATTTTCATAATTTACCGAAAATAATAAATATTCACATGTGATATTATCCTACGGTCTCCAGATTCAAGTATAATGGTAAATGACACTGCTTACTCCACGTATAGTTATATGAAAACTAGATATTTTATTTACACCTATACAATGGTTCTAAATATTCATCATTAGCAAAAACATCAAGTCTAATCTAGTAAACATCAACACAATTGTTTCATAAAATCCAGCAACTGATAAAACAAATTTTTTGCAAATAAACAATGTAAAGAAATAAGCAATACTTAGTATAATAAATGGTAACAGTTATACTACTTTTATCATACTTAGTATTTAACATAATCTTCATGCATAAGAACATATACTTATAAGATCAATATCTCTGATTATTTCTGTATAAAACTTGTTTCAAAACTTCATTGCATGTAAAATGTATTTTCTATGAGAACTGGCAACAACTCATTACATCAGTAGTTTGTACTATACTTTCATAAAACTAAATTTTAACTTTTTAAATCATGCAAAATATTTTACAAGCCTGATGCCAGACCACAAGGGGGCTCAGCTCCATGGGAAGAGTCCCAACACAACCTAATGCCAGAGGCACCCATAGAAGAGGTGACTTGGGACCAGATGCCAGCCCCAAAAAGTCCACAGGATCTGATGTCCAGCCCCTCAAACCTGATGCCTCCACCCCCAGTTGTCCCTTTAGCTGATGTAGGGGCCTGTTTACTTCATGGGGGAACACCGTCAAAGAGGATCTGCTCCAGAAGCCAAGGGACCTATTCCCAATGTGGCCATTACCCAAGGATCCATCCCCTAGGCCACCTCCTGTACTGAAGGAACATCAGACACCAGAGGAGGAGGAGGACAAGCGGACACCCAGTTCTAGTGGTAGGAGAAGGCACCCGTTTATCCATACTATCCTCTAGTGGACATACGTCTTTGTCCTCAGGAGATGATGCTGGAGACTACTCCTCAGATTATTCTTCAGCGGACTGGCTCCCTATCCCTTCTCCGTACCCAAGAAATTCTGCTAGGTCCCCACCGGATGACCCGTCCTTCCTGGACAAATGCATTGCATCCAAGCTCTATATCAATGGGACACAGAAGTCCTGGATCCAGAGAGACGACGTCTGGCTATATTCTTAGGGGCTACCGACCCTAAATCACTGGTCATTCCCCCATTAATAGACCCTTTCAAGATGTCACCAGGTTAACCTGGAAACACCCAGCTACTACAAATGTGGTGCCAAGAAAGGCAGACAGGCTATACAAACCTCCTAAAGAGGAGCCTTTCCTAGGCAAGCACCCTAAAGCTGATGCCATGGTGCTAACGGTAGCGCACACATTAGGGTACAGCAACCAAGGCATATGAGTGCCCAACCTCCATACCCAGAGTCCAAAAATTTGGATCAGATGGGCCAAAAAGTGTATTCTTTGGTCACCAGAATGGTTCGGTCATTGAACTTTCTGGCTCACATGGTGACCTATTGAAAATCACTCTGGGCAAAGGCAATGAATCTGGCTAAGGCTCAGTCAGACTTCAAGAAGAAGGCAGAGCTCTTGGCAGTCATCCAATCAGGGATGGACATAGATAAACATGTACTAAGGAGCTGTTATGACTCAGCAGACACAGCAGCTAGGGCAGCAGTGACAGGTGTCTGCATGAGGAGGCACGCTTGGCTAAGGGATTTGGGTTTCTGCCAAGACCTTTAGGATGCCATTCTGGATACTCCTTTTCAAGGACCAGTCCTTTTTGGTCAGGAAACAGAGAAACTTATAACTGGTCTGCAGGACTCAGGTAAAGAAGTGTCTGAGGACCACAAGACGTATAGATTGGAACCACAGGCCACCCAATGCCATCCTTTTTGGAAAAAACAAGGACAGCAGGGAAGACGCTAGCCACAACAAAAGGGAGGCTTCAAGAGATGAGGCCACCCTGTCCCTTCAGACACCCAGGGCCCCCAAAATCCCGAAGCACCCAGACATCCCCTACCCACCCCCTCAAGTATAGCATGACTGCCTACCAATGCTCTCTCCACCAGAGAAAGTGCAGGATGAGGAGGTAGGAGGGAGATTCTCCCTCTACCTATCAGGATGGTCCAATATCATGGTGGACCAATTGGTCCTCCAGATACTTGAGAGAGGATACTCCCTAGAATTCATTCAAGTTGCACTGGACAACCCACCAGTCCCATCCCACTGCTCACCCTCCCATGCACTTCTCCTGCAAACAGAAATACAGGCCTTGTTAGACAAGAGAGCCATCCAGGAGGTCCCCTTTGCTCAAAGTTTCTACTGAAGTTTCTACTTCCACTTCTTCCTTGTCCCAAAGAAAATGGGAGACCTTCATCCCATCCTGGATCTGAGCCAAGTGAACAATTTCATCAAATACAAGTGGTTCAGAATGGTGACCCTAGCAAGCCTGTTGCCCATGCTCCATCAAGGAGACTGGCTATGCTCCCTGGACATGCAGGATGCGAGTATGCATATAAAAGTCTTGCTGTCCCACAGAAAGTTCCCATGCTTCAACTTCCAAAGGGGGCACTACCAGTTCAGGGTGCTCCCATTCAATCTATCATGGGCAGCAAGAGTATTTACCAAGTGTCTAGCAGTAGTGGCAGCAGCCCTCAGGAAAAGAGGTAACTTTGTTTTCCCCACCTGAACAATTGGCTTCTTACAGCTCTGGCAGAAGACCAATTAAACAGGACCTTGGAGGAGACAGTCAGTCTATTCCAGTCTCTGGGCATCACCTTAAACTTGCCCAAGTCACACCCATGGCCTGCTCAAATGCTACAATTCATAGGAGCAGTCCTAGACACAGTCCAAGGAAAAGCCTTCCTGCCCACAGACCAGGCACACAAGCTAAGAGAGGTCACTCACAGGGTAAAAGACTCAAACTTGGTCACTTCAAGGGTGGTTCTGCAACTCTTGGGTCATACAGCCGCAGCCATAGCCACAGTTCCCCTCGCACGGTTGAACATGAGGATTCTGCAGTGGCACTTAAGAGTTCAATGGGATCAAGGCACAGACAATCTAGAGCAGCCCATTCGGACCTCCTGCTCTGTCCATCATTCCCTGACTTGGTGGGTCACTCCAGCCCATCTGAGCATAGGAGTTCCTTTCCAGTGATCAAGCCCACATCAGATCCTTAGTACGGCTGCCTCAGGACTGGGATGGGGAACACATCTTGCTGCTCATCAGACTCATGGAACTCCATGGAACGGTCTGTACACATAAACATTTTGGAGATGAGAGCCATTCTGAATGCCCTTCAGGCATTCCAAGGGGTACTCCTCCCTGGGCCACTCCTGGTCCAGTTGGACAATACTCCAGTAGTCTTCCATCTCAGCAAGTAAGAGGGCACACACTCTTATCCCCTATGCATAGAGGCAATGAGAGTATGCACTTGGGCAGTGGATCACAGCCTGGATCTCTTGGCAATCCAGTCTTTGATTAAGGATGTGATATCCGAAACATGTTAGACTGTTGTGGCTCTTGGAAGCTCATTAAAATGAACTGATTTTACTACTGATTTGAGTGATTTATGCATCCCATCTAAAGAGGTTGTGTGTGCAGGAAACTTTTTTGGATACATCTCTCGGCAGTCCACATTCCAAGGATCCAAAATGTCCTTGTAGGCAGCCTAAGTCGCTCTCAGTCTCAGAACGATGAGTGGGAACTACAGCAAGAGGTCATAGATGACCTCTTCCAAAAGTGGGATTGGCCAGAACTGGACCTGTTTGCATCCACTTACAATGCCAAACTGCCCAACTTCTGCTCGCTAGATCCAGAGCCTGGTGTTTTTTGGCAAGACGCATTGTCCCTCTCTTGGACAGGGAGATTCCTGTATGCCTGCTCTCCCTTCCCTCTTCTTCAGAGGATCCTGCTCAAGCTGCAGGAGGAAGGGGCCCAGATGATACTGGTGGCACCCTTCTGACCTCAACAGATTTGGTTCCAACTGTTGCAACAGTTGGTGTCGGAACTGCCAATTCAGTTTCCCCTCTCCAGTCACTTGCTCTCCCAAGAGCAAAGGACGCTGGTCAATCTGGCCCTCCAGTCCCTGCATCTGCGTGCTTGGCTCCTGTGGACTTAGCTAGGGATAGATTCAGAGTGTCCCTCAGAGTGGCAGAGGTGCTTGTGGCAGTGAGAAAACCTTCTACCAGAGCAACATATACTACGAAATGGAAGCGTTTCTGATTGTGGGCAATTCCACATTCACTGGATCCCCTCAATTGTCCAGTGGAATCTGTGCTGGAGTATCTTCTCTACCTATCAGACTTGAGCCTCAGCTACTCATCCATTAAGGTGCATCTCTGTGCTCTGTCAGCTTATCATGCACCAATGAATGGGAAGACTCTGGCACAGTTGGACATCTGCAAGATCTTTCTAAGAGGCATCTTGCATATCAAGCCCCCCAGATGAGACCCAGTACCACCTTGGGATTTCCTGTTTGTTTTGGAAAAGCTCACCTTGCCCCCCTTTGAACCAGCTGCAAGTTGAGAGCTACGCCTTCTCTTTTGGAAGGCATTATTTTTAGTTGCCGTTACCTCAGTCTGGAGGATTTCTGAGCTGCGGGCTTTGATGTGTAAAGAGCTTTATTTTATTTTTACAGGGACAAGGTAGCCCTGTGTACAAATTCTAAGTTTCTGCTGAAGGTAGTGTCTGAGTTTACATTGAACCAGGTTATCCAACTACCAGTTTATTACCCAGAGTACTATAATAAAGGGGAAGCTTTGTTGCATACACTGGATGTACATAGAATCCTACGTTACTATCTGGCAAGAACTAGTTTCACCAGAAAGACAGATCAGTTGTTTATCTCCTTTGCCCACAGAAAGGCTGGGGCACCTGTGACAGAGCAAATGCTAACCAAGTGGTTATTGCATTGCATTACTTTCTGCTACCATTTGCACAACAAACCCTTACTGGGAATGGTGAAGGGTCACTCCACCAGGGGAACGGTGATGTCATTTGCTTCCCTCAGGAACATCTGTTCAGCAGACCTATGTGTGTCCGCTACGTTGAGTTCAGTGCACAGCTTTGTAAGGCACTACAGTCTGGATATTGCTTCCAGAAGGAGAGCAGGTTTCAGCCTAGCAGTCCTTCAGGGACTCCTCTCCTAATTTTCATATCACTGCTATTTGTCCTCCACCCTTCTGACCTGGGTCTCTCTCTCTCTCTTTGGGTACTGTTTTGGACTTAGTCCTAATGGTATTACCTGTTGCAAGAGCTCTCCCTCGAAGTAAAATAGTACAGTTACGTAAGAACTTATTATAACAGTAGATCTTCGAGAGGAGCTCTTGCAGCAGGTGGCTTTCCCACCCACCTGCCCCGGGGAAAAACTTCATTATTTTCTCTTTGGGGATGGGAGATGCTCCTTGGTTCTTCATCTGTTTTCAGCTGGGTCTCCAGTGGGACAACTGAGGTGGTGCCAGGGACCACCCCCTTTATACCACGTCTGATGTTGGGGCAGAGCCAACATCAAGGGCTGTCCCTGCCACAGACTGCTAGCTAGAACTTTTTTCCATGGGGTCCTAATGCCTGGTGGCCTTAGTCCTAATGTTCTTATCTGCTGCAAGAGCTTCTCTTGAAGATCTACTGTTATGGTAAGTTCTTATGTAACTGTATTTTTTGCATCCCTTAAATGCTATTGTAGACCTTTCCAACCTGGCCCGATGGGTTGCCCCATATGGCCATGATCTTCCCCTTATTCCCACAGGGCTCTCCCCTGTTGCTGCCACTACTCTTTGCACTGTCCTGGAATCTTTTGACAATCCTCCATTCTCTAATGTGCTTTTGCCCATTTTGGCAGACCACCTCCTTGTTTCTGCCACCCACAAAAATGATTGTGGCCGTACTGCTCATTATGTCCACATGGATGGCCTGGATCCACTGCCCCAGAAACAATACCCTTTCCCTGTGGAGGCTAGCAAAGAAGTCCAGAACATAGTGGATTCTCTTTTACAGTGAGGCGTGATCCATCCTTGCTGTTCCACTAATAATTCCCCCATCTGGCCTGTGCACAAATCTGTGGGTTCCTGGCATCTCACAGTCAACTACCTCCACCTTAATGTGTGATCCCTCTTATGGCCCCCATGGTGGCTTCTATGCCAGACCTTTTGTCCCATTTGCCACCTCGGTCTCAGTGGTTTTCTGCTATTGATATTGCTAATGGGTTTTGGTCCATTCCCCTCACCGAAGCATGCCAGTACAAGTTTGCTTTTACTGTACTTCAAACTCAGTACACTTGATGTGTCCTGCCCCAGGGTTACCATAGCACTCCTATGCTTTTTCATAATACACTGGCTAAAATCCTCAAGGGGTTTTCTTGCCCTGGCTGCATTTTGCAATACGTAGATGATATTCTCCTTAGCACTGAAAACTTTGACACTCACCTGCAGCTTTTACAGGAACTGCTGTCCCTGCTCACCCTGTCCAGCCTAAAAATGAATCCCTGCAATGCACAGTTCTGTGCTCAGGAGGTTGCCTTTTTGGGTCACACCATTTCCCCAAATAGTAAAAGTCCAGCCCTTAAAAAGGTTCAGACGGTTCTGACACTTCCATTGCCGGCTGATCTACATTCACTTCAGTCTTTTCTTGGTATGTGTAGTTTCTCTCCTGCTTTCATACCTGATTCTGCTGCTAAGGCTAAGCCCTTGTATGACCTTTTTAAAAATGCCCCTTGGGTTTGGCCTTCTGCTCAGACTCAGGCCATCGAGGAGCTCAAACAGGCTTTGGCCTTGGCGCCCAGATGCAGCCAAACCTTTCCATTTGTAGGTAGCTGTTTCACCAACCTCGCTGGCTGCAGTAGTGACCCAGTCTGTCCACTCTCACTTACAGCTGGTGGCCAGTGCCTCTCGGCTTCTCACTCCGGTTGAGCAGAGGTACACCCCATGTGAAAAATATTTGTTGGGCACTTTCTGGGCTGTTAAGTACTTTACTTATATTACTGGGTTCAATAAAATCATTCTAAACTCTCCACATAAATCCACCTCTTTCCTTCTTTCACCCAAGCTAAAGAAGGGTACTGTTTCCAATTCTTGGTTTACTTAGTGGGCCCTACTTTTGCAGGACAGAGACCTTGATGTCTCACCCACCGCTACCTCTCAGATTGCTGGCCCTCTCCTTTTTGGAGAGCCACATGACTGCACAGTCTCTGCCCCATCTCCATCCACTGTGGCCCTTCCTCAGTCTGCTATTTTCAAAGAATGCCCTTCTACTGCATTTGCCTCCACTGCCTCCTGTATTTTTACTGATGGTTCTTCCTTTTATTTGGACGGGGTACTCCACACCGGTTTTGGTGTGTATATTCTGTCCATTGATTTATCTATTGCTATGTGCTGTACTCCACACTCTGCACAAGCAGCTGAACTTACATCCATTTGATTTACTGCCCACCCTTGCCCTTCCACCTCCTGTGGTTCTTTGTTCTGACTCATCTTGGCTCTGCCTAATATTAACAGAGTTCCTTCCCCTCTGGCAGCGTAACAACTTCATGTCCTCACACGATAAACCTATTAAATATCTTTCTCACTGGTTCTTTATTTCCACTTTGCCATTGCATGAGGTCATCCCTGTCTATGTTTTGAAGGTTAAGGCATACTCTAAGCGTGCTCCCTTTGCTGAGCAAAATGCTCAGATTGACTTCCTTGCTCACACCAGCACCTGGGGGGGTAGCTTTGGCAGCTTCCTTCTCCTAGGATGGCCACCATTGTGGGCACTGTTAAGCAGGATTTAGAGATGTTGGATTTAAAACAAATGCAGGAAGCAGGCCCTCAGCTAAAACAGGTTATAGCTTGAATTAAGTTAAATGATCAAGATCCTTCAGATATTTACGTGGATGAGAAATCAGGATTATTGATGTGCAAAATTCCAAAGACAGGAGAGACTCTATTTGTTGCACCAGAGCATATCAGAGATGAATTGTTGAAGTTGTGCTATGATCAGGGAGGACATCAAGGGATATCAAAAACCTTGCAATTGGTCAAGACTTTTGCCTGGTTGCCAAAGATGATCACAGACATAAGAAAGCACTGTTCTAATTGTGTAGTAGGTGCACAAACCAATCCAGCATAGCATACACAAAAGGCCTTGCTGAGGCCACAAATTAAGCATGGCCCATGGTGTAATTTGCAAATTGATTTCATAGGATTATTGCCATCTATGGATAGGGGTAACAAATACATCCTAACTGTTACAGACTTGTATTCAAAATGGGTAGCAGTGATTCCAAGCGAAACTAACACAGCTTCTGTTACAGCAAAGCATCTGGTGGAGAAGTGTTTTGTGCTTGGGGGCTCCCAGGCACCATTGAGTCAGACCAGGGGACCCATTTTACAGGCCAGATTATGCAGAATTGTCTGGCTCTTTTGAGGATTAAACAGAAATATCCCATCCCCTATCATCCTCAGTCCTCCGGTCAGGTGGAGAGGGCAAATAGGACTATCAAGACAATGCTGAGAAAATATGTCTCAATCTTTGGGAGAGCTTGGGATGTTAAATTGCCTCTGGTACTTATGGCAATTCAAGCAACCCCAAATTCCTCAACTGGGCTCATCCCATTTGAAGTCATGATGGGGAGGCTGATGAGGAAACCAACCTACCCACCTGTGGTATGACGGCCTGGGGATTGCTACCTGTGACAGATTACAACTGGACAGGTACATGTCTGTTCTGAGGGAAAACCTCCAAGCCATTAACAAGTTTGTGTCCTCTAACTTGGGACGGGCACAAAAGATACAAAAGCAGCATTTTGATGCCAAGGTAAGCCCCTTGGAATATCAGCTGGGAGACAGGGTCATGATTTGGGATTATTGAACCCTTGACCATGCCCTGCACAGATTCTGGAGGGGTCCCTTCGCAGTAACAGACAAACTGTCCCCTGCAGTCATAAAAGCCTGAATCACAGATAGGAAAAAACCTGTGGAGAAGTGGTTACATGTAAATCAAACAAAACCCTTCAATGGTAATTAATTGCCATAATTTGCACTAATGTCTGTCCTTTCCTCTTAGTATTTTCCCTTTTTGTAAGGTTTAACCACCCAGATCCTTTTTGAATTTAATCGCGATGAACTGTCGAGGAAACAAGGCCAGGTGCAGAAACAGGGATTCCTTGGCAGCAGTTCTATCTGGCTGAATCCCCCTTGAAGTGCATAGTCCAGGCTTCTTTCTCCACTGAGGTAACTTCTCTCCTTGATTGCTCTGCTCAGACCTAGCCAGCGGCTGCTCTCTCAGCATAAGAAGCAGTTGGAACACTTACCCAGAATTCCTGGCTGCTGTATATAAATCAGCATTTGTACTGCTGTACCACTACTGAAATAGTGGTCAACTAATAGAAAGATCTCAGCTGGAAGAAACAGCTGAGACACAAAGGGCACCCCTAGGAGGCATATGCCAAGAGCGGTCCAGCCCCTAGCCTTATTGTCTGCTGTACCCACTACTGAAATAGTGATTGGCTAATATAAAGATCATAACCAGAAACAACCAGAAGCAACAGCTCAGACACAAAGGGCAACCCTAGGAGGCATATGCCAAGTGCGGTCCAGCCCCTAGCCTTACTGTATGCTGAGCTCCACTGATCTTCACTGACTGGAAGACAGACCTCCTCTTCTCCACTTTCTAGTTGTGCTACTAAGTGGCAGACCTTAACAAACTGATTGTTTTTTCATCAGGAAGGAGAAACAAAGGTTCTGCCCTCCCACTCACCCCAGGTTCTTCTTCTTATATAGATTCTGCATGTCACCACCCACTTCCTACCTGAACTGACTAGAAAGCAAAAGAAAGACACTTTAGAAAAAAAATTGTTTTCCTGCCTTTCAATTCTGTCCAGCAGAACAGCTCGGACACAAAGGGCAACCTTAGGAGACATACGTCAAGTGTGGTCCAGCCCCTAGCCTTAATGTCTGCTGAGCTTCACCGATCTTCACCTGAGGGAAGTGCAAGTAGGGGATTTAAATTCTCCCATGCTCTTGCCTGCAGATATACTGACTGAAGCGCTACAAGTGGAACTCACAGCAGCATAGCCCCACCCAGGTTCCATCTCGTCGGTGGCTTCTACTCTCATTGGCGGCTTCTGCTGCAGCAGTTCCCTGGGCACTCCAGTATTTGAGAAGGGTGGGTATTGTCCTGCAGCCAGTGGATCAGTGCAGTTTCTCTCACAGCAGCAGGGAGCCGGGACACACAAACCACAGACAGGGTTTTTTACTGCAAGCAGCGGGGACGCCACGGAGTGGTTCTGAGCCAAAGGGCAGAACAACTGAGCTAGTAACCAGAGTCCTTCTTACCTTGCAGAAGTACAAGCTAGACCTCATCTGTTCAACAGCTACCTGATTATTTTCTACAGCATACAGGGAACAGTTGGATACACCCACCCACCCTCCCCAGAGTGCTCTTGCTTTATAGGCATGTAGCGCTACCTGCAACACCTGATAGGAGGTAGTAAGGTACAAAAAACTCACAGTTCTGTTTTCTTTTTCATCCACACTCCTTGCCAAGAAACAGGAATCAGCACTATCTCTCAACTAAAACAAACAAACAAAAAAGGACCTTGTCAGTTGTGAAAACTATGGTGCATTATACATTAAGAGCTACAAATGGCAACCAGGACCCTACCATGCATGCTGCACCATAGCAGATCTTGCAGCCCAACCACAGGATGCTTGGACTATAATATATGACCTCCAATACAAATAACTCTATAGCACACCTCCTCAACCCCCCACCACCAGTACCAGCATGTCAGTCAGGTGACAAGACTTGAGATGTGGCTCAGAGACTGGCAGGTGGTAAGGAAAAAGAGGCATCATAGGAGGCCCAGGAAGGAACCAAGAAGCAGGAGCATTTCCCAGCCATCCAAACAAAAAACAGGTTCTCTCTACTGCTACCAACCACAAACAGAGTAATACAAGGTAAAGAAATCAAACCACCAAAAAAGGCTAACACGCCAATTAAAACCAATACAAACTATGATAAAAACAAAAATACTAATACTCAAAATATATCCAGCAACAATACCAAAACCAAATGCAATAAAAACAAAAATAATAAAACCTTTTATAGGTACACTGGGGAGCAAAGAAAGACTAAGGCAGGGATACTGAGGCTGAACAAAGAGGAAGGTGGTTGGGCAGAGAATGACAGTGAAAAAGCAGGGATACTGAATGAATACTTCTGCTCAGTATTCACAATGGAAAAGCAGGTGGAAATACCTAATCCAGTCAATAGAAGCACTCTGGATAGGGGGGGGTTGATATTAGTCCTTTCACAGAAGAAAGGGTTCTGAAAGAACTCTTAAAACTGAAGGTGGATAAAGCAATGGGGCCTGATGGGATTCACCCCAGAATTCTAAAAGAACTAAGGGAAGAACTAGTAACACCACTGACTACCATTTTTAATAAATCATGGGAGGATGGGATGGTACCTGAGGACTGGAGAAGGGTGGATATGATTCCCCTTCACAAAAGTGGAAGCAAGACAGAGGCAGAAAACTACAGACCTGTCAGTTTGACCTCAGTGGTAGGGAAAATGATGGAATCACTTCTGAAGGAAAGAATTGTTGAGTACCTAGAGGCCAGTGGGGTACAGGACACAAGGCAGCATGGATTCACAGCGGGGAAGGTCATGTCAGACAAACCTAATTTATTTCTTTAACTGGGTGACCAAAGCAGTAGACCAGGGAGGGGCTGTGGACATGGCATACCTAGACTTTAGCAAGGCATTTGACACAGTTCCGCACAAAAGATTAATAAACAAATTAGCCAGCCTGAGAGTGGGTCCCAGGGTGGTAGCCTGGGCAAAATACTGGTTGGACAACAGGACACAGCGGCTAATAGTAAATGGAGTCCACAGGGAAGAAAAGAGGGTTACTAGTGGAGTACTGCAGGGGTCAGTACTGGGGCCGGTCCTTTTTAATGTCTTTATAAGTGACATTGCAGAGGGACTGGAAGGGAAAGTGTGTCTCTTTGCAGATGACACAAAGATCTGCAACAGGGTTGATACACAAGGTGGGGTGGAAAGGATGAAAAGGGACTTGGCAAGGTTGGAGGAATGGTCAAATGTATGGCAGCTTAGATTCAATGCAAAGAAGTGCAAAGTAATGTACCTGGGAAACAAAAACCCAGGGGAAGAGTACACAATGGGGGTGTGATACTGACAACAAAAATGGAAAGGGACCTGGGGGCAGTCATATCAGATGACTTAAAGGTGGGCCAGCAATGTGAGAAGGCAGTAAGGAGGGCTGGGGGGATACTGGGATGCATAAGGAGAGGCATCACCAGTAGAAAACAGGAAGCTGTTGGCCCTCTGTACAGACAGTTGGTAAAACCACATCTGGAGTACTGTGTACAATTCTGGAGACCCCATCTCAGCAAAGACATAGACAGGGTGGAGGCTGTCCAGAGGAAGGCAACCAAAATGATGCAGGGTCTGCATCAGAAGACATATGAAGAAAGACTAAAGGAACTAAAGATGTATAGCCTTGAGGAAAGGAGGGGGAAGGGGGACATGATAGAAACTTTCAAATACCTCAAGGGAATCAACAAAGTCTAAGAGAGGTAGCATCTTTCAGAAAAAGAGATGTGCAAAAACAATGGGGCATAATTTGAAGATAGAGGGGGACGGCTCAGAGGTAATGTGAGAAAGTATTTCTTCACAGAGAGGGTTGTGGATACATGGAACAGCCTTCCTGAGGAGGTCATAGAGCCAAAAACAGTGGGGGAATTCAAGAATGCATGGGACAGACATAAGGCAATTCTAGTGGGGGGTAGGAGGAAGTAGGCTGTTGGTTAACTAGGATCTGCAGCTTATCCGTTAGGTAGGGAAATGGGCAGACTGGGTAGGCCAAGTGGTCCTTATTTGCCGTCAAATTCTATGTTTCTATAAAAATGACACAAATATAAACAAAAGCAAAATTCTCATAATCAGGGATTCCATGATCCAAGGAGTGGAACACCAACTAACACAAAGTGTTAAAAGCGACATAATGATAAAGTGTCTACCAGGAGCCTCTTGAAGAAGGGACACTAACCGCATAAAGACAATTTTGCAGGAATCAGGGGATGTTACACATATAATAATACACCTTGGTACCAATGACTTGGCAAATCCCAGGTCGCTCCTATAAAAAAGCTTTCAGCTTAGTGTGCTATACCTGGTTAAACAACAACTAAATAAAAAAAAATAAAAATTAAAAAAAATCACGCAGTTCAAGAGGCCAAGAAACACTTCGAAGATCTGGCCAACAAACTTTCTTCCCTTCTGTCCAAATTAACCTTCTCAGAAGTGCTGCCAGTGTGGGAAAAAGCACCAAGTGAGTCAGAGAGATTGAAGTAGACAAATTCAACTCATGGCTGCGTGATTGGTGCCAAGACAAGGGATACCACTACATAGGGAACTGGCACAACTTTTGGGAAAGAGCTTTTTTTAAATACGATGGATTGCACCTAAACAGAGAAGGTGTGCAAGCACTTAGACACAAATGTTATGTCTATACAGGTATTCTAAACCAAATAAAGGGGAGTATGATGCAGCTCACACTCCTGCCATTGGTGGGCTGGTCATCACTCCTGAAAATGCTAAATGTGCACATACATCCTCAGAAAACAAATCAGAGCCAACATCCACCCGAACCAGCAACCTCCATAATCTGTTTGCCAGAAGGCAATGGTTACAAATACTGGGAGCCTAACCAGCAAACCTCCTGAACTTACAGCCATCTTGGAAACAGAAAGGTTGGACTGGGTGGCTGTAACAAAAACGTGGTTCACTGAAAACCACGGATGGGATATGGCCATTCCCAGTTACAATCTATTCAGGAAAGATAGGCAGGGCAAAAAAGGGGAGGGGCGTATCCATTTACATTTGGGAGGAAATAAAAGCCACAGAAGTAAAAGGGCAACTTGGGGACCTTAAGTCACTGTGGCTAACAGTAGACACGGGCAAGGGAAAACCCTTCAGAATCGCCATTGTGTACAGGCCCCAAAATCAAGGAGATAGAGACAAAGACCTAATAGAGGAAATCTACAAAATGTCTGATAAAGGTTTTGTTTATCTCTGTGTGCCTTAAAAGGCCAGGCCAGACTGTGTCAGGAAGTGCTTACATCACAGCTACTTAACAGCCAATAGCTCTGGAAGAATCTTACAGACCTTGATAAAAGTACTAATTTTAGCAGGCTCATCAGATAACCTAATAGTCTTCAGGTGAAGCTACCTCTGGCTGGAAGCTGCAACACTGGACTTAAGATTTGCAAGAAAGCGAGTTGTGCTCACAACACAGGGAGGTGAACCTTACAATTTACAATTGTCTTTGGTTTGAAGCAGATTCCTTAGGAAAGTTAATATTCTTCAGGTGGAGGATACTTCTAACTGAAGGGTGAAATAAGGAACTTAGAATTATCAGAAAAGGCAGTCTTTCAATCAACAGATGGAGGTGGGCTTGCTTTACTTTTGTTACAATTGTTAAGATTTTACTGTTTTCTGTGTTTCTGCCCTTCTGCACAGCTGAGGTGTTTTGGGGCTGTTTTCAGAGCACAAGTCACCAGGCTGTTTTGGGGCTGGGGAGGTTTACCTGTGTCTGACTTGAATGTTTGGATTTTTCTCTGTTTGATTAACAGGGTATTTTCTCTGTCAAATTGTCGTGTATGGCATCTTGCTGACAGGAAGGCACTCATCGCAGCGGTAGGTCAGAGCTTTTAGCTGATTGTTTCATGAGGGCACAGTTTAGGCCAAACCTTCCCACTCCTCACCCCACCCACCCTAGAAATAGTTCATTTATACCTGGGGTTCTGACATCATTTCCTCAAGAGGGCAAGTGCATATCACTGTCATATCCTCTCTAGCACACTGCACTGGCAATATAAGCATACACATTATATAAATACATATATTTCTATATAACACACCAATCACACACACACACACAAAAAAAAAAAAACTAAACAAGGTAGATAGTTATGTGGGGAGTAGTACAATGTAATGGCTGTGGGGCAGCAGTGTTCCAGGAGTCTTTCTGGAGGCTGAGATGCTGCCCTGTTTGCAGACAACTATCTGCCCTGAGGGAAGAAGTTGCCCATCTTCAGGCCACACTGGAGAGTAGCAAGGGAACCTCCCCCATCCAGGGAGCACCAGAGCCACCACCACTACCTCAGAGGTTGCAAAGAAAGCACAGCAGTTGGACCACAATGGGCTCAGGGAGGTAGGGTGGTGGAACAGAGGCACACTCAGTCAGTTGTTCCACTCCACAATCCATACACCATTCTGGGGGAGCATAGTTCCCCTATGGATGCACCCGCAGAGGAGACTAAGGAAGGTGCAGACAACTGTCATAAGGGAGGCCCTCAGGAAGGAGGCAGAGGGCACCACAGGGAAAGGAAGCAGCTCCTGGTGGGGGACTCAATTATTTGGGGATAGAACTGGGGGGAGCAGGGAAAACTGAAGTAAGGTGCCTGCCTGGTGCCATGGCTTGGAGGGACAGGAAGCGCATCCTTAGGATCTCGAGAACAGTTGCACGGGAGTCTGAGCTGGACATCATTGTCCACCTAGGGACAAATGACTTGGATCATCATGAGATTAGAGCAGTGCAGAAGGACTTTGTAGAATTGGGGAGGGCTTAAGACAAGTAGCACACACAGTATCCTTCTCAGAGGTGCTGCCTGTCAGTGGCATGAGTGAGGCAAGTACTTTGCACCATGCAGTTTAACAAATGGTTGAAAAAATGGTGTGGAGCACAGGGGTTTGGCTTTACTGGGGACTGGGGTTCCACCTGGAGGGACACCAGCCTATACTGGCAGGATGGTCTGCATCTGTCCAGGAAGGGAACAAGTATTTTGGGCAATTGGTTTAAATGCTTCATTGGCAAACTATTAAACTAGTCAAGGGGGGAGGCACTGATAAGCAGCAGAAAAATCTCAGCTTCCCCCTATAAAACAGGGTACTAAATGAGAAAAAGACCAAAGTAGAAAGGTCAGTGGGGGATGCTGCTACAGAAAGTAAAGCCATCAAAAAATGGAGAGCAATGAGTACCAATGCCCGTAGTCTGGGTAACAAGCTTCCTGAATTAGTGGCCTTGATGGAGGAGGAACATCTGGATATCATGGCAGCCACAGAAAAACGGTACACACGGAACCATGACTGAGACGTAAACATACCAGGATACACTAACTACAGGAGGGACAGGGAGGGTAAAAGAGGAGGAGGAGTAGCTCTCTACATAAGAGAAGGAATCAAAGCAACAGAACAGAAGGGTAAACAGGGAGGAGAAGAAGCACTGTGGGTCAATTTGGAGGCAGGCAATGGCACCACAATCTGCACAGGGGTTGTATACAGACCCTCCCTCTCAGGGGGAGGAAATGGACAAGGAAATGATAGAAAGTATACTTAGAATGGCAGATAAAGGGGAGGTATTGCTGATGGGTGATCTGAATATGCCAGATGTTAACTGGAGTACAGTTGCAGCAGCCACTTCTAAGAGTGGGGTTATTCTAGATGCCCTACAGGGGGCATGCCTTAGACAACTAGTATTGGAACCCACTCGAGAGGGAGCAATCTTAGACCTGGTCCTCTCAAATGGAGATGTAGAGAGGATCATAGATGTAGAACTGGGTAGCCATCTGGGAACTAGCGACCGTCGAACAGTATGGTTCACAATAAACACAGCAATAGAGTCAAGCCATACAAAGGCAAAAGTACTGGACTTCAGGAGGGCTGACTTTGCCAAAATGGATGAGTGCCTAAGTAATGCACTAGCAAATGGGCAGGAAGGAGGGGTGGAAGAACAATGGGGAATAATAAAAACTGCCATCACAGAGGTAACAAGCCTTTGTGTGAAACAAATAAACAAAACAAAACGATGTAAGAAACCACTATGGTTCTCAAAGGAGGTGGCAGTGAAGGTTCAAGAGAAAAGAAAGCATTCAGAAAGTACAAGGAATCACAGAAGGAGCAGGACAGAGAATTGTATCAGTTAAAGCAAAAGGAAGCTGAGAAGGCAGTCAGAACAGCAAAGGCCGAACTGAGGAAAAAGATAGCCAACTCAGTTAAGAAGGAGGATAAAACCTTTTTTAGGTAAATCAGGGAGTGAAAGAAGACTAAGGGAGGGATAGTGAGGCTAAATAAAGGGGAAGGGGTGGGCAGAGAGTGACTGTGAAAAGGCAGAGATACTAAACAAATATTTTTGCTCAGTATTAACAAATGAAGAGGGGGAGGTACCTAAAACAAACAATAAAAACATTCTGAATACAGAAGTTGATACCAGCCCATTTACAGAAGAAAGGGTTCTGAAAGAACTCTTAAAACTGAAGGTGGACAAAGCAATGGGACCTGATGGGATTCATCCCAGAATTCTAAAAGAACTAAGGGTAGAACTAGTGACACCACTGACTACCATCTTTAACAAATCATGGGAGGATGGGGTGGTACCTGAGGACTGAAGGAGGGCAGATGTGATCCCCCTTCACAAAAGTGGGAGCAGGGCAGAAGCGGGAAACTACAGACCACTTAGTTTAACCTCAGTGATAGACAAAATGATGAAATCACTTCTGAAGGAAAGAATTGTTGAGTGCCTAGAGGCCAGAGGGGCACAGGACCCAAGGCAGCATGGATTCACAGCAGGAAGGTCATGCCAGATGAATCTAATAGATTTCTTTGACTGGGTGACCAAAGTAGTAGATCAGGGAGGGGCTGTGGACATGGCCTACCTAGACTTTAGCAAGGCATTTGACTCAGTCACACACAAAAGATTAATATACAAGTTAGGCAGCCTGGGAGTGGGTCCCAAGATGATAGCCTGGGTAAAGAATTGGATGGAGAATAGGACACAGAGGGTAACAGTAAATGGAGTCCACTCAAGAAAGAGGTTACTGGTGGGTGCCGAGGTTCAGAAGACTAGACTGGTCCTCTTCAATGTCTTCGTAAGCAACATTGCAGAGGGACTGAAGGTAAAGTATGTCTCTTTGCAGATGACACAAGATCTGCAACAGAGTTGATGCACAGGGTGGGGTGGAAAGGATGAGAAGGGACTTGGCAAGGTTAGAGGAATGGTCAAATGTATGGCAGCTTAGATTTAATGTTAAGAAGTGCAAGGTAATGCACCTGGGAAACAAAAACCCAGGGGAAGAGTACACAATGGGGGTGAGATACTAACAACAAAAAATGGAAAGGGACCTGGGGGTAGTCATATCAGATGACTTAAATGTGGGCAAGCAATGTGAGAGGGCAGTAAGAAGGGCTGGGGGATACTGGGATGCATAGGGAGAGGCATCACCAGTAGAAAACAGGAAGTTGTTATCCCTCTGTACAGACAGCTGGTGAGACTCCATCTGGAGTACTGTGTGCAGTTCTGGAGACCCAGCCTCCGCAAGGACATAGACAAGATGGAAGCTGTCCAGAGGAGGGTAACTAAAATGGTGCAGGGTCTGCACCGGAAGACATATGAAGAGAGACTAAAGGAGCTTAATATGTATGGCCTCGAGGAAAGGAGGGAGAGGGGGGACATGATAGAAATGTTTAAGTACCTCAAGGAATCAACAAAGTCCAAGAGGGTAGCATCTTTCAAAAAAGAGGTGCAAGAACAAGGGGCACAATTTGAAGATGGGGCAGCTCAGAGGTAATGTAGAGTATTTTTCACAGAGAGGGTTGTGGATGCATGGAATGGCCTTCCGGAGGAGGTTGTGGAGTCAAAAACAGTGATTGAATTCAAGCACTCATGGGACAGCCATAAGGCAATTCTAGGGGGTTGGGGTAGAAAGAAGTAGGCTGCTGGTTAACTAGGATCTGCAGCTTATCCATTAGGTAGGGAAATGGGCAGACTGGGTGGGCCAAGCGGTCCTTATCTGCCATCAAATTCTATGTTTCTATGTTTCTATGTTACTGGTGGGGGACTTCAACCTACCAGATATTAACTGGAGCACACTAATGGCAGCAACAAGAAGTAGGGACTTCTTATTGTCACTACAGGAGGCTGTGCCAGCTTGTTAAAACCCCAACAAGGGGAGATGCCATTCTCGATCTTGTCCTCACAAACTTGGAAAGGATCAAGGACATTAAAGTGGGATGCCATATGGGCAACAGCGGCCATCGCATGGTAAGCTTTAAGGTAAACATAACACAGCACACCAGCCACTCAAAGATAAAGGTGCTAGATTTCAGAAAGGCTGACTTCCAAAAAATGAGGAACAACATAAATAGCCAGTTAATGGAAATAGAGGTTGAGGAGGTGGAGGTCATGTGGGGGAGACTCAAGACAGCAATAAAGGCTGCCACAGATCAATGTGCCAGATGGGTCAGCAAAGCAAAAAGAAAAATAAATCCTCTATGGTTTTCCAAGGAAGCGGCTACCACAGTCAAAGAAAAAAAGAAGGTGTACAGCATATACCAGGAAACCAAAACTGGGAAAGACTGGGAGTCATACAAGGAAAAATGAGAGAGTCTAACAAACAAATTAGAAAGGCAAAAGCCCAGACAGAGGAAAAAAATAGCAAAAGGGGCCAAAAGAGGAGACAAATCATTTTTTAGGTACATTAGGGAACGTAGGAAAGCAAAAGGGGGATAGTGTAGATTGCTACTGAAGAAGGGAAATGCACCAAACATGACCCAGAGAAAGCTGAAATCCTCAACAAATACTTCTGCTCAGTGTTTATCAAAGAGGACCCAGGGGATGGCCAGCCCTGAAAAAACACAGCACCCCAGGACCAGGGGTAGACACAAGTCTCTTTACAGAAGCCGAAGTATGGGAGGCGCTGAATCAACTAAAAGGGTATGCCGACCTGATGGCGACACCAACACAGCAACCTTTATTTATTTTTTATTTATTCAATTCTAGGATTACAAAGACCTTTGAGCCAAGGCTCTTTTACAAAGGTTCCACGTCAGAGGCAATACGAACAGGGATGAAATGACACAAAATAAGAGAACAATAGTCATGGTACAACAACATTTGGTAATTAGAGACAGGATCATATAACGCTCAGGTAGGGATCCAAGTAGGAAACCTGTGGAATGACAGTGAGGCCTAGGTATAGAGGCAGCTGGTACCAGAGAACAAGGGGGGAAAACGAAGGGAGGGGACACAAAGATGCAGCTGAGGCAGTTGCCAGACGATGGGGTGGGGGTGCAGACAAACAGGGTGAAGGGAAAGAAGGGCCGGGGAATGGTGGGGAGTGGGGAGGGGTGGATAGGTGGGGGCAGTAGATTGATTATAAGTGCAAGTGGGGTACGGAGCAGCAAAAGAGGAGGAAGAAGTGGTGGTATCAGTGGCAGGACATGACAGCTCAGGAATAAGTGTAGCAGTCACAGGAGCTTGAGGCCGTAAGATGAAGCCGTAGTCTAGTTTTGAAGGTACCAAGAGTTGGAGCTGAGGTGATGGCTGGGCTGAGGTTATTCAGCCAGAGAGGAGCAGTATAGGTGAAGAAACGTTGACCCTGAGCAGTGCGGCAGTGGGGGATCTGAAGGAGTTGAGTTTTAGAACCCCTGGCGATCTGTTTGTTGTTTCTGCTGTTGTGGAGCAGGGCAGTGACCCCCAGTGGCGCAAGTCCGAGGCCAATTTTCTCTGCCATTATGCAGGTAAGGAACTTTATACGATTTGAGAGTTGGAGCCAGCAGGTTTGTGCATATAGATCACAGGCATGTGTAAGTCAGTGTGCCCCAGCGATAAGCCGACATGACTTGTTGAGGGCTGTTGAGACACGTCTGAGGGTAGTCATAGTGGCAGAGCCATAGATGAGGAGACCGTAGTCAATAATCAAGACCACGGAACTCTGAATGGCAAACTTCACTGCTTGGGGTGTGAGATGTTGTCTGTGCCTGTAGAGGAGGCCAAGGTGGGTATTAGCAGCTTTAGCCACATTTTCGACATGTGCCTTGTAGAAGAGGTTGGTGTCTAGCAGTATCCCAAGGTATGTGAAGAAATGAACCTGTTCAAGAATATTCCCTAGTGCTGTGGAGATAGTCAGGGGGTGTAGCTTTTGTCTATTGTGAGAGCTGCAGAAGAGCATAGACTTTGTTTTCTTGTGGTTAAGGACAAGTTTGTGATTAGAGAACCACTTTTCAACGGCGCTAAAACCAAGCTGAAGATTTTGCTGTAATGATATGGGGTCTCTGTGGGATGAAAAGATGATGCATCGTCTGCATAGAGGATGATTTTCTCCATGGAAGATTGTGGTAAGGAATGTAGAAATAGGCTGAAAAGTAGCGGGCCAAGTATCGAACCTTGAGGGACACCAGAACGAACTGGCAAGGTATCAGAGAGAGTACTGGCAATTTTCATCCTTTGTGTGCGGTTTTCCAAGTAACATTTGAACCACTGTGCTGAGTCCGGAGAGAGTCCAATGTTCAGGAACTGGTTGACCAGTAGCTGATGGTGGACAGTATCAAAAGCCTTGGAGAGGTTGATATAAACTGTGCCAGTAAGAAAGCCCTTGTCAAAGAAACTATGTACAGCTCCAGTGAATTCAAGAAGGGCAGTGGAGGTGCTATGTCCCTTTCTGAATCCGTGCTGTTGCTCGCACAATAGATTGTATTTGGCGAGGTGGTCGGTTAGTTGGTCTGCCACGATACTTTCAAGAGCCTTGGAGAGAGGGGGCAGAATAGAAATCGGGCGATAGTTAGCATGGCTAGTCTTATCACCACTTTTGTGAACTGGAGTGATGGTAGCAGTTTTTCATCTGTCCTGGAATAGACTTGAGCAGAGAGAGATTCAGGATTTTGGTTCAGGGATGAAGAACTTCCTTGAGAGTGACAGTAACTTAAGGTCAAGGGTGTCACCTCTAACTCTGGATTTAGAGATGGCAGCTGTGATGTATTGTCATGCTTTATTCAAGTTTATCTCCTGAAAGTAGAAGTTGGGGTTATTAGTCTGAGCAACACGGGCATTTGAGGAGCAGGTATCTTCATTAAAGACGTCAGGGGGGAGGACGGCATTAAGGTCGGTAAATGCTGTGTTAAAGGTGTTAGCAACTGTTGTGGGGTCAAGAGTAGTGACCCCATCAACTATCAGTATGGCTGGGTTTTTTTTTTTGGTTGTTTTCCTGTGATTTCCTTGATGTTATCCCAGAAAGCACGACCATTTTCCCAGGTGTTCAAGAGTGCATCGCTATAGTATGAGCTTTTGGTAAGTCAGATGGCTTTGGTACAGGCATTCCAAGCTTGTTTGTAGTTTTGTATGTCTGATAACTTGCCTGTGACTTTGGCCACTGCCCAGAGATGGTCCCTAGCTTTCAGTCATGAGAGGAGCTTGGAGTTTATCCAGGGGTTACAGAGTGTTTTGGCTTTACGTTTTTTAGCAGGCACAAAGAGGTCAGTTAAAGGTGGCGATGAAGGAGTCGAGGGCCACGTTGGCATTTGTAGCATTGTAGATGGGTTGCCAGTCTTGTAGACTCGGGTATCATTTGAAATGGGAGAGTTGCCCACATGGGAGGACCCTACTATATATGATTTTGGGGGGTGACTTGAGAAATTTGTTGGACCATTCACAAATGACTGGAGAGTGGTCACTGAAGGAGTCTGGGAGAACGGAGGTACGAGAGATCCGGGATGAGTGGTTAGTAGGTACCCAGTCCAGGAGGGTACTAGTGCCGGTCTTATAGTTTGTCCTAGTAGGGGTGTTGACCATCTGTGTGAGGTTGGCAGCAGCTATGGCATCTTTATGAGCTCCTACATCTGATGCAAACCAATTAATGTTGAAGTCCCCTAGAAGGATAAGTTTGGAGTCAGGAGGTTGGGAGTTGATGAACTTGAGGACATCGTTGAGGCCATTGGCTTGGTCCCGGGGTGGAATGTAAACGGTGACGATTGTGAGTGCTTTGTGATTAGGTCCAAGGAGTAGTTTTATGGGTAGGATCTGGGTTGAGGACTCAGGCATCAGTGTATCAATGGGGTGCACCATTAGGGTATCTTTGACATAGATGGCACAGTCCCCTCCTTTCTTAGAGATGCAATCTAGTCTAATAATGTTGTAGCCTTGTAGGGTTATCGCCAGGTCTGGTACTTTTGGCATCAGCCAGGTTTCCACCACAGCTAGCACGTCAGGGCTGTGTTGCCTTATGAAGGATTGAAGTGCGTCAAACTTAGGTAGCAAGCTACAGATGTTTAGGGTTGCTAGGAGAAGAGCACCAGCAGTTGATTTGAAGCTTGGGCTGCATGGTCCAGGGTTTGGATGAACATTGCCTGAGATCAGTAGGATGAGGAGAAGCAGTTTTAAGGAGCAAAGGCATAGTTCCTTAAGGCCTAATTTATAACATCGTTTGATGAGGAAGTCGTAGGTGGGTTCCAGGCGGTAGCACCCGGGTGATGAAATTAGCTGGAGCAAGGATAAGCAGGCCGGTCCAGAGGGCTTAGTTGCTTTTAGCAGTAGCCACATATTGATCATAGGCGGGCCATAAGGGGGACGTGGCGAGAAGTGGAGCGTTCCCTTGGAGCAATAAGTTGTGCCAAGGCAGGAGATTGGGGGAGAGTGGGCAGGTAAGGTAGGGGCCAGGGAGGGAGGGAGGAGATGGGGGGCATAACAAGGAGAAAGAGGAGAGTTAGAAGCAGAGGAGAGTGACCATGAGGTAGGCATTGAGTACTCAGGTGGTGGGGGGGTAGAGCCGTGCTGAGACAGTTTGAGGGTGATCTGAGGGCAGTGGAGAAACTTCAAGGAGTAGGAGTAGAGAGAGTTGGGAAAAGACAGGCACTGTGTGGGATGAAAAAGGGATGGGTTGGCGTGAAGGACCAAAACTGGTGAACCAATAGGCTAAGGGGGTGGGGGGACATACCACGCTGTTGGCAAAATCAACACTTTGCCAACAGGTTGCTGTGTTGGTGCACCCGAGACAAGGGCACACTGTCTCCTGGTCCTGCACCCCCTCCCTGAATCAACTCAGACTGGAGTTGATAATTCTTTGTATGGGGGGTGTCGGGGCAGAGCCCCCATATGGGGGGATTTGGGGTGAAACCCCCCCAATGAAAAAACAGGACCAGGAGACATTGGGATTTATGTCTACCACAACTTGCAGTCGACATAAATCCTGTCACTGAGATCCCGGTCAACAAAAGTGTTGTCGAACCAGCATCATAGAACCCACTAAAAGCAGACAAAGCCATGGGACCAGACAGGATGTACCCCAGAATCCTTGAGGAACTGGGGGCAGCTAGCCCGGTGGCGCTGAGGGTTGAGGTGCTGGATGCCACACCTCGCACTACGCCAGCAACCTGGGTTCGGGAATGGACTCGGGCCAGCGGGGGAGGTAAGGATTGAGCATCACAGCTCTCCTTCCTCAGGGTGGGGGGGTCTGTGATGTGAATGGCACAGCTAGAGGGGCTCACCCAAGCCCAGAGTGCTTGGCTGCCTCCAAGGAGGTGGAGACAGCTGCTGCACCCATTGCACGGTGTGCGGGTGCAAAAGGGGCAAAAAGGAGAAAAAATTCCTGGTGGCAGGATGACGCCAGACTCCCTGCAGGCACCATCCCAGGCTGGGCATAAAGTATGCCACGGTAATTCCTAGGATGGAGCTGGGGGTTGGTCGGGGGCTGTCGGGGGGCATAGAAACAGCAGCTGTGATAAAAAGGAACTGGGGCAGAATTAGCAGCCCCTCTTGCACTTCTATTCATGAAATCCTTGAACAGTGGTGTGGTACCCGAAGACTAGAAAAAGGCAATAGCAGTTCCACTGCACAAATCAGGCAGTTGCAAAGAGGCTAGTAATTACAGACCGGTGAGCCTCATGTCTATAATAGGGAAACTAATGGAGACACTACTCAAACAGAGGATCATAGCATTCTTCAAAACTAACTGCCAACAAGACCCTAAACAGCATGGTTTCACAGCAGGTAGGTAATGCCAGACAAATCTGCTAGAGTGTTTTGACTATGCTACAAAAATAGTGGACGATGGTGGGGTAGTAGATGTGGTCTACCTAGACTTTAGTAAGGCCTTTGACTCAGTTCCACACAGAAGGCTGGTAAAGAAGCTTGACCACATAGGGGCTGGTCCAGAAGTAGTCAGATGGGTACAAAACTGGTTACAAAGCAGAACCCAGAGGGTACAGGTTAATGGAACACAGTTGACGGAAGGCAAGGTGGCCAGTGGGGTGCCCCAGGGCTCAGTGCCAGGGCCTCTGCTCTTCAATGTTGTTATGGCAGACATCGCTGATGGACTGGATGGGAAGGTGTGTTTGTTCACAGATGACACCAAGCTATTTAACAGGTGGACACCTCAGAAGGACTGAGCAAGATGGAAGCTGACCTCAAGAAACTAGAAGAATGGTCTGGAGTGTGGCAGCTGAGATTTAACTCCAAAAAGTGCAAGGTCATACACATAGGAAAGAAAAATCCAAGAAAGGCAAAAAACAGGAATGAGATCTGGGAATCATAATCTCAAATGACTTGAAGGTTAGTAGCAGTGTGAGAAGGCAACACTGAAGGCCAACAGAATGCTGGGCTGCACTGGGAGGGGGAATCATGAGCAGGAGTAGCAATGTGGTACTACTACTGTATAGATCGCTGGTAAGGCCTCACCTGGAATATAGAGTCCAGTTCTGGAGGCCTCACCACAAAAAGGACATTGACTGGGTGGAAACAGTACAGAGAAACACAGAAACATAGACTTTAATGGCAGATAAGGACGGCTTGGCCCACCTAGTCTGCCCATTTCCCTACCTACAGGATAAGCTGCAGATCCTAGTTAACCAACAGCCTATTTCTTCATACCCCCCCACAAGAATTGCCTTATGTCTGTCCCATGTATTCTTGAATTCTCCCACAGTTTTTGACTCTATGACCTCCTCAGGAAGGCTGTTCCATGCATCCATTACCCTCTCTCTGTGAAAAAATACTTCCTCACATTGGCCCTGAACCGTGCTCCCTCTACCTTTAAATTATGTCCCCTTGTTCTTGCAAGTCTCTTTTTCTGAAAGATGCTACCCTCTTGGACTTTGCTGATCCCACTGAGGTACTTAAATGTTTCTATCATGTCCTCCCTCTCTCTCCTTTCCTCAAGGGTATACATATTAAGCTTTTAGTCTCTCCTCATATAGCTTCTCTTGCAGACCCTGCACCATTTTAGTTGCCCTCCTCTGGACTGTCTCTATCCTGTCTATGTCCTTGCGGAGATGGGGTCTCCAGAACTGGATGCAGTACTCCAGATGGGGTCTCACCAACTGTCTGTACAGAAGGATAACAACTACCTGTTTTCTGCTGGTGATGCCTCTCCTTATGCATCCCAGTGTACCCACAGCTCTCCCTACTGCCTTCTCACATTGCTTGCTAACCTTAAGGTCATCTGATATGATTACCCCCAAGTCCCTTTCCTTTTTTGTTTTTGTTACTACCCCCCTATTGTGTAATCTTCCCCTGGGTTTTTGTTTCCCAGGTGCATTATTTTGCACTTCTTTGCATTGATTCCTAGCTGCCATACTTCTGACCATTCCTCCAACCTTGCCAAGTCCCTTCTCATCCTTTCCACGCCTCCTTGTGTATCAACCCTGTTGCAGATCTTTGTGTCATCTGCAAAGAGGCATACTTTTCCTTCCAGTCCCTCTGCAATGTCACTTATAAAGACATTAAAAAGGACTGGATCCAGTACTGAACCCTGCGGTACCCCACTAGTAACCCCTCTTTCTTCGGAGTGGACTCCATTTACAATTACCTTCTGTGTCCTGTTGTCCAGCTAATGTTTTACTCAGGCTACCACCCTGGGACCCACTCCCAGGCTGGTTAATTTGACTATTAATCTTTTGTGTGGGACTGTGTCAAATGCCTTGCTAAAGTTTAGGTAGGCCATGTCCACAGCCCCTCCCTGGTCTAATACTTTGGTCACCCAGTCAAAGAAATCAATTAGTTTCATCTGACATGACCTTCCCGCTGTGAACCCATGCTGCCTTGGGTCCTGTGCCTCACTGGCCTCTAGGTACTCAACAATTCTTTCCTTCAGAAGTGATTCCATCACTTTCCCTACCACAGAGGTCAAACTGATAGGTCTGTAGTTTCCTGCCTCCATCTTGGTCCCACTTTTGTGAAGGGTAATCACATCCACCTTCCTCCAGTCCTCGGGTACCACACCATCCTCCCATGATTTGTTAAAAAGGGTAGTCAGTGGTGTCACTAGTTCTCCCCTTAATTCTTTTAGAATTCTGAGATGAATTCCTTCAGGCCCCATTGCTTTGTCCACCTTCAGTTTTAGGAGTTCTTTCAGAACCCTTTCTTCTGTGAAAGGACTGGGATCGACCCCCCTATCCAGAGTGCTTCTGTTAATTGGATTAGGCACCTCCCCCTCCTCATTTGTGAATAATGAGCAGAAATATTCATTCAGTATCCCTGCTTTTTCACTATCCCCCTCTGCCCACCCACCGTTCATTCTATTCAGCCTCACAATCCCTCCCTTTGTCTTTCTATGCTCCCTGATGTACCTATAAAAGGTTTTATCCCCCTTCTTAACTGAGTTGGCTATCCTTTCCTCAGTTTGGGCCTTTGCTATTCTGACTTGCCTCCCTGCTTCCTTCTGCCTTAACTGGTACAGCTCTCTGTCCTGCTCCTTCTGTGTTTCCTTATAATTCCTGAATGCTATCTTTTTCTCCCTGACTTTCCCTGCCACCTCTTTTGAGAACCATGGTGGCTTTTTCTTTCATTTTGATTTGTTTATTTGCTTCACACAAAGGCTTGTTGCCTCTGTGATGGCAGTTTTGATGATTCCTCATTGTTGTTCCACCCCTCCTTCTAGCCTGTTTGCTAGTGCTTTTCTGAGGCATTCTCCCATCTTGCCAAAGTCAGTGCTTCTGAAGTCCAGTACCCTCACTTTTGTATGGCTTGACTCTGTAGCTGAGTTTAACGTGAACCACACTGTTTGATGGTCACTTGTTCCCAGATGGCAACCCACTTCTAGATCTGAGATCCTCTCACTGTTCCCATTTGAGAGTACGAGGTCTAAGATTGCTCCCTCATGAGTGGGTTCTGAAACTAGCTGTCTGAGGCATGCCACCTGTAGGGCATCGAGAATGGCCCTGCTCTTGGATGTGGCTGCAGCAAGTGTGCTCCAGTTAACATCTGGCATATTCAGGTCTCCCATCAACAGTATCTCCCCTTTCTCTGCCATCCTAAGAATGCCTTCTATCATATCCTTGTCCATTCCCTCCCCCTGACCTGGGGGTCTGTATACAACCCCTGTGCAGATTGTGGTGCCACTTCCAATCTCCAAGGTGACCCACAGTGCCTCCTCTCCTCCCTGTTTACTCTTTTGTTCAGTTGCTTTTATCCCTTCCTTTACATAGAGAGCTACTCCTCCCTCTCTTCTCTCCTCCCTGTCTCTCCTGTAAGAAAGGTGACAAAAATTATCCAGGGTTTGCAGTACATGTCCTATGAGGGTAGACTTAAAGAATTGAATGTGTACTCCCTGGAGCAGAGAAGAGAGAGAGGAGACATGATTGAAACATTCAAGTACATAAAAGGCATTAACAAAGTACAGGCACAGGAACATTTTCACTTTAAGAAGGGCTTCAGGACCAGAGGATATGACCTCAGGCTGCAAGGAGGGAGGTTCTCTACCAACACCAGGAAGTTTTTCTTCACAGAAAGAGTGGTGGACACCTGGAACAGCCTGCCCCAAGAGATTGTGGGAGTCAACACTGTGGGGGGGGGATTCAAGAATGCATGGAATAGACACAAGGGAGCCCTGACTACAAAGGGCAACTAGAGTATCAAAACAGGTCTAAAACAGATGGGCAGACTAGATGGCCCTAGTGGTCTCCTTCTGCCATCAACCTCTATGTTTCTACAGTATGTTTCTAAACAATCATGCCATTAAAAGCAGCAAGGTGCCAGTCATTCCCCCCAGGAAATTCTCAGAACAGCACAGGTTTTGTGCTACCTAACTGTACTGACATTGAGCTTTTATGCGTTTATCCACTACAAAAGCTGCAAGCTACCACTGTTCTTGCCAAGACTTTTAAAAACTAAGAAAAACTTATCTGCCTGGATTATTTCACTTTGGATTTTGGTTGTTTAACTGGCTTTGAACTCTGTTCACCTTTTTACTTTCATCATGGACACAAGGAAAAAACTTTGGTGTGTTTTTATCCTATTACTGGTACTATGGACTTCAGTCATAGTAGCCTGTGTAATAAAGATATGGCTATATTCATTTCTCTCAGAAAGGTGGGATGCTTCATTTAGGGGGCACTCTACTAATGTGACTTATGAGACAAACAATCTTCATGACTCCATTCAGGCTACTAATGTCACTTTGAATTTAGGTCTCCTAAGAAAGCATGAACACCTAAAAGTGGCCTACATTCAGTGGGACACGCCCATGCAGGTGGGCAAGGGAATTGTTTATGATCAATTGATGTATCCAATATTTCTAAGTAATCAACCCCTGGTTATACCAGTCAAGATCCCACTGAGCCCACTGGGCCTTTATAAACAGATGACTGGAGGTTCAAGCTATATAACTCAATTGTTACAAAATACCAAAGAGGGATGGTCCATTTGGCACTCGTTTAGTAAGTACTTTAATAATCTCTATAATGTCTACAGGAGAAACATTCCTAATTTTAATTTCTTCTTTGGATATCCAAATTTTTGTAAAAGGAACCAACAGCAAAGGTGTTTTGAGGCCTTTGGCCTGTGTGCCGTCCTTACTCTCAGTGACAACCCTGAGGGTATGTTTGGGACATGAGGAGAAACGGAGGTGTATATTATTATTTTTTTATTTTTTTATTTATTTATTTATTTATTTATTTATTGGAGACAATCAGTTTTACAACCTTTGAGTCATGGACTTGTTTACAAAGGTACCTCGTCGTAAGGGGGAGACAACAATTAGGTGAGTAGAGACAGGGATGAACACACGGGTGAAAAAATACATAGACACACTTTAAAATAAAGATTACAGGCAGCAGCTATACTGGTACAACATTTGTAGAGTTACACGCAATGTAACAAAGCAATAGATACATCATACAACTAGTAGCTAGTCTTAAAAACGGTGGGCGGGACCGGATTAGCTACAGGCATCTACAGCATCGGCTGTCAATGATATGCTTACGGAGGGTGGTTTTGAAACGGCCAATTATTAGGGATCCCATGGGGCCATCCATGGTTATAAACTGAACTGCAATTGTACAATATAAAGCCATTTTGGTCTGCCCAGATGGGTTGTATAACTTTCATATCCCCACTTAAAATTCTTATCAGATGTTTCTCAACATGATGGCTCACCAGAACATCAAGTGACAAAAAATGTCTTTTGCTACTTTTGTCCAGCCTTTCCATCAGTATACTTACTGTGAGCACAAGAAACAAAAATGGAGGGTCGAAAGTCAGGCTATTTCCATAGAAGTGCTTCATTGCTATCAGGTATAAACAATAAATGGCAGTGAGCGTACTATACTTGCTGCTACTTTTGACTCCCCACAGGAATTATGTAATACAATCCGGACTCCTTATGCCTGTCCAGAACTTACTGTTCAGGGTAACGCGACTGGCACCCTTTTCTTTGCCTGTGTCTGTAGGGACAGGCATCCACTGTATTATGCAACTGCAAACTTTACCTCCATGGTCTTGCTGGCCAAGGAGTGTGTCAGCCAACAGTGGAATGACACACTCAGGGATAGTGTTGTGAGCCACTCCAGAGTCTCGGGGCATCATAGCCGAGGCAATGACAGCAACTTTTACAAACCAGTATCAGTTCTCAAAAAGGCCTAAACACTTTTTGGGTCTTGTTGGGACACTTCTCGGAGTATATGATACTTACTTGCTGTCCCAGCAGGGAGCTGTTATTGATCACTTAATAAATGCTCTTGGTAGTATTCATGCAGCACTCAACAAATCTGAGAGGAATTTTCAAAATATTACTTTGGGAACAGAAATGTCTTTTCATGTCACACAAAAAATATTTTAGAGGCTCAACATGATAGTGTGGTTCAAGCAGAAATGCACAGCTTATTGGAGGGAACATTTTCTGATTTAAGGAATGGCATCCTGCCAATAGAATTAGTAGGTCCAGACTTTGTCCAATTATTAATATATAGTCTGGACTCAGGGATTGCCCCTTAATTAGATTTAGAAACCATGGCATTTGCTGCCACGTTATATCCCTATCATTCATCTTCTAGGGATTGTGGCTTTGCTCAGAGTTTATTTTATGAATGCTTGTCATTTTCAAGGAACAATCTGGTACTGGGTACTCCATGCTTAATTTTGGGTTTGATTCCCCTGATAGATCACTGCATGCCATCTTAAAAACATCTTATGCTTAACATTACATAAAGTGAAGCAAGCTGGAAAGCCTTTCTGTATGATTCTTGTGAACAATGGCATGACAGAGTGTACACTTGTGAGGGGACGGCCTACATTCCACGTGAGATATGTCAGGCCTGTCCACTACAGGTTAGTTGGGTCTCTTGCCCAACTCATAATATAGTGCATCAGATGGCTAATGGCTCTTATGTCATTTTGATCCTGACTGTTTTCTTACTGAGGGGTCTACTTGGCCTACATTGGTCACTTTCCTAACCCCTGCCTATGCATGTGACTATGATTTTTTGCCCATTGTGTAAGCTGTATACATTGTATACCCTGACATTCCATCTATCGGTTTCATTCAGGTGCGATATGGCCTAAAGGATTTTATCAAACTACAAGAAGTGATTACCCTAGCCTCTCTTGTCTCTGACATACAGAACAGTACTAATGAGCTGTTTTTCACAGCCCAGCATATGAACAATACTCTTTTTATTCTGACCTCAAGCTTTATGGGATGCTAGTTCTCAAATACCAGATTGGTCTTCCAATCTCCTACCTGGGTTTGACTTCCTATGGAATTGGCTTTGGGTGCTTCTTCTCATTGTGGGCATCTTTCTTGTTCTTTGCATGATAATTCCCTTATTTAGCTGGGGTAATCCCATTGCACACCTCACCCTGAAGTCAGAACTTAGCCGACTGATGGTTTCAAACCCTCACAGGGAAGGAAATATGGCAGAGTCTTCTGTTTAAATAGCAGTCAGAAGAGGAAAATAAACTGTGGTTGGAAGCTGTTCTCATATTTCAGTTTGGTGTGAGCTCTTAGGTGACGTTTCCTCAGTCTGCCATGTGATCCTTTACTTGGGTACAGTTTTATCTTACAGGTGAAGCTGTTCAGGAAACTGAGCAGGAAAGAAATGTTCATGTTGGTTCTTCTACTCTGACCATTCATACCCTGCACCTAGACTCATGGCCTGTTGCATATCTACAGTACAGAGGAGTCTTATCTAGCTCTCACAATATTGTAGGGTCCCGTAAGCCCCTCTCAGTGTTGGAGGGTCTCATATGGCTCACATAAATTGCCTTTCATGTTTCTGCTGCTTCTTCGAGGTTTTACTCTGCTGTGTGTGTGTGTGTGTGTGTGTGTGTGTTTCTGGTGTATGTTTGGCAAACACCTGTGAGTTACCAACTCTTGGGTCTTCAGGGGGAGGCCTGTAATGAAATAATATATCCCAATATTCTATAAAAGTAATTGTACATTATGCCACAGTATTTTGCTTGCAGTGAAGAGTGACAGAAGCCTACACTGAGAGTGAGTATCAGATCAATATAAAATTGGTAAACCATTCTGTCATATTGATTAAGAAAAGCTGGGCATGCAGGGGGGACGTGACTTACACAGGCTTGATTACTGATAATGAAGAACGTGAAAACAAGTTGTTTTTCAGTCTTCTGACGAAAGCAACCTTTATCTATTAGCTAGCAGAATAGTGAGACTTGACATTTCTATAAGCTAAGAAGTAGAGAAAGGCCTTTTATCAGTTTGGGGCCTGTAACATTTAAGTGTGATGATATGACTTGCTGACGTAAGCTACTCAGCCTGTTTTTGGGATTATTTTTAAACTAATGTCCTTCCCTTTTCCTGTGAAATATTTATGTATATTTTAATTCCTGGAGTTGTTTTGACAAACTAGCTATGCCGGCATTTCTAAGATGATATCTAAGCTTTATGTAATGTAGTAGTGTGTGAAAAAAGCCAGCCAGGTTCCCTGGTCTGTGTGTGTCCTTCCCATGGCCACTCCAAAAGGTCCGAAGAGCTGCAGCAGATTCTACATTAGACTTCCACAATGACTATTGCTATGTAAGCTGTCCAAGAAGGCTGTAACCTGCTGCAAGTTTGCCGTTTCATTATTTCACTAATAAATGGGTTTGAAATGGTACATGAGTACTGGATGGTCTTATTGGTTACAACTCATGAAACCTACATTATTGTTTATTATTATTTGTTACTGAGATTATGATAAACAGTTTCATTCGTAACAGTATGAAGTGCAGCAGAGATTTTAACCCCCAAGTATTGGACCATATTATTTGAGGCCCATCTAAAAGGGAAGCCCTCCAGGTCTCCCTTCTGAAATGATCCCCCCCAAAACCTGATTGCCTCTGATTTTTCTGGATTCATCTTGTAACCTGAAACCTGAGTATATGTTTCCAATTCAGCTATAAACTCTGGGAGAGAAGTCCTCGGGGATGTTATCTGACTTCACTAAAGTCCAGCTCTGGTTTAGTTCTCATCAACTTTTTCTAAATGCTAAGAAGACAGTCTCCATGTCCTTTGGCACAAGGCAGAGACTCGCAAGGCTAAGTCACCTCCCCACCTTTCACATCCTTGATGAGACTCTTCTTGAGGACTCCTCCTCATTCAGGTATCTCAGCATCTGGCTGGATTCTCTGTGCACATTGATGCTGTTCTGAAAAACTAAGGCCCAAGCTCGGGGCCCTTTTCAGGAACCGCAGCTGCATCCCACTCGCCGCCAGGTGTGAGCTGGTACTGAAGATGATCATGCCTATTTTTGATTACTGCAACATAGTCTATGGTGCTGCTCCGCAGTCCTCCTTATCCAGACTGGACTCTCTCTACAATTCCTTCTGCC
Organism: Neoceratodus forsteri; assembly: GCA_016271365.2. Lineage (NCBI taxonomy): Eukaryota > Metazoa > Chordata > Ceratodontiformes > Ceratodontidae > Neoceratodus > Neoceratodus forsteri. The sequence continues at coordinate 73,697,716 of CM028133.1, read as the reverse complement.
GATTCACCCTTGATGCCCCTCATCTCACCCATCATTGTGGTCTTTACCACTCCCTTAACCTTCTTCCCCTTCACAATTGTCGTGTGCTACATGGTGCTAAGTTCATCTCTAAATTCTGGTTTGAATCTCTCTCCTCCTACCTCTCCTCCTCCCTTGGTACCCCTCCACCCTCCCTATATTCCCTGAGATCCCATGCTGACACACGCACCCTCTCAATCCACAGCAGATCTACATCTTCTGGCCAAAAAGTCTTCTCCTACCACCTGCCTAAATTGTGGAATGCTCTTCCTCCACAAATCCACCACCCCTCTTCCCTAAACTCTCTTACTTCTGCTCTGCACAATTACCTAACACCTAACTGCTCTTGCTTTTGAACCCTGCATGCCTACCTCTCTCTCCTTTCTCTCCTCTCCCCACCTCTCTCTATAGCCCTTACCTCATCAGCACTTATCTGCCCTTTATTGCCTGTTTCTACAAATGTGTAATACTTATGTCTCCTCCCATGCTGCTACTGTATCACCTGTGCTCCGCTTGTAATGTATTGTATGCATTGATTACTGTGTATCCCATGCTTTATGCCTCTGTAATGATATGGTTTGTATGTATACATTCTTCTCTGCAATGATGTATGTATTTATGAATTCACCTTCTGTATAGCCCACTCCCCTTCCCCCAGGACATACCGTGAGATGAACATTGATGAACATGCTCAGTGTATCTTTCCTGGTGAAACAATTCAATAAATAAATAAAAATTAAAAAGGGGGGTATCATCTGCTTATAATGAGATCTTGTGGGGGCGTTCCCCGACTGTGATGCCCATTATGTGGTCATTAGATTGAATTATCTTTGCAAATGGTTCAATGCTGAGGGCAAAGAGAAGTGGGGACAATGGGCACCCTTATCTTGTTCCCCTACTAAGGTGAAATCTATCTGAGGTGAAGCCATTCACCCTCACTGTAGCTTGTGGGAAAGCGTATAGTGCTGCTATGCTATCTTTGAATTTTTGCCCAAACCCCATCTCCTCTAGAGTACTGTGTAAGTAGCACCAGTCAGCCCAGTCAAATGCCTTCCCTGCATCCATAAAGATGGCCATGGAAGGCATATTTTTCTTTTTTTGGTGAGAAATTAGATTGAGATGGCGTCTAGTATTATCATGTATCAACTGCCCTGTTATGAAGCCCGTTTGGTCCTGGTGGACTAGGCCACCAACACATTCCTGTAATCGCTTAGCCATGACTGAAGTGAAGATCTTCTGGTCCATATTTAGGAGAAAGATGGGATGGTAAGAGCCACAGGCTGTCTGATCTTTCCCAGCTTTATGTATCACAGATATCTGTGTGTATTGCCAGGAGGGTGGGGCCCCCTCTCCTGCCATCATCTTGCCACAGGCCTGGACAAAAGTTGGGGCTAGCTCATCCTTAAATGTCTTGTAGAACTTCCCTGGGAGTCCGTCTGGACCTGGTACCTTTCCTAACTTCAGATCAGCCACAGCGGCGAGGATTTCCTCCAAGGCAATAGGGATGTCTAGAGATTCTTGCTCTTCCATGGAAAGTTTATTGACTCTCACCTTTTTAAAGAAGTGATCCATTTCATTCCCATGGCCCTCCACTGTTTTCTGGTTATATGAGTTACTACAGAAATCACGGAATTCCTGTGTTATGCCCTGGGATCCGTGATCTGATGTGCTTGACCCCTCTTCCCCTTCAGCCTCAGCACCATCCTTCCCACTGCCTCCTTGGGTAGCTGCCACAGTAGTAGTTTCTCAGATCTATTGCCAGTCTCATAATAACACTTATGTGAGTACCTGATTTGCCCCTCTATCTTCTCATCTAACAACCTGTTCAGTTTAGCCCTGGTTTCTTCTAGCTGTGCTTTTATCTCTTCATTAATCACAATTTTATATTCCATCTCCAGGTCGAAGACTCTTCTCGCCAACCTGGTTTATTCCTGCAGCCTGACCTTTTTTAGTCCTGCTGCATAGCCAACTGTTCTGCCAGTTAGGACTGCTTTGAAGCTGTCCCACCAGAAGGCCCTGCTAGTATCATGGGAAGGTTTAAGGGCTGAATAATCCCTCAGACAGTCCTTTACCAGGTCTTTATAGTCTTCTGTGGTTAACAGAGAGGCATTCAGACACCAAGATGAGTTACCCTCCCGCTGGGAGGTTCCCATCTCCATTACCACCATGCTATGGTCAGATATTGTTCTGGGTCTGATTTTTGTTGACTCTACTTTGTGCACTCATTCTGAGGAGACAAACATCATGTATATACTGGAAATAGGCTGCGTGAGAGTTCGACCAACAAGTGTAGTCACATGTTCTAGGGTTACAATATCTCCAGGCTTCCATGAGGCCCAGCTCTTGTGCCACTCCGTTCAGAGTTCTGGATGACCTGGCTGGATGCCTCCCTGCTACCCCTGACCTGTCTTGGGATGGATTCAGAATAGTATTTAAGTCCCCTCTCACTATAAACAGCTCTCCTGCGGGTGGGGCAGCCTCAAGGATTACCTTCCTAAGGAAGTCTATGTTCTCTCTCTCTTGATTTGAGGCATACAAATTCAGTAATGTGAAGGGCACATACCTATATGTTCCCCTTGCTATAATGTACCAACCCTCTGTATCCTGCTGGAGACTCCCAAGCTCCCAGGGACAGTTTTTATGGATGATGATGGCCACTCTTCTTCTGTGTGGGTGATCCGGGCATGTCATGTAATGTACTGTACCTGGCCCACCCATGTCCTTTTTAGTTTTTCACACTCCTCTGAGAAGAGATGAGTCTCCTGAAGGAAGGCTATGTCTGCTCTCTGGCTTTTCAACTCACTCAGGACTCTGGTTCCTTTAACGGGGCTATTAATTCCCCTAAGATTGTATGTAATGACAGTACCTATGATCATTCCCATTGGTTGCAGTAATCGTGTCTGGGATACCCACTTCGAGGTGTATTTTGCCCAAGCCATGAAGACCACCGTGAACAACTTATAACTATGTACATGTTAACAGTTCTTCCAATGTTATCTAGACACCCTTTAGGATATGTTGATGGTCCACACCTGATAGGGTGAGGCTGCTTATGTAAGCGCCTTGCGCCTAATGTGCGCTTTCGAGCCACTCCCGTCTTTAGGTGTCAGTTTGTGGCTCTGTCTGGTGTCTTGTCTCCTCTCTGAGTGCTGTCCCTTTCCTTCCTTAATGCTCCAATCCCGGGAGAGTTTCATGGCAGATGGAAAAGGATTGAGATGAGCCCTCTACCCACTGAGGTCTCAAAGTCACCAACCAAGCCTAAAGATCTGAGGCACTTCGCCTAGATCGGGATAAAGAATCCCATTATCCCCACCCCCCATTTCCTACTGGAAGTCTCAGACCTTAAATTCAGCTGCAAGCTACCCCCTTCTCTTGTCAGAGACCATGCTTCTGCCCGTATCCAACGGACAGGGACCCACTTCCCTTAGGTACCACTACCTGGATATCTCCCCAGGACATGTTGACCTCCTTAATGTTAATCAGCCTGAGTGATCTCCAGAGCTAGGATGCCCAACCACCCCCCCATTTGGCTCCTTCTCCCGACAACCCCTCACAGGGGGTGAGGAGAGGGCACCAAGTGAACTCTCTCCTGTCCTCTGTCTCCTTTCTTCAGCCCCACTACTGCCACTGCTGGGCTCAGTTCCTATTCAGCCAGGGGGAGTAGGTACAAGACTTATTGTTCAACCCCATCTCTACTGCATGAGCCATGAGTGGACAGAGAGAATATCCCCACATAACTAATTGGGTCACTGGCTACCAGCAAGGACGCACCTCCTTGACTCATGGGTGCAAGTCATATCTCAGTGGTACCACAAGTGCAAATCCCTACCTCCTTAATAGTCCCCACTCCCTTGTGCCCCCCCTTATAACTGACTTTTACTGTGGGTCCCCACAGTGGCCAGCTGGGAGGCTGGACAGGTGATGCTTCCCCCTCTTCTCAGCCCCTCCAGTAACCCTCCCGCTATGGCATTTTTAATAATTGTTCTTCATCTGCCATGCAGCTGTTGCACCCACCCTCACTTCTCCCCTGCTCAACACCCTGGTCCACCACTGCCATAGATAGGCCCACTGAGCAGGAGAGTGGCAAGTACTGCTTACCAGACCCATACCACCAAGCAGCTGAGCAGGTGATTAGACAATCTGCCTTAGCAAAGTATCTCCAATCCTGGCCATGTAGCTCAGCATTCAACCAGAAGGAAACTGTTTGAATCCTAGTAATATCACCTTGTTTAATCCTGTAGGGTGAAGGATTGCTATCGCCATGCTACTGCACACGTAGGGAGGAAGATCTCCCCAGGAAGCTTCAGAACCCTTGTACTGCTCAAGTCAGTGCTGCAAAAACAGTGCCCAATTAGCTGGAGTCAGTGGCCAGGAAGCAGAGCTTTATTCCAGGGGGGTACATCTCACCACCTGTGTTGCTTTGCCCTTTCTGATTTGGTGGTCCTTCCAGCATTGCCCCCCCCCCGTACTCAGCAGCATGGCAGTGTACATCACAGCCTCCATCTTACTTGAAAGTGCCTCCGGTTCCCTAGTGTCTAGCAGTCACCTCAGTCGACCATCCCTCCACCTCCAGGGGGTTAGCGAGTGTACAATGAGGCGGCTCATCACTTGTAGGCTCTCTGGCTCCCTTCTGTTACACAGCAGTGTTTCCTTGGTCAGGCCACTCATTTTGTAGGCCCTCACTTTCCTGCATCGGTCAGAAGGGGAGGAGAGATTCTCCACTTGAGGTGCTCACAATCTGAGAGGAGAAAACAGAGACACCATAAGCCCTTAAAAAATTTGGCAGACCCAGTGATTTCCCACAAGACCCCCTTACTAGGCTCCCCCCTTACATCCCTCTGCACTGTGCCATATGTTCATGGTCCCGTTACCCGCCCCCCCCCCACACTCTCAGCTCCAAGTGGAGCAGTCCATGAATAAATATTTATTTTACAAATACAAGAAGTCTGTCTGGTTCACTATCACAGAAAAAGGATATCGCTTGTGTTTCCTTCAGTGGTTTAAGCCATAAGCTCAGTTTGGGCAGCATTCAAACCAACTGCATATGTCTGCAGCCTTCTTCCCGCCATCAAGTCTCCAGTGTGGCCACTACATCAGGTCTTCAGTGTTGTGTCCTTCAGGTGGTTTCCTCCTCTGCCACCAGTCTCTGCTTCGGTTCATAGGTATTGATATAGGTCAAATGGCCTCTAAAGCCATAATAGACCTGCCACCACCCGTTAGTGGTTGGGTTGGATCCAAACTCAGCTTGATCGTTGCCTTCTGGATTCCTGTGTGCTGGACCTGATTGTTCTTTCTTGTGTTGCTGACCTTCTGCCATGGCTCCTTTGAGGTAAGATAGTCTGGGGTTGCTGCTGGTGGGTGAGATAGCACAGTCACAGTGACCCCCAGCCCCATCAGAGTATCTTTTGCTTCTGCCAGGGTTCAAAAGAATGCTGGGCCCTCCTTTAAGAAACATTTAAGTTGTGCAGGGGCTATAAGGTAAGTTTTGATGTTTTTTGCCACAAGATTTTTCTTAATTTTGAGCAGTACCCACCATTTCTGTTGGGTTGCTAGGATGTAATCATTGTCAAAATAAATCCTCCATTCCTCAAAGGTGAGGTCTTTTTTACCCCATGCTGCCTGCAGAATCCTAGACTTTGTTCTATAGTCCCGAAATTTTAGGAATATCGAGCGTGGCAGAGCTCTGGGATCCATGGGCTTCTGAGCTAAAGCCTGTGCATGTACAATGTTTAAGGGAGCATCTTTGGGGAGGCCCAGAAGTTCCTTTAGGAAAGTGTCCAGAAAAAACTCAATTTTTCCCATCTCTGTGTCCTTTGGCACCCTGTAGATCCTAAGAATATCTCTATGAGAGCGCAGCTCCAACTCATCCAACTTCTCTGCCAGCTCCTTTTTCCTTCTGATTAAATAATGGATGGCTGTGTCCTGCTGGTCTACATTTGTAGTGGTGTCTGACAGTCCTTGCTCTAGGTCTGAGGTGTGCTGGGTGACCTCCACCAGCCCCCTGCTTATTTTCTCCACCCTTCTTGCTATTTTGTCCATAGTTTACTGAATCTGCTCAGTTCTTGAAACAGTCTTTTAGATGTGATTGTAAAATTTTCTTCATTTTCTTCTTCACTGTTGTTGCTGATGGAACCCACAGTTGAGGCGGCCTTGCCTTTGCTTAAGGCCCTCATTTCCCTTGGCTCCATCATGATTGATGGTTTTAGATACTCCAATTTGATTTTAGATATTATGGCTGGATCATTTGTCCAGCCATAGTATCTATTATCCTCTCGAGTCAGGTTTCAGAAAAAGGCAAAGCACCGAGACAGCCCTGGTTTGGGTACTAAATGATCTCCTGATGGCCAAAGATCAGACAGCCCGCACCTTCTGGGTTCTCCTTGCTCTCTCTTAGCAGCATTTGACACTGCAGACCATGGTGTGCTGCTAGAGTGCCAGTGTTTTTTTCTGTGGACCGGGGGGGCAGTCCTCAGCTGGTTTTGATCCTTCCTCAAGGGTAGAACTTAGAGTGGTGTTGAGGATTTATTCCTCGGTCCCTCACTGTCTGCCCTGTGGGGTGCCACAGGGCTTGGTACTGTCACCCATGTTGTTTGCAGTATACATGCTGCCATTAGGAGACATTATAAGATGGTATGGTTTGAGTTTTCACTGCTCTGCAGATGACTCTCAGCTGTACATGTCTCTTGTGCCTGAGCAGGTGACAGATACTGTCTCAGTGTTTAACAACTGCCTAAATGAGATACAGAACTGAATGAGTGCTAGCTGGCTGTGGCTAAACTCTGGAAAAATGGAGGTATTGGTAGTGGACACAGATCATAGGATGGCTGGGGCATGGGTGGGACAACCCACCAGGTTAAGACTTGGGGGAACCCCATTATGTGCCTCAAACCAGGTGCATAATCTTGGCATGATCTTCGATGAGGGTCTGACCTTGAAATCTCAAGTGTCGGCAGTAGTCACATTTTCTTTATATCATCCAAGAAATATTGCCAGGGTAAAGCATTTGGTTCTGCCCAAAGATCTTCCTACTTTGGTCCATGTCTTTGTCACCATCCATCTTGATTATGGCAACACCCTCTACCTAGGGCTGCCAGGAGTGGATATCCACCGATTGCAGCTGGTGCAGAATGCAATGGCCAGGTTGTTAACTGGAACCCCTAGATTCTTCCATATGACACCTGTGCTGTGCGAACTGCACTGGCTGCCAGTACAGTGGCGGATAACCTTCAGGGTCATGTTGCTGACCTACAAAGTCCTACACGACCAGCAACCCCATTACCTGCAAGATCTTCTACACCCCTACTGCCCCTCCTGCTCACTCTGATTGTACAGCGAGGGATTGCTAGATATTCCCAAGGTACGTTTAAAGACATCTGGAGCATGATCTTTTGCCTTCATGGCTCCTACCTTGTGGAATTCTCTACCTCATCGGATATGAGAGAGCCTGACTGTCAAGGGTTTCAAGTCTGCCCCCAAAACACACCTCTTTCTTCAGGCCTTTCATGGGGCCTGAATAGGACTGTGGAAGGATTTTTATGGTATAATTTATAACTGTATTTAAGTTTATGTTTTATGCTTAGTTTATGCTAGCTGAAATATTTTATAATATATTAACTGTTCGGGTACCCTGAACTCTGGCAGGGTGCCTTTAACAAATAAAATGATGATGATGATGATGATGAAAAGAGTATCTTTAGGGTGGATTTTTGGTGGCACCTTTGCTGTGGTATTCTGATCTTATTTAATTTAATCAGATGAGCAATAGGAGCAATGAGACCACTACGATTGTATTAGATTTTAAATCTCCCGGGATCAGAGCTCTGCCATCTATGTCCTCATGTTTCAGAGGCGGAACTGGAAGTCATTTTTTTCTCTTAATAAAGGAAACTATTGGTAGAATAGGGAAAAGAGACACTAAGAGATGGATGGCAACTTGGTATTTGAAGTATCATAGATCAGATAAGTGCCAAGCTATAACAATAAGGGAATTATGTTCTATAAAAACACACAGAGGGGGTAAGCATTTGATTTTCTTAATATTAGTATGATGACAGACTATAGTTTTATGACTTGGAATGTTAATGCTATTAATAAGCCTATTAAAAGGAAAATAACTATTAACTACATTAAAAAACATAAAACAGACTGTCTGATGGTGCAAGAAACCCACCTAAGTGATTTAAGATTTAGAATTTAGGAAATTCTGTAAACTATGGGATGGAATAGCAGTCCACTCAGAATCTGATGGCATGTCAAAAGGGGTTACAATTATTTTTGCTACGTAGCATAATGTGGAATTATTAAAATCAGTAATAGACAAAGGTGATAGATATGTTGTTGCACAAGTAAAAATAAACAATGGTACTGTGACTTTTGCCAGTTTATATTGACCAAAGACTCCCCAGAAATTTTTACTGAATTTTTCATCTGCCTTTCTCAACTTCCACAACCATATATTGTAGGGGGAGATTTTAATACAGTGTTAAACCTGGATTTGGATGGATCAGGATCCACTTAAACCTGTCAAAAGCTGCTAACGATATTCTAAACAATTTGGAAACCCTAGGAATTGTAGCTATACAGAGACATAATAATGAAAGGGTACGTGAATATTCTTACTTTTCAAGTCTCTACAATACATATTTCAGAAATGATTGCATATTGGGGTCTTTCAATATGCTACAAGATTTCGAAATACAACATATGAAGGTATAAACATATTGGATCACTCAACATTAAAACATACTTTAAAACTAAATCAAAAAGTTAAAAATAGAAGCTGGATTATGGATTTATTGCTTTGTAAAAATCAAGATGTTAAAGATGTCTAAAAAAGGAATTTAGATTATATTCAAAATATTACTTGAATGACAAAATCTCTCTAAACAATATATGGGAAACTATGAAAGTGGTGATGAGGGGGTGCTGATTAAATATACATGTAAAAATAACAGAGAAAGGAAGGTAAGACTGATAGATTAGAGAAAGAGATAAAAAGGCAGAAAAGAAACATATTCACACTAAACAAGAACCAGATTAGGCTTGTCTAATTTAGCCTTGGTTAATTTAAAACTGGAATACAATAATAAGATGAATGTAAAAATGGAAAGATTAATCTTAAGAACAGGAGCAAAATTTTATGCCCAGGCAGATAAATCAGAAAAAATTCTGGCATATCAACTGCAAAAGGGAAAATCCAAAGGAATGATTAAAGAAATAGAAAGCACATGAATCTTTATAAAAGATCCAGAAAATATCAACCTTGAATTTACTCGACTCCCTATAAAAAAGAAAAAAACAGCAGAGACTGATTTTGATTTAATAAGCTTAGGTATCCCTATGATTACTGAAGATCAGAAATAAGTATTAAATGCAACAATAACAGAAACAGAAGTAGAAGAAGCTATTTAAAAAGTTAGAAAGGGGAACACACCTGGATTGGATGAGTTTCCTATACAATTTTATCAGATATTAGGAACCAAAATTATACCCTTTATGACAAAACTTTTCAATTAATTTATAAAACAAGGCCCATTACCTAACTCACTTAAAGAAGCTTTGATAATAGTTTTACCAAAAGAAGGAAAACATTCACAGTTTTGTGCCTCATATCTCACAATCTCACTGGTAAATACTGACTGAAAAATATTTACTAAAAATTTGGCATCTAGATGAGAAGATATTTTACCAAATCCAATAAAAGACAACCAAACAGATTTTGTGAAACACTGGAAAAGCTTTAACAACATTTGAAATGCTATAAATGTTATAAATAATAATAATATAGGCATAATATTATCACTGGATGCAGAAAAGGCTTTCGACAGGGTTGAGTGGGACTGTCTCTTCTATGTAATGCACAAGGGAAATATGGGGAATAACATCATAAAATGGGTAGAAATATATATAAAACCATGTGCCTTGGTAATAAATTAAGAGTGCTCAGAAAGATTTGCATTGTCAAGAGGAATAAGACAAGGCTATCCACACTCAGCATTATTTTTGCACTAGCAATGGAACCATTGGCTAATCAAATTGGAGATAGTCTGGATATTGAAGGGATTAAGGTAAGTGGAAGACAATTAAAAATGTCACTATATGCAGATGATATCTTACTGCATGTTACAAACCCAGAGACAGCCATACCAAAACTTATAGATCTAATCCCAAACTCTGGACATATATCAGGTTGTAAGGCAAACTGGACAAAGTAAAAATTATTGGAACTGAACTCATGGAGGGCACTTTTCATGAAAGCGGGTTGGGGTACATGTGAATTGCACATATCCACCTGTGCAGCTCCATACCTGCCAGAGATCTGCACAGGGACCACACTCATGAACAGCGGTCCCTGCCCAACTCCGTTATGTGCCCCCCAGAGTGCAGGTTCATGGGGTGATCCAGTGTGGGGCTGTGGATGTGGTCATGCAGCCAATCAGCAGCCTGGATTGGGTCCTAGAGTGGATCCCTTGCACCCACAGGGTGCCATGTTTGTCCTGGCACACAGAGCACTGGGCAAGAGGTTGAGGACAAAGTCATCATCTGACCACCCCCTGCCTACCCAGTGTGCCCTGAAGGCAGGGGCATCCATATTGGGGCACCTAACCTATGCCCCCTGCTGTGACCACTGCATCTGGTGGCTCCATTCCCAGGGGACTTGTAACCTGCCACCCAAGGTTATGGCTGCTTCAAAAATATGTAGCCACCAGATGCAGTGCACAGCACTCCATGGTTTTGTGCATTGTGTGGGGTGCTGCCACAGCCTCTGCCCCCTGTCTGCCCTGGTATGGAGCTGCACATATGTCTGGGCATCGGGCACATAGGCGGGGTGGCCCTGCTTCATGCAGAGCATGGATGGGGTGTAGTGTGCACAGCCAGGTGTAGGTGGGCTATGCACCTGGGTTACGTGGCGTGTAGACCATATGCACCTTTTGTGAATAGGGCCCGGAATACACAAAGATTATAATCGCTCTCCCTGGGCTAAGACACAGATATGGCACACTGATGAGTCCAAATGAGGACAAAACACATGTATGTGTCTGCTGTTCTTAGCCTTTGCTGATTGCACTGTGAGGCCTTTTGGCACCATGCAATTTTGCTTAAAGCTGAGCCAGTCTAAATTCTCTCAAGGGGATTTGCATATGTTTCCCATGATGCATTGCATTATTGGGTATGTGCAATTGTGTTTCCTTTAAAACTTGGCTTTAAGGACTTGAAGGCTTTAAAATAATCCACACCAGAGTGTTAAAGCAGGGGTACCTTGAGCTACTAAAGACACTCCTAAGCTGCCTGGACTGGACACCAATCAACTCCGCCATTGATGTAAACCAAGCCTTAGACCTTTTCATCAGCCACTTCACTGCGGCCTGCAATATCTTTGCACTTCTCAAAAAGCTGAAGATCAGGGGCAGAGCTAACCCTTGGATAACCCCCAATCTAATCACTTTACTCAAACATAGGGACCATCTCTGGCACTGTGCTTGTGCAACATCCAAACCTGGGAATATTCATAAATATAAAGCTGCCAGAAATGAGTGCACGTGGGCAGTTAGGAGTGCCAAAAGCAAATACTTCAAGGAAGCTCTCTCCAACTCCTGGGGTAATGGAAAAAAATTTTGGAGTAACTAGAAAGATCTTACAGCAAGGACCCTAAGTCACCACCCACCATGCTCAACATAAGTGGAATACCAACATCTGACCTGTACACAATCACCAACACCTTTAACAATGTGTTCTCCAACTTGGATAGTGTCCTCCTTTCTTTGATGCCACCTCTGGTAGTAACCCTCCTGCCACTGCTCCTCTCCTACACCCTGCCCCACAGTTCTATTTTAAGGAGATCCCAGTGCATGAAGCCAGAACCTATATTCAGAAGGCCATTCACAATCTAGGCTACAGCGGTGACTCCCTTGACCTGTAGTTGTTAGCGCTTGTCCTTGAAGAAGTCCTTGAACCCCTGACAAAGATCTTCAACATATCATTAAGGATGTCCCAGTTCCCATCTCACTGGAAACAGGCGACCATCACACCGGTACACAAAAGTGGAGACAAATCACTGCACTCCATCTACAGACCTATCTCCATTCTCCCTCCATTGTCTAAGGCCCTGAAGCGCATCACCTCAGACCAACTAGTTGAGTACCTGGAAAAATATGACATCCAGTGTCCTGAGCAACATGGTTTCTGAAAAGGGCACAGTACCACCACTGCACTATCAGAATTCACGGGCTTCATCCATACCACGCTTGATCAAGGAAACTGTGTAAGGGCAGTATTCATTGACCTTATGAAAGCCTTTGATACTGTGAACCACCCACTCTTACTCAAGCAACTATCAAATATTGGGCTCTCCAATGAAGCGCTGCTCTGATTTTCAAGCTACCTTGGGGAGAGGGTCCAGCAGGTTAGGATTGCTGGTGTCACCTTGGAAGAAAAGCCAGTCCTTTCAGGGGTCCCACGGGGTCCATCCTGGGACCACTACTCTTCAGCCTCTTCCTCAATGACCTTCCCAGTGTCTGCCACCAGAAATTACTGCTCTATGCCGATGACTCAGTCATGTTCACCAACCACCAAAACACAGAGCTCCTCGAGAAACAATTACAGCTTGAATTCATGTGCATCGAAGAATGGTTCAAGTCACACAAACTGGTCATGAAATACAGCAAAACAAAGGTTATGACCTTCTACAACACCAGGAGTAAGTACAAATCCCATGACCTCACCATCCTAAACCAAACAGGGACCTTACTTGAACACGTTCCTGATTTTAAATACCTAGGTGTCACATCGGACAGCTCACTCTCCTACCATCAGCATGTAGATTCTGTTGCCAAAGCTACCAACATCTGTATAGGTCTGCTCTATAGGCACAAACACTGCATGACTCCTGACACTCTCCAGTTGGCTATCAACAGCTCTGTCACCTCCCTCATCGATTACAGGCTTGCAATCTATGGCTCTGCCTCCACCTCTGCCCTCCACAGAATTACAGTTGCATTCAACAAAGCATGCAGGCTGCTAACTGGGGCTGACCGACTTACACACACTTGTGACCTGTACAGTCAGGCAGGATGGCTTCCTCTCATCAGCCAGATACAGTATCAAACCTGCCTCTTAGCCAAAAGAGTCCTCCTTGGGGTCATGCCCCTGGGCATTGAAAAGCTCCTCATTGACCACCACAGCACCCAGTGAACTAGAAGTTCACAACTAACCTCCCTTGTTCCCAGATGCCGGACTACCATGGGTCAGAGGGCCTTTGCCCACAGAGCACCACTGTGGTACAATACTATCAACAAAGAAACTCTTACTGCTGCTGCTCTTGGCCCTTTTAAAAGACAACTCTGACTTCATCTCATTTCAACTAGTCATTGTGACTGCCTCACCTAATCAGGGGCCCACCACTCACTGCCCTCCACTTCAGTCTTGACAGCTTCCTCTCCCTGCCTTGCCCCCTTCTACCTGCCCCATCTGCCCACCCCTTTCCCCCTCCCTTTCCTCCCCAGGGCATTTCCTGACTTTCATCCCTCTCCTCACTCCCCTTTAGAGCTCTTACCCTACCCTCTACCCTCCGACAATGGCCTTCCTGCCTGCATACGCCCCCTCCCTCCCACCTGCAGCGCTTATTTCTAAGATTGCCCTTGGCTGGTATGTCATGCTACCTAACATTTGGCACATTTTGAATTGCTGGAATTTCCTAAGCCTCAGTCTCTTGCTTCTTTTTATTGTGTAACTATGTATTATTATGTTGACCTTTGTATGTATATGTACCCCCATTCCTTCGACATGGAACCTTTGTAAATGAGCAGTTCCTGCTCAAAGGTATTTGTAATCCTAGATTTCAATAAAATAAAATTAAAAATAAGGGCAATATCCTCCAGGATAACCCATGCCTTGGGGCATTTGCTCTGGGGTTCTTTTGTAGTTCTTTTCCTTCTCTATTTTGGGCTCTCCATGACCCAAACAAATAACATCCCCTTAAGGGGTGGCTGGCTCCCATGCCTGGGCTAAGACACAGATATGGCACACTGATTAATCCAAATGAGGACAAAACACAGGTATGTGTCTGCTGTTCTTAGCCTTTTCTGATTGCACTGTGAGGCCTTTTGGTGCCATGCAATTTTGCTTAAAGCTGAGCCAGTCCAAATTCTCTTATTAGGATTTGCATATGTTTCCTATGATGCTTTGCATTATGGGGTATGTGCAGTTGTGTTTCCTTTAAAACTTGGCTTTAAGGCCAATATCCTCTGGGATAACCCATGCCTTGGGCATTTGCTCAGGGGTTCTTTTGTGATTATATACAATGGCATTTCAAATAGTTCAGAACAAACAAATATTTAGGTATAAATCTTTCTCATAATGCAGATCTCGTGATAAATAACATCATAGACCAACTGATAGTTAAAATAAAAACAGACTTAGAAAAGAAGAATACAAGTAATTAAAATGAATGTTCTTCCCAGGCTGTTCTACATTTTTCAAGCACTACCAATTTTGAATCCTTGTAAAAATTGTAAAGATTTAGAGAAAGTTATAAAAAATGTGTAAGAAAAAATAAAAAGCAAGGTTAAATTTGGGAAAGTTAATGGCAAACTATGATCAAGAAGGGTTAAAACTGCCTAATTGTTGGTGGTATCCATATGCATCTATTATCAGTCAACAGGGATTTATTTAACTCTAAAAATTGATTAGCGTTTTGCTCATAAAAGTGCTAAATCTTTGTGAAAATGCATAGCTCTTGCCTCAATGTGTTTAACAAACACAACACTTCTAGAAAATCTATATAAATGCTTTCTGTACAGTTAGTACAGTCCCAAGAAAAAAACTGCTAATCAATTATTTAAAACCCTGGTCATAATACACAGTGCTATTTGGAAAATATTCCTTTTTTGGGCTCAAATGGAAAAGATACTAATAAATAACAGGAAAATGTATCATTTATGTAAAACTTATGATGAGAAACATGTTAAAAAATATTAAACTCTCGTACAAAGGCAACAATTATAGCCTGGGTCACTTATCACAAGTTAATAAAGGAAAATCGCAGATTAAATATTCACAGCCCAGTTAATATTAATAAACCAATAGGCTCGGAATAAAAAAATCCACAGGCAAATGAAAACATCCTTCAACTAGAAGATCTATATGATGGAGAGGTTTGTGCCCATTCTAAGGCTTAGGGGAAATACAGACTCCAAAAAAGAGTTTTTTAAAGCAGCAGTACTAGTTGACCAGGAAGTGTTCATCACTTCCCAGATTTTTGCACTGCCTGGTAGTTTAATTATTCAGATTTAGGTTTTGCTGTTCACTACTGTTTTCTTATAATTGGGTCTCTTCATTTTTAATACATTTATAATGTTGTGTGGATTGACAGGAAATATGGCAGCCCCCCATACCATTTCCTGTTTTTCACCCTTTGTTTACATTTCTTGACCTATAAACACTCAGCAGGCAAAGGAAGGGGTGGTGCATTCCAGCTACATCAGACAAAATAACCAATGAGAGAATGGCAGCACCCCATTTCTCTCTGAATCTAATATGGCACTCCTGGCAAGGGTCTGTGCTAAATTGTCAGAAAAAATAAAGAATATAAAGAAAACACAACAAAACAAAATGCAAAGGATTCAGGTTTTGTCAGTTGTGAGGCGTATTTGACATAACTATTGTAAAAAGACCATTTTTATTAACTAGTACTGCTGCTTTAAGTACTTATTGTTCTTTTTTCAGTTTTCATTTTTTATACTTGTAAGCAGGATGAGCAGAACTGCCCATTTTCACTGACTACAAGTTATAAAACATTACTTAGACGTACATAGTATTAAACACATACAATAATTAATATAATACAAAAATACAAAAAACAGACAATTATTTAGCATAAGCAAGTTTCATTTTCCATCAACCAAAATTTCCATCTGGTTTTGAAAGACCAAATTGTCATACTCTCTACAATATCAGTAGGTAATGAGTTAAAAAAGAGAGGAGCCCTGTATAAGGTAGATCTCTGACCAAATGCAGAATGAAACAGTGGAATTTTATAAGTAAATTTGGTCTGAGATCTAGTACCACTAGAACTAAGAAACCTAGGAAATAATGAAAAAACAACTGGAAATATTAGGCCACTTTTGACCTTAAACATCATCATGCCCATTTTAAACAGAATCTTATTTTTAAGAAATAAACTCTGAGGGCTGGATATTCAAACTGTGCCCAAAATGTGCGCAATAGCAGGAGCAAGCACAAGTCCATTGCGCACATGCGCAATAGACGCGATATTCAAAAATGGAGCAAGCTAAATTGCACAAACAGCCAACGGCTGAATATCGCACAACCTGCGCCATAGTGCAACCAGGAAGGGGAAGCTGAGCAGATACGATGCGCTATAGCGCAACAAGGGCAGCCCAGCTGAGCAGCCCAGAGGCACCATAGCACAAGCAGGGAGCCCCCCAGCAGCAGAGCAATGGAACTGCACAACCAGGGAGGTAGGCAGGGGCCCACCACCCATGCCACAGATGGGCACAGGAACACACTACAGAACTGACAATGCACCCCCACACCCCAAGCACAGCATAACTGGGGGAGGGATGGAATATCCACCGGCCCATGGGGACAAGCAAACAAAGCACAGCTGGGCCATGTTGCCCCAGCACACACACTAGCAAGCTAGACTGCCACACAAGGGTGCGGACCACCCCATGGCACAGTAGCCCCCTGTACACAGCACACCCCTGCACCGTGACCCCAAGACACCCCCATGAGCAGTGACCATCACTGCAGGAATCTCCATGCATACCCCCACTGTCACACTGCAACCTCGTGTACCACAGAACCATACAAGCCAGAGCCACCATGAGAACCCAAAAGTGGGTGGCAGCACAATGTAATGCAACAATGGCAGACACAGTGCCAACACGCACAAACCCCCTGAGGCACAGCTGAGAGACCGAACATGTGTCGCCACAAGAGGTACCCCACACGGGAAAGGGCATGCCCCTAACACCACTGCCATTGATACAGCACCCTGCACAATAGACAAGTGTCACAGCACAACCCACCATGAGCCACAGCAGCCAGCACAGACACCCACAGTGGTGCCTGGAAGCATGCAGCACACCGGATGCAACACAGTGCAGGGGCAAACACACACCCATACCCTCGGAGACACCAACACAGGGACGCAGTAGTGTGGCAACCAAGCCCCCAGTATGGGCCCATGTAAACTGTGCACACACAGCTTGCAGTCCACCATGGCACAGGGGTGACACCCACCCTGTGCATGAACTGTGGCCCTGTATGCCACCAGCATATGCCTGGATCACAAGTCACAGACAGTGGTGCACAGCCCCTGCAACACACACAAGCCACAGCATGGAGGTGGGACAGCAACTGCGGAGGTCACAGTGTCACCCAAGGCAAACATGCACCTCACCAGTGACAGGAGGCAACCCAGCATTGTGACAGTCACAGTGGATGACCTGCAGGGACAGCCACCACTGACAAGGCAGCAGACCTCGCAGGCCACAGACATGCAAGGGTGTCAGCTGCACAGGCCAAGGACAGTTTGACAGGGGCACAATGGACACAGAGCAGGCACCATGGAACACTGCACACAGCAATGCAATGCACAGAGAACACACACCACAGATACCGACTGATAGCCACTCCCACACCAGAGACACTTCCCCACGCACACACACACACACGCGACTGAACCACCCCAGATGCCATGCACACCACTGCAACTGAGCACCTATAGCCAGCTGCAAATCAGAGACCACCACAGTATTCATATCAAAATATCTGTATTATAAAATCAACAACAACAACAACATCAACATCTATTTACATATATACATATATACATATATGGGGTGGAGGTACAGGTACAAGGTGGGGGTGGGTAACGGGCAGGGGTGAACAACTAGGAGAAGGAAGGTGGGGTGTGAGGGTCAGTCAAGGGGGGGGTAATGTTCGACTATTGGCGTCCAGCCTACTCCCCTGCTGCCTGGGGCTGGTCCCGGGGTCACCGTCTTTTCCTCACCCCATGCTGCTGGAGGTCCTGCAGTATTGCCAGGGATTCTGCCACCACACAACAGCTGCTGCATGGAACGCTCTATGTGTATCCGGACACCTAAGACAAGGGATCAGAGTCAATGGGTGTGACTGTCCATCCCCCTGCAGCCCACCCATCATGAATGGCATACAGCCATGTGCACCCACCCACAGTGACTGTGTGCACAAGACATGCCCAACCAGGCAGCAACAGCCATGTGTACCACTGCACACACACACAGCGCCCATGTCCAGCACAGCACAACCAAGGCCGTACAGTAACGTGGCTATGAAGTGGGCAGGCAGTGCCACAGCCATGTGCCCAGTGCACACATGGACCACCATTGATGCACTCCCAGACATGTAGTGCCACTGGACAGTGCTGACTGTCACATGTCGCGTGCATGGCAGTGGTGTCCATGGATGGTGGCCATGCCCTGCTCCCCACCCTGCCACACAGCATGCAATAGCAATCATGTTGTCATGGCACTCACCCTCATCGGGCTGTTGCTAGCGTTGTGGTTGTTCATTGCCACGATCCGGTTCTGCAGCCACCACCCTCCACTGCTGATCCATGGCCCTCCTCCACTCTGCCACACCTGTGGGAAACAAAAGGTGAGAAACACATCAGCGCAATCCCAAAGCATATTTTCCCTGCCCCAATGTGTGTGCCCACCCACCCAGCCAGACCCATCCATCACATACCCTGTAAACACTGCCACAGCCAACCCTAGACCATCCCTCCCCATGCGCTGGACACAAAAGACAGTGTTACCCATATGGACCATACAGGTGAATAGATGGATCACCCATCTGGATGAGGCACCACGCCCCCTCCTGGCACATGACCGCAGACGTGCCAGTAGCTCAGGCTCCCTCCTTCTCAGGTTCCCATAGCAGTGTCTGCATTGCTTGGAGGTCCTCCTGTGGCCAGTGGCCGCCTCCAGGTCAGTGGCCACCTGTTGCCAGACCTGAGTCCTGACCCTGTCCAGAGGAACCTCACCATACAGTGGGCCATAGTGTGGCTCCACAATGGCCACAAAGTTGGCCAGCTCGAGGGCACTCCACTGGGGGGGCTCTCCTGGCGTGCCATCTCCAGAGCTATAGTAGGCAATATGGCACTCCGCAGTGCAGCAACCCCATGTGGAATTGCTGCGCAATACATCGCTGCCATTCCCTATCACGCTGTCACTGAACAGCGCGACAGAGCTGCAGACATGCCATGCGTACAGCGCCAAGGGGGCAAAGGTCAGGCACAGGGTCATGGGTCTCTGGCGCAAGGCCACACACAGCACCATCGGATGTCTATGCGTTTAGTGCGATTGGTCGCCTGCGTGCCATTGCCACAGCAAACTATTGTGCAGTTGTGCCACAGCGCCATGTAGTGACTGTCGCCGTACCGCCACTGGCACAGTGGTGGCCATGCCCTGAATTGCCTACTGCGCACAGCACATCAACAGCACAGAAGATGCCTGCATCAGCTACCTGGGCATGCACAGTGCGGTGTACTACGCAGTCACAAAACTGCACTATTGGCTCAGCACCTTCAACCGTATTGCACAAAGCGCAACAGCGCGATATTCAGCCGTCATATGCAAATCATCCGATCAGCCATTCAATGGTGCAGCAGCGTGATTTGCATCTCATTAAAGTTGCTCCACACCTAATTTGCATGGATTGCACCATAAAACTGTGACACTGTTCTGCAGTGGCCATAACCGGTTACTGCAGTTGATAGGTGAGTTGCATGCTGTGTGGTGTTCTGGACTGTGGTCTCAGGGACTTGCTTTGTACTGCACAGTCACAGGTCACCACTATCACCCATACAAGCTGGAAAATGACCGAGCAAGGACTGGGTGAGGAGGATGATGGTGGGAGGAAGAGGAGGCCCAATTTTACCAAGGCTGAGATGGATGCACTCTTCAAGGCCTACATCAATCAGGAGCCACTGCTCAGTGGACAGCAGGGCACCCCTCAGGCCCATGCTGCTGCATGGGAGGGGGTGGCACGTGCCATCAACCTACATGGCAGCCACCAGCACTCTGTGCAGGAGTGTAAGAAGAAGATGGGTACCGACAGGAGGAGGGTGAAGGAGAAGGTGGCTGCCACCAGGGCGGCACATGCTGCAACAGGCGGGGGCCAGCCAGAGGTGGTGCAGCTGACTCCAGCAGAGGACAAGCTTGCTGCAAGCATGCAGTGCAGTGCCATTGAGGGCGTTCCAGGAGGTTGCTTCCAGACAGGTGGTAGCCCATCAATGCATGGTACGTCATGGTCTGGGGGGGAAGGTAGATCACATGCACTAACATGTCCTTACTTTCTTTTACAGATCCTGCACATCTGCAGGGGTCAACGGTGGAGGGCCTGTCCACTGCAGACAGCCATCTGGAGTTGGAGGAGGGACCATCCACCTCCACAGGTAGCCAGCGTGCATTGCAACAGTGGTACCGCCTGCCTGTCAACACTGATGTTGTTGAGACAAGTGTGGGGGAGGCCCTTCCTGTGTCTCAGCAGTCTGGCATCCAAGCATGCCAGCACGCTGTGGCTGTGGCACAGACCTGCACCATTGATGATGCAATGACCATTATGGGCAGTGACGTGTGTGTCATGGAATGGACACACAGCAGGTCAGCACACGCCCATGGACCTGGCTGTTTACGACGTGTGTGCCAGCATGTCAGCACAGTCCCAGGCTGCGCCTGTCAGCACCGATGGGGCAGCACCAGTGGCTGGTCAGGTCAGTGGCACAGCAGCCACAGCAGTGGAACAGCCGATCCCTTGGGCACAGCAGGCAGAGGGGCAGCAGCAGCAGTCACCCACCGGGACTGGGGGTACAGAGCTCAGCGGTGGAATTTGTGCACCGCCTGTGGACTTGTCCATACCTGGCCCTGGTGAGCAGCGCCCACCCTCAAGGGGTGCTGAACATCAGTCCCTTCCATACCCTGAGGGACAGGTTGCCGAGGTGGCAGACGACCTCTTTAATGAGTACACCCACCTGCTGCAGGCATCAGTACAGTAGCAGATGTGGCTTGCAACGTCCATAGAGGCACTGTGTGTGGCCCTGGAGCAGGTAATGGAGCAACACAGCAGGGACACCAAAAGGATCCTGTCATGGATTGACCATTTGTGGGAGGATGTGACCCGCTGCCATTGACAGGCTACCACAGGCATTGGTCACTGTCATGGCCACAATGGGCACACAGTCAGGTACCCATGTGTTGCTCACACTGTGCAGTTCACTATCCACTCCCCATTCCCGGCGTCATGTGACACCCATCCTATCAATGCCGGGTTCAGCTGTGGGCATCCCGAGCACTCCTGGTGCAGGTATGTTCGGTGCGCTGCAGACACCTGTGCGGGCACGGTCGCGTTTGCGCAGTGTAACCCCTGGTGGACCATCGGTGCCACCCCATGAGGCCCGTGCTCAGCCTGCCAGTGCTGCTGGGTCTTGGCAGGGCTGCCCATGCATCCGAGGTGGACGTGGCACTGTGCCACATGACTGACCTGTCACCCAGTGTGGGCCCTGTCTGGTGCTGCCCTGTGTGCATTGTGTGTTTTGGTGGGCAGTGCACCGGTGGATGCCCAGCCCTACACATAAGCACACAGTCCACCTGCACACCCTCCCAACTGCTGTCCATGGGTGCTTGTGCATGATGATGCCTGCATTGCGCTGTACACCAGAGTGCGATGGTGCCCAGCATCTGACACATGCACATAGACAGTCAGTGGATGTGGTGGCCTGTGGATATATGTGTTGCTAGTGCCTGTGTTCCGGCTCTGTTGTGCACTTGACCCCTGTGCACTGTGTGCCTATTGTGTGTGCGTGTGTGTGTATGTGTGTCCGTCAATGTGGCGTGTTACTGTTCACCCCTCCCTGGTTGTCTGTGTGTGCGTCTGTGCCTTGCCACTTCCCTTGCCGTTATGCACCCCTGGTGTGTTTCCATGTGTGTACGTGGGTTGTGCCCTTGCCACTGGTTGCACATGGCCCCATGACTTACCTGTGTTGGCTGAAGTGCTCCTCTGTGATGGTGTCCCGGTGCAGCTGGGCCAGCCGGATCAGTCGGGGGTCCCATCGGCCAAGGGGGGGCTGCCTATCCCCATCATCACCGGCGTCACCATTGTCCCCATTGCTGTCCCCCTCTTTGACCTGTACAGCTATCCCACAGTCTTTGGCCATGTTGTGCAGGATGCAACAGGCCAGGAATATCGCACAGGCCTTCGAGGGGCTATACTGTAGGGCACCGCCGGAGGTGTCTAGGCAACAGAAACACACCTTCAGCATCCCAAACACACGCTCAATGATGTTGCATGTGGCTGCATGTGCCTCATTGAAGTGTTGCTGCGATGGGGTCGTGGGCCACTGGTAGGGTGTGAGAAGCCAGGGACGGAGTGGGTATCCACTGTCACCTGTGTGGAAATAGTGGAGGTTAGTGTCTTGTTCAGGCTCAGACTGCCCCTAACCCTGTGTGCCACACCTATGGCACCTGTGGCATACCCCCCTTGCCCACGATTTGTCAGTTCTACATGCATACTCACCCGCTAGATGTCCTGTGGGGATGTCCCCACTCTCGAATCAATGGCACAGTGCTGACTGGTACCATATGAATGAATCATGTGCTCCCCCAGGGTGCGTGGCATAGACATTGATGATGCGCCCACTGGCATCACACACCACCTGGCAGTTGACACTGGCATATCCCTTCCAATTCATATAGGCAGCCCCATCGGGGCCAGGTGGTGTGCGAACGGCCACATGGGTGCTAGGTTCATCGCCCTAGCATGCCAGGCATACGTGGTACCCTGTGGAACTCCTGTATGTTTGCTGTGTGCTCCGCCGCGGTGCTGGGGAAATGGATGTACTCCGCAGCATGTGGCAGCAGTGCGCTGAGGAATTGGGTGAGGATGCATGACGTGGCCAACTGTGTTATGCCTGTGGTGTCCCCTGTTGGTCTCTGGAAGGTACCCGTGGTGAGCAAGCACATACAGGCTGTTACCTTTGTCTCCACTGACAGAGCATGACTCCATCGTGTGGGTGCCTGCATCACATCACTGCACAGCTCACAGAGCCACCTCAGTATTGCCCTGTTCAGGTGGTACCAGCCCACTATCTCAACATCTGAGTACAGCTCAAAGCTCGTGCGGGCTCGGTACTACCTGTTGTGGGCATACCGCCGATGGGCCCTTCCACAGCCATGTCCCCCTGCAGCATGCCTCCTCACCCCCCTCATTATGGCTTCCATCTGGAAGGTGGCACTGTCCATGTCCCTGGCTTGTTTTCCCCCCCAGCTGTTGTTGCTTTGATCCCCCCGCTGTCCTGACTGCTACCTCTCTGCACTGGGTACACCTACTGGCCTCTGCACTCTGTGGCCCCACACCTTCCCTTGCCCCTATTATGTCCTCTGGTTTCCCTGACCTGCCCTCTTTGTCCCTCTTGCCCTGTCTCTCTCTCTCTGCCTCATGTGGCTTCCCTGTAGCGTTCTTGCACCTCTTCCTTGCTCCTTTTTATTATGGCTCATTTCTGCTGTGGCGCAACTTCCACCTAATCCACTGTTGCGCATTGAGCAAGTCTTTGAACATCGCACTGCGCACTTTATGAATGGCTCCACCCCCTTCGGTTGCACATGTTTTCATTAGCATTGCACTGTTGCTCAGCATGTTTTCAGTGGCGCAACTGCCTCCTGCTGAATATCGCAGAATGGCACATTTTCTGACTTGCGCTGGCGCAACCCTATTGCGCATTGCGCAACCCTTTTGAATATCCAGCCCTGAGTGTGCTTCAATAAAAAACAGTGGTGTGTTTGGAAGGGGGCATCAAGCATAAATCTTAAAATAGAATTATAAGTTACCATAAGTCTGATGAGCAATCGACCACAGAAGGAGGAATAGATGACAATACCATAATCCAGGACACTCGTCAAAAAACTATGTGCAAGTAAAAACCTAGATTCCCTGGTAAGAAACTGCTTAACTCTAAAAAGTGAGCCTAATCTCTGATGAAGAATTTTCCTTAAGTTGTTTACATGAGATTCAAACATTAATTTAAAATCAAGGATTATCCCCAAATATTTAAAGGTATCCACCAGCTCAATCACCTTTCCATCCAGTGTAACAATTTGACATAAGTCCTGGGGCTCATTAGTCTTATGTGAAAACAACATGGCCTTAGTTTTACCCGAGTTAAGTACCATAGAGTTTAAATGCAACCATTTCTGAAAGGAATCAAAGTCAGACTGAACCTCAGCCAGCGCATCCTTAGTAGTAAGACCTGTGCTATAAATTACTGCATTGTCAGCATACAGTATCATTGATGAATGAGAACAAACCAATGGAGCAGAATACATATAAAGTGAAAAAATCAAAGGACCAAGGATTGACCCTCGGGGTACCTCACATTTAATAAAACTTGGAGAGGAGATACTGACACCTATGCGAGTATGATGAGATCTATGAGAAAGGTAATCCTGATACCAAGAAATAACATTATCAGAAAAATATAATTTGGAGAGAATACCATTTAACAAACTGTGTTCAACCAAATTGAAGGCTTGGTGAGGGCCACAAAGATGAGATATTATGTAAAAATACTAGGCACAAAATGGAATAGACTAAGATTAACCTCAGTTTTAGAATGGATAGATGTAGAAGATAAAAAAAAAAACTCCAAAATGTATAATACATTCATACACTCCAACCCAGACTCTTCTGATTAACTAAAAAGTAGCTGGGAGAAAGAACTGCATTTGGTTATACTACTGGAAAATAGATGGGAGGAGGCTATACGTTCTTTAAAGATTTCATTTAGTATTAGATTAAATTAGATACAGTTCCATAACCTTTCACAGAATATACTACACACACAATCTGTTAAATAAGATGAGCACAGCTATTTCATCAATGTGTAACCAGCATGGCCCAGAAAGGGGAAACCTGCAACATGCAATAGTTATATATTAGAAAATAAAGCCTCTTTGGGAGAAATGTATAAATGTTCTAAATAATATCTCTCTGGTATAAAAACATATTTTGAACCTGAACTATGCTTATTAGATACCTCATCAAAACAACATTTACCAACAGGAGATTTATGTGAATTGCTTAATATGGCTTTTACTAATGCTAAGAAGCAATAACAAGGCACTGGAAGGATGAAATTCTGCCAGACTTTTTGCTTTGGAGAAAGCTATTCATAGAATGTATTACCACAGAAAAAATACAGAGAGTTAGCAAATTCTGCAAACTTTGAGAACCAGTTCAAGAATTGATCTCCAGACAAATTCAACAGACTATTTAGAGGACAGTGGTGGTGGTCGTGGGTGTGGGGGAGTTGTAGATGTATTTAGGTGTAAGGAACTTAGAGTTAGAAGAGTGGGGAGAGGATTAGGTATACAATTTGGGTAAGGATGTGATACTTGACAACAGAAGGTTAATCCCTAAGAATACTTCAAAAGAAGAACTCTGAAGAGCCTGTTGTATCTCCATGATTTCCTATTGTATCTCCAAGACTGTCTTGGAAAATAAGTCCTTTGAGCTCAAGTGAAAACAAGCAAAAAATAAAACCTGTTGATCATGTGGAGCAGTTCCTCAGGAGGCTGGGACATCTAGAACCTATTTAGGAAAAAGGTTTTGTAAAACCACAGTTCCACAGCTGCCATCCCTCCTAGAGTGGATGTCCAGAAAATAAGGCATGAATTGAAGATCAGGTTATGGATTTACAGGTATCTTAGAGGGGAATGCTTCTTTAAAGGAAAACTAAAGTCAAAGTTTACAAAAAATATATGCTGTGCAGAGTGTTTTGATTAGTATGTGTACTCCTAGTAAGCCCGTCTCTTTATTTGTTGAAATTTGTTTTTCTAAATTTGCTTGCTGGTTGTATAGTTCCTGGGACCTCCATATTAGCATTTTTAATGGCTCTTCTTGTTCCTATGATGCTTCCTGACCCATGTGACAGTGAGAGGTCCAAGACCATTGATTCAACAAGAGCTATTTATTTACAGTAGTAGAGCTGTGATGTTAATTAACTCTTCTTGTCCTGGGAGCTCTCATGAAGGCTAAATTTATAAATCACAAATGCCTGGAGGATAACTGGGTTGGCTATTTCATTTATTTATTGAAATGTTTCACCAGGAGGGCACACTGAACAACAAGTTGCTCATCTCATGGTGTGACCTGGGGGGAAGGAGTTACATAGGGCTGTGAAGGATGATCAGTTACAATAGTATGTGGGTAGTACAAACAATACAACATTGTAAGATTATGCAACAGTTGAAACACAAGGTATTGTACAATAAACAGTAGTGGGACATTGGGTACATTACAATACATGTCCAAAATCATACAAAAGAACATATAAATGTACAAAACAGTAATAATGCAACAGAACCATTATAGTGCATGAGTGTAAAAGGAGCAGGCTCGAGATAGTACGCAAGTGCTGTTGGAATAAAAAGGATGGGGTAGGTTGTGCACATGGGTGACCCAAAAGGGCAGGTGAAGAAGAGAGGGGAGAGGCAAGAACTGAATATGAGGAGAAGGGGTAACCATTTCCTGATTCTCCCTTCAGGATGTTGAGAACCCTGCCAGGGGTGTGTCAGGGTAGGAAGGCAGAAACTGGGGATAGGTATTAAGGAAGGTTAAAGCAGGAACAGCTGAGGGAGAGGTAGTTGTGTAGGCAGAGGTAAGGGAGTAGTTGGAGGAGGAGTGTTGTATTTCAGGGGGAGGGAATTCTAGATTTTAGGGAAGCTATGGGTGAAACCAGTCTGACCGATGAGGGTGGAGTGGCAAGGAACTGTGAAGGTGCGGGCGTCATTAGATCTGAGAGAGTGGGTGGGGGGAGGTGGAGTGGAGAAAAAGGATGAGACATAGGAGGGGGAGCACTCCAAACCAGAATTTGGAGGTTAGTTTGGCACAGTGTGAGATGCGTCTGTGAGACAGTGGAAGGAAGAAAGGTTAGAAAGCGATAGAGTTCACAGTGGTGGGAGCAGGAAGGGGAGTCAAGAGCAAAGCAGCAGCAGGAGTTAAATAGAATGTCCAACTTGGTAAGGGAAGATTTGGGAGCAGCACCATAGACTACGTCACAGTAGTCAAAGATGGGAGTATCACCTTCTGAACAACTTCATGCCTCACAGTCAGTTGAATGCAATTATGATTCCTGTACAGAGCACCAAGCTTGGGGTACAGTTTCTTCAGGATAGCATCGATATGCACAGAGAAGTTGAGGTACTGGTCCAGCCAAACCCCCAGATTTCTAACTGAGGAGGTGTCCTCCAGGATGGTCCCATCAAGGGTGTGGAAGGTGGGTGGGGACGGGAGCCTCGAGAGTCTCTGCATGGTGCCAAAGGTCATTGAGACTGTCTTCTTGGTGTTCAGAAAAAGCTGGTGAGAAGCAAACCCCAGAGCTGAACTTGGCTGAAGTCATGCTGTAAGCTGGTTTCCACAGCAGCAGGGCTATTACCAGAACTGTATAAGACAATATTGTCAGTGTACATGTGGATAGATGAGGATGAGCAGGCTGTGAGAAGCTCATTAAGAAAAATGGAGAAGAGTAAGGGACCAAGCACTGAACAGCTAGAGTCTTCACCAATTATAGTATTTGTGACCTTGGGTGATTTGTATGCTTTTTAATGGCTGTGTGTAGTTTGACTAACTGAAAAGCTTTAAAAACAGAACATTCACTTCTGCTAACTAGACCTAGACATATACATAGAAAACAGAAAGTTTGGATTAGACAGAGTTATTTAGTTGAAACCAGAATATCGTGCTCCTAGCTGTAGTTTGCTGCTGCAGCAGTTATTACTGTCTGAATCAATGGTCCTGGACACATCACTGTCACATGAGATGAGAAATTGTGGGAACAAGAAGAGCTATAACAAATGCTAACATGGCGGGCCCTAGGGGCCATAAAACCAGTAAGCAAATTTAGAAAAAACTCCTTTCAACAAATAGAGGGAAGGCCTCGCTAGGAGTACACCTAAAAATCAAAACACTCCGCACAAAATTTTGTTTTGTAAATTTTGACTTTAGTTCCCCTTTAAGCTGCTACTGAGGCTGAAGTACCCCCTGTGGAGTGTCCTCTTAGGTCTCAAGGAGACTGTTTCCTACGCTTCTCATAACAAAACTGCATACAAGAGACTATCCAACAGGAGTCAGTCTTTTTGGTTGCTAGTTTACCCTTACCAACATCTTCACAACTGATAAACAACTGTGTGCTATCAATATGGTATTCTTGATTCTGTCAAGGTGGTAGCTCAGTGCTCTTTTTTTACATCAAGGCAATGTAGCGTTTGTTCACCTGTGCAAGAGTGATTAAGGAAAAGTACAGGCAGAGATACCAATTGATTCAGTTAGAATTCTGACACCACTTTAGAAAGGAAATGCCTGTGCATGCTTAGCACCACGTTGTCCCTATGTGTGACTTCTGTACATACAACTTACAGTGCACTGCATCCTTGCAGAAGTCATTGCTATGACACACACTGTTTCTATGTAATGTACTAGAGGTCTGCTGAGGCCATTAACTTGAAAGGAGGTTGTACTAGCTGTGGCAGGCAAATGTTGATGTCCCATGGTGGGATTGGTACCTGAACTTGTGGGGGTGTGGGGGGTAGGTGAATGAGACCTTTAAAAAAATCTTTTAAATACTGGTTGTGATGCCAGAAAATGTTCTTTTTTACAATTAAAAGATTATTAAACCTTTTCAATATACAAATCACATATAAAAGCAGAAACATAGGATGAATATCCAGACCTTTAAACAGTTTGAATAAAAATATAGAAAAGGTATTTAGCATCACTAACCCACTCCTGGGGGGTGGGTCCACTGAGCTCACAGTGCCCTCCCCTAAATGTAACCCATGACAAGAGGGTCATGAAATACCCTCCTCACGTCCTTTTAGATTTATTGATTTCACAACTACACACTCGCCACGAGGGCCCAGTGCTTCCTCTTTTCTGGGTAAGGGTAAAATACAATCTCAGGTCTATAACCAGGTGAGAACCCTCTTTGGTTGCTACACTTGGGGAACCCCAGGCATTACAAGATCTTCAGGGCTGCTCTCATAACCCTAACTTCATCTTCTCCCACAAGGGTTCAAGAACCTGTTCCAAACCCCTTAGACCCCCTCTGGAGACCTTATGTACTTTTACCCTACTTTAGAGCCCTGGATTCCCTTCTAGAATCCTAGTTTCAGTAGCATGAGGCACCTTAGTGCTAAACAGACATGCTAGAGATTGAAAAAACTTCCCAAAACCGTCACCCACAACAAATCACTTTTAAACAGTAGTACTTTAAAACAAAGCAAGAGCTTTTTACTGATTTCTGAAATAAGTACCATACAAACATAAATATGATATTTGGTTACAGAATAACCACAAAAAAGTTGGAAAATACATACAAAACGAACTGGTGGATTAGCTGGACCATTTCTACCTTTTCTGTCGAGAACTACAGTCCTAAAAATAAGTGAGTTTTGCAAAGTATTTCTTTCTCTCTCTCTCTCTCTCTCTCTGCTGTGTCTTTGAGTTCCAGCTTTTCTTGCAGTGGTCTTCAGCATGTCTGGCAGCTTTTAGTGTCTTAGGAAATTTAGCTTCTGCCTTCTGTTTGAGAGGGCTTATATAGACACTTTCTGCAGTCTGCAAAACTGTTCCATAATTGTCCAGCGGCCTTAATATTTCCAGGTCCAACTTGTTCATTTCTAGGCCAGCAGGGGTCTCCCCTGCTCTTTCCCAAAGTTGCAAGTGAACCAAAATCATCAGTATTTTGATTTTTCACAGTCCCACCTCCCTGGGCTTTGATCTACACTACCTTCCTGGCACTATTAAAATGGAAATAGACCATGACAGATGGTAGGGAATTTAACAATTGCTTCCTAGACTGGGTGTCTACAGAGCCCTGTTCTAAAGTTATTTCCCAGGAAATCCAGGACAGCATACTACCTGGGTGGAGTCCAAGTATCTGCATCAGAGGAGGAGAAGGACCTGGGAGTGATGATTACTAGTGATCTGAAGCACTCCACACAGTGCAAGAAAGCAGCAGCAAAAGGCAAACAAGATGCTGGGATGCATATCTAGGGGGATCAATAGTAGCAGGGAGGAGGTTATACTGCCCTTGTACAGGTCACTGGTAAGGCCGCATCTAGAGTATAGAGTTCAGAACTGGTGCCCACACCTCAAAAAGGACATTACAGTAACCTGCTGGATAAGGTCTAGAGGAGGGCTACAAAGATGACAGCTGGTCAGCAGGTTAAGGCATAGGAGGAGAGATTGAGGGCACTGAACATGTACTCCCTGAAAGACATTATAGAGAGAGAGAGAGAGGGGGGGGGACATGATTGGGACCTTCAAGTACCTGAAATTAATAAATAAGATCGATAAGGAGAGTCTCTTTAAGCTAAGTGGCAGCCACAACATGAGGGGGGCATAGTCTTAAGCTGTAGGGTGGGAGGTTTAGGAGGCAGATCAGGAAGCACTTCTTCACAGAGAGTGTGGTGGACACTTGGAATGTACTGCCGGAAGAGGTCATCTCATTGAAGACAGTAGGCAGCTTTAAGAGAGGCTAGGATAGACATAGGGGGAAGGTAAGGATCATGGGTAGGGAGGATGGGAGGAGTGGGGAGGAAGGGCAGGGACATTAGCTCAAACTGTGGACCCTGCAAAATGAGCAGACTTGATAGACCAAATGGCCTTCTTCTGCTGGCTTCTTCATATATTCATATGTATTTCACTTTGCAATTCAAAGTGCTATAAACAGAGGAGATGGCCCTTCCATCTCCTGTCATTTATGGAATCTTCCCTCTTTGATCAGCTACCAGGAAATTCCAATCCCCTATTGAAATGTAACTCCTGTTTACCACTAAGCAAGCCTTTGTCCTAGGCAAGGGGAGATATCAGACACTGGAATACACATCAACTCTTCCCAAGCACCTTCACAGTAAAATTGGCATCTTTTCTGACAAACCTTGTGTCCTGGCCTTTTGGGAAATTAAACATAATGAAATTACAGAGAAATATGACAGTAATACAACAGCAATCGCCACAGTTAGTATCAATAAGACAGAAAAAAATGCAAAAACTGAGTCAAGAACCCATGTCTGGTAACTTACAAGGCTATTACTGTACTGTACATCTTGGAAAAGGAGGGCTTACAATATTATATTAGTTAAGGATCCCAAATGTCATGAAACATGTCAATTATGTTCATTTTAATGTAGGCCAGCCTTTCATAGCTAACTTTTATAGTAGTTTGTGTAGACACTCTATAGATTTGGAAGTTGTAGAGGTTTTCCAGTGCTTAAAAATTATGTTTTTCTCTTCAATGAGTGCTGTATGCAGCCAATATTTCTGACAACAGGAAAGCTTAGAGACCCCAGAAAAGATACCTAAAACAATTTCTTTAACTGTGCAAGTAAAATCAACTTGCATCACACTCTTACAGGCCAATAACACATATCTCCAGAAGGGGGATAATATAGCACAAGACCAGATTATGTGACATATACATCCTTTGTCCTTAAGACATCTCCAACACAAATCATTGTTAGAAAAATCTAATTCTAGTAGCTTGCAATGGGTATGGTGCCATCTATGTAAAATCTTAAATTGAGCCAATCTGCCTTTAGGGTCTCTACATGCCTTAAGGGTATTATCCCAGCAATCATTCCATTTTTCTATGGGGACTGAAATAGTTAGTTCTTGTTCCCATTTTATCAGATGTTTAGTAGGATTACTTTCTGAATCAATAAGCATTTTATAGTGCAGATCCGGTCAAGAACATGAGGCGACAGAAGGAGTGTTCCACCTTTAAGCACTCTGATAATGACTTCTCTTAGTTGTAAATACCTAAAGAATTCTATTTGACGGAGGCTGTATTTATTGGATAACTGAGTAAATGAGAGAAGGAAGGCAGATGGGGAATCAAAAATATCTCTCATATTCCAAATGCCTTTATTTTTCCATTCGGCCTAGTCTAGACATTTGTTTTCATATTGCTGTAATGTATTGCTTGCAGGAGACAGTGAAGGGATGCAGCTGGGACCCAGTCCAGTCTGGAGGATGTGTCTAGCTATGAACTATTTGTGTGTTTAAGTATTGGGTGCGAGTTAAGGTTTTTAGGGAGGCCTAAAAATAAAATTACTATAGGACGAAGATCAAATGAGATTTTTCTACTGAGAACCATCCTGGAATGTTAGTTTTGTTGTTTAACCATATTTAATGCTTTGAGACGCAATAAAAGTGTTCAGTCTTAATTTAGTATTGGGAAGGCCAAATCCACCTCTGTACTTGGGTTGCTGGAGCTTTGAAAGTGAAATGCATGCTGATTCACCGTTCCAGATAAAACTTCTAAATAAAGAATACATAGATTTAAATATGGTTGAAGCAATCTGGACAGGGAGGTGTTGCAGGAAGTAATACATTTTGGGTACTATCATTATAGTGAGTGATTGAATTCTACCCCATAAAGATAAGTTGATATGCTTCCATCTTAGGAAGTGTAATGCAATCTTTTCAAGTAATGAGGAAAAGTTCATATGAATGACTTTGTTATTTTGTTAATGCTAACTATTAATGTAATACCTACAAATATAATACCACTGGGAGGATATCGGATTAGATTATTGGACAGAAGAAAAGTATCATTTTTGTCACCGAGCCAAACAACTTCAGACTTATCTAAATTAATTTTGAAACCTGAAAAGCAATAAAAGTCTTGTATAATTCTCAATTAAGATGGCATTGAAATTGTAGAGTTTGTGATAGGCAATAAGAGATTGTCTGCATAAACCAGGATTTTATGTTTCTTGCCTAGTGTTACACCAAAAATATCTGCAGCTACTCTGATTTTGATCAGAAGGAGTTCAAGAGCAAGAACAAACAAAAGAGGTGAGAGGGGGCATCCTTGATGTGTGCCCTAAGAAATGGAAATTTGTCTGAGGAAAGGCCATTGACTTTAACTTGTGCTGAAACAAGTGTGTATAATACCCCAACCCAAGTACAGAAGTAATCCCCAAGGTTGAATTTATTGAGCACATGTAGGAGGTAGTTCCGTTCAAGCCAATTATAAGCTTTATTGACATCTAAAGAGAGAAGAAAAGATTGTGTCTGTAATTTACTAGAGGCAAATATAATGTGCAAAGTTTTCCTCAAATGGTCAGGACTATGCCACCTTGTAACAAAGCCAACCTGATCAGGGTGTATTAGGCACTGAATAACCCTGTTTAGTCAATTGGCTAATGCCTTGACTTATATCTTACAGTCAACATTTATCAATAAAATGGGGTGATCATTTTCACAGAAGGTAAGGTCTTTGTCCTTTTTAAGGAGAACAGAGATATTCACTGTCCTTATGGATACAGGCAGGTAGACCCTGTGAATGTGCATATGAAACTACTCTATACATGACTGGGGCTAGTTTCTGAATAGTGGCCTCATAAAATTCACTTGAGAATCCATCTAAGCTAGGGGCTTTGCCAGATGTCAAGACATTGCAGCCTTTACTATTTCTGCCTGTGAGCTGGGTTTATTGATTGAGATTTTATCACTCCCTGTTATGGCTGGGATAGGCAGATCATTGAAAAAATTCTCCAAGGCAGCATCATCAAATACGACCTCAGATTTGTACAAGTTATTATAATGAGATCCAAAAGCAGTGGTTATTTGTATCACAGTTGGCAGTATTTCCCCCTTCTCATTTTTAATGGCTGAAACCTTAGTGTTTTCTGGGATTTTACAGAGCTTGTGAGCAAGCAACCTTCCCCGTGCCTCTCCTGTGTCCCAATAATTTTGCTTTAACCTGAATAAAGCATATTCTGCCTTTTGGCTAAGGATGGCATGAATAGCAAATTTAAGGCCTATTATCTCCCGGTGTACAGTAGATTTATCACTTTTAGTTTTTGAATGTACAGATAGATACTATATGTCTTTGAGAATGCTTTCTAGCTTAGAAAGCTCAGTTCCTAGAAGTTTATTTTTATGACTCGAGTAAGAGATTACTCTACCCCAGATGTAAGCCTTGAAAGAGTCCTAAAGGGTCGTCCCAGTTACATCTCCCGCATCACTGAATTCAAAGAAATGTGTGAGCTCTGTATCTAATATCTTAACAAAGGTGGAATTCATAAGCAGGCTACTATTAACTCTCCGAGTTGTTTTTTTTTTTTTTTGGGGTGTCTTCAAACAGACTCCCAGCAGACAGGGGCATGATCTAAAATAATAATATTTCCAGGATGCAAGGCCAGAAATGAAAGATTTAGTTACAAAAATGTAGTCTAGTCAGCTGTAAGAGCTATATCTGGCCAGTTTGAAAGTGTAGTCCCTGTCTTTGGGGTGTGTGAGTCTCCAAGTATCCACTAAGCCACGTGCATCACATAACCTCTTACAAGCTTGTGAAGAATAGGTTTGATCACCTATCACTTTATTATTCCTGTCAATAAAAGTATCTATCACAGTATTCATGTCTCCTGCAATGACAATATCTACTGAATTAGTATTAGAAATGCTGTTAACAAGGGAGGGGGAAAAAGGAAGCCTGATTTGTGTTGGGGCATACACACTCACCAAAGTGACCTCACTTCAATCTATTTTGACCTTAACTATGATAAATCTTCCCTCTCGATCCACCACTGTGGATTATTGAAAAACTAACTCTGAGGGAAAGCAACTTGGGGAGGAAGAAAAGCCATAGGTCACTGTTTCAACAATCGCTGACTTGTACCCCTTGCATTTTCTGGCTACACTTTTTTGCTGTCACTCATTTTGGGCTCGCTGTTTCTCCTTCACCCAAATCATAAGATACCAGAATAATGCTATGAGCAAAGATTCTAATTATGGAGCCTAGCTAGATGCAAGGTGATTTAAGGAACACCAAGCTAAATGGTAAAGGAAAACCTATACCAACACCTTTTTTGTGTGACAAGCATGCGTAAGTTGTGCTGCACAACCCAGTTTGGTAACGTAAGATACAGGGTCAATACAAATTAATG
The DNA here is from genome assembly GCA_016271365.2 of Neoceratodus forsteri. Classification (NCBI taxonomy): domain Eukaryota; kingdom Metazoa; phylum Chordata; order Ceratodontiformes; family Ceratodontidae; genus Neoceratodus; species Neoceratodus forsteri. The sequence goes on along the minus strand of CM028133.1, from coordinate 73,662,683 downwards.
AAGTGAATAGTTCAAGTTCAAGTTTATTTGATGGTCAGTTCACTGTCATTACAGATTACATTAGACATCCAATACAGTTAACATTTCCATGTAAAAAAGGTTATTTGAATAGCAGCACTCCTCTGCAGATGTATAAATTAACACAGAGTTGTCAGGCATAAAATAAAAAATAACACTTTTGTCTGCCCATCTCCAAATAGATGGAAATTAGGTGGCTAGGTGTTTAATGGTAGCGGTGAGGAAAAGAAAGAGAACAGCTATGGACAGGACTATAAATTGTAATGCTGTGCTCCTCCATAGAGTGAGGCCCCTGCAATTTCTTATGCTGCATTGTTATCATTCCACAGTAGGTTCTACCAGTAATTCTGCTTCAGCTATTTAGTAGTGGGCAAGTTGCAGACCATGCATCTCATGCATATGAAATAACATTCATGCCTGATAGAATAAAAAGGAACATTCTTCGAGTGACCATACCTAAAATAGAATAAAAAAAGAACACTCCTCGAGTGAACGTACCTTAAATATAATAAAAAAGGAACCCTCCACAAGTGAACATATCTTAAATAAAATAAAAAAAGGGAACCCTCCAAGGGTGAGCATATCTTAAATAAAATAAAAAAGGAACACTCCATGAGTGAACATATCTTAAATTTACTAAAAAAACACTCTCCGAGTGAACATATCTTAAATAGAATAAAAAAGGAACACTCCTCAAGTGAACATATCTTAAACAGAATAAAAAAGGAACCCTCCACGAGTGAACATATTTTAAAATAAAAAAGGAACCCTCCACAAGTGAACATATCTTAAATAAAATAAAAAAGGAACACTCCATGAGCGAACATATCTTAAATTTACTAAAAAAGAACACTCTTCGAGTGAACATATCTTAAATAGAATAAAAAAGGAACTCTCCATGAGTGAACATATCTTAAATATAATAAAAAAGGAACACTCCTTGAGTGATCATATCTTAAACAGAATAAAAAAGGAACCCTCCACAATTGACAATATATTTAATAGAATATAAAAGGAACACTCCACGAGTGAGCATATCTTAAATAGACTAAAAAAGGAACACTTCACGAGTGAACATATCTTAAATAGAATAAAAAGGAACACTCCTAGAGAGAACGTATCTTAAATAGACTAAAAAAGGAAACCTCCATGAGTGAACATATCTTAAATAGAAAAAAAGGAACCCTCCTTGAATAAACATATCTTAAATAGAATAAAAAAGGAACTCTCCTCAAGTGGACATATCTTAAATGTAATAAAAAAGGAACACTCCTCAAGTGAACATACCTTAAATAGAATAAAAAAGGAACCCTCCACGAGTGAACATATCTTAAATAGAATAAAAATGGAACCCTTCTTGAGTGAACATATCTTAAATAGAATAAAAAGGAACATTCCACGAGTGAACATATCTTAAACAGAATAAAAAAGGAACCCTCCTCGAGTTAATATATCTTAAATAGAATAAAAAAGGAACCCTCCATGAGTGAACATATCTTAAATAGAATAAAAAAATAACACTCCATGAGTGAACTTGTCTTAAATGGAATAAAAAGTAACACTCCTAGCGTGAACATATTTTAAATAGAATAAAAAAGGAACATTTCTCGAGTGAATATATCTTAAACAAAATAAATAAGGAACCCTTCTGGAGTTAACATATCTTAAATAGAATAAAAAAGGAACCCCCCACAAGTGAACATATCTTAATTAAAATAAAAAAAGAGCACTCCATGAGTGAACATGTCTTAAATGGAATAAAAAGTAACACCCCTAGAGTGAAAATATCTTAAATAGAACAGAAAAGGAACACTTCTCTGGTGAATATATCTTAAGCAGAATAAAAAAGGAACACTCCTCGAGTGAACACATCTTAAATAGAATTAAAAAGGAACACTCCATGAGTGAACATATCTTAAATAGAATAAATTGTAACACTCCTTGAGTGAACATATCTTAAACAGAATAAAAAAGGAACACTCTTTGAGTGAACATATCTTAGATAGAATAAAAAAGGAACTCTCCACGAGTGAACATATCTTAAATAGAATAAAAAGGAACCCTCCATGAGTGAACATATCTTAAATCGAATAAAAAAGGAACCCTCCTCGAGTGAACATATTTTAAATAGAATTAAAATGGAACCCTCCTCAAGTGAACATATCTTAAATAGAATAAAAAAGGAACCCTCCACGAGCGAACATATCTTAAATAGAATAAAAAAGGAACACTCCACCAGTGAACATAAATAGGCTAAAAAAGGAACACTCTTTGAGTGAACAAATCTTAAATAAAATAAACAAGGAACACACTTCGAGTGAACATATCTTAAATAGACTAAAAAAGGAACACTCCTCGAGTGAACATATCCTAAATTTAAAAAAAAGGAACACTCCTCGAGTGAACATATCTTAAATAGATTAAAAAAACACTCCACGAGTGAATATATCTTAAATAGAATAAAAAAGAACACTCTTCGAGTGAACATATCTTAAACAGAATAAAAAAGGAACACTCCCCGAGTGAGCATATCTTAAATAGTATAACAAAAAGGAATCTCTCCTCAAGTGAACTTATTTTAAATAGACTGTAACAGGGTAATAAAACTCCCTTTCTTAGGTTCTTGTTGGACCTGCACAAAAACGAAGAGACAAGTGGTGTCCAGCAGAAAATATGATTTATTTCTGATATATAAAGCAGTCTTATAACCAACAGTGTAGTCACCGGGAGAATGCATCCAGTTTTTCTTACCTACATAGGTAGCAGCTAGTTTCATCTCAGGGAAAATGTGTAATACAAAGCATCTTATAACCCTGGTAATTGTCATAGCAACAACTAAAAAGATATATAAAAACCTTATAATTGGACAAGGTAAATAACCTGACTCCCAACTAGCCTAGGAAAGCTTGCTTAGCTTGCAGAAACAGATAGCATGAGACAATGTGATCTTGTGCTTCTTCCAAGGGCACTTGCAGTTATAGTTCTGCATAAGCAGTAAATATGGTGGTATTACCTAAGTAATGACTACACAATTATATATATGTATATGTGTGTGTGTATATATATATAGGAGCATCTCCCAGTGTTGCAATAAGAATACAGTAAGGCATAGTTATACTCAGCAAAGATACAGTAGAACACGGATCCTTACACTTATTCTTATACGATAAGTGTCCTTACCCTAAGATTAGTACAAATACATATAAATATTACTGTCTGTAAAGTGGGGGGCCAATCAGGGTTGCTGGTCCATGGGTAACATTCCGTCCTTGTTGCCGCAAAAGGGGCAACAATCCCAGGTAAGCAGTGGGATAGAGCTAAAAATATAATTTACAAGCTTGAGGCATGAGCTTTGTAAAGGAAGTTAACTTATTCTTGATGTTGTTTTAAGGTACAGTATGTCACAGGCAGCAGACTGTAAAAATAAGGAAAATAATTAGAAATGTTTGAATCACAACAAAAACCTTTAATGTAAGTTCTAACCATGTATTGCCTAAGGCAGTACTTAAATCACCATCATGAATAAGATCATTAAGGGCATCAGTAGCTTTTGATATATTATTGTTAATATAGATTAAATGCAAATCTTTTCTAGCTAACAGCGACTTAAGTGAAACTGTCAAAGTGTCAATGTGCACATTAAATATGGGCAAATATTGAGAGAGGGCAAGCAAGTATTGGAGATGATTATCAATAACATCTGGTTCAGGGAGAGGAACAGGCGTAATTACTGTGTGACCAATAACTGTTTTTTGCTGTGGAGTAAAACCAAAGTTAGGTTGAGAGACAGCACATGTTTTAGCACCATAGGTGAATGACTTGTGGTGGGTAAAGACACAGTACTGGCCATCAGAAGTTTAGGCAACCCGCACAGTTGGCAGCCTCCATCAGTGTAGATGTACCACACAGGTAAAGGACTGTTTGGTAAGCTGTGTAGTGAAGCAATGTACCTCTTCAAGGTAGCTTTGGGATGGAGCTGTTTTGGCTTCTTGCACTGAAGATGCAGCTTGTGAAGACTGGATTTTATCATCTTGGTCAACATCAGTAAGATTGGATGGCAATTCTTCACCCAACGTCAGTGCCCAGTCAAAGTGTCCTGGAGCATATCCACAGACAGGTTTGACAATGTCGAAAATGTCACAGTGGCACAGGAAGAGATTGCACTTCTTGGCACAACAGTTTGTATCAGGTGCCAGCCAAGCTTGAAGAAAATGGTGATAGACCAGCATGGAAGGTAATTCAGTTCTTTCTCAGTAGATATCATCTGCAAAATGTCCTATGGAGTGTATTTTGACTAGTTTATCAAAGACAGCTGTATCAGGATCAAAGCGTGGTAAAGAGACAATACACGTAACAAACATATTTTCCTTACTAGAACAGGTCTTAGCAAAATAGCAAGGTGCTTGATTAGGATACTTAGAGACATAGCCAATATTTCTAACAGTTGACATAGAAATGTTGAGCATATTAGTTATACAAACAGATATACAACCAGTAGTTTTGCAGTGTGGGCAATACCATTTACCCATCTAATATCATGAATAACATCTGGAATTGTGCCTGTTTCCAAGTCCCTGAAGAGACTGTTAACAGTAGAGATAACATAAAAGCCATACACACAGCATAAAATTTCATGATCGATATATTGCTTGTGTGCCTTGCAGTTGTTTTGAAAAATAAGTTAATTAAGTTTATGTTTAGTATCATTGCATCCTTTGGTAATTTCCTGCATATTGTAAACAGTAAAACATTCCTCATTACTAAGAGAATTTACACCATGTAAAATAGGAGGTAAAACATCATTATTAATTGCTTGCTGAAATGTAAGTGCTTGTGCTTAAATAGCAGCTATATTGGCTCTATTCCAAATAGACATGCCTGAACCAAAAAGGCCAGAGATAGTACCAGCCACTTCAGTAACACCTGAAACAGAACTGGCCACACCAGTTATGTCAGTTACATCCTGCTTGGTGTGTGAACATGATTTAGGATCCGGATTAGTTTTAGGAGCATGTTGAAAAACTCCTAAATGATCAGTGGCATGGGGTCCACTGATGGGATCATTAGTGCGTGTTTGATAAGCAGCAACAAAATCTGTAAGCATCATACTACAAAATTGAGAGGTGTTGGTAGTGTGGCAAAAGCCAATCTCAGCCATGTTCCAATGTGTAAGATTGAAAATAACTGGGACGTGCATAAATTGTATGTTATTAATAAGATCTCCTGGTAGGGATGTGGCTGTCAGACCACTAGGGGGACCTTTCTCTTGGAGAGGACAGTTTCTCAGTTCTTCTTGGCTTGGTGAGACTACAGAAAGGTGAACAACTTCAGTAGCTACATAGTTGTGAAGACAGAAAGTGCGTGCCTCCTCTGGAGAGAAGCAGTCACACCAGGCAGAATCAATGAGAGTGGTAAGGTTATACCGACCAGTATGCATAAAAGTCTGTCTGATCAAGAGTGTGCCACTTTTAGAAATGTGAGTATCTGGTCAACCATGGAATGTACCTTTGGACAGGTGAGCTACAGGGAGTGTGTAGCCCATAGCATCAGTTTCCCATTGGATAGCAAGTGAGGATCTATCAGGGGCAACTACTACTGCATCAAGAAAGGTGTCTGAGCCTTCAGTTACTTTAACCATTTTGTTAGGGACATTAATGTGAACTCTCATGGGGGCTGAGTGTTCAAGTTTACTGAGTAAGTGTTCTATACGTTTTTTATGAGTTTGAGGGGATACACGTGGGGGTGCAGTCACAGTCAATGTCAGTAGTCCCACCAGCAGGAGACAGAGGTGCAAGATAGCAGTCTTGCCAGTATAACTGTAGGAAAAACAGAAAAAGGTTTGTTAAGTGTGGGTACTATTTTGCCCCAAGTGGGTTAGGAAAAGTAAATTTAGTCACCTTTATACAATTTGAGTTGGTTAGCATGGAACCACTTGTCGGTGGTCTTCTTTTTCCTTTTAACTCAGACCTGATACACAGCAGGGCTGAGTTTATTGACGATGGGATAAGGACCTTCCCATTTACTGACAAATGAGTGTGTGTGTTGTCTGTACTGGAGAAGCATAACTTGGTCTCCGACTGGCCAGTCAACTTCTTTGACATGCTTATCAAATGAGTTTTGGCTTGTTGTCATGCTTTACCCATTTGATTAGCAGCAAACAGGTGGGTCTTCATGATGTCATCATGAAGCTTTTCAACATATTTGTCTACAGAGACTCGATCTGCAGTGGGGGTGTGGAAATCAACCAACAGGTGCTCATGTAGTCTCATGGCCCTACCAGTCATAACCTCATAAGGTGTGCACTGGGAGGTGGCTAAAGGTGTGCCCCTGATTGCCATTTGTAACAGTGGCAAGAGGGAATCCCAATCCTTGCCATTTGTAACAGTGGCAAGAGGGAATCCCAATCCTTGGGATTGTCATTGATGAATTTGCATAACATTTGTTTGAGTCTTCTGTTGGCTTTTTCTACCTGGCCTGAGGATTAGGGTGATAAGGGATGTGGAATTTCTGATCTACTCCAAGTAGTTGGAGTGTCTGCTGCATTAGCTCAGCTGTGAAACTGGTTCCCTGGTCTGAGTCTACCTTTAAAGGTAGGTCCCACCTGGAGAACAACTGATCCACCAGGATCTTGGCCATTGTCTTTGCCGTGTTGTTCTTAGTGGGAAATGCATGTATCCACTTAGAGAACAAGTCTGTGACAACAAGTGCATACTTGTTCTTGCTAGAGTTGGTAAGTGGTCCGATGAAATCAGTTTGTATTGCATTCCATGGTCCAGTTTGCCTTTGTGGCAACAATTTGGCATTTCACTTTACGAAATTTGATTGTTTTGAGCACACACTATGCAGTTATCCACATAGTGTTCTACATCTTTGGCCATATCAGGCCACCAGATGACTGTTTTGAATCTATGGAGGGTGTTTTCTGTCCCCTGGTGTCCACCAGTGGGAGTGTCATGAACCATGTGGATAAATTTGGTTCATAGGGATTGTGGTGCAACCCACAATTTGTCACCTGTAGCCTCCTTTCTATACCAGTTGAGCTTCTGATCACTGGACAAATGTATGTTGTCAGAGTGTCTCTTGTATGGGCTACCAACAGGTAGTGGCTCTTCAATTCCTTTATCTAGGAAGTTGGAAACATGTTTCAATTCTGGGTCAGCTTTTTGCATTGCAGAAAGGTCCAGTGGGAGTTATGGTACTGGTTTCTGCCTAGTGTTAGCAGCCTCTATAGCTGATATGGCTGTTGGGTGAGTCATTGTCCATGCCCCCCCCGAGCTCCTGCTTTAGCTAGCAAGTCTACTTGTTCATTGAGTTCATGGTAAGGGTCAGATTTACAGTGGGCCTTTACCTTCTGAATATACAGTTTGTGAGTGAACATTTGTGTTATGATGTGTATATACACAAACAGACCCCCGTATTTGACAGGTGTGCCATCAGATGATGTAAAATAGTTTATTTGCCAGAATGGGAAAAACTCAGGGAGGGATGAGCAGACCCAATTGGAGTCTGCAAAAATGATGGCATCCTTGTCTCCATGAGGCATAACCTCCAATGCACAGGCCACAGTGGCCAATTTGGCATACTTTGAGGAGACAACGATGCATTTTCTGGAAATGCACCTGAAATCACTTTCTTGATCCAAAATGAGCACTCTAAACCCTGCCAAATGCTCTCCATCCAAATAGGAGGTGGAGCCATCTGTGAAGATGTGGAACATAGTGGTATCTTTCAGAGCCTGAGGTGTAGCTGGTAAGAATGGTCCCAGATCAGGTAGATCAGGGGGTTGGAGAGCACAGTCATGGGGTGTTCCTGTATAGAGTAGGCCATGGGCCATGGGCGAAAATCAATGGCATCTTGGCAGGCAGCACTTTGATGTCCCTGTCCTGCAAAAGTAAGGACCAATGGGTCAATCTTGTGTTGGAGACTGAACCATCTTTTACTCTGTCTGAGAGCAAAAAGTTAGTTGGGGTGTGACAGGTATGCAGGACAATAGAAGCATACCCAGTGATGTACAGAAAGTGTTTGACAGCCAAATAGGTTACCAGGAGTGTCCTTTCACAAAGTCTGTATTTCCTCTCTACTGGGGATAGCATCTGAGATGCATAGGCAATGGGCCTATAGTACCCATTGTACTTTTGTGCCAGCACTGCAAACATGGCCACATCAGAGGTGGCAGTTTCCAAATGGAAGGGCAGGTTTGGATTGGGGTTTATCAGTGCTAGAGCTGAGGCTAAGACCTGTTTGAGCTGTGTAACAGCTTCGGTGTGAGCAGGGCCCCATGTCCATGGGATGTTCTTTTTCAGAAGTTCATACAAAGGAGCAGCCTTCAAGACAAAATCAGGAATAAAGTTTCTGGAGTAGTTTACCATTCCCAGAAATCATCTGAGTGTTGCCACACTAGTAGGAAGTGGCAGATCTTGCAAGCCCTGGACCTTCTTGACAGCTGGGCTTCTACGTTGGTCTGTAATATGTAGGCCAAGGAAAGTTACCTCCTTTTCACACAATTGTGCTTTTGAGGATCTGCACCTGAGGGCTGCTCTCCTGAGAAAAGTCAGTAATTCATCTAAAAGGGTAAGGTGTTCCCACTTTTGTGGTGGTTGCCAAGAGCAAGTCATCCATGTACTGCAGGAGACACTGGGGTGTGGAGAACACCTGCAGGGCATCCATCATGTGGCAATGAAAGAGGGAAGGGCTATTGTGAAAGCCTGGGGAAGACAGGACCAGGTATACTGGCACCAATCAAAGGTGAAAGCAAATTTATATTGGCTTTCCTGTGCTAACGGGAGTGACCAAAACCTATTAGAGATATCAAGAGTTGAGAACCACTTATTGTCAGATGTCAGCAACTTGAGAACATCTGGGGTTGATGCCACAGTTTGGGCACAGCTTTGGGTGACTTGATGAAGTTTCCTGTAATCAGTTGTAAGTTTCAAGCTCCATTTGACTTTTTCACCAGCCAAATAGGTGATTTAACAGTAGAGACACAAGTCCTAATCACTCCTTGTTGCAGCAGTGACTGGATGGTCTCTCTCAAAAAGGACAAGGCTTCAGCAGAAACATAGAAACATAGACTTTGATGGCAGATAAGGACCAATTGGCCCAACTAGTCTGCCCATTTCCCTACCTACAGGATAGGCCACAGATCCTAGTTAACCAACAGCCTATTTCTTCCTACTCCCTACAAGAATTGCCTTATGTCTGTCCCATGCATTCTTGAATTCTCCCACAGTTTTAGACCCCACAACCTCCTCAGGAAGGCTGTTCCATGCATCCGCTACATCGAATCTGGGATGGTGACTGCATGATATTGTCCTTTGATCTGAAGCAGTAGCCTATTGGCTAGGTCTACTACACAGACATATAGTGTGAGGAAATAAATTCCCAATATGCTGGGGTGATGACATAATACCATGAGGTCAAAGGCAAACTCAGTGCTGAAGTGGCCTACCACTACAGGTAGAGACACAGATCGCTAGGTGTGTAGCTGTATACCATCTACACCCTGTGCGCTGATCTTCCAGCTGGTAGACCAGTCAGACGTGGCTGAGTTCTCATCATGGAGAACAGATATGGCTGCTCCTGTATCCAGAAGCATGTTTAGTTGGTGGACCCCGACCATGTCCTTTACACAAAGCCATCCATTCATGTCAACAAGCAAATTGCACACAATCCAAACTGGGGCCTGTAATTGTCAATCTGCACTTTCAGAGTCATCATCATCATCCTGTTCCTGAAATCAGAGGCCTGCAGGATCTTTCTTAGCTTCCTCAGTGTCTTGCACAGGATACAGAGTCTGTACCTGTGACATCACAGGCATGACAGCAGCCTACTCAGTTGTTTCCTCCTTGGTCATTGCATCGGCCTGGCCAGTAGTCAATGCCATGAAAGGGTTCATCTCTTCGCTGCTTGTGTGTTTGGGAGCCAAGGACAGGAAAGAATTGTTCTGGGACAGTCCCATAGCTGGGGCAAGGGCTGCTACAGTGCATGTAGAACTGGCCTCTCGTTCAGCTCGAATTTCCTCCAGCAGCTTGTGGAGGGTTTCATTCTTGTCTTTAAGACTACAGTAGCTGGGACCATTTTGGTACTTGCTATTGGATTGGGCATTGGAATTTTTCCAATTGCGCCGATCTTTGTTATTCCGATTATTTCTTCCATTCCGGTTACCCCCTGGTACGAAAGCTTGTCATCAGAAGGGGCATCCGATCTCTTATTGTCGCCTTCCATGGTGTAGTGCATGGGTGAGTTGAAAGCATGCTGCACCGCAGCATCCTGTATGGCAGGCGCTGGGGCTGCCAGAGTTTGAATAGCGGCAGCGGCCTTATTCTTACCAGACTCAAGGAAAGTCATTGGTTCCTGCAAAGCCGAGGTTATGTTCTGGATGTACAAATCCTTGTACTCAATTTGGTCCTTGTGTGCCACTTCACCAACAAGGCCTTTACTGGTTTCATAGTCAAGCCATAACCACTGATGGTAGGTGGCAGGGCTCTCTTTTGCACACTGCTTGACCTTATAGGACAATCTGGCTCCAACAACACCTGGGGAGTTGGTGACAATGAGTGCCACAGCGATATCATCAAAGGCAAGTGTGTCACAGTTGCAAACTGTATCGGAAAGTTTTGCCCAAAGGGTGGGTTCAATGGTCTGTCACAAGACTTGGACCTGATACTCAGGTTGAAAGGGAAGTTTCTCACAGAAGGAGTGTACTTTCTCCAGATGACAACTAAGGTTATTAGTTGGATTCATTTGTCTGATGCTTTGTGCAATCTGTTGGACAGCATGAGCAACTTGTAAGGGACTGGAAGTATGAGGAACAGCATTCAACCTGAGTAGTTGCATGGCACCACGAAGGGCAGCATCCACTGCTGCATCAGCGACAACCTTGTAGGAATGATTGCTTTTGACAGCAATTTCAAACATCTGGTCAATCTGATGTTGAAAGGCCCTCTGTTCATCGTCTGACAATTGGAGGTTTGCCATAGCTTCTTGGATTAAGCCGCAGACCTTCGTTGCATCATCCCTAGAGAGGGGCGCAAGCAGAGGCACACCATGAAGGATGGGTCAGCCTCCCATATCATGCGGTCACCATCTTGGTGGATGATGTTGCTTCCACCATGTTTGTGAAGACATGGCAATGTAGAGGGCATGTGCATGTGTCCGCCATCTTGGGGATGGCTGGAAAATGCAGCAGCCCTATGAGGTGTGGACTGGGTGGTGATGTGGCAAGCCTCGTCATTAAAATTAGAGTCGTCATCGCTGGATGACAACATGTCAATGGGCGTAAATTGGAACCCATTCAGAGCCTTAACATGGCCAGCAAGAACCTCTCACTGATGGCGCAGTTTTGCCATCTTAGTTTTATGCCTTTTGTGACAAACTCTTGCAGTGCTCTGCTCAATACCCTTCTCTACCTCATGCTGCAATACTCTGTATGCGGCACCCAATTCGATGTTCTCCCTAAGTTCCTTATCTAGCTCATTCTGCAACCTTTCATTCTCCTCTTTCAGCTCAACATTCTCTTCTCTCAAACCCTCATTCGTATCACTCAAAATATCGTTCAAATAAGTTAACTGTTTCTTATCAGATTTCAGCCTCTAACAGTCATCTCTTAACATGCAAATTTCACGCTCAGAGTCTTGAGCAGAACAGTGCAACAGTCTGTTATTGGCATCACCGAATGACTGAGCCTCCTCCTCTATCTTCTGTTCATGTTTCTTTAACTCTGATGCGATGCCTGCAAGCCCATCTCTTTTTTTTAGAAACGCGTTTTGCAGCTCAAGGGAGGCACATTTTGCCATTAGACTTTCAACAGCGGTGTTCCGATCTGTGACCAAGAGATCTTTAAGGTGATACTTCTTGGATTTATGCTTGGACTCTAGGTAATCATCAGAGATTATTAATAATGGATTTTCTGCTGATTTCGCATCCAGCGCAAAATCGGTCCACCCTCCATGGTAGGTGAGATAGTTTGAGACATCCAGTCTCAGTTCTGTGCACAATTCAGGCATCACAAACAAGGGGAAGACAAACAAACAAAGAAAGCAGTCAAGACACTGGACTTAAATCCTTGGCGCCATCACCCAACAGCTTTCCAATCCCCCATGGGCAAATGGTGGTGCCAAGGCGATACACTGCTACTCACAAAGGGAGTGCACCAGGGGTCCGGTGTGGGCCTGCCACTCCTGAGACCAGAATGGAATAAAACCATTATAGAACAACTACTGTAAGCATGAATAGGTCCAAGTAGGCAACAGGGTGCACTACACTACTCAACATTCAAAATAAATTGAATGGAATCCTCACTTTGTACATTCCAACCTGCACACGGTCGCCAAATGTAATGAGGTAATAAAACCACCTTTCTTAGGTTCTTGTTGGAACTGCACAAAAGTGAAGAGGCAACAGACAAGTGGTGTCCAGCAGAAAATATGATTTATTACTGGTATATAAAGCAGTCTTATAACCAACGGTGTGGTCACTGGGAGAATCCTTCCAGTTTTTCTTACCTACGTAGGCAGCAGCTAGTCTCATCTCAGAGAAAATGTATAATGCAAAGTGTCTTATACCCCGAAAATTGTCATAGCAACAGCTAAAAAGATATATAAAAACCTTATAATTGGATAAGGCAAATAACCTGACTCCCAACTAGCCTGGGAAAGCTTGCCTAGTTTGCAGAAACAGATAGCATGAGACAATGTGATCTTGTGCTTCTTCCAAGGACACTTGCAGTTACAGTTCTGCATAAGCACTAAAGATGGTGGTATTACCTAACTAATGATTATACAATTATACATATGTGTGTGTATATATATATATATATATATATATATATGAGCATCTCCCAGTGTTACAATAAGAATACAGTAAGGTATAGTTATACTCAGCAAAGATACAGTAGAACACAGGTCCTGACACTTATTCTTATATGATAAGTGTCCATGCCCTAAGATTAGTACATATACATATAAGTGTTACTATCTGCGAAGTGGGGGTCAGTCAGGTGTGCTGGTCCATGGGTAACAAGACACTGGGTGTTATTCTGAAAATGATCTTACATAGCACTTAGCCATCACAGACTCCTGCAGTTCAAAGTGCTGTATTTTTAAATTACTTTATTGTAACAGGGCAAACTGTATAAGTGACACCCAACAATAAATCAGAGTGGTTTCAACAGTGTTAACAATTAACAGACCAAATGCCATTATTTAGAGAAAGCGTAATTAGAACTAAAGAGCGAGAAAGGGAGAGAGAAAAAGAGGAAGCAGGCATAGAATAACCACCCAATCAGAAAGTGCAGAGGGTCCAATTAAAAAACAAACTACCTTTTGCTTACATGAGCCATAGCACCCCTATTATGCATCGTTCATAGAAACATAGACTTTGACAGCAGATACAGTCTTATTGGCCTACCTAGTCTGTCCATTTCCCAACCTATTGGATAAGCTGCAGATCCTAGTTAACCAACAGCCTACTTCTTCTTACCCCCCCACCAGAATTGCCTTATGTCTGTCCCATGCATTCTTAAATTCCCCCACTGTTTTTGACCCCCACAAGTTCCTCAGGAAGGCTGTTCCATGCATCCACCACCCTCTCTGTGAAAAAATACTTCATCACATTGCCCCTGAGCTGTCCCCCTCTATTTTCAGATTGCATCCCCTTGTTCTTGCACATCTCTTTTTCTGAAAGATGCTACCCTCTTGGACTTTGTTGATTCTCTTGAGGTACTTGAAAGTTTCTATCATATCCCCCCTTCCTCCTTTCCTTGAGAGTATACATATTAATCTCCTTTAGTCTTCTCTCTCTCTCTCTCTCTCTGTATGGCTTCTGTTGCAGACCCTGCACCATTTTAGTTGCCCTCCTCTGGACAGCCTCCATCCTGTCTATGTCCTTGCGAAGATGGGGTCACCAGAATGGCACACAGTACTCCAGATGGGGTCTCACCAACTGTCTGTACAGATGGATAACAACTTCCTGTTTTCTACTGGTGATGCCTCTCCCTGTGCATCCCAGTATCCCCCCAGCCCTCCTTACTGCCTTCTCACATTGCTTGCTTACCTCTAGGTCATCTAATATGACTGCCCCAGGTCTCTTTCAATTTTTGTTGTTGTAATACCTCCTCCCCCCATTGTGTACTCTTCCCCAGGGTTTTTGTTTCCCAGGTACATTACTTTGCAAATGTAAAAGAAACACTTTGCAAATATTCAGTGAATTAAATTCAGATGAAAAATGCATTACAGCACTTACCATTCAAAGAGAAGCACACAACAGACTGCACTCTCTGCAATAAATGACTATCAAACTTCTCCTTCTGATGAAATGTCACTTCTGAGACGTGAAGCACTGAGGTTTCTTGTTTCACCTGGGTACTCTAATAAATCTACATGGATTGGTAAGTACTCTTTGGAGATTGATGGTCATTTATTGCAGAGAGTGCGGCCTATTGTGTGCTTTTCCTTGACTGCTAATTTGTGACCTGCACCTCCTCATTCCTGTGCATGGTGGTGTTGTGTTTTACTCCTTACCATTCAAACCCAGCAGTATTTTGAGCAATGGTATATAGGATCTGGGCCAGGATTCACAAAAAAGGGCAGAGGTTGCACAGTACCTTGCCGTTGCGCAGGAGGCAAAAAGTGCTAATCACAATTGGATAGTGCATCACGCTATCTGACTGTGAATAGGTGCAGGCAGGGGCAGTGCTAACCCAGGAGAAGCAGTGGAAAACCCAGTAGTGTTGCCTCCATGGCCAGCCAGGAAAATGGCCCCACAGCTAATAGCGCTCATGTACTAAAGTGCTATTGATGAAAGTAGCCATGCAAATGAGCTCATTGGGCATGCAAGGCATTAGTGGCCATTAGCATGCCCATTATGGGCTCATTTGCATAGCATTAATGTAGCTGTTACATGCCTCTCCATCTGCCCATGCCCCATGCAGCCACATTCCCCAGTAGTCGCCGACCTGACAGGAAGAGAAAAAGGTTCCCATAGTGTAGTGTCCCACCCCAGTCCCCAATCACCCACCTGAGAATTACAAAATAATTTTCCATAGTGTTATGTCCCACCCCAGTCTCTGATTTCCCATCCAATGAAAAAAAAAAACATTTTCCACAGTGTAGGGTCCCTCCCTTGTCCCCAGTCTTCCTCCCGGTAATGAAAACCCCATTTTCCATAGTGTAGTGGTCCCTCCCCCCTCTCCAGTCACCAATCATCATCTCCAAAGGAGCAACACCATGCTCTGGTAGTCTAGAATCCCTTCCCCTACCCTGTCCATTGTGATCCACCACCCTGTTAGTGTTCCCCCAACCCGACCCCCAGCCAGCGACCAGCACAGCCCTCCTCATATCACCATGGCTGGCTGCTCTCTGAGTCCTCAAGGAGCGTGTACTATGTACAGTATGACTCCTTGACTGTGACTGGTGAATCAGCTGGCCAGTTAATTAATACAAATCCTCTTAAGGGATAAAAGTATTAAAATTGCTGCAAAAATGAACAGATAACCTCTACTGGTTAACCAGGAAAGGCACGCTAAGCCGAAGCTTGTTTCCAGGTGCGACCTGGGAGCACAAGGAAGTTAAGTGACTTGCTCAGGGTCACACAGTGTGCAAGTGGGCGCTGTGAGATTCAAACCCAGGTCTCCAGGTCTGCAGCTCAGAGCCTTAAACCACTGTGCTATACTGCCTCCTTTGCCTACTCCTATTATAATGGAAAGTAATAGAATGGTGGGGTTAAGTCCTACCACAATTGTATATGCATTAGAACCAGTGCAGGGGAATGATAACCCTATTATACAATGGTATTTTACTTGCCTGGTAAAGGTGATTATACCTGCAACCTTTATCGTGCTCAGAGATTCATTACAAATGGGTAATCCTCTATCCATCCTATTGGTTGATGCATGACTGTAAATTTTGGACTGCCAGAGGCCACGCCCCCAGCCATGCTAAGAGTGTGAGATACTTCCCTAACCTTAAAAATGAGAAAGGAGAAAAAACAAGCTGGAACACAAAGAACAAACTCTGGTCAGAGCCAACATGCCTGCTTCAGAGCGGTGAGTCTGAGTGAAAACTACTCGAAGTTCCTGCTGCAGCAGACACCGTACTTCAGCAAATCAAGAGGAACAACAGGCATGAGACTGCAGTCCAGGAGTAACACTAATTTGCTGAGGTAAGAAAACTCAGGCTGGATTAGTACCTCCAATTGCAGGAACATTTTATTAAGTTATAGCCACACATAGAATGCTGCATTTACCTAGTGCTTCAGACATAAACTTGGTTATGTTCTTTGTCATCGTGCCCCCTGCTGAACAATCGAGTTTGAGTCTGAGGCACCAGGTGAGTGCTGCACTCTCTGTGTGACTATATGAGATCTCTGTGTGGCCATGACATAATAACATGTTCCTGCAATTGAAAGTGCTGATCCAGTTTTTTGTACCTCCACGAATTGGTGTTACTCTTGCTTGCTTTAACAATAAGAGCACCACTGGAGGGGAACTAGCTTTCAAGATCCTGAGCCACTCAGATGGAGGGCACTCAAAATACTGCAAGCATTTTCTTTTCTATATTTGATTTTTTTTATTGTTATTTTCTTTGTCAACAGGTTGCAGAATTGGAAGGAGGAAAAAATATCTACATACAGGTACATTTTACATCGTTTTGCTTTGTATTATTTATTACAGTATGTCTAAATTTCATTCTTATGATAGTTATGGTCATTTTTACCCCCTAGTGTCCTTTTCTTGAGCAGTCTGTAGAGTACTAGGTAGTCAGCCACTTACCCAGGACTTGTTTAAGGTCGAAGCAAGTAGTGTCACCTTTAGTGGCTACAAGGATTCTCTGTTCTTTCTATGGTGTGCAAGTCTATCTAGGAGAAAACATAGTTTGGTCCCCCCACCCACCCGCCTATCACAGTATCAGATGTAGTTCCCTTTATTAAAACTGCATTTCTTCTTTGTTACCCTGCCTGTTGTAATTACTCACAAAGACATGGTTTGTATTACCAAACTTTTCCGACCTGGTTAGACTATCTATTCTATGGTATCCACTAGCCATCTCAGACAGGGAGCTGTAAGGTTTGTTGCACATGTTTTGTAGAAAAGGAATCTTTGGTTTTTTACTTACCTTAATTCACATCAGTCGTGAGATCTGAGACAGAAAATGACATATCTTTTCTGAGCCTGGTTGATGGCTATGAGAATGTTATGCAGAGTACTTACTCAGTTGAAAGTTCTGGAGGGTCAAATTGCTTGGGTAACTTACTTTAAATTTGGAGGGAGGGGTAGATGGTGAGTTTGGTGGAACACCTATAAGGCAAATAGATATAATATCATCTTGTGTTTCAGATACATTTTCTCTATTCTTTTGTAGTCAGCTAGATAAATCCTCTTTTTATCACTCATAGTGTTAAAATTTTTAACCATGATTTGTCTCTAAAGCTTTATATATGATTGGCTCTATACACCAACCAGGCATAGGTAGGCACGACATGTGTGTACCCTGCCCACATAACTGTGCACCCATGGACAGGAGTGCACAGTCAGCATTCATAACCACCAGCCACCTGTCGGCAAGACTCCACAGGGTGGCCGGGGGTGGGGTTGTGAGTCTGGCTGGGCATCCAATCGGATACCCGGACTGGGTCCCACACTTGATCACTCGCATGGCGGGGTGTGTATTGACAGTGGCCCTGCGGATATCTGATGGCCTGCGGCTGTGGCAGATGAGGGAGGGCAATGCCGCCAGCCCTCTGATGGCACTGATAGGTGCAGTGGGATGGAAGGGGGGGCACACCTGCAAGCATGGGGAGCCGGGGGAACAGTACCACTGGTAGTGGGCGGGGCTGCCATGTGATGCTGCTGGGGAGGGGGGTGGCAGCATTGTTCCAATGCCCCTGTGAGGGGTATGGGTGTCGTGGGTGATGGAGGGAAACCACACTCACCACAGTGTGCTGAGGTGGGTGGGTGGGTGGCGTCCAACGGCCATATCCTGTGGCCCTGGTGGGTCGATGGGCTGTTCACCCTGTCCTGCAGGGTGTGCACGAGGTACATAGGGGTTTATGGCAGGGGTTCTTCCTGGTGTACCCTGTTTCCCTCCCTACGCAGCCAGCACTATGTAGTGCATGGTGCATAGAGCTGCCTACCCATCGCCTGCCCCAGTGCTGCTCCTGCATGGCTGGAGGATTGGGCGTGATATGTCGTACACCCCTTTGTGCATCCTGCATGGGGGTGCGTAGGGTGGAGTGGTTGTACACCCCAGATGCACACACATAGATACTCCGCCCCATTAGTGCATAGAGCCTGTTAATTGCACAACATATTTTGAGTGACATAAGGTAGGCTGAGCAGACACAGAACATAGAGAAAGGAAAGAGCTTCAAGCTATGTACATGTAAGAGTTCTCTCTTGTAGGCAAGTGAGTCTTTAGGTTATGGTTTATTTCATCCTGCTTATGAACGAGGAGGGGTAGGGGATCCCGAGCTATGGGACAAAGTCCGTATAGTGTTACAACTGGAACATGTCCCACTTAAGCCATTTGATTTGAAAGGTGGGACCTCGGTTCTGCAGCTTTGCTGTTACTCTTTCTAGGTTATGGCTTTCCAGGGTGAACCTTCTCCAGTTATCCTTTGTGGGTATCTTTACAGTATGCCATGACCTCGTGATGGCTTTTTTAGCTGCTAGTATCTGTGGTGGACCTGTGTTCCAGCTTTGCTGAGAATTAGGACCCCAGGAACTATTTCTTTGTCCTTCTATATCCTTCATACTTAAAACCTACTGCGCAGTGGTATCTCTTTTTTTATCTATGCTTTTCTCAAGTTACGATGGGTTGGCCACCGATTGTAAACCTGACCTATACTCTTATATACTTATTCTTATCTATTTTAGTATCCTTCTGATTTCCTTTTCCTGCTTTGGGGACCCTAGAGAGAACGTGCCGAAGACAAGGGTAAGGCACTGGAGACTATACCACATTAAATAAGGCTGGCATGCCTTAGGAGTGCACTCATGAGAACTAGTAATAAAGAAATGGTGCCCATATGATTAAAACAATGGCTTAAGCCATTATAAAACAGGGTATTTATATTGTCACAAGGATATCCTTTGAAGATAAGGAGTAATTCTTGAGTTGATCTTATTACAGGACTGTATTTAAGAAAATAAAGTTGTCAGGAAAGCCTGGTTTAAGGCATGTATGTATTATAAAGAATGTAAAAAGACATTCATAGGCAGAATTAAGCAGAACATGCCCTGGTGGTCTGAGTCCTAAAAATGGCTAAGGTATTATTTACAGCTATCCAGTTGAAAAGGCTGTGTTATAATAGAGCCAATATATCTTGGTGTATAGAACTCGGTAAGCTAAACTCTCATTCTCTTTATAATAAATATTATTGTTTGCTCCCGATGACAGAGTAAAACTTAAGATATTAACCTTTAAAAGAGAGGGCGACATGACATGTAGAAAGAACGCCGATGTCAGGTAAATATGTACTGCTTTAATTTATATTTTGTAAATTTGCAGTAGCAAAAGAAAAAGCCCCATAGAGCAGTTTAAAAAGGCAGGGCGGCATGCTGTGATAAATTGCATTACCCCCGCCCAGCACTCCTGCTGTTACTGCTGCTTCTGGGGAAGTAAGCTGGCATTCCTGAGTCCCTCAGAGGAGTAAAAGAAATCTAACAAGCATTTGTCAATGCCAAATGTTGCTTGCTCGTATGTGCTGTTTAGGCATTTGGAAGTGATAGTTCCATGCCTTCCTCCCAAGACATCCACTGTGTCTTTCCGTTCAGTATTCAAAGAAGAGTGGGAGGGGCAAGGGCCACAGCAGTACAGCAGTTGCCAAGGGGGTGAAGAGGTGGACAATACTCCATTCAAAGGCAAAAGGTCCTGCAGGAGCTCACTAAATTGAAGGTGGACAAAGCGATAGAACCAGATGGCATACGCCCAAGGATATTAACAGAACTGCGAAGGGAGATAGCAGTACCTCTGGCGGCCATGTTCACTGAGTCATTCAACATGAGTGAACTGGAGGAGGGCACATGTGGTCCCTCTACACAAGTCCGGCAGCAGGGAGGAGGCAGGGAACAATAGGCCGTTCAGCCTCACCTCAGTAGTGGGGAAGATCATGGAGACATTGTTTAAAGAAAGTATAGTGGGCCATCTAGAAGCCATTGGAGCCCAGACCATAGACAACATGGATTCACAGTGGGGACATCATGTCAGATAAATCTGGTTGATTTCTTTGACTGGGTGACAAAGGAAGTGAATCAGGTTGGGGCAGTGGACAACGCTTACCTTGATTTCAGCAAAGCCTCTGACATCATCCCATGTAGGAGGCTGATAAACTAGCTGGGTAGGTTTGGCATGGGGGAGAGGGTAGTAAACTGGGTTAGAAACTGGCTAACAGACAGGAGGCAGAGAGTGGTGGTAAATGGTGTGCAGTCTAGGGAGAGGGGGCGACCAGTGGGGTGCTGCAGAGATCGGTCCTGGGGCCAGTTCTGCTCAATGTCTTCATTAGTAATATTGCAGAACGTCTGAAGGGAATTTTTTCACCAAATTTTCAACATAGCCATTTTAAGATCTCTGCTCATGAACAGTGTCACTGTGATTTTCTTAATCTGTCCCAAACATTGATTGCACACACTGAATGCTCCATTGTGCACTACATGTACGGAAACACATTTTGGGCGATATGTGAAAAATGACAGCTGTACTGCTGATAAGGAGGTGTGGTAAAATGGCAATGTTGAAAATCTGGAGTGAAAATATTAAAAATTTGCGTAGGAACTGTGCAACACACGCCGAAAAACAGTCATTTTTAGAAATTTTTCTCCAAATTTTCAACATAGCCATTTTAAGACCTCTGCTCATGAACAGTGTCACTGTGATTTTCTTAATGTGTCCTGGTGACATTGATTTCAAGACACCGACTTCCCATTGTGCGCCATGGGCGAAACATGTTTTGGGCGAGATGTGAAAAATGACAGCTGTACTGCTCATAAGAAGGTGTGGTAAAATGGCAATGTTGAAAATCTGGAGTGAAAATATTGAAAATTCATGAACTTACGAGCGTGCGTAGGAACTGTGCAACACACGCTCATAAAACAGTCATTTTTAGGAATTTTTTTACTAAATTTTCAACATAGCCATTCTAAGACCTCTGCTCATGAACAGTGTCACTGTGGTTTTCCTAATGTGTCCCATACATTGATTTCGCACACCAACTGCGCCATTGTGCGCTACATGGGAGGAAACACGTTTTGGGTGAGATGTGAAAAATGACAGCTGTACTGCTCAAAAGGAGGTGTGGTAAAATGGTAATGTTGAAAATCTGGAGTGAAAATATTGAAAATTCGCAAACTTATGAGCGTGCGTAGGATCTGCGGAACGCACGCTCGTAAAACAGTCATTTTTAGGAATTTTTTCACCAAATTTTCAACACAGGCTTTTTGAGAGCCCACCTTATGAGCACTGGCAGTGATGTTTCATTAATCAGTCCCAAAAGGTGATTTCACACAGTGACCACGAAATCACCCTTCGGGCCCGATTAACGCCATGGCAGTGCAAGAATTCAGGAGGAGGGGTCTCAAAAACCCCATGTTGAAAATGTGGGCCCCAAATTCCCAAAAGTGCCTGAGATATGCAACAAAGTTGAACAAACCCTATCTATCCCATTATACAGCATACAGGCATTTCCTCAGTTTGCGGTCGGCTTTGAAGAGTGCAGACGTGTTCCCAGTCCACCGAAGATCATCGCGCCAAGCTCCGGAGGTAAGTATGGGGTGGGGGTGTGGGAGGCAGAATGCACTTGAGGTGGGTGGGTTGCGGGTTGTGGGAGGGGCAGGGAGAAGCGCCGAGGAACAGTTTTTCTATTTACAGTTTTATTTTTAATAAGACTACGGGGACGAAGACTACAGGACGTTTGCCACGCTTGGCTCCCAGCGTGGCAGCTGGAAGGCTGTTGGGAGGGCTGAGTTGACAGGGGATTGGGTACCTCTGTCGACTATAAAACATTTTGCCATGCTGGGTGGCTCCAAGCGTGTGGCACCTGGATGCTTTGGGGGTGTGCATCCGACAGGGGATTGGGCACCCCTGGCTATAAAACATTTTGCCATGTTGGGGTGGTCCCCAGCATGGCACCTGGATGCTTGGGGGCGTGGAGCTGACTAGGATTGGGCACCCCTTCGGCCCTACAGTGAGGGGAGGGAGGCGCATGAGCACGCAGTGCGCGGCGGCGGCGCAAGGCATGTGTGTGTGGAGGGGGGAGCCTCTGTTCACTGAAGTAGAGCTCTCCCTTTCAACTGTATGCCACTGCATTTTCAGCTGCTGTCATAGACAGCTGCAGCAGTGATTGGGGAACTGGGGCTGCGCCTGCAAACACACTGACTGCATTGGAAGATGGGTGCCACACTTCAGAAAATTCGGATGATGGCACTATGTTTCTTGCACATGCGTGCAAGCAACATATAAATTAAATGCAGGAGGTCAGGTAGGAGCTAAACAGCTCCCGAAAGCAACACAAGAATCAGTCGCAGTTCCAAAAAGAAGTGAGTGGCTGGCAGGATGCCAAAGTAAATATTTCAGCCACCATTCTATAAAACCTTGTGGGTTATTTTATAAATAAAAAAAGCATTTTTTCCTTAATACATTTGCACACAGTTTGTATCTGTCCTAGAAATGGAAGTTGGGCATAGAGGAATAAAAAAGGAATATTATTACCTGGCTTTCCATTAGTCTATGTCTTACTAGAGTGCCTGTACCAGACTTACTTGCATCTGGGAGCCATGAACAATATTCAGTATAGGAGAAACAGCACCCTTACATGGCTGTTTTTATAGTATACAGGGCTGCCACTCAAAGAGAAGTGGGAGGAATTTGAAGCTCATTATTGGTCAATTAACCTTGCAGAAGCACCATGTAGGCTTCCAGAAAAGTAAATGTATGCTATCATTGTTTTACTTTTTATATATGATTAGAATGCTTTAGTGTAAGGGCTATCCTGCCTGATTTATTAAATGAAGAGAAACTTATATGTATGCATAGCTTAAGGGCCAGGTCAGGTGACTCATGTTTTCATTATAAATACTCATCTTAGAGGGGAGTTCTTCAGTTGGCTTTGACTGTGGTAAGATAAAGAGCTACCTAAGTAAAGTAGCTAGAAATTGATCGCAGAGGTAAAAGATCTGTATTGACAGATCAGGACTGTGAAGGCTACCAACTGTAGCTGGACATTTGCTTTCTTGCATAATTTTTTTGTTTTGCTTTCTTATTTTTATTAAAAGTAAATATCACACCGAGTTGTGTTGTAAAGCCTAATCTTGAGTCCATGTTATCTATCCCACACCCATTTACAATCTGGTGTCAGAACTGGGATAGGTTGCTGGTTGTCCAGGCTTGCTGGGGGAAACCAGCTGACTGATACCAGCCCTGGTATCTAGGATAACATTGCAGACATGATGGCTGATGGGAAGAAGGAAGAGAAGCCTGATATCCAAGGTTTGCAGACCAGAGCTCAAATATTACTGATGGGAGAGTAACTATTAACGGGCCTGAAATTCAGATGAGCCAGGAAGAAGACGACTGCAGCAGCTGGAGTTCGAGAGGAGGAGGAAGAAGAAGAAGAAGGATTGTACAAGGAACCACCAGAGGATATCACCAGATTGCTGAAGTGGCTTGCCATTAAACAAGTGGAAATGGAGCGACAGCGAGAGAGGGACAACTGGGGAGAGAGAGAGAGAGAGCATGAGTGGAGATGACAGGGCCAGAGGTCAACAGATATAGCGCAGTGGTTTAAGGCTCTGAGCTGCAAATCTGGAGACCTGGGTTTGAATCCCACAGTCACCACTTGCACACTGTGTGACTCTAAGCAAGTCACTTAACTTCCCTGTGTTCCCAGGTCGCACCTGTAAACAAGCTTTCAACTTAGTGTGCCACTTCTAGTTAAATAATTGGATAAAAAAAAAAATACCCTGAAGGCACTGCAATTTATTGGAGCAGGAGCTGGAAGTGCAGGGCCAGGTCAGGTAACAACCCCAAAGACATAAAATTAACCAAAATGAGCCCAACAGATGATACTGAGGTGTATATGATAACATTTGAAAGAATTGCTAGAGCCTGTGGGTGGCCCACTACCCAATGGGTGGTGTGTCTTGCCCCTTAATTAACTGGGAGGGCACAGCTTGCCTATAGTAATATGGATATTAGGAGTGCAGAGAACTATGAACTTGTTAAGAAAGATATCTTAAAGAGATTTGACATTAATGCTGAGATATACCAGCAGAGGCTTAGGTCCCTAAAGCACCACCCCAACGATGCCCCTAGGGAGACCTATACCCGTCTGAAGGAACTATGTCTAAAATGGTTGCAGCCAGAGGGAAAGACAGTAATGGCAATAATTGATTCCTTAGTACTGGAACAGTACCTGTAGATACTCCCTAATGATGTACAGATATGGGTTAGGGAGCATAATCCTGAATCCTCTGAACAAGCCATCACCCTAGCAGAGGATTTTCTAGTGGCCCGACAACCAGTGCACAAAGGGTATAGAACTACCAACCCCACCACTGCCCCTAACTCATAAACTGTTAAAAGCACTGCCTTCTTTAAACCTTCTGGATAGTACTGCAAGAGACCAGAAGGGAGGGCTGGCCAGGGTGAGAAAAAGTAAAACTCTAATATCATATGCAGAAATTGTCAAGGTGTGGAACATATTGCTAGATTGGTTCACGGGCTAATAGTTACGGTTTATTTCTGCACGGTGAAAATGTAGCGGAGAAAATGTAGCGGATCACATTAGTCACCGGCATAGTAGTTGTGGTCATGTAGTAACCGCAGCGTTAGTAAACAGAGAATGTCGGTTATTTTTCATCTAGTTTTACAGTGCTCTGTCCAGGTCGCACTAGTCACATAAGCACAGAGTCCCCTGAAATAAAGAAAGGAACGGTTTTAAAAAATGCTGATGTTTAAAGTCTGCCTCATTCCCTTCAATCGTCACATAAGCACACATCTATCCTTCCCTAAAGTCTGCTGCGACGAGTATCTCTAAAGTCAAGTTTTAGAATCAGTTTGCCTTTTGTGCTCCATGCACTCACCACTACCGCTCCCACTGACATAAGTCACTGGTCTGCACTGCTGCTGCTTGCACTAACATGAATCACCGCATTGCTATGAAAGATATGGAAACTGCACCCTATGAACTAAAGTGAGCCCTGGATCCCTCCAGATAGTTCAGTATTTACACTCTTTGCCCCAAAGTGCAAAAAAAAAAAAAGGGTACTTACAGTCTCACAGCACAATTCCAAGTATCACTGTGTCTGAGATTTTGGCTCTCACTGGTGACCATTAGTCCGCTACTACAACTCCGCAACATTTTGTCCAGGGACTAAATGGCCGTATGCATGCTAGATTCTGTTCTAAGTCAAGAAGTGATCCTGCACATTTATCATTGTAACCCCCCTGCAAATGGGGGTTCCCAAAAGACTTCCAGGAGCTTGCTTGAATGCTCCAAGCCTGAATGGTGTTTGGCATTTAAGCCATTTATCAGTGAGTGTTTTTAGAGCCTCTGGTACTGTCTCTTTAAGAGCTGTCTGCTTGCAGACATAATTAGTTGTATGGGGGACTGTGTGCTTCTCTGAGTACCACTCGAGCTGCTGCCAATTCACTTCATTTTGCAGTCACTAGGGTGCAAAGGGAACCTATCTGAAAGATGTAACTGTTTACCAGAAATTATTTAGAGTAATAATGAAATTACAGTTTGTCTAACCTGCTTCTTTGCAGTCAGAACTGTGTCTGCTAGTTCCCCATTCTAGTTTTGAACTGCTGAACTGGACCAATCAGTGTGGGGTAAGCTAGCTCTAAAATGGTGCCTTGGACGAATCAGAACTTGGACTCATAATCTGAGCCAGCCACAAGAGGATTGTATGGGCAGTGACTCTGGGAGATGTAGTTTAGACTTCAGTGCCTTTTGGACCAACAGCAGCAGTCTATTGTGAGTGACAGCCAATCCAGTCAAGAACTGGGAGGAACTCAAAGGAAGTGCCCGTTTTGTCGGTTGGAGTTCAGTTGAGCTTTGGCAGTGAAGAAGGAAGGAGCCCTGTGCTTTTCAGTGTGCAGTTTAGTCAAAAACGTGTGTAAGGCCCAGAGTTCCGGTCTGCAGCTTGTGTAACAGCTTGTTAGGACTGAATCCGTCCTGTGAAAAGAATCAAAGGATCTCTGAAGAGTAGAAACCAGGCTCACCCTGTAGAAGACTGGAAGAATTGCTGAAAATTGCACTCGGTCTGTCAGGAACTGAATCTGCTGTGTGTTCTCCCGGTATTGTGCAGTAGTGCGATCGGGATACAGATGCAGCCTGCCTGGTATAGTACTTTCTTTATATGGATGTGTGAAGAGGTTTGTGTACCTCAAGTGAGCCCTGCTGACATTGAAGGACCCTATCTTATTTGGAGGTCGTGAGTACTAATTCAGGGTTGCTCCTGTTGAATTGCCACATTAAATCCAAATGGAATTACTGTACTGCTGACTGTTTAATTCTCCTTTTCTCTGTGTGAAAGGGCCCTACCAGCTGCCACAGTTTGGACTAGCCACTAGGGCTTGGGTACCCAGGGACAGTAACTGATAGGGATAGGCCTGTGCACAGAGCCATAGGTAGATTATTAGAGTGATAAGCTAATTAACTGATTTCCCCTGTCCTTGTTATATCCCCCAAATAAATCAGAGGCTGCTTGTTTCAGCAAAGTTATACTGCCTGAGGTATTTGTCTATGTTAAAGTACTGTACTGTGATTGTTGCACTGTATCTCATTTCACAGGAGGTCCCAGTGCCGGAACCAGACCTGGGGTAAGTGTATACTGTGAAGGTAATTCTGATATATTGTGTGGGCCACTAGTGGGAAGAAGGGGGTTGCAGTGTCCCAGAGGGCTGTGACCAAGTTAGTTTAACTATTGCAAACCCTGACCTCTGGGTGGAGGCACCCGCCATTGGATCCAGGCCCCTCAACCTGTTAGTGGCAAATCAGGCAGGTAGTAGCCCTGGATAGCGCCATCTAGGGGTTACATCTTGGAGGCTCACCGCTGGGATTGTGTGTCCTCTAGTGGCCATATTTACGAACCACTGTTAAGAAAAAATGGTACCCCGACAGAAGTGGCTGTGCACCGCTGGTGGAGTGGTGTACTGGGAGAGATCGACCCCAAAATGCTATGCTTATCCTGGACATCCCCTGGGTATCAATACGGACACTGTGCAGGGAGTACTTTCCAAGGTGGAAGGTTTACAAAACCCTGTGGTGGTGGGTCGGCATGCTAATCTGCTCACCCACACTTTCCTGGCCCTAGTAGAGTTTAAGGATCCCATAGATAGCTCCAAAGTGCCACAGACCATTACCCCAGAGGGAGCCCTCACTGCTTGAGAGTGATAACTAAGGACAGTAAAACACGGGGGAATCAGCCCCCACCACTATCTGAAACTTTTGAGGAGAAATTTGCTGAATGGTTGCTGGGAGAGGAAAACTGTGGAGGACTTGAAGAAACTATTCTTGCCACCTGGGAGTGTTCCTCCCCAACACCCTCTCTCCTGCTCCAGTGCCCGTGTGGTGGCTGAACCAATGCAGACTCCTATTTCTGCACCTGCCATTATCACGACTCTTTTACGAAGGTTGAGGATCTTCTCTGGCACCCTCCCCACCCCAAGGGAGATGACTGGGAGACCTGGATAGACTATGTTGCCCCCAAGTGCTAGAATGGCAATGCTCGGAAGGTGAAAAGCGAAGAGGGTTAGTGAGAGCTCCGAGGTCCTGCCCCTGGCTACCATCCGGGTGCTAAACGGGCCAGTAACCCTGAAGCGACTGCACAGGCCTCATCTTGAGGCCTTGGAGAATGTATAGGGAGCCCAGATTCTGATGAGGACCTATGGTGGAGGTAAGAGATGCACAACAGTACCAAGGGAGTTGTTGTCTGTGTATGTATCTCGGCTGGAAAAATTGTTGCAAGAATGCCTCAGAAAGGTAGTTTGCCAGCGATTGAACTGGACCGAACCAGGCTGGACAGGATCCTTAAGTCTGCCCCTTCTCAGAACTGCTGTTGCTTCAGTTACACCTGGCAGATCGACTGGAATCCCCACCCTCCTATGATGAGTTAATGAGAGAAATTCGAGGAGTTGAGAAAAGACGACCTCGGGAGGACCTGCACCAATAGCTGCGGCTACGACCAGTGACTGAGGTGACCCATCAAGTGAAGTTCAGGGGCAGAGGTTGGCAGTCAATGAGTGCTCTGACAAGGAAAAAGATATGTCACAATGGGGCGAACTGTTGAGAGAGATCCGGGATTCAAAAACAGTCCCTTTATGAAGGCCACGCCTGAAGTACGGCCCTGACCTATATCCGACTGCATCTGCTATGGGGGTGGGGTACCCACCCATGTATCTCCTACTGATAACAGCTCAACTCGATTCCTTGACCATGGAAGTGGAGAAACTGACAAGATGTCTCCAAATGCTTATCACGCCGCAGACAGAGATGGCACCAAGGTTTCCAGTTAGTAATACCCGCCCTGGCTCCCCAGTGTGGGCGCTCGGCCAGCTCAAACTCCAAAAGTATGTTTGCTATAATTGTATGGGAAAGATGGCACATGAAAAGGAATGCCAGTCCCCAAAGACACTGACAAAGTTGCATATAGGCTACAAGGAGAGCTTGGAGAAGAAATCAGTGGTTAAGAGGTGCCATGACCTGTCAGTGAGGGCACCAAAATGCTAATTCACGTCCTTTGTGGCAAGGTCAGTTGCCCAGGCCCCACTACCGCCTCTCAGACTGGTCCAGAATAGTGGGTCCCTCCATGGAGACCACTGTAAAGGTGAACAGAGTGTCTACAAGACTATATTAGACAGTGGCTCCCAAGTGACAATTATGTTCCAAGATTGGTATCAGAAGCATTTGTCAGGCGTACCCTTACAACCATTAGAAGGACTGCATGTATGGGGTTAAGTGAAGGCCTACCCCTATTCCGGTATATCCGAATTTGGCTGTCTTTCCCCACCTCCGTGGCTGGAGTGGCCAACAAGTAGAGACCCTAGCCTTAGTGTGTCCCCCCACTGGACTGTATGATGGTGTCCCTTTGTTGATTGGAACAAATGCTCATATGTTCGGAAGGTTGGCACAGTTGTGTTATGAAAAACAGGGGTCAAAGACTAGTAGAGCTTTAAGAGTTCAGGCTTTAATTAAGAAGGCCTATGAGGCACAGAGAGATGCTGAAAAACAGAACCAGAGGAACCGGTCGGAATTGTATGGAAGAAGGATCCTGAGTCTCTGATCCTGGCGCAAATGCCCAGTGTACCTTACAGGGAGAGGTCCGTATCAGAAAGGATGTTAAGAATAAAATATTAATGTTGGATGCACTAGGCGATGGAAAATTGCCAGAGGGACTGCTGTCAACCTAGTATTTGCCTGCTAGAGCCCATGCTTATGCCAGAAGGGTAATGGTCCAAGTTCATAATGTGTCTAAAAAGAGACATTCGAGTAAACAGAGGTTGCATCCTGGCTAATGTGCATTGTGCAGACACTGCAGTGCTACCCAGCAGCAAGAGTTCAAGGAAGAATGACAGAGTAACGCCTGACTTGTTTGATTTCGCGACTCCCGCTGCCAGCTGAATGGAAATGAAGATCAGTGAGAAGCTTGCCCAGAGAGACCAGGTGTTTCTTTAAAGGAATGGGATGTAGGATGGTGAAGGAGCTGGGCACAATATCCGGCTGCATGACGGAGAGAAGACCATTTGGTGAGAGGTCTCGGCGCCTGCACCTGCTGACATAGATGATGTGAGAGCGGCATCTGCAAGAGATGTTAGCTGCTGGTGTAATACAAGAATCCAGTACTTATGCTTCCCCCATTGTGGTAGTGAGGAAAAAGAATGGAACAGTATGATGTGTGGATTATCGTGACCTTAAACCGGGCGGACTATCCTCGATCAGTACACAATGCCCCGATTCAGGATGCTTGACTGCCTAAACGGGAGCAAGTGGTTCTCTGTGCTGGATTCCGCAGTGGGTACTATCAGATCCCCATGGCCCCAGAGGACCGTGAAAAGACAGCCTTTATCTGTCCGGCTTAGCTATGAATTCATGCGAGGATGCCTCAAGGGATTTCAGGTGCCCCAGCCACTTTTCAACGATTGATGGAGCGTGCAGTGGGGACATGAACTTACTAGAGTGCCTGGTATACCTAGATGATGTTATTGTGTTTGGCAGCTCACTGGAGGAACATGAGAGCAGATTATTTAAGGTATTGGACCGACTGGAGGACTTTGTCCTTAAACTGTCCATTGATAATGTCAATTTTTCAAACATCAGTAAAGTATGTGGGACACATAGTATCCACCGAGGGAATAGAGACCACCCAAGCAGTTGAGGCCTTGACCACCTGGCCACAGCCCAAAAATCTAAAAAGAACTGCAAAGATTCCTGGGATTCTGTGGTTATTATCGGCGCTTATCAAGGACTATTCAGAGGATCCGCCCTTTACTTAACCTTACTCAAGGGTATCCCCAACCCACAAAAATACCAAAAGTCAAAGGTCCCTCAAGACTGAAAGAGTGTATTTTCATCCGAGTGAAGTATTTGGGGCCCGCTGGACTCCTGATTGTGAGACTGCTTTTCATGAGATCATATATCGACTTAACCATGCTCCAGTGCTGGCCTATGCCGATCCAAGAAAACCTTACGTCCTGCACACTGATGCTAGCTTGCAAGGGTTGGGGAGCTGTGTTGTACCAAGAGCACGAGAATGGCCTGAGACCAGTGGCCTTTGCCAGTAAGCCTGACCCCATCCGAAAAGAACTATCCTGTACATAAGTTAGAGTTCCTAGCTTTGAAGTGGGCTATTGTTGACCAATTCCATGAGTACTTTATGGGGCTAAAATACTAGTAAAACTGCAATAATCCTTTGACCTATGTGCACCTCCTCAGCTAAGTTGGATGCCACTGGCCATAGGTGGCTTCTGCATTATCTACATATGACTATGCTCTCGAATACCGAGCAGGTCTGAACCACATAGATGCTGATGCTCTCCCGGAGGCCTGTTCCCCAGAATGATTGGGTCCGATTGGCAGAACCTACATTCGGGCACTCTGCCGGAAGTTTGACAGGGAGGAACAAATGTCCACGGACGAGTGGACTGCATGGTGGATTGCTGGGAGCCTCTGAGAATTGCATACCAGCTGCTTATTGCCACTTTTCTGCACAGACATTGGTGCACTGCCTCAGCTGGACAATGACAGTATTCAACGGCTCAATCCCGGATCCCATGATCAAAGCAGCTTAGAAGCCCTCTATGCAGGAAAAGATGTGTCCAAATTACGCTCCACTGATTTGAGAACTGCACTGTTATACAAAGAAGGTCCTAAGTTGAAACTGATCAATAAACTGTTATACAGAGAAACAGTAGACAGAGGGGACAAGTAGACAAACAACAACTAGTGCTGCCCACTGCCTTTCGAGACTCAGTACTGAGGTCCTTGCACAACCACATGGGGCACCTTGGTATAGACAGAACACTTGACTTGGTGAGATCCAGATTCTATTGGCCTAAGATGGGGGCTGATGTGGAGCAACACATTCGAACTTGTAGTCGCTGCTACAGAGAAAG
Source organism: Neoceratodus forsteri (assembly GCA_016271365.2). Lineage (NCBI taxonomy): Eukaryota > Metazoa > Chordata > Ceratodontiformes > Ceratodontidae > Neoceratodus > Neoceratodus forsteri. The sequence continues at coordinate 73,631,058 of CM028133.1, read as the reverse complement.
CTTTGCCCCAGAGGCTGCCCCCTTGTTAACATCACCACCAGTGCACCCATGGAGCTGGTCTGTATTGATTTTCTAAGTTTGGAGTCAGATCAAAGAAATATCAGTAATGTGCTGGTGGTCACTGACCATTTCACGAGATATGCCCAAGCTTTCCCACCAAAGACCAGAAAGCATCCACTGTGGCCAAAGTACTTGTAGAAAACTTTTTGTTCACTATGGGCTCCACAAAGAATCCATTCTGATCAAGGAGAGACTTTGAGAGTCGTCTGATCAAAGAGATGCTTTCTCTGTGGGAGTGCGAAAGTCCAGAACCACTCCTTACCACCCCCAGGGGACCACAGCCTGAACGTTTCAACCGCACTTTGCTGAGATATGCTAGGCACCCTGCACCCAAAGGACAAGCCTAGATGGAGCCAACAAATTAGCACCCTGGTACATGCTTATAACTGCACCAAAAGTGATGCCACTTTGGATTCTCCCCCACCGCCTGATGTTTGGGAAGAGAAGCTGACTACCAGTAGATGTGTGTTTTGGGGTCTCTCCTGATGGGGTTCAGGCTGACAACTATTTACAGTATGTGCAAAAGTTAAAGGCCCAGCTAACTCATGCGTACCAACTGGCTCAAACCATGGCTGCCAAAAGAAATCTGGCCAACAAAAGAAGGTATGATAAAAGGTGAAAGCACAGGAACTCCAGGAGGGAGATCGGGTATTGCTAAGAAATCTGGGATTGCATGGCAAGCACAAGATTGCTGACAGATGGCATCCATCTCCCTACATTGTAGTGGGCAAACTAGATGATCTGCCAGTGTACAAAAGTAAGGCCTGAGAATAATTCAAAAGATGTAAAACAATGCATAGAAATCATTTACTGCCCATTGGATCAAATCTTAATTGAGTCTGAGCCCCTAGAAGATGCCCCTCTGGACCAGTGACTAGAGCTGCTGCTAAGAAAAGATCAAGAAAGTCTGCACCTACAGAAGCAAAGTTAAAGTGTTCCCCTCCACAAGTCCCAGTTGAGCATGACTGTCAGTCCATATCGGAAGAAAGTGAGAGTGACTTTGAATACTATCCTTCTTGCAACTGAGTCAATTGTTTCGGGGCAATCCCTAGTCAATACTGGAGACAAAGCTGGGCCTTCTGGACTGTTTAAGCCCCCAGCTTCATCCCTGGAGCCAATGCTCCCAGAAAGTGAAGTGCAAAGCATCAGATCAGATGAAATGGAATCATTGTGCATGGTTGAACTGTTTGAGCTTTCAGGGAGGAAAATGATAGATTGGGGCAGACTGGTGATACACCCGAACAAGAAGAGTATTTTGAGTGCCCTGACAGTCCACTGCCAGTGTCCGAAAGCTCTCCATGCGAGCCAAATGTTGTGGACTCAGAAACTGTAACTCCTGGAGCTGAAAGTGCCCCAAGTTCTAGCCTCTCTACCCCATGGAGACTCCCCTGACAAGTGTGGACAATGCTGAAAATGAGGCTCAGAGTGCAGAGACTGTAACAGTTCCCCCTAGAAAGACTGGCCGAGCTGTAAAGCCTGTGGTGCACCTCAGTTATGATTCCCTTGGGAGGCCTGTGGATTTGCCTCTCAATGTTGTCCATAAAGGAGTGTATGTGTCCCCGAGCTCACTGCCCAAACTGAGCATCAGTGCTAACTCCAAGTTACTTGTGTTGCCCTCTAAGTATGGTGCCCTTGCCCCATCCAGCCCCAAGGTAACTGATAGGGAAGGGCCCCCTCTCTTCAGGTTTCATGTACAAGAGGTAATAACTTGAGTTATGGTACAATGTGTATGTAATACTGTGTAAAGAGTGACGTACTGCAATGTTTCAGAAATGTGTTCTTGGTAAAATGATATATTGACTGATGATTACATGTGCGAGCCTAATGCAAATGTATATGGTTGCAGTTGAAACTTATGGGGGTACTTGCTTGCCGGACGTCAAGCTTTCCCAGGCTAGGAAGTGTAACCCCCTGCAAATGGGGTTCCCAAAAGACTTCAGGAGCTTGCTTGAATGCTCCAAGCCTGAATGGTGTTTGGCATTTAAGCCATTTATCAGTGAGTGTTTTAGAGCCTCTGGTACTGTCTCTTTAAGAGCTGTCTGCTTGCAGACATAATTAGTTTGTATGGGGGGACTGTGTGCTTCTCTGAGTACCACTCGAGCTGCTGCCAATTCACTTCATTTTGCAGTCACTAGGAGTGCAAAGGGAACCTATCTGAAAGATGTAACTGTTTACCAGAAATTATTTAGAGTAATAATGAAATTACAGTTTGTCTAACCTGCTTTCTTTGCAGTCAGAACTGTGTCTGCTAGTTCCCATTCTAGTTTTGAACTGCTGAACTGGACCAATCAGTGTGGGGTAAGCTAGCTCTAAAATGGTGCCTTGGACGAATCAGAACTTGGACTCATAATCTGAGCCAGCCACAAGAGGATTGTATGGGCAGTGACTCTGGGAGATGTAGTTTAGACTTCAGTGCCTTTTGGACCAACAGCAGCAGTATTGTGGTGACAGCCAATCCAGTCAAGAACTGGGAGGAACTCAAAGGAAGTGCCGGTTTTGTCGGTTGGAGTTCAGTTGAGCTTTGGCAGTGAAGAAGGAAGGAGCCCTGTGCTTTTCAGTGTGCAGTTTTAGTCAAAAACGTGTGTAAGGCCCAGAGTTCCGGTCTGCAGCTTGTGTAACAGCTTGTTAGGACTGAATCCGTCCTGTGAAAAGAATCAAAGGATCTCTGAAGAGTAGAAACCAGGCTCACCCTGTAGAAGACTGGAAGAATTGCTGAAAATTGCACTCGGTCTGTCAGGAACTGAATCTGCTGTGTGTTCTCCCGGGTATTGTGCAGTAATTGCGATCGGGATACAGATGCAGCCTGCCTGGTATAGTACTTTCTTTTATATGGATGTGTGAAGAGGTTTGTGTACCTCAAGTGAGCCCTGCTGACATTGAAGGACCCTATCTTATTTGGAGGTCGTGAGTACTAATTCAGGGTTGCTCCTGTTGAATTGCCACATTAAATCCAAATGGAATTACTGTACTGCTGACTGTTTAATTCTCCTTTTCTCTGTGTGAAAGGGCCCTACCAGCTGCCACGGTTTGGACTAGCCACTAGGGCTTGGGTACCCAGGGACAGTAACTGATAGGGATAGGCCTGTGCACAGAGCCATATGAGATTATTAGAGTGATAAGCTAATTAACCTGATTTCCCTGTCCTTGTTATATCCCCTAAATAAATCAGAGCTGCTTGTTTCAGCAAAGTTATACTGCCTGAGGTATTTGTCTATGTTAAAGTACTGTACTGTGATTGTTGCACTGTATCTCATTTCACAGGAGGTCCCAGTGCGGAACCAGACCTGGGGGTAAGTGTATACTGTGAAGGTAATTCTGATATATTGTGTGGGCCACTAGTGGGAAGAAGAGGTTGCAGTGTCCCAGAGGGCTGTGACCAAGTTAGTTTAACTATTGCAAACCCTGACCTCTGGGTGGAGGCACCCGCCATTGGATCCAGGCCCCTCAACCTGTTAGTGGCAAATCAGGCAGGGGTAGTAGCCCCTGGGATAGCGCCATCTAGGGGTTACATCATTATTGAATGTCGGATATTATATAACTAATGTGACTGCTGGACAACAGACTGTTCTCGGTCTTGTAGATTCTGGGAGTGAACAAACTTTGATCCGCCCAGAATTGATAGAAACAACACAACCAAGGGGTCCCGGAATAAATATTGTGTGTGTGCATGGGGATACACATAAGTATCCAGCAGTTGAAATAACTGGACATACAAGGACACAGTACCCAGGTTACTGCTTGACTAGTGCCTAATTTGCCAGTACCTGTTGTTATTGGACACGATCACCCCCAGTTCTCATCTGTATTGATGGGATTGTAATCTGTTGCTGCACTTACCCCAGTGTGGACCAATGGGCTTGCAGGGCATACTGTACAAGATGGTCCCAGCTATGTGAATGGAGTCATTCACAGATCTGAGACTGTCTAGTACAGTATGCCCTGCAAGTCCATTGGTCCATAATTGGTACCAATGGGCTTACAGCCCATACTGTACATGTCATTCAGCGGGCGGCTGGGCGGTGTGTGGGTTGGATGCAGCCGCCGCCAATGACAGCGGAAGTGGGTGGGCAAGGGGTTCTGTGGGTGGGGTGGGGTGGGGTGCCACTGGATCACCAGGGTGTTGCGATATGGGATGGTTCCACGATCGCGGCAACGAGCAGGGGGTTCCAGTAGACCACCAGGGTGGTCATATTGGCAAACATCAGGGCATCGGGGACTCTGGTGGGAGGAGGGACCACTAGTCCACCAGGGATTGACATGTTGCATACCCATTGGGGAATCAGGGACAGGGGGGTCACTAGACTGCCAGGGCCATCTTTAGCTACATTTACCCGCGATTGTGTCTACGGGGCAGGGGATGACCCGATATCCCCACTGCACACATCATGTTGTGCAGGGTGCCAGGAACAAGTCACCGGCCTGCCCTGCACAAGGCATGCAAATGGGGCCATAATGACATGCAAATGGCCCCATTTGTGCCTTGCATATTTTATGGCCTCATTTGCATGTCCCCTGCTGAATATCGTCGGTAATGCACCTAGCGCAACTGCACTTGCGCTGGCTCATCCCCGTGCTCCCTATCAGTGGCTTGCACCAGCGCAGTGCCACTGCACCATGCGCAGTGTGTGTGCTGCCCATGCCATATTCAATGGTGCTGTGCCATGGTGCAGCACCATTGAATATCACCTGGACCTGGCCCTGGCACATCACAGTTGTACTGCATCCTGGCTTGCACCACTGCTTGGTGTAGTCTGAATATCCTGGCCAGTGTGTACATATTTTGAGATGGGATATATTGTGGAACAACTTATGGTACCTACAAAGTATAGTGAAGCACTTTTACTCCTAGGGCACGATCTTCCTTGGACAGGCCATGCGGGTAGAGATTGTACACTGAAAAGGACAATTCAGAGATTTTACTGGCCGGGGATCCATGACCAGGTAGCTAAGTACTGTCAAGCATGTGGGGAGTGTAAAAAAAGTGGCCCTTATCAGTAAAAAAGAGAGTGTACCCCTGGTGCCCCTGCCCTTGGTAACCTACCCTTTTGAACGAATAGGAATAGATGTGGTGGGAGCCCTGATAAAATATTCTAAAGGGAATCAGTTTATTTTAGTGATATGTGATTATGCATCTAAATATCCAGAAACAATCCCTATGAGGATAGTCACTGCCCCTAGGATAGCGGAAGAACTAGTCAAAGTCTTTAGCCGCTTAGGAATCCTAAAAGAAATTCTTACAGACAGGGGGAGTAGCTTTAACGCTGCCTTGTTAAAGGTAAACTATTGGGTCTTGTTGCAGTGAGAACATCTACTTATCACCCACAGACAGATGGACTTACAGAAAGGTTCAATCAGACCCTCAAACGCACGTTAAGGAAGTTTGTTCATGATAGTATCCCGTGATGTGGGTGCTGGGGGAAAGGGCGCCGACAGTAACGGTGAGCCGCTCCCCAGTGAATCCTCATGGCAATGGTAGGGTAGGGTGGCTGGATGGGGGGGTTGGCGAGTACAGTGACAGGATGTCGCTATACATACACGCGCAGAGGGGGAAGTGAGCACACATACAGTAAGGGGTTGTGAGGGGTTGTGTTGCAGTGGTTGCCGAGCCTACCCCGTGGCGAGGTGGGTGGGTTGCCAGCACTGGTCGGCAAGGTATGGGGTTTGAGTCTGGGCGCTGGTGCATTTTTATTGTGCCTGGCCCAAACCTTTTATTTTTAATGGCTTCATCCCCTCAACATGCACCTCCCTAGAGCTGAGAATCCTTTAGTAAGGTAGGGGCAGCCTCACAGAAAACCTAAAAACTAAGTCCCCGGTGCCATTTTGCTGTGCACTGGGGTGTCAGATTTTTGGCACTCTTGACTTCTTGATAACGACAATCACCTTTAGACTTTTGCCGTTACCACATAAAACCGTTCATGATGAGGGGAGGGAATGGGACAAATATCTGCCCCTGCTTTTATTTACATACAGGGAGGTTCCCCAGGTCTCAACTGGCTACTCTCCATTTTCCATGCTGTATGGGAAAAATCTCCATGGGTCCCTAGACGTGGTGAAGGAGTTTTGGGAGGCAGGCACTGATACTAAACATATTAACATTGTGATTAACTTGTGATTAATTGTCTACTGCCCAATACAAGTCTTCTGCCTTCTGGGGGAATTCCCATCATCACTAGTGTGAGAGTGATTATATCTCAGCAGTCAAATATGATTTCTATGTTCAGACTTAGATTTCTTATCCCCTTTTCAAAAACTATGGTTGATTGCGGCCATTATTACTGCAAAAAATATTTTATTAAGACATTGGAATAGTACAATCTGTCCATCTGTAGGAGAATGGCTTCAAGATCTTTATACCAGGGCTAGTTATGAAAGGATATCGCATGTGAATATGCATTGTTTGGATAAATTTATAGAAATATGGGGTCTCTTTCTAAAATATACAACAGTCTAATGATATTTAGATCACCAGAATTTATTCTTCAGATATGAATTCATTTATTTTTTATGTGAGATTTTTAGTTCCATTCTACAGACCTCTTCAAAAACATTGTTATATAGTTGTATCTCCTGTATTTATATGGTCTCATATTGATTTAATTTGTTGGATATGTATTGGTTTTAATTATTTTATTAATGGTACATATTCTAAAAATGTCACATTTTATCAAGACAAGAGGTTTTGGTTGATAGAATCCTTATCATTTCTGGATTCTAAATAACATGTATATATATATGTATGAAATTTAATGATGTATTTGTTAAACTGTTTAAAATATATAATTAATAAAATTATGAATTGCATAAAAAAGATATGGTTTCTAGTTCATGTATTACAGATTGCCAGGACTGGGAGAGCACTGGGCAATCCCACGGAATGTGTGTTAGGCCTGCCTGCTGATGCCCACATTCCCCCCAGCAATGTCCATCTGGGGAGTCTGCTATTTGGCTACTATAGCTGGGTCTGAAAAGAATCTAGTCCAGCACTTCCATGAGTATTAGCAGTGGTTACTTTATAAGAGAGGAGCACATACTTATGCCACAGCTCCATAGAGAGGGCTGTATCTAACTCAGTGTTCCATTTCTTGAGTACCATTGCCGTGAAGTCTGTGGTGTGAGCCTGTAGTGCTTTGTAAAGCTGGCTTATTAGGTGAGTCTGGGTCTGGCCTGGGTCATAGGATGTCAGGACACCAACCAATTTGTTGGGTTTCCCTATTATCTGAGTTAGTGTTTCTTCCTTGGGCTGTAGGTAGGAGCAACACTGTGGGTATTTGTACAACTCCTTATCAGGGAGCCGATAAGATGCCTGGAGTGAGATAGATGGTAGTATTACTGAGGCACCTATCAGTTGGTATGTGTGCCTGCCCCACACCCCTGCCATCTCCTAAGTGCTGCAACTGTTTTATTTGGAAGAAAGGTCATATTGTTGGCCATATCCTGTAAATACAGCCTTTCTGCTGATGTGAGATACTTTTTTTGAATATGCCTCCATTAGCAAAAGGTTTCCGTCATGTACTGGGTAAATTTAGTTAACAGGGTGCATCTTGGGTGGTTGCCAAACAGATATGGACTAGCATCCTGGATGTTAATTAGGGTCTATTCTATGTACTTACAGTGTGGCTGATATACTCTGCCAGCCACTGACAGACAGTGCATAGGTGTGTGGCAAGGGCATAGTGCTCTGAGTTGGGGAGATTTGTTCCCCTTTTTCCTTAGGGAGATGGAGGATTGCGTAGTTAATCCTAAGTGGCTTGTCTTGCCATATAAATCTTAATATGAGTTTGTCTCAGGCCTGGAAGTAAGCTTTGCTTGGTTGGATTGGTAGGGTGTGGAGGAAGTAAAGGATACACAGAAGTACATGTTGCTGGACAGCTTCTAGTCTATTGAACAGCCCTATTGCAAGCTGTGCCCATTTTGCCATGTCCTCAGTTAGCTGTTGGGTTAGTGGTTTGTAATATAGAAGTTCTAGATGTATTAGGTTCTTGGTTAGTTTTATATCTAAGTGTTGTATTACATTTTTTTGCCATTTGAATTTGTAGGCGTTTTTCATCTGGAGAGTTGGAGTATAATTACATAGGAGGACCTCTATCTTTTGGTCCTTCAGTTTGTAGCCAGACAATTTGCCAAATTCCTCTAGTAGTTTCCAAATTTTTGGGATGGACTATTCTGGGAGGTTAAAGTTAATAGGATATCATCAGTGAAGAGAGATATTTTAAACTGTCTACCACCCACAGAAAGCCCCTCTATTCCCGGGTTGTCTTTTTGCAACTGCTAGTGGCTCGAGGTACAGTGTGAAAAGGAGTGGGAAGAGCGGGCACCCCTGTCTGGTTCCTCTAGTTGAGGGGAATGCTTCAGATAGAGAGCCATCTAACTGGAGGTATGCCGTAGACGAGTCATAAATTGCTTGGAGCATTCTTATAAATTTGACCGGAAATCCAAATCTTGCTAAGGTAGCCCACAGGTATGGCCAGGCCACCCTGTCAAAGGCCTTTTCTGTGTCTAGGCTCAATAGTGCTAGGGGTATCTGTCTTTGTGTCACATAATCTATCAAGGTTAAGTTGTGACAGACACTATCATGAGCCTGTCGCTGCCTGACAAACCCCACTTGGTCTTGATCAATAAGGAGCAACAATAAGTTCTCCAGTCTCTGAGCCATGATAGACATGCAGATCTTATAATCACAGTTAAACATGGAGATTGGGCGATACGAGGCTGGTTGTTTAGGGTCCTTCTGGGGCTGAAGAATGGCAGATATCACTGTATACTTCCATGATGGAGGGGGTGGGTCCCCTTTTTGGACCCTGTGGAATGTCTGCAGTAGTAGGGGGAGGGTGGGTTCCTTAAACTTCTTGTAAAATTCTATAGGATACCCATCTGTCCCTGGAGCTTTCTGTGTTTTGAATGACATGAGAACTTCTTCTAATTCTAGGTGGGTTATTGGGAGGAGTAAATTCTTGGCTTGCTCATGTGTCAATCTGGGCAGGGGAAGATTTTCTAGGAAATTCTTAGTTTCTTCTGGGGCGTCGGAGTTTCCATCATGCATAACTGGTAGTAATATTTTGCTAGGGCTGATCTGATCTCTTTGGGCCTATTTAGTAATTGTCCTGTATTTGGATCCCGGATCTGTGTTACACATGCCTATGCCCTGTTTATTTTCAGTTTACAGGCTAAATCCCCCAACCCCTGCCATTGAGGCATAGGTCAGGAAGCAGAGGAAAACCAGAAGCAGTTGTAAAATTCACAGCAAATTATTTATTATTAACAATAAAATACAAAAAAATTAAAAAAAATTGTTCAGTATAAATATTTACAAAGGCAGTATAAACAGAGAAAGTCCATCTGGGTTTCTTCTCAGTTTCCAGTCTCAATCTCTGTGTTTTTCTCTTGCAAGAAATGACAGCTCTGTTTTCATAAGTCTCTTCACGGTCTTATCTCCCATCTTCACATTGGTTAAGTACTTGCCCCAATTTGCTAAGGACAAATCTGCTCCAGTGTCAGTGTCACTCTGCTTACAGCAATTTCTTGCAATATGACCTGGCTTATTACAGTTATAGCAAATAATGTCTTTCAGCACAGATTTGTTACCCTCACCAGAGTTCTTATCAGACTTGGAGTTTAAATGGGAAAAAGAATGTCTCACCGGTGCTTGGCTGTTACCTCGCTGCTGTGGCATTTGTCTGGCCATTTGGTAGTCTTCAGCCAAAGAAACAGCCTTTTCCCCACTTTCTGGTTGGTGTTCCTTTACCCAAAGCTGCCCATCTGTAGGCAGGATGTTGATGAATTGCTCAGCTGCAAATGTGTTGATGATCTTGGGACTGTTTTACTCTCTGGTTGCAGCCATTTTATCAGGAGTTCTCTGAGTCGGGTGAAGGCTTCTCGAGGATTGTGGATGGAGTTGTACTTCAGTGACCGAAATCTCTGCCTGTAGGTCTCTCCTGAGATGTTATATCTTTTCAGGATTTCGCTTTTCACCAGGTCCTAGTTTTCTGACTGTGCAGTGTCCATATTGCTGTAGGCAAGTTGGGCTTTACCTGTCAGGTAGGGTACCAGTCTGATTGTCCATTGCTGCTTTGGCCACTGGCAGGCTGTGGCAACCCTTACATAAGTTGTCAGGTATGCTTTTATATCATCCGAGGGACAAAACTTTGTAAGTTTAAGGTATTTTAAGTTGTTTGTGTCTTGTTGCTCTGCTGGACCAGTGCCAGATCCTCCAGCTTTGATAACTTTCAAGGCATCCATCTATCGCTGCATCTCTTTTCTTCTTTGCTGTTCAGGTTGTTGCGTTTCTTATTTTCTCTGTGTTTCTAAACATTGAATCTCTTTTTCTCTGTGCTTCTCTGGGTCTTTTTGTTGTATAACCCACCATTTAAAAAAGGCAGTCAGGCTTTCAGGTTTTGTCACTGCCTGTTCTTTTCTATAACTAGTGCTAGCTGTACAGTCTCAGCTTGGACTTCTGTCTCTGCTGATTTGGCTACCATTCTCCTGGTAACCACTTCTGGGCTTGCTACTGCAGAAGCCATACCTTTCTTCTATGCCTCCCTGGTATCAGGTTTAGTACTCATGCACAAAACTCCTGGTTAGAGTATGCACGGCGTAAATCCCACTTAGTCTGACACCATCTATATTTTGATTCAGGACTGCACCTAGGCCTTTCTCTGATGCATCTGTTTGTAACAAAAATGGTTTCTCAAGGTCTGGGCTTCTTAAAGCAAGGGCTGAACATAATGCAGCCTTAATGGCCTGAAAAGCTTCATCACACTCTGGGGACCATTTCTCATTATTCAGGTACTGTTTTTTTGTAAGTTCAGTGACGGGAGTAGCTAACTCTGCAAAGTTGAGAACAAATTCCTGATAATAACCAGCCAGCCCTTAAAATGACTGGACATGTTTCTTGGTTTTAGGGACAGGGCTGTTAGTTACAGCTTCTGTCTTAGAAACCTTTGACTTGACTTCTCCATTTCTCAAAACATAGCCCCAATATCTGGTTTTCTGTATGCCCAAATGCACGCTTGGTAGGATTAATTGTCAGGCCTGCCTTTTTGATCGATTGGATAACTGCACGTAGGTGTTCCAGGTGGCTTTTCCAGTCTGGACTATACACTACAACATCATCCTGGTACATAGCACTATAACCAGTGTGAGGAGATAAAATCACATCCATGTATGGCTAAAATGTAGCAGGTGCACCATGCAAACCAAACTGCATGGTGGTGAACTGATAGAATCCTATAGGAGTAGCAAATACAGTTTTGTCTCTGGGTTCTTTAGCTAGGGGGATTTGCCAGTAATCCTTGGTGAGATCAAAAGTACTGATATACTTGGCACTCCCCAGCTCGTTAAGAAAACAGCATTCTTCTCACACATTGTTCTTGTATGTTTCAACAAGTGTAGCTAAAAGAACATTGTGACCCAAAACTGACCTCTTGCTTACAGCTTCTCAGAGAGTTTGCAAACAGGTTAACCCCTTGAGTTCCAAACAGCTTTTTGCAATCATTTCAACAGTATAACTATATACATTGCAACAGTAAAACTATATACATTTCTAAACAAAGGGATTCTAGTATCAATTACATTTCCACAAAATGATTCACATATATTTGTATACCCACAGAAATGCAAGAGGGGAGAAAAGACAGAACAGCAAGTGAGGACGGAGAGATAGCGCGAAGCAGGGAATTGCCAAACTGTCAGGGTGATCAAGTCCTAGGTCTCACAAGAAAATCTGGTTTCACAACTAGACATACCAGAGACAGAAAAGGAGAGAATAGAACAGATCCTTGCATTTAAACTCTTTCTCCAGAACAAATGGGACAGGGCCCTATTTAACTCTGTCACAGACCCTCCCTCATATCAATTCAGCTTCAAGTAGAAAAGTCATTGCTCTGTCTTTTGAGCTTGTATTTTCTTGAAGTTTTTGTCTTACTTGTTTTATTTGTGGGACAATAGCGGTATCTCTGATGCAGAAAGGCCAAAAGGGTAGCCAATGTCTCTTGTACTTCTCGAGTTTTCCCCCTGCTGTTCTTTTTTTTTTTTTGGGCTGAGTAGCCTATAATCTCACCCCTCAGAGCCACCTTGCGTGTGTCCCATAAGACTGCAGAGGTGATTTTGGGGTCTTGGTTTTCATTTTTTCTTCTGGGGATTGTGTCCTCAACTAGCTGTTTGAACTCAGGGTCCCTCAGATGTGAGAGATTTAACCTCCAGCAGGTCCTTCTCTGTGGTTTCCCCAATTTAAATTTAGCATATATGGGCAAGTGGTCCAAGAGTATTGATACTCCATGTCTAAGATACGTGGGCATATCCAAGTGTTCTACTGTGGTGAACAGGTAGTCTAAGCAGGAGGCTGTCCCTGTGCAAGGGGCATAGTGAGTGGATTGTCTTCTGGTTAAGAAGAAATGCCTCCATACAGTAGATCTACCTGGCTGAGATAGGCCAATGTCTGATGGAGGTATTTTTGCATTGGGTTGGCTCTATGTTGGATCGGGCCTGTGGTGTCCAATGTTGGTGACAGCATGACATTTAAGACCTCCCCCAATCAGTTTTCCCTGCATCACTGGAAGGAGCTTATTGAAGTATTTTTGAGCTGTTTTTTTTTTTTTTTGTATAATCTCTTATTAGTTTAATGTTTTCCCCCAATGAGGAAAAGAACAGTGACAATGAAGAAAACAGTACACAAAGTCAGGTTCCAGCACTCCTATATTAATACATTCACAGTTACTCTGTAACTTATGACATTAGGTAGTACAATTCATCTTCTAGCTCCCATTCGTGGCAAGTAGCTATCATGAGAGGCAGTATAGCACAGTGGTTTAAGGCTCTGAGCTGCAAATCTGGTGACATCCAGCAGACCAGACCTGGGTTTGAACCCCACAGCTTCTACTTGCATACTGTGTGAACCTGAGCAAGTCACTTAACTTCCCTGTGCTCCCAGGTCGCACCTGTAAAAAAGCTTTCAGGTTAGTGTGCTAGTCCTGGTTAAATAACTAACAAAAAAAAAATACCCATATTAAGCCTGCCAATCTCTCATTCCAACAAAAACTTAATTATAAGCCTGGCAGCAATTACTCAAGGTATAGCTTTAGAAAGAGGGTAGACAGCTTACCCACAGTGGACAGAGTTGGCTGTTGTTCCTGACACCCTGCAGTCCATGGTGTAGGTATTCTGTTGACTGGAAGCATAATGTAAGAAGACAGACAGGACTGAAATATAGGAGCTTTAGGACAGAAGCCGGAAAAACAAAGAGAAAGAAAAGGAAATTTGTATAGATAATAAATTCAGAAAAGTAACAGGAACAAGTGAGAATTTAAAACATTCTGTCATTATATGTAATAAAGGATTGCAACCTTTAACTTTTAATGTACCATGTGTATCCATCTCATTATACTTCTTTGTATGTCCAATTTCCCCTCCTCCCCACTTTCTTTCCCCGCCACGCATATAATACCCTTAACTTATGCATATCCTCTCCCCTCCATCCTCCTTCTTAAGGTTCGTGCACAGCCAGCACTTCCACTGGGTTCAGAGATGCCAAAAACACAGCCCACTCTTCAAAAAAACGTTCTTCCCTACCTTTCAGTGCGTATATGAGCCTGTCCATGGCTAAGGTGGAGAGCAGCAAAGTCCTCCATATTTGTAGGGATTGGGTGTTATTTGAAACCCAAGTATTGAGTATAATTTGTCTCACCACCCCAAGAGCCACTCTAACCCATCTTGGATATAATACCCAATTGTCCCTCTCGTTCATCTCCAGGCCCATGAGCAGTGAGGCATGGGTAAATACTACTTGTCTCCCCCACACCCTCGAAATTTCCCTTTTAACTTCATCCCAGTATTTCTGTAATACTGGGCACACTCAGAAACCATGAAAATAGCTACCCTTATCAACCTGGCACCTCCCGCATCTGTCAATGATTCCCGGTTGGAATTTAACAACACTTGGGGGGCAGTATAGCCGATGGAGGAATTTATACTGTGATTCTTTAAATTTATTACAGAACAGTAGGCCCATATGTGAGGTAACTAGAGTTTTACAATTGTCCTCTGAAATTTGCATTTCTAGGTCCTCCTCCCATTGTACCCCAGTTTTCTCAGTAAGATCTGGGATGAATTCTCCGTTAATTTTGCTGCCCTGCCTATTAGTCCTCTTTCGTTAACTTTGGCCTCAAGAATTATTCTCTCCACCTCATCTAGACTAGAATTGCCCCTAGAGTATCTATTCAAACTGCTTGAGTAATTCTGAGCTTGCATATATCTGCACAGGTGACTGTTGGGTATCACCAGACTCTGCTTGATCTCTGCGAATGGGATAAAGCCATTTTTGTCATATAGATCCCCTATGCATCATATCCCCCTTTCCTCCCACAGTGCAAATCCCAGGTCCTCTAATCCTGGCAAAAACTCAGGATTTTTTGCTACTGGCAGCAGAATAGTCTGAGTTTCCATAGCCCCTCTTCTACGTTTAATAGCTTCCCAAGCCTCAAGAACAGAGAGTACCATAGGGTTCGGGTTAGGAAGTTGTCTATATATATCTAAAGGCCCCATGTGTTAGATATGTCAACAGTCTACCCGGGCACTCGGCCTCCTCCAGATCCAGCCAGGAAGCGTCTGCTCTCCTATTTACCCAATTATGCAGATGTCTATACTGAATTGATAGGAAGTATCCTTTAATGTCGGGAAACTCTAGGCCCCCCCTTTCTTTTGCAGCCTTCAGTCTGCTCAGTTTCATTCTAGACCTCCCATTTCTCCAGATAAAGTTAGTGAACCCTTTCTCCAATCGCTTGATGTCCATAACCGTGGGCCCCACCAGGAGCATCTGCATAGGATAGAGAATACGGGGAGGACATTAATTTTTATTAAGCTGATTTGACCCAGCCAGGAGATTGGGAGTGCTCCCCACTCTGGACAAATCTGTCATAATATTGCTAAACAGGGGTCCATAATTTAATGTATACAAATTATTCAAGGGCCTACCCACTTTTATTCCCAGATAGGTGAAGTAGTCCCTCACTCGTTTTAATCCCCATGTATGGCATGGTATTCTCTCTGTCCCCTTTCCAAGAAACATGATCCCCAATTTTGAAACATTAAATTTGCATCCTGAGAAGTTTGCAAAGTCTGTTATTACCTGCAGTAGGGTAGGAATCGATTCTTTGGGGCATAGGAGGTCATCAGCGTATAGTGCCAGTTTATGTTGCCCACCTCCTCTCCCCAGAATCCCCCATATTTCCTGCACCGAGCGAATCTTTATTGCCAGTGGCTCAATAGCCAGGGCGAACAAGAGAGGAGAGAGGGAGCACACCTGCCTAGTTCCTCTGAACAGCTCAAACTCCTCTGATGCCAGGCCATTCACTATCACCCTTGCTTTAGGTGCATTAGAAAGCATCTGTACCATGTTTATAAACTCCTCCCCCAACCCAAACCTACGCATAGCTGGGAAGAGGTAGCTCCATTCTAAGCAATTGAACGCTTTTTCTGCATCCATGGTTAGAACACAAGCTTGATCCAGATTTCTGGAGCCCCACCAGATTACGTTTAGGAGCTTTCACATATTGTGATATGATAGCCTACCTTTCACAAACCCTGTTTGGTCTGGATGTACTAGATTTGGGAGTACCTGTTCCAGCCTCAGTGCGAGGATTTTGGCTATGATTTTGCAGTCGCAATTGAGAAGGGAAATGGATCTATAGGAAGCACATTCCATGCTATCCTTCCCTAGTTTTGGAATTACAATGATGCTAGTCTCCAAGCAGGACTTGGGAAGTCCACCCTCCTCCCTAGCTTCCTGCACTAAATCATGCATTGTTTCTGCCAGGCTACCCTTTAGCACTTTATAATATTCAATCCCAAAGCCATCTGGGCCCACCGCCTTTCCAGACTGAAGGCTCTCAATGACCTTAAGTACTTCTACCATGGTGACTCCTGCCCCCAGCTGTTCTCTTTGGACATCCGTTAGTGTGGGGATTCCAATACTGCTTAGGAAGGTGTTGACTAGCTCCTGAGTGCCCCCACATTCCGCCTGATATACTTTTCTATAGAACCGCTGAAAGCAATCTCTAATCTCTCGATCCACCCTGGTGGCCCTTCCCTGATGATCTTTCATAGCCACTATTCGCTGCCTCACCCTGCCTCCCTTCATTAGCTTGACCAGAAGGGAGCCTGGTTTGTTGCCCCATTCATATATCCGTTGTCTAGCAAAAAAGAGCTTGGTTCTGGCTTCCCCTGTTATCTGGGCATTTAACGCTTCCCTTGCTAGTCTCAGCTGCATTTTATCCTCCACATCCCCCTTCTCCACCACTTTTCTCTCTATATCCTTAATTGTCCTCTCTAGAGTTTCCATCTTCTGGCGGCAGGCTTTTCTAATCTTAGCCACATAGCTGATAATTGCTCCCCTCATATATGCCTTACTGGCTTCCCATAGGGTGGATGTACGCTCCACTATCCCCTTATTCATTGTTAGGTACAACTCCCACTGTTCTTTTAGATATTCCTTAAAGTCCCCCTTGGGTAGCAAGTATGTGGGAAAACGGCAGGTGTCCTTGCCATGTTCCACACCCCACTCTATTTTCAACTCTACCATAGCATGGTCTGACAACCCTATTGGGTTGTGGAATACATCCCCCACCCTACTGTACAATGCACTTGATATATATACATAGTCCAGCCTGGACCACTTGTCATACGGCAGTGAATGAAATGCATACTCCCTGATGCTTGGGTATGCCTGCCTCCAGCTGTCTATAAGATCCAGCTCCAGCATGCCCCGACTCATGTCTTAGTAGCCTTGTTGACCCTCCGTCCTGTTCCCAAATAATCTAGAGCTGGGTCCATGAGGTGACTGAAGTCCCCTCCCAATACCAAGTTGGAGAATTGCTCCTTATGCAGTAGATCCAAGTGCTTATTATAAAAACCTGATTCAAAGACTGAGGGGGCATATACACTCCCAAATGTGACTATCTGTGGGCCCACCCGGCCCTGCACAAACACATACCATCTCCCTTCCCCATCCCGGACTATCCGATCAACTTGTATAGGGAAATTCTTATGGAAGAGGATAGCCACTCCCCTCTTGTGGGAGGAATAGGAAGCTGCATAGCAGGCCCCTACCCAGCCACCAACCAGTTTTCTATGTTCCCCAGGGGTGAGGTGGGTTTCCTGCAATAGGGCGATGATTGCATTTTTCTTTTTCAAGGCTGTTAACACCTTCGCTGTCTTAGCTGGGGAAGAAAAACCCTTACTATTCCATGAAATAATGCAATCATCTTTCACCCTTGCCATTTTTGCTTTAACTTTGACCTAAGCTGTACCATTCCCACATGTGATCTATTTTCATTGTTACTAACAAGGACATATGTACATTTTACCCATGACAGATATTTGACAGAATTAGAAAAACTAAGCAGTAACCATTTAAACCCAGCACAGCCGGTGCCAGAAGTAACATAACCATGAACATATCGAGAATTTACCCCCCAATCCAAACCTTGTCTTTTCCCTCTCCTCTATTAGCCCTGCATAAAACACACTCAGTCTTGTTAACATTTCTAATAACAGTGTCAATTGAGGTAAGACTAAGACTTTCCCATGAACGTCCCCCCCCCGCACTACCTGCTTACATAAAAAAAAAATCAATTTTCCAACATTTTCCTTTTAAGCCTTTTTCCTTTTTAATGAGTATGCCCCCTCTCCCGCAGCAACTACAGTACACCACACCCCACAGGGCACCATCTGGACCGATCCGAGTGGACCGTTATACTCAGGGTACCAATCTCTGCACAGATTCACTGCTCCCCTTCTTAAATTTCCTTTTTTAATTTTTCCCTTTTTAAGACACATTCCCTCTTTTCCCCTCGCCCAGCAGTCCGTTAATGAAAATCTTCCATTAGGCCCAGGACTGTGGGAGGGAGTAGGCCCACACCATCCAACACACGTGTTGGCTCCCCTTCCCAGCTCCATTGACCTGTTGTAACGCTGCTGCTGCAGGACGCTAGCCCATCCCAGTACAGACTTCCAAGTGTAAGGCCCATTGCACATCCATCTGTTCACTGCTCTCCCATCCTTGCATCAGGTAGGAAGGGAGGAAGAGGAGTGGCACTTTATGTGAAAGATAGTATAAAGGCCACAGAGATCCAGGAGGAACAAAATGGGGGAGAGATGCTGTGGGTTAAGCTGGAAAGGAAAATGGGGCCCACCATCCGCACAGGGGTGGTCTATAGACAACCAGCCCAGGAGGAAGAAACAGATAAGAAGCTGATGATAGCCACCCAAAGCATGGCAGACAAGGGTGAGGTGGTGCTGGTTGGAGTCCTTAATATTCCAGACATGGACTGGAGCCTCCTAACAGCAGCATCAACCAGGAGATTTATCCTGGACTCCCTTCAAGGTTCTTCCTCAAGCAACAGGCCATGGAACCAACTCGGTAGAAGGCAATACTGGACCTTGTGCTCAGAAACAGGGACAGTGTGATGGGGGTAACAGTGCGGGAGCACCTGGGGAACAGTGACCATCAGTCATTGTGGTTTGAAATCACAGAAGGAACAGAACCAAACCACACAAAAACACGTATCCTGGATTTTAAGGGGGTAGACGTTGGGAAAATGGGGAGATGCTTGAAAGAGGCAATAATGGGCATGGGACAGAAATCAGGGGGTGAGGAACAGTGGGCAATATTTAAAATGGGGATTACAAGAGCAACAGAATTATGCATTAAGCAGGTTAGCAAGGGGAAAAGGAAGAGGAGGACATTATGGTTTTCCAAAGAGGTAGCAGAGAAAGTGAAAGCCAAAAAGATTGCACTCAGGCAATACAAAAAGATGCAGGCAGAAGGGGATAGGGAGAAGTACCAGGAGAAGCAAAGGGAGGCACGGAGGTCAGTAAGGGAAGCCAAAGCTCAGACAGAAGGGCGCATTGCAAAATCAGTGGGTAGTCATCCACCCCCCCTTGTATTCAGTCCATTCCGACTTGTTAATTTCTTTTGCCTTTGCCTCCCTGACTCTCCCTCCAACCCCTCCCTTAAGTCCCTGTAACCTTTCTTTTGTCTTTCACCCCACCGATTTTCTGCCGCCAGTTCCCCGCCCTGTTTGCACAGCAATTACAGCCATCTTAACTGGCTTCTCTCTGATTCCTCCACATTTAGGGAGTCTGCCTCCTCGAGCGGGATCTTCGCCGTAAGCGGCACCCAATGGCCGCATCTCCGGCTGCTGTGCCGGCCCAACGGACCCTCCTCAATCCCCTTGCCTGGATCTCTGAGTTGGATTCACTGCCAAGGTACGTCCACCCCTCAGCCTGGAGCCTGGTTCCCTGCAGCTGGATGCTGATTGGTTTACCGATGCTGCCTGCGGCTTGTGATTGGGCTGGGTGATTTAGGCTGCACAGCCATTGGAATGCCTTACTCCTGGACTGAAGTCTGTCTCCCACGCCAGTTACTGTCTGCCCTCTGCTCTGATATTTTTCTCCCACCACCACCTCCCCCTCCCAGGCCTCCTTTAAATAAGCTTTTGGTCCGCCCACTATTAATTGACATCTATCTCACTGGTTCGCTTCTCCTGCCCTAACCACTCCTTATGTAAACCCCTCTCCCTCTCTCTCTCTCTCTCTCTCTCTCTCTCTCCTTCTCTATCTCTCTCACAAACGTTACAGCTGCTTCTACCCTGATTTTGTACTCTCTGTCCCTTCTGTGATATCACCAATATTCTTACTTTCTCCTGTTCTAAAATGCTTACTGTACTTACTACTGTAGTTATCCTTGTGCTTCTCGGACCCCTATCCTTTAGGCACAACTCCCGCCATTCACAACCTCATCTGGTACCTCTGTCAGCCCTGCATTACACCCCGGTATGATCACAGGAACCCATGACTTGGACTTTCTGGCACCCCACCCACCTTTGTGGCACCGTGGGGTCCTCCTCATACTTAAAGCGTGCAGCCCCATGATGATCCCACAAGCTATGTATGTCCTCTACAACCTGTCAAGATGCCCGCAACACTATGGCACTATAAAGCACAGGAGCATCACACACAAACAGGTCTGTAGCATGCTCAAATCCTTTCTCCTTCGACTATTACTTATGCTGCTCCTCCTCTCAAGAAATATGCACCCCAATCCAGGTCCCTCTGGGCACGCAGTGGAAACTTTGATAAGGAGGGAAGTGTCTCTCACCCTGGCATCTATTAATGCCTGTAGCATCCTCAGCAAGTTAGACTCCCTACAAGCATGGATTCAACAGCATAACCCTGATGTCCTCTCCGTGGTTGAAATGTGGCTAACCCTAAGATCCCAGATGCCTCCGTCTCAATCCTTGGCTACTCCGTATTCAGGCAAGATAGGGCTTCCAAATGCGGTGGGGGGCTGTGCCATATACCTCAAGAGTACCCTCTAAGATCACCCTATGCCATCACCTAACCTGGGCACCTCTGCTCAGATCCTTGTGATCAAAGTCCTCCTTGGAGCTCACAATAAGGAATTCACTGTTGTCTCAGCTTATATACCCCCTGAGAACCAGGCCACTGACCTCAACAACATTCTGGAATACATTAGGCGCTTGCATCATAACACAGAAACTATAATTCTTGGTGACTTTAATACTAACTGGCTCTCCCCTGAGGCTTCTGTATACAAGGATGCAGTAACAGCACAGCACCTATCACAACTGGTCCTCACCCCCGCCAGATGTAACTACAGGACCGGAACTCTTACACTACTAGACTGGATTCTGACAAACCGCCCTGAGTGAATTTCTAATGTCACAGTCCTCCTGGACTCAATTAATGATCACTCCCCTGTCCTCTGCTCTTTGTCTAACAAGTTTCTCAACCCTCCTCCCAAGATTCTGTACACAAGGGTAATAAACAAGGGACACCTTCAGCTACTAAAATCCCACCTAAGCAGACTTGACTGGGCAGTGCTGGATACACTCAATGATACTAACAAAGCTTTGGACTTGTTCATCGATCGCTTTAACTCAACCTGTAGCATCTATGCTCCACTAAAAAAGATGAAGGTCAAAGGACAGTCGAACCCCTGGATTACCTCTGAGCTTTTAACATATCTTAAGCACAGAGACCACCTTTGGCAATGTGCATGTGCTTATCCTTCACAAGGAAACATACAAAAATACAAAGCAGCCCGCAATGCCTGCACTCACCTAATTTGGAATACCGAAAGTAAATATTTCAAGGAGGGACTGACCAACTCCTGGGGTGATGGGAAAAACTTCTGGATCAACCTGAAAGAACTCACCGGCAAGGAACCTAAAGCACCCCGTACCATGCTCAACTTACACGGCACTCCAACGCTCGACCTTGACACCATTACTAATACCTTCAATAATGCTTTCACGAACCTGGACAATGTGCTTCCACTTAATTTCTTTGATGACCCTTCCCCCAATGCCCCCCTCCAGACCACCTTAAATCCTCATTCAACTCCACCTTTCTTCTTCAAAGAGGATCCTCCACATGTGGCTCGTACCTATATCTGCAAAGCCATCCGCAAGTCCGAGTTCAGTGGTGACTCCCTTGACCTCAGACTACTGGTGCATGTTCTGGATGAGGTCACTGAACCCCTGATAAAAATTTTTAAACTCTCGCTAAGATTGGGCCAATTCCCTGCACACTGGAAGCAGGCAACTGTCACACCGGTGCATAAAAATGGAGACAGGTTTCTTCATTCCAACTACAGACCTATCTCACTCCTCCCCCGGCTATCAAAGGCATTAGAACGAACAGTGTCAGACCAGCTAGTCGAATACCTGGATAAATATGATGTCCAATGCCCTGAACAGCATGGCTTCAGAATAGGGCACAGCACCACCACGGCTCTTCTGGAATTCACGAGTTTCATTCACTACACACTCGACAAAGGACACTGTGGTGGTGCAGTCTTCATTGACCTCACAAAGGCCTTTGACATCATTAATCACCCTCTACTTCTTAGGCAACTGTCCTACATTGGGCTGTCTAATGAAACCCTTCAATGGTTTGCTAGCTACCTCAAGGATCGGACCCAAAGGGTCAGGAATGTAGGTGTCATGTCCGATGTCAAGCCTGTCTGCTCTGGCGTCTCCCAGGGGTCCATCCTGGGACCTCTACTCTTCTCCCTCTTCCTCAATAGGCTCTCTGGTGTCTGCCAGCAAATAATTCTACTCTGCATGGATGATGCAGTACTATTCTCCTCTCAGCGTGACGCTAATCTCCTTGAAACACAGATGCAACTTGACTTCAAGTGTGTTGAAGATTGGTTCACCTCCCATAAACTCATCATGACCAAAGTTATGACATTCTGTAATCCGAGGAGCAGGTACAAATCTGTCACTCAATATCGTGAACAACGCTGGGTTTTTGCTCGAACACGTCCTGGAGTTCAAATACCTTGGTGTCACACTGGACAGCTCCCTCACCTATACGCAGCATATTGACACTGTTGCCAATGCTGTTAATATGCGAATTGGATTGCTACACAAACACAAGTCCTGTATGACTGCGGACGCCTTTAGACTGGCCATCAACAGCTCTGTCACCTCTATCATTGACTATAGTCTGGCAAGCTATGGCTCTGCTTCCTCAACTGCCCTCCGTAGAATCTCAGTCTCGCTCAACAAAGCCTGCAGACTCTTAATGGGAGCTGCCAGAGACACGCACACATGTGACCTCTATACACAGACTTGTTGGCTGCCACTCCTCAGCAGGATTCAATACCAGACCTGCCTGCTTACCAAGAAGATTCTCCTTGGACTCATGCCCCCTGGCATTTGTAAGCTCCTCTCTGCCTTCAGTGGTACACAGCAAATGTGTAATGCCCAATCCCAAATCTTTCAGGTTCCTAGATGCCATACCTCTTTGGGTCAGCAGTCCTTCTACTACAGGGCTCCTTATTGGTTTAATACCCTCAACAAAGAAGCACTTTCCTCCTCTGCAATTGGACCCTTTAAAAAGAATCTCCGACTTTACCTCACCTTTACCTCCAATTGTGACTGCTTCTCCTAACTGACTGGTCCATTCTATAACTAGAAGATCTTGACCTGGGTTCCGCATCCTTCCTGACACTACTCCCACTGGTAAATGTCTCCCTGTGCTCTTTTTCCCTCCTCCATCATTCCTCCCTCCTTCCCTTCCCCCCTACATTCCTCCTCCACTGTTCTAATCCCACCTTTTCTCCTATTTTGATCCTCTCCCACCTTCCTTCTCCCCCTCATGACAAAGGCCCCTCAACCTGCCTCATCTCTCTTGCAATTATCAGGCCATTTGTCCCAGTTCTTCTTAATTCCCTTACTCTGCTGTATCTTCTATCTGCCTACCTTCGTTGCTCCCTACTAATAACCTTTATCTCTAAAGTAAGAATTGTCAACCTTGTCTATATTATGCCTGGTTACCATTACCAACCTTTGTATGTATGTTTCCCATTACTTTGATGTGGAACCTTTGTAAATGAGCAGCTCCTGCTCAAAGGTACTGGTAATCCGAGAGTTTAATAAACAAAAAAATTTTTTTATAGGTACATAAGTGAAAGAAAAAAGGCAAAGGGAGGGATAGTGAGATTGAAAGAGGAGGATGGGGGCTGCATGGAGGATGACAACAGTAAAGCTGACATATTGAACAGGTATTTCTGCTCAGTCTTTACTGAGGAAGAGGAAGGTAATGGGCCTGAAGGGAGTACAAGGGGTTGGAACGGAGCAGAAATGGACATAATTCCTTTTACACAAGAAATGGTCCTGAAGGAACTGGAAGGAATAAGAGTTGATAAAGCAATGGGGACAGATGTGTGCACCCCCGGGTCCTAAAAGAACTATGACAGGTGGTGGCTGAACCTCTGGTAATCCTGTTTAGCTGATCACTGGAAACAGGGGATGTACCCAAAGACTGGAGGACAGCAGATGTAGTCCCCTTATACAAAAGTGGGAACAAAGAGGAAGCAGGGAACTACAGGCCGGTCAGCTTCACCTCAGTAGTGGGCAAGATCATGGAAGCAAGACTGAAGGAGAGATTGGTGGAACATCTGGTTGCCAATGGACTACAGGACCCAAGGCAGCATGGTTTCACCAGGGGGAGTTCATGTCAGACCAACCTCACTGAATTTTTCAACTAGGTGACAAGGGAGGTGGATTAGGGGAGGGCAGTGGACATGGCCTATCTGGACTTCAGCAAGGCCTTTGACACTGTGCCACATAGAAGGCTATTAAACAAACTGGGAAATATGGAAGTGGGCAGGACAGTAGTGCAGTGAGTAGGTAACTGGCTGGGCGGCAGGACGCAGAGGGTGGTGGTAAATGGCTGTCACTCCACAGAGGGAAGAGTGACCAGGAGGAAGGTGTGTCTCCTGTAGAAACACCACATCCGGTTTTTATTTTATATTATTACAACTAGGATTACAAGTACCTTTGAGCCAGGTTTTTTTTACAAAGGTTCTGCGTCAGACAACAAATACAAGTTACAGAAATAGGAACAAAACAATAAACTAGTCGGCATATTAGGTTACAATAGTAGATCAATACAATAGCTAGAATAAGTAAAATGTATACATGGGAACACAGAGTAACAGAGGGATAAGTCGGAGAGAGGGTGGAAGATGAAGACAAACGTAAGGAGCGAGGTTGGAGAGGGCAGGAATTGCAGCCAACGGGCATGGTCATCAACTGGGAGCAGGCTGAAACTAGTCAACAAAAAGGGAAAGATCATTGAGGGCTCAGAAGGGGGGTGAAGGAGGGAGAGTCAGGAGTGGTGAAAAGAAAGAAGAAATAAAAAAGTAACATAGAGGAAAAGGAAGGGGGTTGAGATGTGGTAGGTGATAGTTGGACGGAACAAACATGAGATGGCTGAAGAGATTATAGGTAGCATTCACAGGAGCTAGAGTTAGTAAGGTGGAGGTGGAGTTTATGTTTGAATGAGCCAAGGGTGGTAGTGGAGGAGATGTCAGGATTGCACGCATTTAACCAGCTAGGTGCTCTAAAGGCAAAGGATCTTTGGCCCTGAAAGGTGAGAAGTCGGGGAACCTGAAGGAGCTGGTATTCAGAGCCCCTGGTATTACATGGCTTTAGTCTAGAACTAAGCAGTGCTTGGACTCCTGGCGGAGCGAGGCCCATGGTTACTTTCTTTGCCATAATGCAGGTTTGGTATTTTATGCGATTTGAAAGTTGAAGCCAGCCAGATTGGGCATACAGGTCACGTGTATGAGTGAGACGATGAGCACCAGAGATAAGCCTGCAGGCCTTGTTAAGTGATGTTGAAATTTGTCTCAGAACAGTGGCAGAGGCAGAGCCATAGATTATAAGACCATAATCAATGATGGAGACCACTGAGCTTTGGATGGCAGTGTTCAGTGCTTCTACAGTAAGGTGTTGTCTATGTTGGGTAAAGTAGGCCCAGGCGCATATTTGCTGATTTGGCAACATTGTCTATGTGTGCCCCATTGGAGAGATTTGAGTTCAAGGATAACCCTAGGTATTTGAATAACTGCACTTGCTCAAGGGTGTTGCCATTGCTGGTAGAGATAGCTAGGAGGTGAGATCTATGCCTGTTTTGAGAGCTGTTAAAGAGCATTATTTTTTTTTTTTATGATTGAGGACAAGCTTATGATGAATGAACCAGTTTTCCACTGCGGCAAAGCCTTCCTGAAGATTGGTCTGCAGGAGCACAGGGTCCTTGTGGGAGGAGAAGATAATAGCATCATCAGCATAGAGGATAATCTGTTCAGTGCAAGATTACGGGAGCATGTTAAGAAAAAGGCCTTGAGGAAGAGGGTTTGTCTTTCTTTACTCTTTGCAATAGTCTGCTCCTCCTAATGGGATTATGTATCCCATTAATGTTGAGCGAAATGACTAGGGATGTTTTATCCATTTTGTCCCTTATCCGTTAAATTTAACATGAAGTAGGTCGATGCCCCCCAGCATTTGATGTATTTGTTGAGCACGCGAGAGAGAGGAAAGAGATCAGTACATAGATAGTTAAGAGGATACGACAGAATGTACATTTCTGTCTTAAATTTCAGCAAATGTATATACAATGCAACTTAAATAAACAACTTTAACTGTACAACAGTTGTTCCAACTGGGCAACTCCGTGATTTGTGGGTACTCAGCCATGGGCAGAGGTCCCCAACACCTTTGTGTGGGCGCATCTCTGCACTCAGGGCAATAGGGTGTTTCTTTGAGTTTCGAAGGCAGGGGGAGGTTTAACACCTCCCCTCTTCAGAAGCAGGTCTAAACTCCTGGTGGGGGAAAGTCACATTTGACCGTGGGCCCCAGTAGCCACTCAGTTCTACTAGAAGAGGCATAGGGATCAGTCAAACTGTGTAATCCCTAGTCTCTTGGTTTTCAACCTTCAAGGGAAAGCACAAGGATGGAGTGTGGGGCTGCTTGTGTTGAGCAGATTGCCCCCATATTTTGAAATTCTGTCATTGGTTAACTTGGGAGGAAGTGGAAAATGTATTTCTGGTGCCATTTTTCTCAGGGATGTGGGGCAAGGGGGGGGGTCCTCTCTGAGGGTGGAATCTAATCTCCCTCTGAGGGGCCCTGTCACTTCTCTAGCTGGACCGGCTTACATTGGTTTGTTAATGTGTCATGGATCTTATATATTGGGGCAGGAGAGAGGCCCAGAGGCACCAGCAAGGCATCCAGTAGGGGTCAGACATGGATCACTTATGAGTCTAGTATAACTCTTATTTTGTGGGGGAGAACCCAATGGGTCCTCTGCAGTCTCCAGCCTGCCCCACAGTTGCTCGAGCATGTCGGGAGTCTCGCCCCATCTTGTGCATATAGGGCCTCCTCAGTTCCCCCTCCCCAACCAGGGCAATGGTCCTCCAGGATACCAGTCAGCATTGCAGAGATCTCCAGCCTACTCTCCCGGCAGGGCAGCCCCATGCTTACTGACCCTGGCAGTGACCATCCGGTTGGGGGGAAGGTAGGGAAGCCCCACTCAAATGCACATTTTCCATAAGGGATCCGCTACTCCTCAGTTCTTCCTCTCGCTAGCTATGTTTGTCTGGATGCCATTAGTCAGTCCATGTAGTTCTTCCCCAGTTGACCCCAAACAGCCCCACCCAGGTGCAGTGTCAATTTTTCAGGGCTTATATTCCGTTCCCTGGGTCTCCAAGGTCTCCGTGACTTTCCTAGGGTCAGGCCAGCTTTGCCCGCTCGATCTCATTTACCCCAGAGACCCAGATCAGCTTCACACCCCCCCCCAGTCTCAGAGAGAGGCTGCCACAGGGCTCTCGTTCTCCCAGGTATCCGCCCAGGGGCTCCATTCTCAGCTCAGTTGTGCCACCTTTCAGTGGGGGGTCCAAAGGGGGGGTCCTTCCTCCACCACATGCTGCATCTCATTGCAGCCACGGGGTGCATTCTCAACTTGTACAACTTCGTCAACCTTCTCAGCCCAAAGCCAGCTCCCCCCCACACGACCCATCTGTTTCCACTCCAGAGTCTATCAGCGGTGTGAGTCCATTCCAGTGAGTTGACCTCTTTATTCCCCAAGGACCTTCAGCATGTGAGAAGAAACAAGGATATCTCACTGATCCTCAGCCCCACAACTTGCTCCCCGAGAGGCCATGGCATGTGCTCCATCCTGTCTATTGTCAGATGGGGTCCAAAGAGACCTTTACCCCATATTTGATCCAGGGGCTGTCTCCTTTCAGAGACCCATTCTCCTGACCACAAGCTACTGGTGCTTCCACCCAGTGAGGGCAGAGTCCCCGGCCCACGCAGTCCAAATATTCTTATGGGCCTTGCATGCCCCAGGGGCTTCATCAACTGACAAGGCATGCCGCATTCTATTTTCAATTGACCCTGAGAGCTCACAGATCGGACCCTGCTTCTGCATTTAATCAGATTTCCAGTCCATCGATCTGCAACACCTGGGACAGTGCTCATAGTGATCAAGCCCCCAACCCAGGCCCCATTTACGGGAGTTAATTCCCTCTCTGTCTTGAGACCTCTTCTCTCCTTCCTCCAGCCTGAAATGCAACAAAAAACATTTTAACACTAAATTTCACCTTAGAGTGGTCCAAAAAGAGCTTTACCCTGTATTTGACCCAGGGGGCTGCCTCCCTTCAGAGCTCCATTCTTCCGACCACAAGTTACTGGTGCTTCCACCCAATTGGGCCCGAGTCCCTGGCCCATGTGGTCCAAATATTCTTACAGGCCTTGCGTGCCCTGGGGGTCCACCGACCAACAAGGCGTGCCACATCACCATTTCTATTATGCCCTGAGAGCTCACAGATCAGACCGTGCCTTTGTATTCAATCAGATTTCCAGTCCATTGATCTGTGATTCCTGGGGCAGCGCTCATGGTAATCGAGCCCCCCGGGTCACCTCCCCAACCCAGGTCCCAGTTATGGGAGTTAACTCCCTCTCTAGCTTGAGACCTCTTCCCTCCTCCCTCCAGCCCCAAATGCAACAAGAAACATTTTAACATTAAATTTCACCTTAGAGTGGTTCTTTCCTTTGTTATTGTCCTCACCTGCTAATTAATCATAAAAAAACACTCTATGTGAGGCTGCATTATCGGTAGTCTCTTAAGTTGCTTGCAACTTCTCCCCCAGCCCTATGTCCAACCATTGTCTCTGACTGGGGTTACTTGTTTTCCCATCGTGGTCAGATGCTTCATTCTGTGGGCATTCAGGAGAAGGCCTTCAAAAGTTCATTTGCATCTTTCAGCACTGCCAGGCTTTGCTCCCGTCTTTTCTTCTCTGTGGCTGAAGTTCTCATTGGATCTCTGGGGGTCTGTTCCTCATGGGTGATCGCTGGTTGTCTTGCTGCAGATACATTGATTCCCTCTGTCTTCAGATATTGGATAGATTTGTGTGGGAATCCGGAGTGCCTTGGGCAGTCGGGCATCATGATGGATGCTGCGCAGGGTAGGGAGTCTGGAACTTTCATTTTTACATCTTAAGGACTCTCAGGATCAGGGGGTATGCTCTCTGTTTTGCTGCTATTTTGTGGAGTAATCATTATCAAAAAAAAAATTGTAATGTCTTGCAAAGGACTGTTTTCAGTTTCCATACTGTTAGCAGTATCTGTTGCTTTGTGGTGAAATTGAGGAACTTTACCATGAAGGACCACAGCCTCTGCTCCCTTGCCTGCGGTTCTGGCACGAGCACCCTGTGCACTCGTTCAATATCTAAGGGTAGGTTAGTGCCCAGCAGAAAGGTGTCTCTGAGCATGCCATCAAACAATGCTGGCAGGTCCCAACCCTCTTCATCTTCAGGTATACCATAAATTCTTTAATTGCTCCTTCTGGAGTGATTTTCAAGGTCTTCACATTTGTCTGTCAATTCTTTTTGTTCATTTAACAGATGTGCCATGACCCTTTCAAGTCTGTCTGTATGGGTGCCTAATTGAGCATCTTGTGTCCCCAGTTCTGTAACTTGGGTGGTTAGTTTCGTGTTTTCTGCTGTGAGTTCTGCACAGAAGGAGCATATCTCTGCTCGAAATGCTTCAAGTTCAGTTAAAATTGTATTATTGGAGAGCTGAGTTTGAGTTTTGTTTACGGCCTCCATATCCTGAGGTGCAGTTGGGATCCGCGTTTCTTTGGTTGGGCGATTGGGGCTCTTGCAGTGCTAATCGAGTCTTGTTTTTCTTTCTTTTGCCTCCCATTAGTTTCTGCGCCTCCTATCTGATGATGTTTTAATTTCATTTACTCGGAATTCTCTAGTTTAGGTGGCTGTTTTGATGAGGGTTGTCAGAGCTCACTGTTTACTGCTGCATCCTCCTTGATGATGTCACCGGAAGTCGCTGCAAGCATTTTCAGGTTTAGTTTAGAATAATGGAATAGAATTTGGTATATGCTTGCATGTACAGTTTCTGTATCTGTTATGGTTATAAGAGTGCATTCTTGAGTTCTTTGGGTGACAGAACTACAAAGCAAAACTAAGCAGTTCTGGGACACAGAGGACTTGAGCAGAAACTCTTGTAGCTACAAAGACACATGAGACCTGTACACATAAATGTATTATAAAGCATATTGAAGATTTCTGCTAAGAAATGCAACTCAGATTTAAAATACAACCATTAGATTTTATGGAAAAATTAGAGACACCTCTCTGTAATGAAATGGACTACGCTAACTAAACACAGAACTGTAGCATTAAAACTGTTTGCATGACATGTTTCATGTGAAAAGTAGTACTGGAAATGTTTAAAAATAAACAATCCTGATTAGCCAAGAATGATGTCAGAATTTATAATTTTATGTATGCAGGATCGTGGATGATCAGCCATGCAAACCAAGCCTGTGTTGTCACTGACCTCGAGAGTAGTCATAATCTTGCTGGCAGTTCAGGCTTGTTGTGCATGTGACTGGGCATCCACTGTTTTATACAGTATATTTTGTATCCCCTCCACACACACACACGCCACATAATTTTGCTCTCAGCTCTCCTCCTTGATTACTTGATCCTCCTTTTCTTCTGTCCCCTACCTCTCTCTTCCTCAGCCTGTCCAGGCCCTCTTCGGGATCTCTGTCTCTTGCCCCTACTCCCTTCCCATCCATCCCTGCCCCAGCTACATACTCCCCTCCTCTGCTACCAGGCGTAGAGTTTTAAAATGGTTTGTGAGCCTTAGACCAGTCTTGGACTTGGTTGATCCTTTACCCATATTGAGGTAAAACCACACTGTGCGGTGGTCACTGCTCGTGAGGGGGTCCTCCACTGCTACCTCTTGGATCTGCTCCCCATTGGACAGCACCAGGTCCAGTATGGCGCTATCTCTAGTTGACTGTGTGACCCCCTGCACCAGAAAATAGTCCTGGAAAGCTTCCAGAAGCTCCTGTTCCCTGGCACATTGCAGTAGTTTGGGTGCTCCAGCAGGTTGAAGTCACCTGTTATGATAATATTACCACTACCTCCCTAGTTTTCTGATCTGGTTCCCCAGTTCCCTGTGTAGGGTTCCCCAGTTCCCTGTCTGTCTCCACGTCCTGTGAGGGTGGCCTATGCACTACCCCCAGTTGAAGCCTTCTCCTATTTGAGTTCTGGAAAAGCACCCATAAGGCTTCTGTTCCTCCCTGTTGCATATTGTCCTTTCCCTTACAAATAAGGCAACGCCACCACCCCCCCCCTTCATCTTTTCCCTGTCCTTCTGGTACAGTCTGTACCCAGGGATCATGAGGTCTCAGTCATGGTACTGTTTGCCCATGTTTCTATGATGGCCGCTATGTCCACATCTCCCTCCACCATCAGTGCCTGGAGAGCAACCATCTTGTCTGTCGGACTCCATGCATTCAAGGACAGCACCTTCCATCGTGACCCCTGTGCCTCATCGTTCCTTGCCTTCCCTCATCTTCCCACTCCTATTGCCCCTGCTTTCTGTCTGAATTCCTACTGGGGGAGGCCTGTTGGCCCCGCTTCTCGTGCTTATGAGTAAAGCATACCCTTCAAGAAACAGGAATCACTTAGTAATATTAGCTAATATTTCAGCCAGTGTAGAGCTGCTGACTGCCCCCAGAACTTTCAGTTTGGAATGTATGCAGATTAGTAGAATTTGGAATGCTGCCTCTTTTTCCCTAACTGCCAGATTCATTTTTTTGTGTAGCCCCCCACCAAAGACTGCACAGCAAACTCGCTGCAACACTGTTTATTTTGTTGAAAGAGTATATTTTAGATATTTCACTCGTACTCTGCCTCTTTTAGTTACTTGAGTTTAGTTTATACTGGGTAATTTAATTCATTGTTAGCAGTTCCATCGCGATTCCCAGGAACCAATTTATTTAGTATAAAGTGTGTAATTTGTGGTTCTGACTGCTGGCTACTTAGTTTAAATAAATATTACAGTTAGTCATTTAAAATTGTTTAGTTTGAATTGTGATCGGTTCCTGTTTGCTTCTAGGAACCGATCGTGTTTTTGATAATATACACATTGATTCCTTATTCTGTGGGTAGCGATCGATTCCCTTTTCACTCTAAGAACCTATTGCTTTTTGAATAATCACAAATAAGTGTGTTTTAAATTGTGTTTCGTTTTAAATATAAGGAACCAACTGCGATTGCTCTAAATTTAACTCTGATATTTTTTAAGAGTTTGGCATGTCAGACAGACCAAAAAAGAAGACAGGGACCCACAGGTTTTTACAAATTGTGTAAAGTGCTTCCAGATCTTGCTAAGGTTGATCGCCATGATTTATGCATAGAGTGCTTGGGTCCCAGCCATATTTTTTCTAATTGTGAAGTTTGTAGTACTTTTTGTACAAGACCCTTGATAGTCACACGGTGCCCTTGGTTAATGACAAAATGATTGTTACGATATATAAAAACATTTTAAAAGTTGCCACCCCATAGACTTGAATGGAGCGCGCGTCCCCGCACTCTCCCTGGGCACACATCATTGTGTGCCTGAGCATGGGGGCAGACTTCGGCATCTCCCAGGACCAAGACGTGGAAGGGATCGTCAGGCACAAATTCTGATTCCTTCCACTACTAAGTATGGCACAGAATATTTATCAAATATAGCTAGACAGGGTATCGTGAGAGGTATATGACAACATGTGGTGTACAATTTCATTAACTTAGTGTGACCCTTTTAGCAAATTGAAATATATACTAGACACCCAGCTAAAGGCTATGGGTTTTCCATGTGAAAATAATTCCCTTTTGGTGACAAAACTAAGGCATACATGAAAAAGGGGAGAAGTACAACTCCACCTATAGGAGTAACTCCTCAGAGAGAGAGAGAAAGCTCACTTTATAGATCCACAGGAAGGGAGGTAGGGGTTACTGCCTCAGATCTTACACCCATATCCTATGCCTGTAGAATACACAAAGGTTAGAGTGTATTACAAGGGCAGGGGCAGGAGGTCTGCTAGGTGTGCTAGCCTAACCCCAGCTCCTAGACCACAACCCGGACAGAATCCCTGACTGCACCGATCAAGCTGCCCCCCCTTCCAGTAGGGGGCAGGTTGACTCAGTATTTGAAGCATTGGGAAAACATTACCATAGACAGTTGGGTACTGGAGGTAGTGAGTCGGGGTCTGTACCTGCAGTTCAAACAATTTCCTGAACTCCAGGACCGCAGGGTATTCTGGCCTCCAACTCCATCAGAGACCATTCTGCTGGAGTTGGAAGTAAAAAAAACTCCTGCAAGCCAGGGCAATAGTCAGTATCCCTCAGACAAAAGAGAAGGGGATTGTACTCCAGATACTTTTTTGACCAAAAAGAAGAATGGGGACTAGCATCCAGTCTAAACAGACACCTGGCAAAGCCCAGGTTCAGAATGGTAACACTGGCCACAGTTATTCCTTCTTTAAGGGAAGAAAACTGACTGGCATCTCTGGATCTGAAAGCTGCTTACTTTCACATTCAGTCTAACCTTTCCATAGAAAGTACCTAAGGTTCACTCATCCCTTAGGTCATTACCATTTCTCAGCACTTCCCCTTGAGCTCACCTCTGCCCCACGGGTATTCACAAAGTGCCTGTCAGTGATGGCAGCTCAGAAGGCAGGGGAATCGGTGACTTTCCTTACCTGGGCGACTGGCTAGTCGTAGGGAATTCATACCAGCAGCTAAAGGACTCCATCAGGGTGACCCAAAGTACTCTGGAGTCACAGGGTTTCCTAATCAATGCACAAAAGTTTCATATGGAGCCAGTTCAGTCACTGGAGTTAATTGGTGCAGAAACGGACACTGTTCAGGGAAAAGCTTTTCTTCCACATGAGAGGGTGTCAAACTTACTGACCCTGGCAAATGTCTTTGCTTTAGGTCAGCCTCTAGAACTACAAGACAGTTCCTGGCATTGCTAGGATACATGGCCTCAACTACAGCAGAAGTGTCAGGCTCCAGGTTTCAATGGAGGGATATCTAGTATCACCTCAGATCACACAGGTCCCGAGAGATCCCCTCTCAAAGTTGGTGCCAGTTAGAAGAACTCTGTTACTGGCTCTGCAATGGTGGAAATACATAAATTAGTGTTTTATAGGACAGCATCAAAAAAGGAATGTGAACTGTTCTTTTTAATGAATGATAGCATTGAGCTGTTTAAGTGGTGATCGTTTTTTAAAGTCCCATGACATGTTATATGTGTATATATTAAGCACTTGTATGTTGAAGTAATTTACTCTGAGGAAGCCTGGCAGTGTACCAGGTGAAACATCAGTCAGTTTCGCTGTTGTAAGCCACCGCAGTGTTTGAGTTGCACATCTGCTTTATATAAAGGATCTTCTACTATAGACAGTGGTGTCCTGGTCGTCTGTGTACAGGTGTGGGTGTTGTTTTAATTTTCGTGGATTGCCTGCTGTGACTGTAACATAGCACCACATGCTTCCTGGTGCTCCACCTTAATTGCTTTTTAGAAAGAAAGGGAGAAGCTTCGACAGGGCGTTCCTTTTCAGCAACAACACCACATGGTGGTCTTAACAACAGATGCCTCCCTCCTTGGGTGGGGGGGTGTTCCATTCTTGACTTGAATATACTGTGTAATACCAATTGAACAAAATACACAGACTCAGGGATGGGTTTCAGACATCTTTACTCCATTCAAACAACATGAAGTCTTGCTATATTATGACAATTGCAGTTTGTCCCAGCCTTAGAACTGCTCCGGAGGTGAAAGAGTTAACTTCCATGCCAGGCATGAACTTAGAGCGCGAGCTCGGTTAGAAAAGCTCTGTCTGGATAATTTCAAACTGAAACTGTCAGATTCTTTACTCCGCCTCACTGAACAGTCGCTCCGGAGATTCCTCCTACTGCTCGGTTCATTTCTCGGTTTAAAAGTGTTTTTCTCAATTAAATTCAACCGCGATTATAATTATTTTAACCGCAGACCGATCGGTTCAAGCTCTGTCTGTGGTATTGTAAGTAATAGACAGGTTTATTTCTGTGTGGAACTTGTAAATGTTTATCGGTTCGGTTTGAACCGATCAGGTTGTTTTAAAACCTTTTTCTAAATTCATTTAAAGCTATTTAGAGTGCAGTTCCCGGTTCTTATCGGTTCTAAAAAAAACGGATTTCATTACGGTTTTTTCCACGACCCGTGACACGGTTGGCAACCGATAAGGGTGTCTTGCCTGGCATTTGCCGGAAAAGGGCAAGTTTTTGGTTAGGCTGGCATTATGTCTGAGAAACCCAAAAGAAAATCCGGGCCCACTGGGTTTCATCACTGTAGTGTCTGTGGGGAAGCCTTTGCCAAGGCTGACCCACACACCACATGTGTTTGTTGTCTGGGGTTTGACCACCTCAATGCAGACTGCCAGATTTGCAAGAATTTCCCTGCAGCTACCCTAGATAAGAGAGTTGGTAGGCTCAGGGAACGAGAGGCCAAAAAGTCCGCTGACCCGGATGGCCAGCCCAGTTCAGTGCCAGCCGAACCGGAGGGAGTGCCCTCTGACCAGGGCGAGACTTCCTCGGGCAAACTAAAAGCTGACTCAGAGGAGCCAGTTCCAGCAAAGAGAACTAGAAAATCAGCAGGTGTGGAGTCCAAAATTCCTTCTCCAACTGCTGCAGAGATAGCCAAAGCGATCCAAATTGTCTGGTCGCTTTCCCCGGTTCCGTCCGAACCGCCACTATCTGGCAAAAGGTCAGTTCGGCCGGTTCCAACGGTTCAAGAATATGATATAGAGGAGTTTTATGAACCAGAGGAGGGGGAGGATGATTATGAACAGTGTGAATGTGATTTTGAAAGTCTGGATGTGCCCATTGAACTGGACATCTCCCCAGACAGACCTTTAGGAGAGTCTCCCCCTAGGCTTTCTGAGTCCCCTTCTCATTTTCTGTTTTATAAAAAAGTTGCTGAAACCCTCCAGCTCCCTTTGGAGGAAGCTGTGGATGAGCAAGAGGAGCCTGACTTTGTGGAGATGATGGATATCCCAGAGTCCAGGAGATTGTCTATTCCTTTACATAACTCCTTCAGGAAACAAACAATAAAAATTTTAAAAGCTCCTAATTTTGTGCCTCCTGTGGATAAAAAGATGGACAGGAGGTACACCTTTGTCAGGTCCTGATACAGAATTTCTTTCACAGCAATGCAGCCATGTTGGAGTAGTTCAGGCTGCAGCCTGTGATAAGGCTAATATTCCTGGCTTCACATCCTCCTGACAAGGACTCAGGAAGATTGATGCCATGGCTAAAAACAATACATGGCAGCGTCTTGGGACTCAGACAGGAAATTATATGGCCTATGTTGCAAGATACCAGAAATCTAGATGGGATACTGTCATGGCCTTAGCCAAACAGGCCCCTGGCCAGCTTGCCATGGCGCTGGAACAGGTGGTGCTGATGGTATTGAGGCATCTAAGGTGCAATTCCATGCTGCAGTGGATTCTAATGATGTATCCTCTAGAGTCATGGCTACATCTGTGGCTTTTCGTAGATTGGCTTGGCTCAGGTGTACTAGTCTGTCACAGGATACCCAGGCTAAGGCCATGGATTTTCCTGTGGTGGGAAATTCTCTGTTTGGGGAGCAGACAGAGAATTATATGAAGAAAATGGATGAATATAGAACCACTTATAGGAGTGCACAAGTCAAGGAACGGCAAGCCACTCCTCAGAGGCAGCTCCCCAGGGGTAGAGGCAGGCCTTTTCACAGACCTTTTACCAAACCCAGGCCTCCCCTTCAGCTTACGCTCAGAGGGGTTCTTCAGAGGGAGAGGCAGGCGGGTGAGCAGGCCTGCTCCCACCCCTCAGCCTAAAGCCCCTGCCAAACAGGCACCCTGATGGGATGCCCAGGGCCGATTCTCCATTACCTGTAGGGGGCAGGCTGGCTTACTCTTTCAGGACTGGGAGTCTTTAACTTCAGACAAGTGGGTCCTGGAAGTAGTAAGCCAGGGTCTGGTTCTCAGCTTCAAAAAATTTCCAAAGATGAGAATCCGATCTTTTCCACCTGCAAATCCTTTAGAGACTCTTGCTTTGGAAACAGAAGTCTCAACCCTCCTGGCTCTCAGAGCTGTAGAAAGGGTTTCTCCCCTACACCCAGGGCAAGGGACTGTATTCCAGGTACTTCCTTACCCCAAAAAAGACAGGAGAATGGCAGCCCATCCTGGACCTAAGATATCTGAACAAGCACCTTTTAAAACCAAAATTCAGAATGGTGACTCTGGGAATGATTTTACCCTCCCTAAGGCCAGGGGAC
The DNA here is from genome assembly GCA_016271365.2 of Neoceratodus forsteri. Classification (NCBI taxonomy): domain Eukaryota; kingdom Metazoa; phylum Chordata; order Ceratodontiformes; family Ceratodontidae; genus Neoceratodus; species Neoceratodus forsteri. Next base: position 73,593,970 of record CM028133.1, on the reverse strand, counting down.
TGGCTAGCTTCCCTGGACCTCAAGGATGCCTACTTCCATGTTCTTATCAGAAGCTCCCACCGAAAGTACCTCAGATTGAACTGCCCTCAGGCCATTATCAGTTCAGAGCAATGCCTTGGCCTTACCTCTGCCCCAAGGGTATTCACAAAATGCCTGGCGGTAGCAGTTGCTCATTTAAGAAGGCAAAGATTACCATCTTTCCCTACCTAGATGACTGGCTCATTGTGGGTCAGTCTCCAGACCTGGTCAAATCACACCTGCAGGTTACCCAGCAGCTGCTTACCTCTCAGGCTTTCTTCTCAATCTTCCAAAGTCAGTTTTAGAACCTGTCCAGGTACTCACCTTCGTAGGGCGAGAACTGGACACAAAGCAGGCCAGAGCCTTCCTTCCCTAGAAAGGGTAAGGACCCTGGTGGCCCTGGCCTCCTCCTTCACCCTGCAGGTCTCTCGACCAGCAAGGCATTTTCTACAGCTCCTAGGACACATGGCTACTTCCACAGCCGTGGTGCAAGGAGCAAGATTTCAGATGAGGGACATTCAGTTCCATTTGAGAGCCTTTTGGTCTCAAAGAAGAGATCCCCTATCCAAGTTGATCCCAGTAACTCGAACCCTGATCCAGGCCCTTCAGTGGTGGCAGTATCAGAGCAATCTGAGACAAGGGGTTCCTTTCATCCCTCTATCTCGCTCCTTGACCCTTACTACAGATGCGTCCCTTTTGGGATGGGGAGCTCACATGGGCGACCTCTCCACCCAGGGATTGTGGTCCCCTCAGGAATCTCTGCTCCACATCAATCTGTTGGAACTCAGAGCTGTTTTTCTAGCACTTCAGGTTTTTTCTGCATCTGTTCAGAACAAAGTGGTACAGGTCAGAACAGACAACACCACTACAATGTGGTACATCAACAAACAAGGGCACTTGTCTTGGCCTTGTGCACTGAGGCAATGAAGTTGTGGTCTCTGGCTTATTCCTGAACACCTCCCTCATAGCAGTTCACCTCCCAGGCAAGGACAATGTCCTGGCAGATGCTCTCAGAGATTTCCCAGGGCCATCACGAATGGTCATTGGATCCTCGAGTACTGGGGATAGTTTTTGCCAGGTGGGGCACCCCTCAGATAGATCTTTTTGCAGCCCCAGACAATCATCAACTTCCACTTTTTTGTTGCAGGCCCCCAGTGTTGGGCTCAGTCCCCCTGGATGCCTTCATCCTCGATTGGGAAGGGAAGTTTCTCTATGCCTCCCCCCCCCCTTCCCTCTCCTGTTCAAGGTGCTAGTCAAAATCGGATCTCAGCCCTGTAAGATGATTCTGATTGCTCCAGATTGGGCCAGACAGCCCTGGTACCCTCTCCTTCTGTCCTTAGCAGTCCATCTTCCCCTGTGTCTCCCCAAGAACCACAATTTGTTAACCTGTGCCCAGGGGAGAGTTTGGTATCCGAATCTCAAATCCCTCAACCTCAAGGCCTGGCTCTTGAGGAGTTAGAGTTTGCTGACCTACACCTTTCTCAAGGTGTTCTCAAATTTTGAAAGCTTCTAGGAAGCCTTCCACTAGGGCTACTTATAACTCTAAATGGAAAAGGTTTTCCATATGGTGCTCTGGGAAGCATATTTCCTGAATATGCTGATTTGCCCACTGTTTTGGACTATGTGGTCCATCTTAATTTTTGGGACTGAGACCAGCTACCCTGAAAGTGCATGTGGCAGCTGTCTCTGCTTTTATTTCAGCAGGGAAGCCCTCTTCTCTCTCTGCTCACCCTGTATTTTCCAAGTTTTTCAGGGGATTGCTTCATACCAATCCACCATTCAGGGACCCTGCCCCTGCCTGGTATCTTAATGTTTGCATTGCTCAGCTGATGCAACCCCCCTTTGAACCTCTGTCTTCGGCAGAGCTTAAGTACTTGACTTGGAAAACTGTGTTTCTAGTAGCCATCACTTCTGCCAGGCGCATAAGTGAGTTGCAAGCTTTGTCAGTGGAGACTGACTTTGTTTCTTCACAGGGATAAGGTAGTCCTCAGGACTAACAGGAAGTTTTTGCCTAAGGTAGTTTCAGATTTCCACCTTAATCAATCTATTTATCTTCCAGTGTTCTTCACTGACCATTCCTCCTCTGGTGAGAGGAGGCTGCATAGCTTAGATGTTAAGAGGGCCCTTAGTTACTACATAGAGCGTACCAAGGGTCACAGGTTTGACTCCCTCCAACTCTCTCACTTATGGTGAGGCTGGGAAAGGGAAACCTGCCACTAAGAGATCCATTGCCAGGTGGATTGTCTCTTGTATCCAATTTTGCTATCAAAACTGGAGTAAGGTTCCCCTTCAGGCCTGAGGGCTCACTCTACCAGAGGTACAGCTGCATCCCTAGCTGCGGCCAGGGACATCCCTATCTTAGAGATATGTCAAGCAGCTACTTGGAAAACCGTACATACTTTCACTAAGCATTACTCCTTGGACATTCAGGCCAGGAGGGATGCTCGATTTGGCACAGCTGTGCTTCAGAGCCTATTTCCTAAGTAGGTTCTGTCCCTCCTCCATGGAGGTACTGCTGTGTAGTCTGCAATTGTCATAATATAGCAAGACTTCATGTTGTTTGAAGAAAAAATTACTCACCTTAATGTTTCTTCTAATTGAGTCTTGCTATATTATGACCTCCCCCCCAGCCTGCCCCTCTCAGAACTTCTACTTTAGGGATGGGGTGGGCAGTCCAGTGTTGGCACTTATTGATGCCCATCTTGTGTTTTCCACCCCTTCTTTTTGGGGTGTTTGTGTGTTGTGTTTTATTTTATCTCATCTTATTTTCTGGTCCCCTGACTTGAGTCTTGGTGTTGGGACCAGGAAAATGTGTTAATACTTAAGTAGCCAGTTGGCTTGTGTAGGTTACAGCTTCCACACAGAACCTTAGTGAGTTTTGCTCAGAAGATCTGACAGTTTCAGTTTGAAATTATCCAGACAGAGCTTTTTCTAACCGAGCTCAGGCTTTCCTAAGTTCCATGCATGGCATGGAAGTTAACTCTTCACCTCCGGAGCAGTTCTAAGGCTGGGACAAACTGCAATTGTCATAATATAGCAAGACTCCATTAGAAGAAACAACATTACTAAGGTGAGTAATTTTTTCTTACTGCTCGTGACAAATTACACCTCCGTCTCTATAACGTGTGACGTCTATTTACATACACGACATCCCCTCTTTACTTGGATTTAAACTTGTTACATTAACCATACTGAAATACTATTTATTTTTTTATTTCACATCCCTTGTTCCCTTAATCTACGTGTTTTACTTTCACCTCTTTTTTTTTTTTTTACTCTGTAGTACAGCTACTTGATAATAAAGTCTTTAAATCTCTGAGGTAGTTTAGTTTGCCTATAAGGCCTGTCTGTTCTTGGTACTGGAGGCCTTTGTGGTGACTCCTGGGTGGACTCAACAGACCTCTCTATCATAGGACTCTGTTCTCCAGTTTCTTCGATTTGTGTAGTCTCAGTTGTCTGTAGAGCAGTCTCCTCAGGTGTATACTTTTCACGAGCGTTGTGTTCCTAGAGTACCTTGCTCTCGTTGGTGACTGAAACCACACAGTTTCCTTTTCATTGACCACAGTGTGTGGTACCTTATTAAAGGGTGTTGTGAACTTGTCCACTTTGTCTTGTTTCAAGAGAACTTGATCCCCAACGCCCACATCAGAGTGTTTGGCTCTGCGCTGGTTGTCTGCATAGGTTTTGTACTTCCATTTCTGCTCAGCATCCCGGTCCCGTCTCCAGGTCACTCTGCAGCATGCCTATATCTGGAAGTTTCCCCTCTATTTTCTCTTGAAAAGGAGTAGCCGGCTGCGGCCCGGTGGAGTGATCAGTGGATCTGCAGATTCGGTGACATACTTGCAGAGCTCCCGCTTTCAATCCAGCCCTCAGCCTGTGCGACACGAACCTCTTCATGAGGGAGGCATTCTGCCGCCCACCTCACCATTTGCCTGTGCCCATTTCGTGTCGCCTTCACGTGCTGTATTCCGCTCTCCTGACAGAAATTCTGGAACTGAGTTGACATAAACTGCTGGCTACAGTCTGACCTGATCGCTATGGGAAGACCATGACGACTGAAAATAGTCTCCAAACTGTCAATCACCTTTCTGTAGTGGTGGACTGCATAATGTCGTATTCATAATACCTGCTGTAGTAATCTACAACTACCAGTATTGACTGTCCTGTTGGTAGCGGACCCAGCAAGTCAGTGGCAAGGTCTTGCCATGGCCCTTCAGGCAACATCGTTGGTCTCAATGGTTCCGGCACGTCCGGTCATGCTACAGTCTGGCAACCATGACATGACTTGACGTGTCTCCCCGCAGCCTTGTCCATGCCCGGCCACCATACTTTACTCCTGAGGTGCTGTTTTGTGCCCACAATGCCTAAGTGTCCCTCGTGGGCTAAGGCTAGAGCTCTCCTGTGAAGTCCATGGGGTAACACAACCGCTGCTCCTGAGAACTAGCTGTTCAATTGTGCATAGTCTATTTGCTATGGTGCGCATGCCCGCATTTCTCGTAGCACCTCGCCTGAATGGCATTTCTCACCCTCTCAGCTCGTTGTCACAGCCGATGCTTCCTCTACTTCTCTTATGGTCAGCGCACCTGGGGTTGCATTAACGCCACAAACCGTATGTACTCTTCCATCTGTATGTGAGATTCTTTCATTGCTCTCCCAGTAGACTGGACAAAGGGTCTGCTATATTGTGTCTCCCTGGTATGTGTACAACCCGGAAGTCATAAGGTTGGAGTCTCAGTACCCACCGCTCAATGCGAGCGATGGCTTTGAGCGAGGACAGTAGATAGCCTCAGGCTTTATGATCAGTCATTAAGTCAGATTTCACCGACACACATGGGTGAAGTTTTCACAAGCCCAAACCAATGCAAGGGCCTCAAGCGCCAGTCTGTGAGTACCTCATGCTCACACCTCTGATAAGCTCCTGCTCACATAACAGACTGGAACCATCTCCCATGTTGTTCCTGCACCAGCACAGCTCCTATGCCTACTGGTCCCATGTCCGCTATCACTTTAGTGGGCGTCTCTCAAAGCAGGCCAGCCGCGCCACTTCAGCTAATTTGTTCTTCAGTGCCTGAAACGCTGCCATCTGTTCCAGCCCAAATTGAAATATTGTATCTCTTCTTGTCAACTTCCGCAGAGGCTCTGTGAGTGTAGAGAACTGAGGATAAACCTACTACTGTATCCCACTAACCCCAAAAACTGCGAACCTCTGATGCTGTCTCAGGCCCCTGGCCTCGACCACTGCCTCACTTTCTCAGCCGTGGACCTATGCCCTTCTGTGAGAGTAACATGCCCATAAAAACCAACTTGTCCATGTTGAACTGGCATTTGTCTGGGTTGAGTCAGACCACAGCTCTCCAATCTGTTTAGGACAGCATGCAGTCGCCGATCATGGCTCTCTTTATCTGGGGCATGGACAATGATATCATCGGAAATGTTCTCCACTCCCTCAGTGCCTGCCAGTGCTGTTGCGATTTCGTGCTGATACTGCTCGCTGACGGATGAAACCCCAAAAATTAGCCTTTTATATCTGTATGTCCCATTATGTACTGCAAACGTTATGTCTCTCGATTCTGGTGTTAGCTCCAGTTGATGATAGCCCCATTTGAGATCCAGTTTACTGAACATGACAGACCCATTCATGCCTTGCAACAGTTCATCCACTGTGGGAATTGGGTATCTGCCACGTACGATTGCTGCATTCGCTTGTCTCATGTCCAGGCACATCCTGATTTCTTTGGTTTTGGCACAATCACTACCGGATTCATCCATGGTATGGCTCCAACAACCTTCTCGATTATGTCCATGTCCGATAGTTCCTTGATCTTGATCTCCACAGCTCCTGTCAGGTGAAAGGGTACCCGCCTAATGGGCTGCGCTACTGGTGTCACGTTCTCATCGATATGCAGGCTTATCTGCTTTGTGTTTAGCTTTCCCAACCCTTTGAACAATCCAGGGTATTGCTGCTTTATCTGTGCTCCAACATCAGTCACCGCTGCTACATTGACACCTAGCTTAAGTACACCCAACTTTACAGCAGTCTCTTTTCCCAGTAAAGGTTCACCATGTCCACATATCACTGTGAATTCAGCCTGTGTGCTGCGCTTGCCTATGGCTACTTTGCATGTGAAGACTCCCTTTACTGCCAGTGGTTTGGTGGCTGAGTATGTGTACAGTTTTTTGTCGGTCTTTGATGATCGACACTTGATTTGTTTGTTCTTCAGCATTTCCCAGGTCTGCTGGTCGACAATATTGCTAGTAGCCCCCGAGTCAATCAGCATCAACAAGTCAACTCCTCCCACCGAGAACATTGTTCTGTCCAAGCTGCCTTGTCCACTTATCACAAATGCATAGTCTCTGTCCGGTTTCTCTGAATCAACACATTTGACCGTATGCTTTACGTTACCTTTGGTTTTGCACATTCTAGCAAAATTATTTCTGCCGTTGCATTTCTTGCACGTCTGCCCTCGAGCTGGATAAGTAGGGTCCTTCTTTGCAAAATGGTCTGCGTGGCCGCAACGGTAATACATCTTCTCATTTTTATCTTTTCCCTCTTCTCCTTTCTGCTTTCTTTTGCGATGTCTCTCCTCACTCTTGAACATGCGATTGACTGTTTCAGGTTTTTGGGCTTCTGAGCTCACGTGCATTGCGGACATTTGCACTTCAATTCTCTCACACTGTGCGGATAGCTCGAGTGATCGCACTAATGTCAGCCCAGGTCCCTCCTCTAACAACTTGAGGCGTATATATTCAGAATTACATTTGCTTAGTATCGCATCTCTGATCTGATTATCTTTATCGCCTGCAAAATCACAGTCTTTAGCCAATTGTCTCAGATGAGTAATAAATTGCTGCACTGTCTCTCCCGTCTTTTGTTTTAACTGGTAAAAGGCTTGCCGCGCAAACGCAGTATTCACTTGTGGCACAAAGTAGGCATTCAACGCTGTTACCGCCAAATCATAGTCCGTTGGCCCTCCGGTGTCCCCGGGCGTCGAGAAAATATCTTGTACATCTGTCCCAGCATGGTGTAGCAACAAAGCTCTTCTCCGTTGTTTCGTAGCCGCACTCACTTTGTCAGCTAGTATCAACCCCTTCCCATCAGCAAACAGTTCGAAGGAAGTGAGCCATCGTGTCCATCTCGCCCAAGCGTGGCTGGTTCACTATAACAGTCAAACTTTTGGTACAGCACTTTCCATTGTTTTAACAGCTTACTGCATTTCAGATTTAACTAGCGTTGCAGATCCCATCCTCACGCCATTGTTCCATTCTTGACTTGAATATACTGTGTAATACCAATTGAACAAAATACACAGACTCAGGGATGGGTTCAGACATCTTCTCCATTACTGCTGTTGCCAAGTACACCCACGCTCTATAACGTGGTGACGTCATTCTACATACACTGATAGGCTTTACAGGGTGACGAAAAATCAGCGCTATTTGGTCACCTTAGAAGTCCAAACTGTACATCAACTTTTTAGGAATTGAGAGCAGTCTTCCTTGCTCTAAAGGCCATTGCCACTCAATTGAGTGGTCAGTCAGTCCAAGTCGGGACAGACCGCACAGCCACCATATGGTACATTTACAGGCAGGGGGGTACCAGATCTTCAAGACTCTGCACAGAGGCCATGAAGACTTGGTCCCTAGCTCATTCCTGAGGTACTTCTGTTTGCCATTCACCTTCCAGAGAAGGACAATGCACTGGTAGATTCACTCAGCAGAATCAGCCAGGACCATCATGAATGGGCTTCAACAGACAATTTTCAGGTGGTGAGGCACCCCAGAAATAGATCTGTTTGCCTCAAAAGACAATTGTCTGCTTCCACTGTATTGCTGCAGGCCACCATCCTTGGGCACAGTGCCCATTTATGTATGACTTTGATTACCGATTAAGTGCACTTATCCAAGAGACCGTTTTCAGGCATGAACCCGGGCCAGAGAATGGCACAGGAAATTAAAATACACTCATGAAAGACAGTTGACCACACACGAACAATGTAAATAACAGCTGACTGATGGCAGGCACCTTTTCCCATTGGTATAACGTAGGATTTATCATGGGTAAAATGTGCTAGTCGGCCAATCAGAAAGCAGGAATTTCTATACCCATTGTATAATTAGTGTTGTTATATTCCCATATATCAGAACCATAAAGTAATTGGGCTTCAAACTTTGCTTTAATAACTTGCAGCAGGGGTCTAATTGTGACACCACCAAATTTCATGTAGAATCTTATTAGACCTCCTAAGGTCTTGTTTTATTTTTTTCAGAAATCAGCTCGATATGTGTAGACCATCTACAGTTATCTTGAAATACAACACCTAGGTTGACATAATCGGATACAGTCTCAACTCTATCATTACCTGTGTACCATTTACAAGTAGTTTTGCTACCATTGAATATCATGGCCTTTGTCTTTTTTAAATTAATTTTAACTCTGCAGACCTGTTATAAATAAAATCTAGCGTAGGCACTTTCTAGTAAGAGAGAACAGGATAATGTCATCCACATAAGCAAGAAGAGGACAGGGAAGAGTTTTGATTTTGGTGAGTCTGAATTGGTGGCTTCACAGTCCGGCAGCATTTTATCCAAGTATAATGAGAAGAGCCGAGGGGCCAGGACGCACCTCTGCCTGACTCCTCGATTGATTTTAAACGGGAATGAGGGACATCCATGGGTTTTAACCTGACTCTAGCTCATGTTTCATTCTGAGTACAAATTGGATCAAAATGGTCCTTTTGTCAGATTAGAATTTAACATGGCACATTTTACTCCAATTACACTTTCAGAAACGTATTTCACTATTGCTTCTCTAGCAACTAGAAAGGCCCCAGGTCCTGACCTTATCCCTCTGAGGTGTGTTAACCTCTTCCTCCTTATGGGCCACCTTACTTTCAGTTTATTTTAACCAGTGCTACAATAGGTTGGAGTTTCTGTTCTCCTGGAAAGGTGCTACAATAATCTCCATCCACAAAAGGGGATAACACTGATCCAACGTGTACGGCCTATTTCACTACTTGACAATACGGGGAAGATTTTGCAAAATTAATTTTGAATAGACTCAGAGAACAACTGGCTGTGCTAGGTGACTTTTCAGAAGCTCGGCAGGATTTAGACCAGGCTGTTGTACCACGGACAACTGTTATATTATTGTCAGGCACCTTTATGTAAAATATGTAGTTTTATTAAAACAAAAAGTATGTGCTGCTTTTATTGATTTCAGTACAGCTTTGATACCATTTACAGAAATATGCTGTGGAATATGATGGAGTGGTTATTCACATGAGATCATAGCAATTATTAGGAACTAGACACTAATACATGGGCTCGGTAAATCTGGCCAGCTTTCCTCCACCTTTCCAACCAATATGGGTGTCAGACAAGGGTGTGTTCTTGCTCCACTACTTTTTTGTATTTATATAGATAAGTATTTTAATGAACTGGCATGTTCTCAGTCAGACACTCCCAAAATTTCTAGTAAACATTGCACCGTGCTGGCTTATGCGGACGATCTGGTACTGTTGTCTCTAACCCAATCTGGGTTACAACATAAGTTACATGTATTAGACTGCTATGCCAAGAGATGTAATCTAATGGTCAATGAGCAAAAAGCCAGGTTTTAACCTTTGGGGTCAAACGCTGTAAGAAGGACTTGGAAGATAGGGACTAACAAATTAAAATCAGTAAAACAATTCACTTATCTTGGCTTTCTTAACTAATGATGGTAAATGGTCTAAACACACTAAATTGCTACTGACAGAGTTTAAACAGACTGCTACATCTTTAAGCATTTTTAAAAGAAAATAGGGAGGAAACTTAATTAAACCTCTTTTGACAGCAATCTGTGCAAAGTGCAACTTCCAGGCCCTCTGTAGTTGGGAAATCTGGCAGTCTCAATCTATGGATAGGCTTGAAATTCCATTAAACAAGCTATTAAAGACTAGTCTAGGATTAAATAATTCTGTACCTGCCTTCTTAATATGAACAGAGCTAGGTATTCCCTGTATTAGAGCCTAATTGTTTGATAAGGAAGGTGAATTACTGGATCAAGATTCTTCAACACAAACGGACTAGATTCACTTAACTGTTCTGTTTAAAAGAGAAATGCACTTGGGTTCTGGGCCGTTTAAAATCAGAATGTCTTGCTACACTCTTTCAAGTAGTTTATGCGACAGGATTAGGATATTTAAAAAATTATAGTGATGAAGGTGTTGCAATCCGCTTAAAATATCAAGACTTTGTCACTAAAAGAGTTATAGAAAACTTCAAACTTAAAGATTTAGAGTATAATTAGGGCCTGAATTTCACCTTGGACTAGGCTAAATGCTAATATACATTTATACAGACATTATTTTGATATATTAACTGATTACAATCTGAGAATTCAGTACACTAGATACAACCTAGAGTTATTTCCAGCAATATACTTGATGCATTATATAGAAAAGACTTCTCTATTCAGGCCAGATTTTGCTCCTGTACTACTTCTTTCCCAGAAAACCTTAAGCATGACTTGTTCGAATGCCTTTGGAATAAGATCCCTAGGGCCAGAAGGCTAACACGCCTTTGTGACATCATCCAAACCACTGATCAAGGCATTCTCTTGATATTTTTACTATCAGTGATGAAATTATAATTGGTACAGTAGCCCATTACTTGGTATGTATTTGGAATTTTCTCCGATATAAAGGTGCTAAATCTACTGGAGCAGAAATGTTAAATGAAAACTTCATAACATGTTGTAAGGTGCTGTATGTGCAATCTTTTGTTTTATTAATGAATCTAGAGCTTTGATTTATATGTGCAATAATTTAGTACTTATGTTTTTAATCATGTACTGTGTATATTTTATTGTATTCGGTTGCTGCTGTATGATCCTTTTCATGTTTGAACTGGTCAATGACCAATCAATAAACTGTAACTGAACATAACTGAGTACAGATGGGCTGTAATCAAAACCAGGTCTTGATCAATGCCCCTATGCAAAAGGATAGACCAGAGAATGTTTCGAGATATGGAATCAAAGGCAGAGGAGTTGTCTATAAAGACCATATAATGTTTGCTTCTAAGTTTTATATATTTTCAATAAGATTCCTAAGGACAAAATATTGTCCTGGGTTGAATAATTAGCTCTGAACCCTGCTTGGTAGTAAGTTATACCACCCGTTCTTTCTACTTCATGTTTTAGCCTATCCAATAGTATTTTCGGAAAAATTTTAAATTAATACCTAGAAGGCTAATACGCCTGTACAGTACATGGCAGGGCCAGCAAAGCTGCCTATTTTTTTTATGTACAGGAATGATATTAGCTCCTTTCCAGGTGTCGTGATAACAATAAGCAGAAATACATTTATTATAAAAAAACAGTTGGGAATCTACACCAGGGAGGTGTGGAGCAGAGGTACACCTGTGCTGGAACTCCATCAGGGCCAATTGCTTTTTGTTTCTTGAGTGTATAGATTGCAAAATAAACTTTATCCATTGTTATAGATTGGTAAGTTACGGAACGTGTCTGCAGCTCCTGAGTTATATTTGGCTCAGGCGGATCATAGAAAATGCCAGTGAAATATTCTGTCAACCTAGATTCAGAAATATATGTATCAATATAATTTTTATATTTATCAGTACCCTTCGCCACTAAGGTCCAAAAAGTCAGTCTTACAATTATTACTTTGCACTGCATCTAACATCAGTTGCCATTGCTTCGTATAGAATGCTTGTTTTTTTCCTTCAATAACATTTTAGAATTCCTTCTAGCAGCATTTAACTTGGGCAGTAATTGTTTACACTGAGAGTTTTTGTATTGTCTGTATAATTTCCTGATGGAGGATTTCATATTTCTGCAGTCACTTCAAACTAGTTGTTGTTCGAACCGTGGGAGGTTTTAATAGGAAGCTCCAACTTTAGTTTAATTTCCTTGAAGAGGAGTTAAATTTGCTAAAATATATTTTGTAGCTCTCTTCAATAAGGTATGTCTTTCTTCAGATGGACAAGAATTAAGCAAAATTGGGAGTTATATCATTATGCAAGTTTTGCTGCCAGATAATGCGTTTACCAGATCTAATTTCAGTGACTATAACAGGATTCATCAATATCATGTTGAACTTCCCATTGTTTTATAGACTCTAATATTAACAGGGAAATGATCACTCGCAGTTCTTATTGGGATTGTCAGTATTCTAACATTCCAGGGGTCCTGACCAGAGGGCATAGTCTACCATGGAAGAATCTCTAGTGGAGGCGTGTAAATCACCCTTCTGGTCCCCCATGACCCTTCCATTTACTGGAAAGAGCTTAAAATGTTAATACCTCTATCATGAATTTCTCAGCAGTGTTTAATTTAGAGACCATTGAAGTTCTTGAAATCAGCTTGTCAGCAGGGGAGGTATAGGTAAACATTGACTTGTTCAATAAACCATCACAAAGGCCGGTTTGGGCATTAAAATCCCCAAGTATCAGCAATTCCGAGGATCGAAATGCCTGAAGGGTCATAGAAATATAGAATTTGATGGCAGATAAGGATGCTTGGCCCACCTAGTATGCCCATTTCCCTATGTAATGGATAAGCTGCAAATCCTAGCTAACCAACAGCCTTCTTCTTCCAACCTCCACCCCCTAGAATTGCCTTCTCTCTGTCCCATGCATTCTTGAATTCCACCACTGTTTTTGACTCCACAACCTCCTCAGGAAGGCTGTTCCATGCATCCACAACCCTCTCCGTGAAAAAAATACTTCCTCGCATTACCTCTGAGCCGTCCCCCCTCTAGCTTCAAATTGTGCCCCCTTGTTCTTGCACACCTCTTTTTCTGAAAGATGCTACCCTCTTGGACTTTGTTGATTCCCTTGAGGTATTTGAAAGTTTCTATCATGTCCCCCTCTCCCTCTTCTCCGCGAGGCTATACATCTTAAGATCCTTAAGTCTCTCTTCATATGTCTTCTGGCGCAGACCCTGCACCATTTTAGTTGCCCTTCTCTGGACTGCCTCCATCCTGGCTATGTCTTTGCGGAGACTGGTTCTCCAGAACTGCACGCAGTCCTCCAAATGGGGTCTCACCAGCTGTCTATACAGAGGGATAACAACTTCCTGTTTTCTACTGGTGATGCCTCTACCTATGCATCCCAGTATCCCACCAGCCCTACTTACTGCCCTCTCACATTGCTTGCTCACCTGTAGGTCATCTGATATGACTACCCCCAGGTCCCTTTACATTATTGTTGTTGTTAGTATCTCACCCCTCATTGTGTACTCTTCCCCTGGGTTTTTGTTTCCCAGGTGCATTACTTTGCACTTCTTAGCATTGAATCTAAGCTGCCATACATTTGACCATTCCCCCAACCTTGCCAAGTCCCTTCTAATCCTTTCCACCCCACCTTGTGTATCAATTCTGTTTGCAGATCTTTTTGTCATCTGCAGAGAGACATACTTTTCCTTCCAGTCCCTCTGCAATGTTGCTTATAAAGACGTTAAAGAGGACTGGTCCTAGTACTGAACCCTACGGTACCCCACTAGTAACCCCCTTTCTTCAGAGTGGACTCCGTTTACTAGTACCCTCTGCTGTAAGATAAGAATTATTCCATATATCAGTAGAATAATAATTAGAATTTTCTGGAGGTACATAACAATAAGAATAATATCCAGTGTTCTAGTTTTAAGATATGCCACAATGAAGTTACTAAGAGCTTTCCAGCAACAAAACTTTATCAAAGCTGCCAACCTTAACAAAAAAAAACTAAGTAAACCACCAGAGTTTCTACCAGGCTTTGTCAACTTAGACGTTCAAATCCATTTAAGAGGATATCATCATTTTCTGAATGCTGTCTCTCCTGGAGACACATGGCATCAAAACCAAGAAAGAAATATTTTACAATCGTATCAGAAATTTTAGTATTCTAGCCAGCTATATTCCAGCTGAGAAACATTACTAGTCAGGCTTGGCAAAGACTCCTGATAACAGGTAGTCGGTTGTCAATATAACTAGCAAGTGTCATGAGCCTGTTGCTCAAGGATAGGGATGAAGATGTTTTCCTTTGAGCAGATAAATTCAGATCTCCTTCTACTATATTTAAGACCTTAGGAAATTGACCAAACGTATTTTGGAGCATGCAACTAAGTTAGACCTCTCTTAGGATCTACTACATTCAGACCCAGGAGGTCTAACTTAGTTGCTTTTTCCAAAATAAGTTCGGTCAGTTTCCTGTTGGAGACCACTGTATCTGTATTAGCTCTATAGACTGAAGTATACCCCCACTTCATCAACTGGAATGTAAGAATGTTTTAAAAGAACTTTGTATTAATTCAGTTGTAATCATTCTCATATTCAAGAATATTCATACCGAACATGCTTGACTACCTGTGTTTCTGAATCTACAGATTCTACATAATTGATCTTGTTAAATTTTCTGTTAGGAAGAGACATCAATTCTTTATCTTGTATTAGCCAACTGTTCATCCAGACATAATTGGCTATCCTAGGCAAGATATAGTATATCAATAATGGTGGCAGCTTTAATAGGAGCATTCTTAATCTCTAGGATGTCATCTTCAACCAGAACTATATCAGGCTCCTTATTTTGGTTAGTACTTTCTCTCCTGAGCTGGTTGTCATCCAGAGGGAGCCCCCAGCCCCATCCCCCAGCGTCCACCAACCGGCACGGACCCACATGCCCAGGGTTTGCTTCCTCTGGTGGGGTTCCCCGCCCTCCACCGGAGACAGGATTCAGTGGGCCAGCACTGTGGCTGGCCAGGAGCGCAGCCTGCGAGGCACCTTCCACCATTGTGCTGCAGCTTCTCTTTTTCCTGGTTTCTCCCAGGAGTTGGGGCGTGAAGTGATGCCCGTGGAGAGGAGCGCGTATGCGTCTGCACGCGCTCCCTCCAAATGTCTGCCCCAACTCCTCCCCCTTTTGCAGCACAGCGCCCTGTCCCCAGCCTTTGCTAGGGAGCAAGCAAGCGTCGACCACTGAGGACCCCCTTCCTGGAGAAGGAGAGCAGTTTGGAAGCTCAATCCTTCTCTTCCCCTGCGGCCCCTGCTCGTTCCCGAACACGGGTCACCTGCATAGCGCGAGGTAAGGCATCCTGTGCCTCAGCCCTCGGTGCCACCAGGCTGGCTTCAAGTTCCCTATTTAGAATTTTTTTTATATATATATATAGTTTTCTCGTTTGGTATTTGTTCCCTACTCCCCGGAACAGCATACACATGCATGGAGGCACACATACACGCCAGGATCCGTGGCCCCTTATTCCCCTCCCTTGACTTCTGTTGCCACCTGTTACTGCCTGCACACCCACCGGACCTCCACCTGATGGGAGTGGGACTATAGACGGGTGGGCATCCACCCCTTGAAGGGGAGAGCCACGTCTCAACCCCGCTCCAGCCCTCCCCGACGACCAGAGGTTGTTCCCGAACCCGGTCGCCATCGCAGCCCGAGGTAAGGTGCCAGCGTTTCCGCCCGTTATGCTCCTTCCTTGACTTCTGTCGCCGCCCGTTACCACCTGTGCACCCACCGGACCTCCACCTGGTGGGAGCGGGACTATGGGCGGGTGGGCATCCACCCCTTGAACGGGAGAGCCATGGCTCAATCCCACTCCAGCCCTTCTCCTCCCCGAGCCAGCACCCGGCGACCCGAGATTGTTCCAGAACCCAGGTTGCCGTCCGAGGGAAAGTGACAGCCCTATTAAAAAATGTTAATACTTCATTAGGCTGTGCAATTTGTATAGGGACTTGTGGGTTATTACTGGGGGTATTATTCTTTCTACTTTTTTTTTGTTTTTCTGTTTTCTTAATTGGTTAGGTTTATTAATGGAGTGTCTGGAGACTTCTGGATCCGCCACGGCCAGCCAGCCAGACTAGATCCAGAGCTCCCTTCTTGAGGAATAAAAAAAACTAATATCTCCCTGCATCAAACAGCCAGAAAAATAACAAGAATGCCTCCAAAAGGGAAGAGAGAATGAAAACTTCACAGAAACCAACATGAAAGAGGGCAAATGACGATCAATGGCTCCAGATATCGACTGCTACCAGAAGAGCCGGAGCACTAGTCCCTCGCCTGTGCGCCACCCCCTGTAGGCCAAAACACAACCTCCCGACAATATGCCGCAAGGTAAAGCGTGACTAGACACAGTACTGCTGGAGATACAGGAGATGCGGAGGGAAAACAAACCTGAGTTTTAGAAACTGCATAACAAACTAGCAGACATGGATACAGCATTGAAAGAAGTGGACACCAGAGTTTCAGAACTAGAATCAGACATCTCGTTGCATACCGAAGCTTTCACCGCAGTGTTAGACAATGCAGATCAATTACAGGCAAAATGCATCGATTTGGAAGACAGGTCACGAAAGGACAACTTACGACTTTCAGGACTACCTGAGGGGACTGAAGTGGGAAATATGGCACATTTCATGCAGGATCTCCTACAAGATGTACTTGCCTTACCAGCTACTACGCAGGTGAAGATTGAAAGAGCCCACAGGACCTTCAGGCCTAAACCCACGGATCCAGCAGCCAGACCTCGACAAATCCTTATGAAATTTGCCAGTTATGCTACTAAGGAGGAGATTCTATGCCAAGCCCGGCAAATGGGAGAAATAAAATACAACAGCAGCCGGCTATATCTAGACCAGATTATCCTCCTGAAATTCAGAAAATGAGATTACAATACCGACCTGCCATGGAAGCATTGGGATCCAGAAAATTTTTTCAAACTCCTACCCGCGAAAATGAGAATATTTTGGGAAGAGGGTATCCATTTGTATTCCACTCCAGAAGAGGTTACAGAGGCCCTTAAACAATGAAGCATTACATAGGAAGTCATCAGAGATCTATCACAGTAGCTGAAAAGGATAACCTTAGACACATGGGAGGACATTTGCAGCGGGGACTACACAGAGCGACGGACACGTTCTCCACACACACAGCATTGGAACATATCCACAGAAAACTGCAACAGGCTAGAGCACCTCACCCACGAAATGAATCGCATGCCTTAGATACCTGAAGACTAAGATGAAGCACCTGTGGTTTCTACTTCTCATTATTTTTGGCTTCCTCGTGGTGGCGACAACAGAGACAGTCGGTAAGCCACAAAATGGACTGCAAGCCATAACTGAACTTTCGGTATGCAATTTACAGTATAACAGAAAGCTGAGACTCTTTGGGGGAGTTAATGAGCATTCTCCTGCTAACTGCTTCTCCTGGAGTCGTTAGCAGTGTGCTTTTCTTTGAATTGTTGGGGAATTACAGAGTCTGGTACTTTGCCCTGCTTATAAAAAGAGATTGTGCTGTGGTGAGGAGATATGGTTAAGCTATAATCTGGGCCTGAATTTCGTGCTTACCGAAGAATGTCAATAAACCTTTTCAGGTTCTCAACAGTACATTTTAGCCGAGGGGAAAATGTCGAGATATAACAAACCTCAGCCTAATACTGGTGATTTATTACTATAGATTGGGACAGACTAAAGCCGGAATATTTCCTGCTCATCGCTGCTCCTGTAGTGATCCACTCCACACTACACCTCTGCAGTGATATACTTTGGGAACAAGTGTTGTTCCCCTACCTTAGAAGAACCATAAAAAATTGTTGGCGGTTACAGTTACAAGTTTTGGCTACTCATTTAGTTTTAATAGTATCCCAGATTAATAGTTTTATATTACTTGGTGAGAAATCATATATAGCAAAAAAGATGGTGCGCTGGGAACAGGAGGAGTGAATGGGAGCATTGTTGAGCCACTGTCAACTGATCCAGCTGTTATTGAATAATGAGGATTAAGGTACTCACATTCAGTGTGAATGGACTAACAAGCCCAATTAAGCGGAAAAAAATACTCACTCATATTAAACAATATAAGACAGATCTTATTCTAATGCAGGAGACTCGCTTATCAGAAGGTGAGCATTTGAAGTTAAAAAAATTTGGATTTGCAGTTATCTGCTTCTCATCCTTTTGGGGAGGCAGGTGTTGGGAGGTCGCAGTTCTGCTTCTACACAGCACCCCCTTTGTGACGTGCTGGATAAAGTAAGTGATAAAGAAGGCAGATTTGCTTTAATTAAAGGGAACCTAAATGGACGCATGCGGACGGTGGTGACGATATATGTCTTCCCCGAACTCCCTGTATGATACTTGTAGAAAAATGCTAGCATTAATCATAGAGAAAGCAGAGGGGACGTTTATTGTAGGGGGAGATTGGAATATGGTCCTGGATCAAAGAACAGATGATACTTTCAAAATCCCTAGGAGGACTGTTAAACCGCAGAAGCAGATAAAGGCTCTCCTACAGAAAGTGGGCTCCAGGATGCTTGGGCTTTTTGTAGAAGCTCAAGAAAGGGATAAGTATTATTCAGCTACCTACCACTACCTATGTATTCCAGATTAGACTATTTTAACTTAATCGGGATGCATTGCCTATGGTACAGAAATGTAAAATAGTTCTGATTGCCCTTTCTGATGATGCTCCATTGCTATTACATTTAGAGTGTACCCTTCCCACCCGTAATATGTTTTGGAGGTTGAATCTATCCCTACTTAGAGACAAAGAAGTACTAGAACAAGTTCCTCAAGTAATAACCCAGACCTTACAGAATAATGAGAATAGCGGAGTTAGTAAGGGTATGATTTGGGACACAATTAAGGCAGTCATCTGGGGGAAATTGGTGGCTATAGCCTCAGCCAGGAAGAAACCGAGACAACAAAAACAAACTATATTAGAACAGCAAATACAACTATTAAAGAGACAACAGGAGACATTTCTGAGACAGAGAAAAAGAGTTGATAAAAATCAGAAAAGAACTAAATAATATTTTGGATGCTAAAGTAGAATTTAACCTCAGATATTTAAAGCAAAGCTACTGTGAAGGCGGTCCAAAGGCCTTGCGACGCCTTGCTATTCGTTTAAGAGCTAAACAAGCAAAAGCGCTTATAGCCAGAATACTTCATCCCCAAACCAAATTAGAGAGTCCTAAACTGGAACATATTTCGGAGGTGTTTCAGACTTACTAAAAGCAATTATATGCACAAAAGGAAACCCCCACACAAAGAGAGATGACAAGAGTTCCTGAAAGGCTTACAGCTCCTGCATGTTTTGACACTTGGAAAGCTCAGTTACTGGCTCCTATATTGGAAACATAAATAATGTAATAAGAGATGGGAAAACTGGAAATCCTCAGGGAATGATAGACTCCCCATGGAATTCTATAAGAAACTCTGAAAGACAATAATCCCTATTATGAAAACTGTCTACCAGAAAATTATGAGGGAGGGCTCAGTCCTTCCTCCCTCTTGAGACAGGCAATCATTTCCATCATCCCCAAGCCCGGTGAGGACCCCCTCTGTGCATCATAGAGGCCCTTTTCAATCTTAAATGTAGATTACAAGATTTTAACTTCAGTACTAGCTAAAAGGTTACAATCCCTTACCCCAACTCTAGTACATAAAGACCAAACGGGCTTTGGGGCTGATAGACAGGCGATGACAGTGTCTGCAGAACAATACATATTATTGACCATCTAAATAAACAAAAACACGGCAATTTGATGAGTCTGGATGCAGAAAAAGCTTTTGATCGAGTAAGCTGAGAGTTTCTATATGGGGTCCTTGCTGGGTTTGCTTTCCACGAATTTATAAACACTATAAAGTGTCAGTATACAGAACCTCAGGCCTATATTCGTACTAATGCTATAATCTCTCAGAAAATCACTTTACATAGAGGAACGTGACAGGGCTACCCCCTCTCCCCACTTTTATTTGCCCTTTACATTGAACCCTTAGTCCAGTGGATTCAAAGTGACGCGCAAATAAGAGGAGTACAGCTAGTACCAGGAACACATAAGGTGGCATTATATGCTGACGATGTGTTGCTGTACTTGACCACTACGGAGACTTCTTTACAGAGGGTTATGGATAAGATTAAGGTATTTTCTACCCTATCAGGATACTACCTCAATACCGCAAAAACAGAGGTGCTGACATTTAATTATACCTCATCTCATCAGTTAAAGGCAAAGTATAACATGAAATGGGATCTGCTTGCCTTAAAATATCTAGGAGTCACCTTGAGAGCAACTAATATTTATTTACAGATAATTTTAAACCATTAGATCAGCAAAGTTCAACTAGATATGAAGAGGTGCTCTGCTCACCTTACCCATATACGCTAAATTCAGGCCATTAAGATTAATTCCTCCCCAGGCTGTTACATTTATTTAAGTGCATCCTGGTCACTCCATCTCAGAAATGGTTTCAAGACTCTCAGACCTGAATATTTCACTTTATGTGGAATAAACAAAGCGCCGGTCCGGAGGTCCTACTTTAGCTAGCAGGTGGGTGGGAGGACGAGTGGTTCCTGACCTCAGAGAATACTGGATGGCAGCACAGGTTAGGTGGGTGCTGTTTTGGACGCAGTCCCCCTCGAGAGCACATTGGCAAGATATAGAAGTAGCCTTATGCCCTAATTTACATATACACACCTGCCTCTTTCATTCAGACAGACCACCTCACTTAGCAGATTATGCTGCTATCCAGGTGGCCCTTAGGGCATGGGATATTTTACAAACATATGATGGACCTAAAAGAGAATTATGGAGAGTGTAATGGTTCATAACTGTGAGCAATGTTTACCACGGGACAGGAGGACCCTTGGTATAAAAGGCATGCAGCTCAGGGTTTTCGTACTCTACTGCAGATAATTCGAGGGGACAATATTTTACTATTTTCAGAATGTTCTAGGCAATGGGGGTGGACCCCTAAAGATAAAATATACTACTTACAGATATACACCTATATACAACAGATACTCCACAGGAGACATGAGGTCCCTACGCCAGAGACTGGACGGACCATTTGGGATCTATTTTCCCCATCAACCTCAAAACAAGCCATAACTAAAATATACCAATATCTAAATTCACTTAGGGAAGAGATGGCCGAGCCCATACAGGCAAAATGGGAGAGGGAAGCTAAATTACACCTCCATACTACTGACTGGGTCAAGGTATGGAAATCTTCATCGAAGGCCACAGTATCCCCACTCTGGCAGGAATACCTTTGGAAAACCAATGAGCAGTTTTTTTTTGACTCCAGATAAGGTAGCTAAATGGTCCAGTACTGGCTCCTCTAGCTGTTGGCGACAATGTGGTGAACAGAAGGCCACCCCCACATGTTTTTTTATACTTGCCCCAGATTAGAAGATTTAAAAAAAAAAGGAGTGGGGAGACAAGATAAATAATCTATTTCATTTATCTTCCCCTTTGCTGCCACAAAATGTGGTATTGGGTCTTGCCCCAAGGGAGATCACAGGGAAAGATGCCTTATATCTGTGGTATATTTGTGTACTAGCCTATAATAAAGCTATCATGAGAAATTGGTTGCAGCTTACACCACCGGATACAATGGAATGGACACAGATTATAATGGACATTCAATACATGGAAGAACTGACCTACCAGTTAAGGGATAGTCCAGGAGAAAGGCCTGAGGAGATGGACTAGATGGACATTCCTGTTGGGATGAACTGAAATAGACTGTGACCCCAACAATATAAGATGCACTGAAATAGACAGTCTATTAATGTTAACGTAACATAAAAATAGGAGTGTTATGGGTAATGATAATCCAAAGAAAGCGCACCATGTGATAGATGGAGATAATAATTAAGTCTAGGATAAAAGATAACTACGCTGAGTGGATATGCTCACCTGTGTTTTTTAATTTGTTAGCACAGTGTTCTGTATGTTAGTTCTTTCCATTTTGAAAACTAAAAAAGATGGATTGTCACGTACGACAGTAAAGATCTATTGTGAACTGACAAAGTAAATATTAAAAAAAAAAAAAAAAAATAGGGGTGTCTGGAATCTCAGTAATACTAAAATCAGATCTAAGGCCCTCCTGAGAATGGTCTATAGAATTCACACTAACCTCATTTGATTCAGTCTCATTCATAGGAACATATTTGAAGATTTTAGAGGGAGCATCATCCAGTTTGGCCCTATTGATAGCTACTGTACATCTCCGGAAAGGCATTTTAAGATGATTTTTTTTTTAAATTCATTTATGCTCCCCCAGCTCTGGGCTGGCCTCTCCTTCAAGCTATCCTATGCCCTCTGTGCCACACTGCCTCAGTACAGCCACCTCATCATCCCACATTGCAGAGCGCGCCCCCCCGGGACATAAACCTTCACTGGGTGGGTCACCCTCCTCCGAGGGGGAAGGCACCAATGGGGCGGTCAGCGCAATATTTGTCCTGGGTGCTGCTGGGGCGGTTCGTGCACTGCCGGAGGTCTCGCAGCAGCGGGAGCTGGCGGATGTCATCCTGTCGGCCTCTGAGTGTTTTTCTGTTTGCTCCTGGGGCGTGGTGTACCACTAGTGTCAAGGCTCATGCTGGCGCTCACCATTCCCTGTTAGGTAGTGGGACTCCACACATTGCCGTGCCCCCAGCCTCCGCTAGAGTGTAAGCAGCTGGGCCTTCCCCACCCTCCTCCCGAGAAGGCGAGCAGTCATCTGATGCTCAAGCCTCCTCTCCCGGCCGCCCTCCAGCACCCGAGTCCATTCCCAAAATTCGGTCGCTAAGGCCGCAGGCGGAAATCCAGCCGTTGTGCTGATGGGCCAGCTAACCCCTCTGAGAAAGGAAATCAGTTCTGAAACGCGTCAGGGCTTGGCACATGGCACTTATAATAAAATGAAGCACTTTCAGATATTGGTGAAGCAGTCCTTTCATTTTGTATTTTTGAGTGCGGGATATTTTTGAATTTCGGCCAGCTAAGATGTTTTTGTTGATTGCTAACTGTTCCATCAAAATCAAGTGAGCATTATAAGAATTTTTCAGTGTATTTATTAAGTCCTCACTAAGGCAGCTAGGCTTAAAGATTTTGCAGTCCCTGTCTTTTGTCTCCAAGTTAGAACCCTGCTTTAGCTGACAGTGACTACAGCACTTGTGCTGTTTGTTCTTCAGATTGTCTTAAACCATCGGTTATATGCTGTATTTCCTGTATTACTTCCCAGTCTCAGTTTTCACTTTTTCCTATATATTTAACACTGCTTTCATCTGAGAACCATAATTTAGGTGAAATATCAAGATTGGATGTCTGAGTAAGGTCCCCCTCAGAAGGGCCAGCCTGTTTACTCCCAAAATTGGGCTCTGCTTCCCTTTCAGTTGATTTATTCAGGGTGTGACAGATATCTTCTAAATAATTATTATTAGCTAGTGCCGCATTAATTGGGGTTTCAAAGTTGGCTTCAATTGCATTATGACCCCCTGTAAGTGTAACACTATCCATAGGCTTAGTAGAACTTGAACCCTTGCATACAGGCCAAAGTCTAGGGGTCGAGGTTTTATTAAGACAGGGCAGCAAATAAGTTATTTTAGTTTGATTTTTACACCCTTTTTTATGGTTCAGTGGAAGCTCTAACAAAGGGATGCATTGCTACTTTGCAGCGCTTGCTGCCTGGCAGTGACCATACTGAGTGAATACCGAGAAACACCAAATATATAAAATATGTAAAGATACACGTTCTTAATTATCAGCCAATGTCCGGAAAATCACAGATCACAGGAAGAGGATCTGAAATAGGCATTCAGGTAGAATACAAGCAGGCTCTGTCGAACAAACGCACATCACTGGGATGCAGTCTTAGAATACAGTCTTAGTTCTTTTTAGAGTAGGGTTAGGAAAGTCATGAGCCCCAATAGTTCCCAAAAGATCCAAAGCATAAGAATACCACTAGTTCTCACAGTGAGGACAGCACTGATGTAGACATGGAAGGTCGCCAAAGTGACTGTACAATATTAAACGAGTCTCTGGTAGCTCTAGGACTGATATAAAATCACGTAGGCCTCTTTGATAAAGCGATGGATTGGCTCTGTTTCTCTGTTATGTGCTCAGCATCTCAGACTGCAGCAGGGCACCTTAAATATTAAGCAGGATTTTATTGTTTAATGCTGTTACTGGTTCTCAGTGTAGAGACTGTGTGCAAATACCCATTTAATTACAGCTGCAGTTCAGTTTAGCCTCTCCTTGCTTTTTCCATTTAAACCCTGTTCCCATTCCTCTCCAGCTCTCCCAATAACGCAGGAGGTTGCGAGGTCCCAGGAAGTCCCTCCCCCAAACCGGAGAGCTGCTCCCCACCATCCGCAGCAAGCATCAGCCTACTTCCCCACCTGCAGGTTGTACCTTTCATCCACTAGTGGCCGCCACACTAACAGTGTAAAAAAAAAAAAAATCTTTAAGTCTCACTCAACTGCCCTCTCTCTTCACTATGTTTCCACTGTACCTAACTACTGTATTTACCCTCATCTCCTGGGTGTCCCTCCCCATCTACCTACCCTGATTTGGTGGACTGCCAGGCACCTTGTATCACGCTGCCAATATACATTACGCCGCTAGCAAAAGCTGACGCCCACCCTGGTTGCCACTTCCCACACATTCATCCAGCCCGCTGTGCCCACCCAGTTTCCAAACTAGCCACCTAGCCCTACTACTCACACTCAGAGGACAGCAGCTGTCTCCAAGCCTAACACCACTACCAGAAAGCTACACTGGTTTGCACAAAATACAAAATTCTTGTTCACATTACTACTACTACTTCTAGCAGGTGATATTGAGCCTATCCTCGGTACTAATCACCGCGCCCCAAACACCTCAGTACCACTCCAACTCCCCTCAGACTTAAAACTGGTTCATCTAAATATATGTAGCCTTCTAAGGAAATTTACCTTGCTTCAACCCCTTGCCCTGTCCCTTAGACCAGATATATTGATTATTTCTGAAACCTGGCTGAAGCCCCATAACCTGAACACCGAATACTCCATACCCGGCTACACTCTCATCCAGCATGACCGGATGGGTAAAAGAGGGGGTGGCCAAGCTATGTACATTGCCTCCACCATCCAGTTTTCCCCAGTAACCCTACCCACATCTCCAGAGACCATAGACGCCATCATGGTAAAACTCTTTCTCCCCCACTGAATTCCAATTTTTATTGCTGGGACATACTGCGCTCCTGGGACCAGCACACCTGTGATACTGGATCACCTGGGCGCACTCAACTATCTGGCCTCAGGAGGAGAGCTCCACATACTTGGGGAATTTAACATAAACTGGCTCACCGGGATAAACTCCAGGCCTCGGGACAAGGTGACTGCCCTTAAAATAACTCAACTAATCTCAGAACCCACTCGATTAAACCACAGATCCTCAAACCACACTCTTCTAGACTGGTCCCTCACCTCACACCCACATAGAATCCTAGCCTCAGGCCTCCTACCTGGCGCCTTAGCGACCACCACGGTATCTATTTGGTAAGAAAATCTTCAAACCAAAAGCTCCCCACCCAGAATTCTTATGACCAGATCCTTCAAATCACTGGACCTCACCTCCTTACTCAATGATTGGCTAATTCTGACTGGTCGCGCATCAGTCATTCCGACTCCATAGATGAGGCACTGGTGCTCTCTAAGACCAAGTTCCTAGCCATCTGGGATCATTATGCCCCCCTTCAGGCACACTAGGGTTAGGAGTGCACACCTCCCCTGGATCACAACTGAAATCCTAGCCCTGCTACGAAGCAGGGACAAGGCCTGGAAATCTTTCAAGTCTTCCAGCTCACCAGCTGACTTTCAGGAATATCGTGCATTACGAAATGCCTGCACAAGGAAACTTCGCCAAGCCAAAGCCAATTATTTCAAAGTCGCATTCAGTTCCACCACTCATCACCCAGCCAACTTCTGGAAAGTTGTAAAATCACTGCTGGTATTTCTCAGTCCTGCCACCACCATCACAGCCACCCACTCCTACCCTCCAGTTAGGTGGTCTTACCATAGATGACCCCTCAGCAGTGGCTACAATGCTAACTCACACTTCACAAACAGCCATGCCACCCTTTTGTCCTCATCTCCCCACCTCAGCCTCCACCTCTTCCACCTGAGCCAGTCCCGACCTTCAGCTCACTCCTTCTCCTTCCTTCAGGTTACCCTGGATGAGGTTTATAAGGCGCTGATTGCCCTTAATCCAAACAGGGGCATATGTCCCCAAGGGCTGGATTCCAAAATGCTCCACCTCTCGGCCCCTGCCATAGCCACTACCCTGGCCTCCTTTTCAACCTATCCTTCTCCCTTGCAGAAGTCCCCTCTGAATGGAAGTATGCCATCATTATCCCCCTTCCCAAGGGCGGGGATGCTTCAAACCCAGGCAACTATCGGCCCATCTCCCTACTCCCAATCCTGGCAAAACTATAAGAGCATCTAGTTCTTGCTCATCTATCTCTTTCTGGATTCCTCCTCCTTTGTCACCCCTTTCCAGTCTGGCTTTAGGAAATCCCACTCCACTACTACCTCCCTCCTCAGGCTCACTGACTCCATCCTTACTGGGATGGATGCAGGCCACATCACAGCTGCCATCTTCATTGACCTGGCCAAGGCATTTGACATTGTCTTACACTCACTCCTTTTGACCGAACTCGCTAAAGCTGGTCTTTGCAGCTGGGCTACCAGTTGGTTCCACTCTTACCTAGTGAGCAGGTCCCAATCTGTCAGAATCCATACTTCCACCTCGGCACCCCTTCCTGTCACCACAGGGGTACCGCAAAGATCAGTCTTAGGCCCGCTCCTGTTCTCCATCTTTCTGAATGACCTGCCATCTGCCTGCCTGCACACCTCAATCCACATGTATGCAGACAACACTGTACTATATACATCTGTCTCCTCAGCCTCAGAGGTTATGACCAGATTGCAGTTGGACTTTAATACGGTACAGCACTGGCTTCGCTACAATCAGCTCTTCCTCAATGCCAAGAAAACAGTCTGTGACCCTTTGGCACAAGGCAGAGGCGAGTGAGGCTATCCTCCCACTTTTCCACACCTTGGAAGGCCGCCCCTTGAGGTTTGTACCTCCTTCAGATACCTTAGGGTCTGGCTCGATCAGCACCTCAACTTTCTGCACACGTTGACGCCATACTCAAGAAGCTTCACCTGGGCTTGGTGCACTCTACAGAAGCCGAGGACAACATCCTGAATCTGCCCATAGGGTCATTGTGCAGAAAATGATCCTTCCAGTCTTGACTACAGGGGCGTACCTGGCTACGTACTGTTCAGAAGAGACCGAGGTGCAAAAGTGGGGTGGAGTGGCCCTGTGTCAATGAAAATATTGAAGCCACAAAATTCAGAATACAAATAAGGAGCCAGAAGAACTGTGGGTCACCCTGGAAACAGGAAATGGGACAGCCATAAGAACTGGGGTTGTCTACAGGCCCCCAGACCAGGGGGAGGACACAGACACATTACTGTTAGAAGATATACAAAACACAACAGCTAAAGGGGAGGTTCTGATAATGGGAGACTTCAACATGCTGGATATAGATTGGTCAATACCAGCAGGAACATCTGCCAGAACTAGACACATGGTGGATTCCCTGCAGGGGGAGGGCCTCAAACAACTGGTACAGAAACTGTTTCTTTTACAGTGATAGCTTAGTTGTGAATTTCCAGTCTAGGCTCTGCTGGATTATGCTCCTTTTCAATGGGTCAGTCATATAAGCTCCAACAAAGATCAAAGCTGTACCTTTCATTGGCATCCGACTGGCTTTCTGCTTTTGCGTAGCTCTGACAACACTGCCATATGTGTGGCTTTTCTCCTATGGGTAAGCAAGAGAGGAAAGGTAGACAGAACCGACCAAGTTGAGAGTGTAGAAAGATGAACTGGAAAGGTTGCATACTTCAAAGCACTAATAGCATACCTTTTATAAAACCGGCAGTATAAGCCTGCTTCCTGGGTTTAACTCCACAAACGTAGGAGCATGTAGCAACAAACAACCTTCTTCTCTAGCTTCAGCGTTGCTCCATAAAAAATAAAATCAAACCGATGTACAAATAAAAAACATGTTTAAAACTGTCAGATCAGCCAAGGAGAACTGGGCTGAACCTGTAGGTAATTTTTCCTGTTGAAATGTGTTTATATGAATATGGTTTCCAATTCTTGTATTATTCCAAATGTACTGCTGTTTTAGTAAATGCAGTGCGTGTTTCTGAGTTAAAACACTGGTACAGAAAGAACCATTTTAGAACCACGTGATGTAGCTTATGTTCTTTACTACAACAGAATTTTCTGGTGAAACATGGATCAGGGGTCACAGTTAACTTTTTTTTTTCCACTGGTCCAGCTGAGAAAGTGGTACCAATTTGCACCGTCCCCCAAGGTTTACACTGGCCCCAAGCTATAATGGGAATTACTGGAGAAAGAGAAGGACTCCTCCTCCCCACCTCTTTCCAGTTACTCCCTGTTTTCCAGTGGTACCCCTTCCCCATAAGCCCTCACTCTTGTCTACTGGCACCCCCTTCCTCTCCTCTTCCCCATAGATTCTCTGTGGCGTCCCATGGCACCTCCACCCCTCCTCTTACACATAAGTTTTCCCTGGTGTCCAGTGGCACCTCCTCCCTCTCCCCTTCTCCATAAGTTTTCCCTGGTGTCCAGTGGCACCTCCTCCCTCTCCCCTTACCCATAATTTATCTGTGGTGTCCAGTGGCAACTGTTCCTGCCTCATAAGTTCTCCCAGATGTCCGTTGGCAACCCCCACCCTCAGGAGTACCCCAGCTCCACTCTAATCCCTAAAGGTAAATGAAACAAACCATTCACTCACATTCTTGTCTGGCCACTGTCTAACTCTCTCACAACTAAGGTACAAAAATTAATGTTAAACCTGAACTCTGACAGCATCCTAAGAGCTTAAAAGGGTCATAAACTACAGTGTGGAGTTCTGAAATGGTCCTTACAGCCATGGTGTAAATAACTGAAGAACAGAATGTGAACCAGTGCTTGAAAAATAACTTTCTTCACTTGGAGTTTTAAAAAGAGGAAAATAACTTTCTTCAAAAACATGAGCTTACAGGTTCAATTCAGTTTTCCTTTTAAAGGGTCCAAAATTGTTTCAGAGGGTGGGAAGTGGAAAGGTATGCCTTAATACCAAGTTCAGGTAGCAAGTTTCAAAGGGTTCTAATTTAACCTTAAAAGCAAATGTGCCTTCTGCACACTGTTTTAAAATTGAGCAGTAGCAGGTTAACATCCTTTCTCAGGAGGAACAGTGCTTCCTCTCACATCACAGAAGAGCATCAGTCCGGTTTCTGACCAGCCTACATTAACATATTGAGGGCTCTATAATCATCGTTGTGAATATGTCCATTTACAAGTGAGATGCACAGTGAATACAGCCACCTGCTTTAACCCTATGTGCCAGCGCAAACCTGTTTAGAGATGGGATGCAGGGTTCGAAATAAGGGGGAGCTGGGTGCTAATTAGCACCTGTAAATTCCATAGTAGTACCTGGTGCTCTCAATAAAAGAGGATCAGTAGTGCTAACTTTAGCACTTTCAGGGCAGCCTTGCGGATGAACTGTGGAGCGCACGTGTCGTGCTTGAGTTGGAGTGGTGTATTGGTGCTGCTTAGCAACATAACAGTAATCCTTCTCAGATAATCAACTGGAGATGCTCCGCATGTCAACTGGCGATGGGGGAGGGCTTGCAGCTGCAGTGGTCTAGTTGCAAAATACAGTACCACTTTCGCACCAATGTAGTGAGGTACTGAATGGGCAGGCAGATGGGAAAAGTCTTGCATCCTGTCTTATGAAGTCGCAGCAGACCAGTTCTGAAATAAAAGATTGGTGCTATGAACCACCATACCTTTCTGTCCTTTGAGTAAACTTATTTTAGTTTTTTAAAATATTTTCTAGAGTTGTAAACTCGGAGATTAACAATAACAGCAACAGTTGAAGCAGATCAAATAGGGGAGAAAAAGGCAAGAGAAGAATTTACACAATCCACCGATGGAGAAGAAAAGGTGCAGCTGGTCTAAACCGAGACATACATGGGAGGCACTTTGCCATTTATCTTGTACCTTTGTCAGTTAATTTAAAAAGAGGAGAGAATCTGTTAGTGTAGTTTTATTTAACGGATTCTCTCCTCTTTGAGTTAATTGACAAGTAAGACAATTGGCAAAGTGCCTCCTTCTGCATGTCTCTGTTAGGCTAACCACCTTTTCCAATGAGCAGCTTTACCATGAGAATGTGTTAATCTAATTATTGTGTTATTAAAGCGATATATAACTGGAAGATTTACTGCTATTTAAGGTTTATACAAGATTCCTATAGAGAATTGCATTTTTATTATTGCTGTCCTTCCATTTTATTCCCCTCTACATCATCCTAATGCTCTATCTGTGCTGATGTCAGCTCTGGCTTTGCCCAAGTAGATCCTGGTCTGCTGGAAATTGCCGCTACCTAGGAGCCATTTATGGCTCTTGCCTGTCAAATCCTTATTTCAGCCCCTGGGATGTGCACATCAAGTGACGTGATACGTTTCTGTTGTGCTAAAGGATTACTTTACTACAGCGCAGTTAACATGCTGCAGGCTGTGGAGGTAATGCAGAAATAGGTAAGCATTAATCACCGCCAGAGGAGGGCTCTGCCGGTGGATTAATGCCCGCTGGGGGGAAGGGTCCAGCAGCCCAGCGGGCATTAATCCACGGCAGAGCCCGACGCTGAAGGTGATTAATGTGCTTGTAACATAGGCTCGCGGCGGCGGACACGAGCCTATGCTTAAGCGCCGCCCTGCGACCTCTAGGCTCCAGTGGCGCCCCTCTGCACAGAACAGACGGGACACAGATCGTACACGTAACTTTGTTTATTCCACTTACAGGCACAGGACACAGGTCAGGATTCTACATTGGTGGAGCACTGAAGAATGATTTCTGTAGTAAATGCGTGTAGTGCACTGCTCTCCAGTACACGGGACTGCGTGCCTCAGCTCAGGCGGCACTGCTAGCAGGGGTTGGGGGTGGCCAGGGTCTGCAGTGCCGCGCTGGTGCCCAGCGGTGGTGACTCAGCGCGGGCGGCTGCCTCTGCTGATTCCATGGCCACAGCTGGTACTGTCCGGCGGGCATTACCTGTGGGTTAATACCCGCTCGGTTTCAGTCAGCTGGTCAGCTGTGCCAGGTCGGACACCTGCTGCTGTACTCCCCTGCTTTCATGGAGATCCGTGTTACAAACCCGTTTAAAGTTTTCCCTGCCTTTCCCACAAGACTGCTGTCACTACAGAGATAGCAGGGGGGCTCGCGGTGCTCACGGAGCGGGCTGCTACCCTCTGGTGCCTCCATGGCCACAGCTGGTACTGACTGAGCGGGCGTTACCTGTGGCTTAATACCTACTCGGTTTCAGTCAGCTGTGGCCATTAGGTGAATTGTGGCGCTGCATTTCAGCAGTCCAGACTGAGTCGTGTTACAACGTGACTTAGTGTATGGAGCTCATGGTGATTTATCATTACCATTCACCGAACGCCATAGCTCCCACTTGCATACTCTGTAACCCTGAGCAAGTCACTTAACCTCCTTGTGCTCCCAGGTCACACCTGGAAATAAGCTTCAGCTTAGTGTGCCTTTCCTGGTTAAACAATTTTAATTTCCCCTTCCCTTTTCCCAGTAAAACTTCTTCATGCTTTTGTATTGTAACACGACTGGGGGAGTTCTTCCCCGATTCGGAATACTGCATTGCCACCTGTTTTATATGGTGAAAGCAGCAAATTGTTTAATTATTTTAAACAGATATTAAGCTGTCACTGGCCAAATAGTATTTTGCTTAGCATTTCTGTATTAAGTTACACATTTTGTTTCAGTTAATCTGTTTTTGCCTCCTCGTCCTAGGTGGCGTTCCTACCAACTGCTCCCCAGCCCGTCTCTGCTTGCAGCTTGCCTCTGGCTTGCCCCTGGCGGGGACCTCTACCCCGATATGGATCCGGTGCTAAGGTTACTGCATATTAGCAGAGTAGCTCTTGAGACTGGCAAATCATCAGCCGACCCAGAACACTTTTCCTTCCTCCAGATTTCTCCGTCTGGAGAGAAGGCGTGCAGTGATGCCCGTGGAGGGAGCACACACCGCTCCCTTCAGAAGTCTGCCTTCTCTCCCCCTTATGTCTGGAGCGTTTCAGTGCCCCCCCCCCAGCCAATGCTAGGAGTCAGTCAAGCACCGACTGCTTGTGACCCACTTTGCCCAGAGAAGGAGAGCAGTCCAATGGACGTGCAATCCTTCTCATCCCCTACTACTGGTGACCCGTGCTTGTTCCTGAACTCCGGTCGCCGGTGTGGTGCAAGGTAAGGCGTCCAGTGCCTCAGTGCTACCGGGCAGGCTATATTAAGTTGCACACAATCTTGTTCAAGTAGACAATACTGTACCACAGACTGCAGCTCAAAATTCACAGAAATCTTGTAAGGTTTGGCTGAGGGATTTGTTACTTGGCTAAAACATTCATTTGGCTAAGTACAATGTTGCGGGAGTTTTAAAATGTTAGTGTTCTAAGTGTCAGTAGCATAGCCACCAGCCTGTTGGCACATCAGCTGCTATATTTAAACCTGACTCTTAGCATGTTCTAGACCATCAGCACATTCGTGCTGATGATACCACTGCACCTAGGCATACATTGGCGTAGTGGTGTTTTTAATGGTTCTGGGGAACACTAACAGGCTGGCATCGCAACACGAGTAAATCACCTCCAGGAACCATGTTTTAACAATGCGCTAATGATAGCACGTTGTAAAAACAGGGCATCTTAGCAATAGGAGTTCTGGTCATTTGGCAGTGTATCTGATTGCCTGTTAGCCTACCCTGATCTGGTACCTTATGCAGCCACTTCCTCCCTAATCCCATGCCTGCCCCCTCTCTAACCTGATGTCCAATTTAAGCCTACTGGCCTCCCTGGTCTGCATGGCAATTTAGTGCCCGTCCTCGTTGCTGTGCCGTGATCAGTTTTCTCCCCTGGCCCCAGGCGTGGCCGCCTTATCTCCTCTCACTTCTGTGACTGTCCATCATCATAAGGCCCAAACCTGATTGGCGTGCCTGCTGTCCATCAACTTAATTTTTTTATGTAAATTTGCTGTAATGCATAACTTGGTTACTTTTAATGTTTGTTTGTTTTTACCCAAACTTTGGCAATCAGCTGTTACCATCCCCATCACAACCACATAGTGGGGACTTGTAACTTCCACCCCCTCCCAAGTTTTTCTTTTTTGAGAGGGCATTGCCACATTAGGGAGTGGAGTTACAAGTCCACACTTCTGGTGATAAGGGAGGATGGTCACTTGTTGGTCACCCAAGTTGGGTAAAAAGCATAACATAACAATTATGTATACAAGATTGACATTGAAAACTAAGTTTGTGCACGTGTACGGTGCCCGTGTTCACTGACTGTTGTTTTCCAACATTATCCGGTGTTAGATGGCAGCCGGTCATAGCAGTGAAAGAAGGGTAAGTGCCTGTGGCTGTCTTCTTGCCGGGAGAGGAAAACGGATTGACACTGAGAGGCGAGTGGGTCACTGGACTACCAGGGAGACCATTAAGTTTAAACCAGGCCTTTTGTTATTAAGGGAGGTATCAGTAGACTGCCAGGAAGGTCACTTATGTTAAACCAAGCATCAGGTTGGGAGGGTACCACTTGACTGTCAGGAAGGTCACTAAGGATAAATTGGACATGGGGAGGGCTCAGTGGACTACCAAGGAATGTATGCTGGCATTGGTTCAGCAGCCATCATAGCCACATACTCGCTGTGTGTCCCTGAGCACATCATTACGCCCAGCTGTGGAGCTGGGTTTCAGCAGAACACCACTGTGACAGGTATATGCTGGCAGTGCAGAGTACATGTGCTGTGGGTATTTCCCCTTATACACAGGAAACAAGAAAGCATGAATGGTCTCTGTGTTGCTGTATCACACCAGAGTGCTCAGCCTTCATACAATACGAAGTGCAAAGCACTGCTTCTTGCATGTAAATATCCAGTTGATGAGATGCTAATCTCTTTTGGGCCTTGTGTGCTGCCACAGGTCACTTGAATGTCAGCTTTTAAACAGCACTTCAATGCAGAAGCGCAGATACCTTGTGATTTGGAACTGCTGCTTTACTTCATACATGTTCTGTTGATATGATGTACCCCACCAACAGAGAGTTGTGCTTGGCCGAGTATCTGGTACATCAATGAGCTCAGGGCTAGTTATGATTATGTTTTGAATCAGGTTTGGTTTTAGTTACTTTTAAAATTAGCAACGGGTTTGCTGATTAGTGTTGATAGGAATTTACAGATAAACCTCGGTTTTAAACATCAGGTTCATAGAGCTGTATATTTCCGCCTAAAACTTTGAACATCTTTAATTTCTTTTAAATGGTGCCTTCCTCAAAGAAGCTGGGTGAATACTGTATTGAATCTTTTAAGGAGGCTGCTCACACACACCTGTTTTTTCTCTACAGGTTGTCAGACACACTTTATACTCCCTTGCCCTGTTTGTGTCTGTTTCTCTGTGTTGGGAGAAGGCTAAGGCAGTGGGAAAACTCCATTTCCCAGACTGCCTTGCTGTTGCAGCTGCTGTATTCTAAGTGCTGCAGAGCTTGCTGTGTTTGTGAGACGGAGAGATCAGCAGGAGACACTGTTGGATGTCAGGAAGGAACTCTGAAGGAAGTGGGCACTGGAAAGGTACACGTACTTACCTACTGGCACTGGGGAGAACAAGGCAGACAGGTAACCAGTTATAGAAGAGAGGACAGGTACTCTGCAGAGGGCGGTTGCTTCCAAAGTTGGGGGGTCGGGGTTCTTTTGATTCTGAGAACTCCCAGAGGGCCATTGGCTTTGCCTGGTGTCAACTGCAGCGTGTGTGTGTGTGTGGTGCTTCTTGGCTTAGTACAGATTCTCCTTGGTTGGCCTTTTTCCCATACCTAGGGAAGGGATGGCTGTTAGATTTGTGCTATCTGATGCCCTTTGTTAATCAGAGGGGTCTGTTGTGCCATAACTATGGTCTGCTTTGCTCTTCTTTGAAGGGGGGGGTCCCTTTCTGAGACTTTGGGAGGTGGCAGGGCTCTTTGTTTCTCAGGACAAGTGCTTTTTACTAAAAAAATTTTTTTGTTTTTCTGAAATAATGACTCTGTGTGTGTGTGTGTGTGTGTGTGTGTTGTGTTTTGGTATTGGTGCTGTAGCTCACTCTTTGGTTTGCTGTTACTTATTGCGCTGTCTCTATTTGTACACACTGTGGTGTTAAATTTATCTGCTGCCACCACCCGTTGTCGGTATTTCTGATACAACTCTCCCTGCTCTGTGTTTTTTTGCCCCCTTCCCCAATCTGTTGTAAGGTATTGCTCTGTTTCTACATTCTGGTATTAGCGACCTATTAATGGAGATGACATGTGTTCTCCTCTCACGTGTTATTTTAACTTGTAACTCACTGTCTCTTGTGCATTCCAGTCACCTGTTGCAGTCTGTGTGGGAATTTCTGTTGCTGATGGTGTTATTCTGAAAGACTGGGTGTAGCCTGTCTGGTGGCTAGGCAGCGGCTCCATGTGATCTTGGTTCAGGGGCAGTTGATGAAGATATGCATCAGAAATATGTTTTCTTTTTCATTGAGAAAGCTTGTTCATGTGTGGTTGGATAGCTGTGGTACGGAGCATGGTATGAGTCCCTCTCTTCTCTTTTCCAGAAGGCGTGTCGTGCCTGTGGTGTGGATAGTGGGGAGGGAGCAGGGAGACAGAAGGGCAGAATTAGGTTTCTCCAAATGTTACATTTTTTTTTTAGAGGTTTGTGATTTGCCAAAAAATGATTTTATTTTGACAGAGGTAGACCAAAATCTCAGCATCTGCCCGTTGAGTGGGCTAGCAGTAGGTGGCAGCACTCAGTGTTGGTTTCAAGTTTGATCACTTGGGATCTAAGCAGCTAGCTGCTGGATACAGGTACCTGAGTCTGTGAGAGTCATGAGAAATTGGGGGAGGGGGACTGACTACCATAGTGAGTAAATACTGAATGCTTATTATTAGATACAAGAGTGTCTGCTGGAGGCCACCACCCCAATGGTCCAGCGTGTGCAGGTGACCAGAGTTTGGGAGTGAGCCTGGGTGGCCATGTTGGGAGTTAGGCCAGGCTGAGGTAGCTGCCGTGTGGCGATGTGCGTCACTTGGAGAGAGATGGCAGCAGGTTGCAGTGGTACAGCGAGTGCTGCAGCTGGGCCAGAGAGCGTGCTGTCACCATGGCGACACTGCATGTTTTTGAGATAAGAGAAGTGTGTAGTCCATGTCATGGGGCTGAGAAAGGTTGGCAAGCCCCTTTCCCAGCCATCCGAATTATAAATGGCTGTAGACCACGTGAATCGGGTATATTTTATAGGGGCGTGATAGCGCCACTATAGTTGGGGTTGAGTAGCTCTGTTTAATGTTAAACCCAAATTTTGCATATTAATATCTTTGGTTCCTTAGACGGAATGAGCTGAATGTTTGCATGTGTTGTCTAGGAGGTAAAGTCTTTTAGTTATGGACTTTTTGTGATGGCAGCTTGTGTGCTTTCTGAGATCTGCATGTGTAATTTTTAGAATAAAATTTTTTTCCAATATTTCACATTGTTTTTTTTTTGGTTTTTTGCTCTAGCTTACAGCCTACATGAAAAGGATTTATTGCCCCAAACTCGAAGGGGACATGTCATGTCCTGAGACAGTGCCTTTGACAGGTCTGGTGGAAAAAATATCAAAGGGTTCCCGAGTTATAAGGCTTTAAATTTTAGTGTTTTCGACTTGCGCAAGTGCAGTAGGGGTTTTGAGATAACATTCTGTGGCGAAAGTAAAATTGTGATGCCGCAAATGCCTGTTTTGCTTTTGGGCCACTTTTTTTTTTTTTTTTAGCAGCAGTTTAACCAGGAGTGGCCACTTGTTTGGCACGGCACCAAACATTTTTGTTTGTGCCGTGCCAACTGCCATCTTATTGACCTTTTCCACGAACCAACAAACGTGGAAAAAACACAAAATTGCTGTGATTTCAATAAACAAACATCAGAACCTAGCTAAAAAGGACATGTTTAGCTATATTCTGATGTTTGTTTTTAAATATTGTAGCCACATATATGTTTTCTGGGCACCCAAAATCCTGAGTGCCCAGATTTGCGAGAGAGCGCTTCGCTTCTCTGTGTGAGAAGACCGGGAATTTCTTGACTTCTGCAGCAACAACTGGAACCCATGCTGCCGGCTGCAGAGTCAGCTGTGAGCCACCATTTCCCTGGTGTCTAGTGGCATTCCCTTCCTCCCTCCGATCCCCTTACCTCATTTTTTAATAACAATTCATCCGATGGTGCTAGTGGTATCCTCCCACCCTCCTTTATGTATCCCTGGTGTCCAGTGGCACCCCCACCCTCTGATCCCCATATTACACATGTTCTGTCTCTCCTTTAGTGTTAGTGGTTCCCTCAATCCTTCATTATGTTTCCCTGGTGTCTAGTGCCACCCCTCCCCCCCCATCACCATATTTCATGTTTCTTCGTTGGTGGTTAGTCGTGGTCCCCCCTTGTCTGTTTCTTTAACTCCTATGAAAAATAAAATGGTTCCCCAACATCTCTCTTCTTTTTCTGAAAAATGAAAATGGTCCTTCCTTGTTCCCACGGTCACCCTCCCCCATCCTGACCCAACTACTGAGCACTTACCACTGGAGGTCGTAGGTTGTCATCTTCTGTGGACCGAGACATGTATGCTCTCTCTCAAAGCCAAACCGTGAACTGAGGAATCGAGGTAAGTGCCATATAATGTATTTCAGTGGTGTTTTGAACTTATGTTCCTTAACTTTGCCATTTAGAACTTTTTTTGCCAAATTGTCAACATAGCCTTTTGGGTCCCATCTCATGAACACTGTCATTTCATTAATTGGGCTCGTAAGGTGATTTTGCAGTCACTGTGCAAAATCTACTCTGGGACCAAATTATGAAATTTCACCACCAGTGTTTATGAGGTGGGGTCCCAAAAAGGCCATGTTGAAAATATGGTGAATAAATACCTTAAAATGGCAAGTTATGTGTGTTCATTTAAATTTTTCAACACATGCACGTAACTTTGGTAATTTTCAATGTTTTAACTCCAAATTTTCAACATAGCCAGTTTTTACACCACCTCCTGTACAGTACACCTGTCATTTTTCACATCCTGTCCGAAATGTGTTTTTGCACCTGTGGCGCGGAAGTGTTTTGCAATGGATTTGAAAATTTTCAGCTGTGGGGTTTATAAGGTGAGGTCATAAGACTGTGTTAAAAATTTAAGGTCGAAATATGAAAAAATTCCAAAGTTATGAGCATTCGTTGCAGTTTCACTACACATGCTCGTAACTTTGTAAATTTTCAATTTCTGGGGACATGGATATGTTCTATCCACACGATCTGGCAGTGGCCTTTCCCTTTAAGATGTGCTGCAAGGTCTTCAAGCTGGCTCCTCCCACCCACCTACCTGAGTGGTATATCCCTCATTTCCACTGCATGACTCCAGATCTTTCTTTCTGCTGGAAGAAGCAGGTTCCCTCCTTTGCACTCCCTCATTGTAGGCCCTAGCACTTCGAATCAGTTTGGATTGCTTTCTAAAACTTTACCATTTGGTAATCGTCTTTGAGCTCCTGACCATTATGGATGACAAGTCTGCACCCGGATTTTGCTGGTGCCCATGTGGGCAGAAGGTCACGTACCAAGACACACGGCACGTGAGAGTACTTCCTGGGTCACGAACACGATACCCAGGCCTGCGACATTTGTCAGTCATTTCACGCGATTGTCCTCGAGGACCGCCTTGCCCGCCTTAAGTTGGGCTCCCGGAAAAACGACATCCACCAGTCAAATCTAAAGACACCCATTGGGTGGTCTCCACAGCTGCGGGGTCCACCGAGCAGCTGGAACAGCTTTTGGCCTTCGAGGAGAAGGCGGCTCGGGCTGGTCACAGAGTCCTCCTTTGCTTTTCTTTCTTTATTTAAGTGTTTTACCAGGAATGGATGAGCAGGTTACCGCCGTTACAGATGCTCTGGGGAAAGGGACAATTGGAGCATGTAACATAAACACAAATAGGGAGTACATGAATGTGATCTCATATGTAATACAGTAGAGGAGGATTGTACATGATTACAGTTACACTATTCAGAGTGTTAGAGACCTCAAGGGGAGATACTGGAGCGTGCAAGTACATGACATAAGTAGAATCACATGAAAGCAGATACATTTTACATACATTGGGGAAATAGTGCATGTAACTATTGTCAGTTTGCAGAATTAGCTATGAAATCAAGCAGCGAGGCTTCTGCCTTTGTTCCGCTTCAGTTGGGCTCCACTTTTTGGGCTCCTTCAAGGAGCTGTGCTAGTCCCTCCCTACTAAGGGGCAGGGCCCTTTTGGATCTCACAGCTCGTGCTCTTGCAAAGACAAGACAGAGTCGAAGAAAGAGAAGAGTCACTGTTGCTGTTCCTGGAACTGGGAATGTTCTTGGTCTCAGGACTCCCAGGTTTTGACCATGGCTAAAGCCACAGCCCTGTCTGCTGGCTTCACAGAGATACTGTCAGGCAGGTAGGTTGAGATGCTGGCTGATGATGCGGCCAATATTTTTCTCGACCCTGTTGATGCCTATGACCTTAGATGGGGCTGCTTAGTCAGCTGAGCAGAACCCCTCCGGTCACTGACCCAGACCAGGAAGAGCCGTAGCATTCCCCCAGCTCCCTCAGAGATTCCCCCCCCCACTAGCATCCCCGGTGGCTGAGGTTGAGCTCTTTGTCCTCCTCCAGTTGGTTGAGCAACTCTCGCCGCCACTGGCGTTCCCGTTCTTGGTGCCACGGAAGTGGGCGCCATTGCTATGTCTCATCTTCGCCCTCCTTTGGTGAAGAGAGGTCACATGTTGCATCAACTGTGTGAAGACCTCATGTGGCAACAGTTGGTGCTGGCTATTCTCAGCTGACCCTCGCTATCACACCGGCCGTCCTTGGCTGTTGCCAGACAGGCTGACCTCGACTTCCTTGTGGGGCCCATCAGACTGTTCCTCCCACAGCAGAGCCGGTCAAGATCGTCTTGGTTTGGAAGAAGCCGGCCTCTCTGCCAGTTGTCGTGAGCCGCCGCCCCAGCAGCTGTCAACCGCACTCCGACTAAGGAGTCTCAGCCGCCTGAAGGGCTTCCCATCAGCTGTCAGTCACTGTTACACCGACCGACCGCTGGAGGGGTAAGGGTGACTCGGGTGGTTGGCCACTTAATAGGTAGTCTTCCAAGTTCGAGGATTCCTCATTGCACTGCCATTTGGTCGAGGAGTCCATTGGGGATCTCTCAATGGAGTAAGGGCCCACTTCCTTCCTTCCTGGGCATCCTCTGTCTCCTCTCTAAGTCTGTGGGGATGAAGATAGAGCCCGTTCAGAAGTGAGCTCGCTATCCCCTTACAGAGATTCTGGACAAAGGGGACTCTCCAGAGGCTTTTCTAGTGGCCACGGCCATTGTCAGTCCAGTCCTGGAGCTTTGGCAGTGTCCTGCGTCTTGCCTGGCACCTTCAGCCTGGATGGCCCGCAAGTATGCAGTGCCCATCGGTACCTTATTGGGTTTCACGGAGCATCCAGTTGGCGAGGGGCTGGTCGCTAACTCTGTTTCGGCGCTTGGGCAATGTCAGGGACGTCAACAAACTGCCGGATAAGAGTTAAAGAAATTGGACCATTTGGCAAAAAAAGTTTATACTGCCTCCTTACTCCGTCTCCGTGAGGCGAGCTTGGCTGTCTTGATGGCACACTTCTCCCACCCCCTCTTGGCCTCTTTGGATGAGGTGATTCCTCATCTACCTGCAGACCCTCAGAGCACAGTCAAGCAGGTCCGAAATCAGGGCTGGGCTGTGGCCAGGCAGCAACTTCAGATGGCTCTGGATCTGGGAGATACCTGTGCCCATTCAGTGGCAGCCGCAGTTGCCGTGCACCATAAGGCTTGGTTGCTGATCTCTACCTTTTACGGCAGACAGTCGGCACAAACTGGTGAATGTTCCATTCCTGGGCACTGACCTGTTTGGGCCCAGTGTGGAGGGTCAGGGTATTGAGAAGTCCAGTGCCACCTTGACTCCATAACATCTATGGAGAAGGATCCCAAGGGCTCCAGGCAGCAGAAGCAAAGCCCTTCGGTCCTCCTCCTGCGCGTCAAAATCAGCCCAGCATCAGCCGGGCCAGCAGACTGTCTTGGTGACCCAGGCCCAAGTCTGTGGCATTGGTGGTCTGTAAGCCCGGAGGGAAGGGACCCGTTGGCTTCTCAGATGGGTCCTCTTCCTCCTCCAAGCCTGTTTAGTGACGGGATGGAGGGTGCCACCCTCATATCCATCATGCCTCCTCTAGGTCCTCCTGTGGGGGGCTGGCTCTGCCACTTCTTTCCACCTAGTCTGCTGTCACGGTGGACAGGTGGGTTCTGGGAAGTGGTCGGTCACTTTGCCTCTTGAATTCGAGCAGTACCGCAGCGCCAAGCATGCATCCCACGGAGGACTTGGTATCCGAAGACACTCCATCGGCTCTACAAGATGACATAGCCCAGTTGCTCGCAAGGAGGTCGTGGTCAGAGTAGTGGATCCTCCGAACACCCAGGGTTTGTCTTCAGGTACTTCCTGGTGCCAAAGTGGACGGGGGGGGGCTGTGGACCCATTCTGGATCTACATGACCAGAACAAGTTCCTCAGGTCGCACACCTTCAGGATGGTAACTTTATCTCAGATCATACCATCTCTAGAGCAAAACATGTGGTTTTGCTCCCTGGATCTTAAGGATGCGTTCTTTCATGTCCCGATCTGTCTATCCCACTGAAGTTTCCACTTTCAAGCTGAGAGAACCTCCACCAGTTCTGGGCCATGCATTCGCCCTCTCCTTGGCCCCCAGGGTCTTCACCAAATGCATAGCAGCGGTGGCAGCTTTGCTGAGGTGCCGAGGGGTCCGGGTGTACCCCTACCTGGACAACTGGCTGATTGCAGGTCCCACCAGGCAGGAAGTGGAGCGGTCCAGGTACCTGGCCCTCCAGACCTGCACCTCCCTTGGCCTCCTGGTCAATGAGACCAGGTTGGAACTCATGCCATCGCAGGTGCTCAGCTTCATTGGGGCAGAGCTCAACTTTTCCTGAGCCAAAGCCCGGCGGATGGGGTGGAGGTTCTCTCCTCCTCTGCCCAATCATTTCGGGTTGGGCAATTGCACTGTGCCTGGGACCTCCCGTGCCTTCTGGCTTACATGGTGGCCAGCACCAGCGTGGTCCGTTGGGCCCTTTGGAATGTGCTCTTTCTGCAGTGGGAGCTGGCCAGCCAGTGGTCTCGGCGCAAGGTCACTGACCAGCTGGTCACTGTGATGCAGAAGATGTGGGACGCTCTCCAGTGATGGCTAGTCCCAGAGCATTCGCAGGAAGGGATCCTGTTCGTCCACCTCGAGTTGACAGTCATCCTGACGACCAGTGCATCTCTCACAGGCTGGGGTGCCCATCTGGGGGAACACAGAGTCCATGGGCTCTGGACCCCCGAGGAGTCCCGATGGCACATCAGTCTGCTGGAGCTCTGGGCAGTTTGGCTGGCGCTGACTACATTCGCTCCGTATGTTCAGAGTCAAGTGGTCCAAGTCCAGATGGACAACACCACAACCATGTACTACCTCAACAAGCTGGGCAGGACACACTCCCTGCCTTTATGCAAGGAAGCCGTCTGCATATGGACTCTCATGCGCAGCCTGGAGGTGGATCTCCTAGCCATCCATGTGGCAAAAGCCACTACTTAGTTGGCAGATGCCATCAACCAGGTAGGCAAGGCGTCTCATGAATGATCTCTCCATACGGATGTCGTTAATCTAATCTTCCCCTGGGGCATCCCTCACTGGTGGACCTGTTCACCTCCAGGGAGAACACAAAGCTGATGCTGTTATGTGCGCGCCCCCCCCCCCAAGCAGGGCTCGCTGCAGGGGATGCCTTCTCGAGGCCTTGTACCCCAAGCCTCTTCTCTGCCTTCTCTCCACTTCCCTTTATCCACAGTGTGCTGCTCAAGGTCAGGGGGGACAAGGCGCAGGTGATCCTGGTGGCTCCAGACTGGCCATGCCAGTTTTGGTACCCCAATCTCCTCAGCCTCAGCAACAGGCTCCCAAGGCTTCTTCCACTCTACCTGGACCTCGCGCCCATCAATCAGGGAAGGTACTCCACCCGGACCTTCAATCCTGCACCTGACAGCCTAGTTCCTGAGTGGCTGGAGTTCCAGGCTTTGGTCTCTCTGAAGATGTCCTCACCGTGGTAGAATCGTCTAGAAAGGAATAGACTAGAAAATGCTACATAGATAAGATAGAAGGTGTCGGCAGATAAGGTCCTATGGCCCACCCAGTCTGCCCATTTGAGCTTGTAGTTCAGTTCATGTTTTCCTAGAAGTCTGTTGCCCTCACCCCTGACCTCCAGAATTCCTTTATGTCTATCCCATGCATTCTTAAATCCCATGATTGTTTCAGCCCCCACCACTTCCTCTGGCAGGGTGTTCCACTTGTCCACCACCCGCTCTGTGAAGAAATTCTTCCTCACGCTTCCTCTGAATCGTCTCTCCCAACTTCATCCCATGCCCTCTAGTCCTGGAACATCTTTTCGCTTAAAAATAGTGTATTCTGCACCCTGTTCCTCCTTGTGAGATACTTGTATGTGTCTCTCATATCCCTCTCTCCCTTCTCTCCTCCAGGGAGTACATGTTCAGTTCCTTCAGCCTGTCTTCATAGGACTTGTGATGCAATCCATGCACCATCTTTGTTGCCCTCCTCTGAACCTTCTCTACCCTATGTCCTTATGTAGGTATGGTCTCCAGAACTGTACACTGTACTCAGGTGGAGCCTCACTAGTGTCTTGTTTAGCGGAATTATGACCTCCCTTTTCCTGCTGGTGATGCCCCTGCCTGTACATCCCAGCATCCTATTTGCTTTACCTGCTGCCTTGTCACACTGTTTCCCTACCTTGAGGTCATCAGAGATGATAACCCCAAGATCCCTTTCCTGCTTGGTGCATGCTATATCCTCACCCCCAACTGATGTATTGTGCCAGGGTTTTTGTCCCATATGCATTACCTTGCACTTCTTTGCATTGAATTTCAACTGCCAAACCCTGACCATTCTTCAAGTTTCTGCAGGCTCTTCTCATTCTGTCTACACCTCTGGTGTGTCTACTCTGTTACAGAGCTTTGTGTCATCAGCTAACAGTGAAATTCTGCCTTCTAGGTCCTGTGCAATGTCACTGATGAA
This sequence comes from Neoceratodus forsteri, assembly GCA_016271365.2. Classification (NCBI taxonomy): domain Eukaryota; kingdom Metazoa; phylum Chordata; order Ceratodontiformes; family Ceratodontidae; genus Neoceratodus; species Neoceratodus forsteri. The sequence goes on along the minus strand of CM028133.1, from coordinate 73,549,942 downwards.
GATGTTGAATAGGACCGTCCCAGCACTGATCCCTGTGGTACCCGCTGGTCACTCTTCCTCTGTGGAGTGACAGCCATTTACCACCACCTCTGTGTCCTGCCACCCAGCCAGTTACCTACCCACCACACTACTGTCCTGCCCACACCCATATTCCCAGTTTGTGTAATAGTCTTCTGTGTGGCACAGTGTCAAAGGCCTTGCTGAAGTCCAGATAGGCCATGTCCACTGCCCTCCCCTGATCCACCTCCCTAGTCACCCAGTCAAAAAATTCAACGAGGTTGGTCTGACATGACCTCCCCCTGGTGAAACCATGCTGCCTTGGGTCCTGTAGTCCATTGACAACCAGATGTTCCACCAATCTCTCCTTCAGTAGTGCTTCCATGATCTTCCCCACTACCGAGGTGAGGCTGACTGGTCTGTAGTTCCCTGCTTCCTCTTTGTTCCCACTTTTGTATAAGGGGACTACATCTGCTGTCCTCCAGTCTTTGGGTACCTCCCCTGTTTTCAGTGATCGGCTAAACAGGATAGCCAGAGGTTCAGCCACCACCTCTCTTAGTTCTTTAAGGACCCTGGGGTGCACCCCATCTGGCCCCATTGCTTTATCAACTCTTATTACTTCCAGTTCCTTCAGGACCCTTTCTCATGTAAAGGGACTTGTGTCCATTTTCTGCACCATTCTCACCCTTGTACTCCTTCAGACCCATTACCTCCTCTTCCTCAGTAAAGACTGAGCAGAAATACCTGTTCAATATGTCAGCTTTACTGTTGTCATCCTCCACGTGGCCTCCATCCTCTCCTTCAGTCTCACTATCCCTCCCTTTGTCTTTCTTTTTCACTTATGTACCTGTAAAGGTTATGTCCCTCTACCCACTGATTTTGCAATGTGTTCTTCTGTCTGAGCTTTGGCTTCCTTACTGACCTCCCTGCCTCCCTTGCTACTCCTTAAATGGAAGAGATTCTCCATTTTGTGTCTGGGCAAGGGCTGGACCCTGTCCTGTGGTCAGCAGTTTGGGCTACTGCTGGTTCCTCTCCAGGGGGACTTTGGTCAATGACCCTTAAGGGTCACCTGGTAGCCTTCTCTGCTTACTGGGCGTGGGCTGGTCAGTAGGCAGCACAGGAGAAGGTGGTCTGGTGCTTTTTCAAAGCCTTGACTCACATTTCCTCCAGTGTGGGAACCACCACCATCGTGGGACTTACTGCTAGTTTTGACAACTCATAGGCAAGCCATTTGAACCGAAGCACAGGTGTGACATGTTTCACCTCTCTTGAAGACCATCTTCCTTGTGGCTATCGATCAGCCGGAAGTATCAGTGAGCTCCAGGCGCTTTCAGTGGAGTCTCCTTATCTGGTCTTTCACAGAGACAAGGTTGTCCTGTGCCCCAACCCGGGTTCCTACGAAGGTTGTGTCGGAGTTTCACCTTAATCAGGTGATGACTCTTCCGGTGTTTTTCCCCGAATCACACCTCTGAGACCGAACACAGGCTTCATACTCTAGACCTGAGGTGAGCACTCACTTGCTACAAAGAGCGCACAGCTGGAGTTTGGGGAGAGGTTCGCCAGCTGTCACCTACACTGAAACCGCACCTGGCAGACCTGCAGACACTTGGCAGGTGGATCACATCCTGCATTGATCTCTGCTATAGGTTGGTGGGTGGGAAGCCTCCCGGAGGACTAAGGACTCATTCCACCCGTCATACTGCTGCATTGTTGGCTGCTTCTAGGGGTGTCCCTATCCAGGAAATCTGCAAGGCTGCTACTTGAAGTCAGCACACACTTCATTTCCATTACCAAATTAAGCTCGAGTCATGCTGGGATGCTGGTTCTCCAATCTCTGTTCCCTAAATAGGTGTACATCTTGCCTCTGTCCTCGGGAGAACTGCTAGAGTCTGCCAGATACTGTGGATAGTACAAAATATCCACATCACTAGAAACACAGGTTACTCACCTCTAACAGTAGTTGTAGGAGTGGTCTGTGTTGTTTATCCACATGGACCCACCTGACCGCCCTGGCTCAGGTGCACAACCTGTGCTTCAAGCGAGCAAAGATCTGGCATCATGGAGTGGAGCCGAGGGATATACCACTGGTGGGTGGGAGGAGCCAGCTTGAAGACTTTCCAGCATATCTTAAAAGGAAAGGATAGTGTGGATGAACAACATATATCACTCCTAGAACTACTGTTACAGGTGAGTAACCTGTGTATTTTGATCCCAGATTTTCAACATAGCCATCTTATTATCCCACCTCATGTATTCACAGCTGTCAGTTTTCAAATCCTGGCCAAAATGTGTTTTGCACCTTTGGCACAGAATGGTGTTGCAGTTGAGCATAATTACGTTTTGGCGGGGTTGAAAATTTTCTGTACTGGAATGCGTGAAGTAGGGTAATATGATGGCTGTGTTGACAGTTTTGTCACTATTGTGGATACATGAAACAGCCTCCTGAGGAGGTCGAGAGTCAAAAACAGTGGGAGTTCAAGAATGATGGGACAGACATAAGGCAATATTAGTGGGGGTAGGAGAAGTAGGCTGTTGGTTAACTAGGATCTGCAGCTTATCCGTTAGGTAGGGAAATGGGCAGACTAGGTGGACCAAGCAGTCTTTATCTGCTGTCAAATTCTATGTTTCTATAAGCGGAAGTGCAGGACTCGGAGGGCCCTGCGCTTCCACAGCTACATGCATATACGCATCTATGGAGGGGTGGAAGTGCAGGATCCAGAGGGCCCTACACTGCCATAGGCAAATAAGGATATGATTATACCATCTCAAAAAGTAAGGAAATAAATTGCAAAATACTGTGTTAATGCTCTAGTTTGGGATAAAGCCACAAAAGTAGGGAAATGTGGTGTGAGGGGCTTCAAAGCTAACACCCCACACCCACCCTGCACACGCCAGTAGGCGTCGGGGGTGTGCTTTGGGTTTTGGCCTAACACTCACCCCATTCTCTTATACTGAACCCATTTCAGCTTATTTACTTATAGAATGGGGTGGCGTTGAGATAACCACCCCAAAAGCACACTTCCTATACTGCTGGTGTGTGCAGGTAGTGGTGCTGGCTCTAACACCACATTTCCCTGATTTTGTGGCTTTATCCCTAACTAGAGCATTAATGCAATTTTTTTAAATTTATGTAAATATATAGAGCTGTATCCTTGCAATAAATGTTGTTAATGCACCAGTTAGTGTAACTTAACGTCACAAATGTAGGTTAATGTGTCGATAGTGTTTCCAACCCAGTGCCCTGTCCACACCTGCCAAGCAGCAAAAAAGAAAAACATTACAGTTTTAGACCTCCTGAGTCTTGGCAAATCATTGGTGGGGTCTTCCTTTGGGGGTTGTCAACCCTAATTCTCCCCCTACCCATAGCCTCCAATACGAAGCACAAGGTACAGCTCCACTCCACTATTTCAGAATGATTCAGTCTTGAATGTAAATCGGTATGTCTCTCCACAGGTTGGCAGCAGAATTTCTTGTCCCTTTCTTCGTGAAGAAAGGAGATCATGTAGGGGGTGAAATAAGGTTTTGCCAATGGAGAGCCATCAATAGCTCCTGGACGTCGGCATTTTGTGGCTGACCAGGAGCTATTCAGGCCAACCAGGAGCCAATACCTAAATATGAAGGAAAAGTTCCATAGAGTAATAAAAACGCATATTAATGTGGTATTGTTATGTTACCCAAATTATAAACCTGTTCCTTTGAACTCAGAAACTGAGTTACCCAATTAACTGCACTTTAAGTGACTGTCAGTTGTTACAAACCTGTTCCAATCATCAATTCTGTCTTCCACTTGAGCTGTTTCCAATGTATTCACAAATAAAATGTTATTGTTGTGAATTAAACTTACTCTGTACTCCCCTGGGTTGTACGTTGTCAAGTAACTTTATAAAATTCACTGCCACAAGACCTCTTAAGTGTTCCATGTTAAGATGTCCACAATTTCACCACACAAACCTCCCCTCATAAAGTCTCTCTCCATCCAGGAACTCCTAGTCTTGTGAGCTTCTGGCTGTGGTCTGATGATGTATTTTACTGGATTTATTTTATCAGAAAAAGGCTCCATTTAATAATGCTCATTTACAAGGAGGTCCTGGTTAGGACAGCAAAAGTTGTTGTTAATTTTTCTAAATGGAAGCTGACATCCCACATTCCTGTGGGTGTTGTAAAGACTGCCAGTAACAGTTTTTTTTATAGAATTATTCCATGTCAATAAAAATAAATTGGATTTGCTCCTGTTCTCTCCCCCCCAAAAAAAAGAAAGAGTTTAAAACTTCAAAAAATGTGGACGTCAGTATCCAAGTGTAACTTCTGTGCTCTGAAATAAGCAAGCCTAGTTCACAGAAAAAATAAAAAGGCTCCTTGAACCCTGAAACTTATGGCTGGCTTCCTGTTTTGTCATTTGAAGGTAAGAGCTGTGATACAAGAGATTTGAAAACTAATTTATTCCCATCTCACAGAGTGTCAGAAGTGTGCTCAACAACACAGTCAGGAACCCTAGCAGGCAGCGCCCTCTAAACACCTCTGTGCTGCTGTCGTTTTAGATTTTCACTGGTGCATCCTAGGGCTAAAACAGACCTGAAAAAAACAAAATGCCCTATGATAGGAGTTAAGAAGGGGATTAGTGAAAGTTACTATTTCCAGGACTGTGGTTGAGGGATTGAGCAGATACTCACTAATTAAAAAATATGACAGATGCAGAATTACAAGGTACACACTTCAAGAGGCAATTATTAGTCTTACCAAAACACCAATATAAATCAGCACATTTTCAAGTGAAAAAGAAACGTACCTTGTCTAGCCACTGGAATAATTTAAATCAGAACCTGTGTCTTGGGATTTTATGTGGTCCAAACTGCTTGCACCCTTCGCCCGTTCACCCCTCAAGTACCACCCACCCAGGCACAGCACAACGACCCTGGAGCCTGAAACACAACTAAAAAGAACGGGTATTAAGCGCAGTGTAGCAGGATTCATTCAAGAACCTTCCTTGCCAACTGGCTTTTCGCCAAAATTGCCAGCTAGTCTTACTTGTTGCATATCTACTAAGGCTGCATATTGATTGGACTCCAGAAACAAATCTGTGAGGCGTTGGGTGGGGGGTGCAGAGGATCATGCAGCTTCCCAACTCAGACTGCCAAGTCCTTCCTCTCCCCTGTTGGTGTGTGCGACAGTGCTCCTACCCTTTCCAGCTCCTCGACACTCCCCTCAAACTCATTCCGTCCCTCCCTGCAGCTTCAGAAGACCATACTTTCTGTGCTACGGAAATAAAACAGTAGTACTTCAGAGCATACCCATGGCAAGCACTACGGAAAAAGTGCTACATCCAGCGCCTCCGATTCCTTCACAGTGATGGCAGCAGGTGTTAATTGCTGGATTCTGGGTGCAGTTTAGCACTCCGTGCCAACTTATTTCAACCCCGATGTGTGACGTTTGCTCACGCTATGGGGTGGTCATTACGGTTGAGAACCCCAAGGAAGACCCCACCACTGATTCGACAAGACGCGAGAGACCCAAAACCCTAAGGTTTTCTCCTTTTGCTGGTGGGGGGTTGGGCGCATTACATTGGAAACTATAATATCACATTTCCCTACTTTTGTGGCATTAAGTTACTCTTAACTGGTGCATTAACAAAGTTTTTTTTTTTTAAACGAACAATTTCCTTTCATTTTGAGATAGTGCAATTATATCTTCATTCTCGCAGATCCCTTTGAGATCTGATGCACTGTGCCAAGGGTAGACTCCCTCTGCCTGTAGAAGGGCCCTGCACTTCAGTGAAGCGATGGATGTGAAGAATTCATGGGGCCGTCTGGTCCTTGCATTTCCATGTCACCGCAGATACAGGGCGAAGAGTGCATCTGTCAGCCGATGCACAGGGGCCCTCTGCCACCCAGAGGTGCAGAGGTCCAGGGTCCTATGCCAAGAGGACAGTTGCCTTCACGTATGGTTCCTAAGCCTGTGTGTGGACAACCCCACACCTTTCATTCCCTGGCTCGGAGGTGTTGCATAACAGCACTATCCCTTCATCCTCAGCTCCATCCAGCGGGGGTCACTGAGCTTACCTCCGAACTCAGTTCACCAGCACGGGATCACAAAACATACCTGTTGGCGTCAGGAGTGGCACTACACACGAAGTTTAACAACCGTTGTTATATTGTTTTTGTCAATTTTTACCTCCACTTTTCCAGATACTAGTTTTTATGATTCACCTTTTAAACGCATGTACCATTTATAGTATACTGGCCCAAAATGTCATTTTGCACCAGAAGTGCACAAACACATTTCATCTAGGATTTTTAAAATGACACGTCATGTTTGGTGGTGTGGAAAAATGGCTATGTTGGAAGTTTGGAGTCAAAATAGTGAAAATTTAGTGAAGTTGAGTGAATGTTGAAAATTAAATACTGCAATGTTCACTCATTCTTGGGCATTTTACTGTATTTGTACACCAGATTGTCAGCATAGCCTTCTTATTACCCCTTCTAAAAAACCTGGTAGTGAAAATGTTCATATACTAGCCAACACTTCATTCCGTGGCATTGAAACGTCACTTTGCACCACAGGTGTGAAAACACATTTTGGCTGGTATTTGAAAAATTTTCACCACCCTTGTTCATTCGAACGAGTCGAGCGATCTGGTTGATTTCTTAAAATCCCGACATTTAATGAGTGTAAAAACATTGAGAAAATTACCCCCATTCAAGGCAGTGGGGTGCGCATACACAGCCTTCATTTAGTGACATCACAAAACGGGGCTGCGTGTGCCGTCGTCGGGCCATGGCCGTAAGATGCGGAACCAGCTGCTTTTTATCCTGGCGGGTCGGGGACTACATTTACGAGTATGATTACTTTTTACAGAGAATGCAAGAAAAGGACAACTATGAACAGTTTGCATCCTGGCCAGGTTAGTTACCATTTACAGTGTAATATGGGGCTACTACATACATGCTCTTTAACCACTGATAGCTTCTTTCTTCTTCAGGTTGGAATCATGACCCTACTGTATATGTCACAGTGATGTGTGCCATAGGTCTTATGACCTCCACATCCATGAACAAGGGTGGTGAAATTTTCAAATCCTGCCTGAAAAGCGATTTTACCAAGCTACCTGGAAATGCCTTTCAGCTTGATTTTGTATTCCACCACCATTGGTCATGAGGTGGGGTCCTAAAAGGTCATGTTGATAATTTGGGGTCAAAATGTGGAAAAATGACAGAGTTATAAACCCTTTGAAATACATTGAACCTCACTTACCTTAGTTTCTCATATTGCATTTGTGTTTCCAGCAGCATCTTTGATTGGAGAGGCTCTTGGTCCTGTGACCTGTTCAGGAGAGTGAGTGAGTGGGGTGGTGGGTGCAGATGGGAGGTGGGGTTACAGGGATCAGATCAGTGAGGGACCATTTTCATTTATGTGGCTTTAAGAAAATAAAATGAGGGACGGTTTTCTTTATTTGAGACAGGGATGGCAATCGGAGGGTGGGGTGCAGCTAGACCCCAGAGAAAGATGAAATCATTATGGGGACAGCGACTGGAGGGTGGGGGTTCCACTGAACACCAGGGAAAGATAAAATCATTACAGAGACGGCAATTGGTGGGTGGGGGTGCCACTAAACAAAGAAAGATACTATAAACATGGGGATAGCAATCTGAGGGTGGGGGCTTCCACTAGACACCAGGGAAATATAACATACTAAGAGGGATGATGGCAAGGGGGGAGCCACTAGACACCAGGGGAAACGGTGGCTCACTGCTCTCACTGCAGCCTGCAGCATGAGTTCCAGCTACAGCTCAGAAGTTGAGAAAGTCCCGCTGTTCTCATATGGAGAATGCGTGTGAAGGCTCCTCTCGCTAAGCTGGGCGCCTGGGATTTTTGTGTCCAGAAAAGGTACTTCTGGCCCATATTTTAAAAACAAACATCAGAATCTAGTTAAACCAAGGGAGGAAATAGAATCAGCAGTGGAAATGGTACTCCTCTCTATTATGTCTCCCCACAAGCCCGCTTGGAGATGCATCCTGTTGCCAGTCTTCTTACTGGCAGCCAAAAAGGCCATCACCGATGGTGGATGACCAAAATAATCCCATCAGTGGAAGAGTGGAGAAATCTAGTACTGACCATATATCAAATAGAAAAACTTACAGCGGCCCTCTAAGGAAAAACAATGACGTTTACAGACAGATGGCAGCGTTGGGTGTTACAGATTATAGAGATTGAATTTGTTTCCTAGAACCTGGAAGTTGCAGAGTTAGGGGCTCTGCCCTCACAGGGAGGAAGGGGGTGTGCTGCATGCTTATTATTACTCTCACAACCCACCGCTGCTTTTACAGTATTCAGTGATCTGTGAAGATGTCTGTTGAATGCTACATAAACCTAGTATGGAATGGACTTAATTTACTTCTATCTGTGTCTTGTGACCATCCATGGAATGCAGTGAAACTCACATTTATCTAATTGAAATATGTAATATGTGTTACGTTTGTACAAAACTAATAAAATTACATTATTAAAAAAAAAAATTTGGCTAAACCAGGACCCATTTAGCTAGGTTCTGGTGTTTGTTTCACATGACAGCATTTTATGTATTTTCCATACTTGTTGGGTTGAGGAGAAAAGTAACAAGATAGAAACATAGAAATTGTCGGCAGAAAAGGACCGCCAGGCCCATTCAGTCTACCTGAAAGCCCTACACTAGTTTGTGGCCTCTGACCCTACCTGATCAGTGACTTTTCACCCTTCCTTCCCACCTCTAAGATACCCTTATGCCTATCCCATGCATGTTTAAAACCCTCCACTGTGCTCACCCCCACCACCTCCTGTGGCAGTCTATTCCATGTGTCCACCACCCTCTCCATGAAGAAAACCACCTCCTCTTTCCCGTCAGCCTGCCATCTTCCAATTTCATATAATGCCCCCTTGTTGTACATCTTTTAGGTAACACCCTGTATGGGTGAGTATTATTGAGCGGCTCAGTATGAGCAACTCAGTAATACCACTCTCATGTAGAGTGAGTGAAGAGAAAGCGCACTAAATGGTTATAGTGAGTGTAGTGCTGAGGGATATCGCTACACACTCACGAAAAGGATAAAGATACTACTTTGGCCATGCCCTGCCGAGCTTGCCATGTGGTGTAGTGGCTTGAGCCACTGTCCCTGGAGCCTGTGGTGCTGGATTGGGATCCCAGTGCAGGAAGGTATTTTGCTTCGGGACTTGCTGTTTTCTCCTAAGTCCACTCCCCTATTTTGGGAGTGTGGCATAAAAAGTTGTTTTCATCTGAAGTCAGCAACTGTCGCTGTTTCATGACGGTAGGTGTTTTGCATTTCACCCTTTTGATGTCAGGTGGTTGTTGCATCACTTTATGTGATCAGCGGTCTTATGGAATCGCTGTTATCACATAAAACCCATCTTTATATTGAAGATGTCTTCCCCTGTACCTTGTTTATACCCTTAAAGGAAAATTAAACAGGGTGGCAGAATCTGGGCAACAAAACTACAGCAGTGTCGGTTACTGTCTTATCTACAAATACTGTGCTCCTTTTCTTGTAAAGTCTTTTATTCTTGAGTTGCTAGGGTGTGAAGGTCACGTTGCAGTATATGTAAATCCCCCATTCAATATTTAAACCAGCTGCTCCTGTAGCTTCATAAGATGGTAGTTATGTGTGTATGTGATGATGTCATGGAAGACGCTTCTGAGTGTTAATGCATGTTATATGGGAACCTTATAAATTACGTGTAAACTGTCATTAAAAACAACAAATCCTTTACTGTGCAGGTGTGAAAGGTTGTCACACCTGCAGTAAAAGATGATGTGAAGTGCCTTAATATTTTTAGTACATAATTTATAAGGTCCCATATAAGAATCATTAACACTCAGGAAATATCGCTGCCATCTTATATGGGCGGCTGGGCGGGGATTTGTTTACAGTATAATGCGACCTTCACGCCCTAGCGACTCAGGAATAAAAGCTTTATAAGAAAAAAGAGCACGGCATTTTGTAGGTAAGACAGTAACTCACACTGCTGTGTGTTTTTGCTGGTCCGCATTACATCACCATTCTTTGGAGTTCTTTAAGTACTTGAATGTTTCTATCATGTTCCCCCAATCCCTCCTCTCCTCCAGCAAGTACATATTGAGGTCCTTTAGTCTCTCCTCATATGTTTTCTGGTGCAAGCCTTGTACCGTCTTAGTCGCCCTTCTCTGGATCGCCTCTGCCCTGTTATGAAGGTGTGGCCCCCAGAATTGCAGAGTACTCTAGGTGAGGCCTCACCAGCGTTTTGTACAGTGGCATCACGACCTCCCGCCTTCTGTTTGTGATACCTCTGCCTGTGCACCCCAGCATGCTACTAGCCCTCCTGCAGCCTTTGTACTCTGCTTTGACACCTTTAGGTCATCAGAAATAACCCCTTTCTTCCTTGGTGATCTTCAGAATCTCTCCCCCCAACTTCATTGTGCTACTAGGTTGTATCTGGAAACAAGCTTGGCTTAGTGTGCTACTCCTGGTGAAACATGTTCCCTTTCCCAATCCTGTAGCTCTCCCCAGGGTTCCCCTCTTCCCAGGTGCACTATTTTACACTTCTTGAAATTGAACCTCAGTCGCCACACCTCAGACCATTTTTCAAGCTTCCTCAGGTTCCTTCTCATTCTTTCCACCCCTTCCGGGGTATCCTCCCTGTTGTAGAACTTGGTGTCATTTGCAGATAGGCAGACCTTTCCCTCAAGCCCTGCTGCAATGTCACTAATGAAGATATTAAACAAGGCTGGTCCGTGGGCTGATTCCTGTGGTACCCTGGTGGTCACCTCCCTCTCCCCTGATTGGATCCCATTTACCACCACCCTCTGCTTCCTGTCCATTAACCAGTTCCTAACCCGGTTTGCCACCTTGTGTCCCATGCCCATACTACTCATTTTGTTGAGCAGCCTTTTATGTGGGACAGTGTCGAAGGCTTTGTTGAAATAGAGGTAGGCGACATCTACCCCCCCACCTCGATTTACCTCCCTTGTCACCCAGTCAGATAATCAGATTTGTCAGACACGACCTTCCTGCTGTGAATCCATGTTGCCTCAGATCTTGGGCTGTGCTGGATTCCAGATGTACCACTATTCTTTCTTTAAGCCTCTAAATCGTCTCCTGACCGCAGACGCCAAAAGACAGCTCGTCTAATCCACGTTCCTCTCACTAATTGACTATGCTGACTTCATATATGGCCAGTACCAACCTCACACCTTACAAATTGACGTACTGTATCAAGAGAGAGCTCTGAGATTTATAACAGGCCTCCTTTTCCACCCACCACTGTTCACTATATGCAGCTGTGGGTTGGCCCCTTCAACACAGGCAGTATAGAAATGCAGCCCTCTGGACGCCTGAGCCATCACCAACAAACTCGCAATACATTGCTGACTGTCTCCCACTAAGCCTGATTGGGAATTATGCCTGAGTAAAGTCACCTGGTTTCCCTAGCACCTAGGGGTCGGGTACGCCGCTTTGGAAGAGCAGCCATAAGCTTTGTCCTGCCCACGCTTTGAATAGGATACAGAAATCGCTGAGACTTTGCTCCCGTTAGTCTTGCTATGTTGAAGACCCTGTATGCCAAAACATTTGTGGAGCTCTGTAACTGTTTCCACCGTTCCTAGTTGTCCAGCTGACGTTTCCACTCAATCTAAGTCCTTCCCGTTCAAACTAAGTGTTCCCTTACCAAGATTACTCCCACCTCCCTCAGTCCCACCGGTACTACGTACTCACTGCAACACCCCCCCATTGCCCACTCTTATGCCCTGATACCACCTGCTTAGTATCCCGGAATCTTTCTGCCAGTGTCCCTGCCTCCTACACGTGCGCTTTTCCATATCCCAGGGACTCCTTTACAGGCTATGAACATGTTATTGATGGATAGGATTATAAAGTCATCTCTGTATATATTATTTACCTTTATTTCTACACTATATATATTTATTGTATACGTCTTGCTACTGTTGTTTTATGTATATTTTACTTTGTACTCTATTCTGTACCCTTGTCCTTGCAAACTGCAGGTCCACCTTGTAAATGAGCTTACTCAGTGGTGATAGCCTGGGTAAATAAAGATTTAGATTTTGATTGATTGATTAAGCAGTGCCTCCATGATCTTACCCACTACTGAGGTGAGGCTGACCAGCTTATAGTTCCCTGCCTCCTCCCAACTACCACTTCTATGTAGAGGGACTACATGTGCCTCCACCAGTCTTCTGGAACCACTCCTGTGTTGAGTGACTCTGTGAACAATGCTGCAGAGGTGCCGCTAGCTCCTTTAAGCAGCAGTGCTAGATAATCAGGAAGTGATCAGTTTTCAGTTTTGTAGCACTACAGTAAATATGGCGACTGTTATCTAGTACTGCTGCTTTCAGCATGGCGGGTGGGAGAAAACTGAGCAAATTACAGGTTAAAGTACAGTGCTGGTGGGAAAGATTACCAGGTAAATGCTCAGCAGAGCACAGGAATAAACTGTTGCAAAAGCGCAGATATTTTTATCTTGCACTGCTGCTTTAATATCCTCGGGTGTGTGCCATCTGGTCCCATTGCTTTGTCCACCTTCTGTTTTGAGAGCTCCTTCAGGACTCTCTCCAGTGTGACTTGACTTGTGTTTACCTGCCCCCCCCTTTCGTGTCACTGTGGTCCCTGACCCTTCCACTCTTTAGTGAATACTGAACAGAAGTATTTGTTCAGTATTTCCGCCTTTTCCATGTCTTCCTCCTTACACTCCCTGTATCTCCTTTGAGTCTTACAATCCCCCGCCCCGTCTTCCTTCTTTTGCTGATGTACCTGTGGCGGCTCTCATGGCACAAAAAAGGTTTCATGCTGTGCCAAGCAAGTGGTGAAAAACCAAGAAAGGGTCCTGCGACAAAATTTTTGGTGTCGTATCAGAAAGTTAACCCAGGAACCCTGCTGAGCATGCTCAGAGCAGAAAAACACAAAACTTTGAAGCTTTATAATTCTGAAACCATTTAATATTTTTTAAGAAACCTTTCAAAGGCACTACCTTAGGACTTCATGCCATTGCCTGTAGCCTGAGAGTTCGGTGAACAAATTCCATTCTGTGTAGGCTGTGGGTGAGAGCAAAAAAAAAATCTTAAGTATAGGAAAAAAAAAATCAGACATCTATAGAAAAATGACTTGCATCTCAGAAACCGTATAAGCTACCATCACAAAACTTTTCACAGATTTAGATCTTGCCTCATAGACAACACATGCAAATTTTCAGCTGATTTTTGTCAAACACTGCCAAAGCTATTAAGGTGCAAGATAGGGGTTTAACATTGAACACTGCAGCATACAGTGTACTTCCAGATCTACTTCACTAAGGTCAAAAATGAATTTATTTATTTTTTGCAATTGTTTAACCAGGAGTGGCACACTAAGCTGAAAGCTTGTTTACAGGTGCAACCTGGGAGCACAGGGAAGTTAAGTGACTTGCTCAGGTCACACAGTATGCAAGGGGGGCTGTGGATTCAAACCGAGGTCTCCAGATTTGCAGCTCAGAGCCTTAAACCACTCGCGCTATACTGTACTACTATACTAGTATACTAATACTATAAACTAGTGGTCCTGTGGCAAATATGACAAAAAGGGATAATTTATTTATGGTCCATTACAGTAAAAGCTGGAATAGATTATTGCAAGACATAGTCGATGGAAAAAAAAAACAAAAAAAACAAACTTGGATTTAAGAAAGGTATAGATGAACTCATTTACTCTAAATATAATTCAGTTTAAATTGCCCACTTGTGTGGGTGACTTATCTCAATTGGCATACATTGCCTACTTTTGTCTGCAATAAATCTAGTAAACACCCTACTATCCCTAACTATGAGGCGCTGCCATACCCTATAATCTATGCTTGTCTGCAGATGGAGAAGGGCCCTACACTTCTGTGATGTTACAGATGACATATATATATCCATATCTGTCTGTCTAGCTAGCTATCTGTCTTTATGTTGATCTTCACTGCAAAAAACTGTGTTAATGCATCAGTTTGGGTTCAACTTAAGGTGACATGCAAAGCTACGCGTCTGCTTCTCCCAGATACCTTTCAGTGCTGCCATGATTAACATTTTCAGATCTATATTTACATTTTAAAACTTTGCCAAACTTTGCTCCACATGCAGAAGTGCTGCATGTATCCGATTGAATGTGTACAAATTCTAATGTGTATTCCACCTATTTAGTGGCGTGGATGACACCACTGCTCTGAATGTAGCAGCAGTGGCTGGAGTTGATTAGTTATTTCATTGCTTCCACGGGGGGTCTTGATTCCTAAAATAATACGTATAGCAACACCTGGCTGCTGCTGTAAGTATTATTTTAGGCATCAGGACCCCCATGGAAGCAATAAAAGAACTATTTTAAACTCCAGTCACTGCTGCAGCAGTCAGAGCAGTGATTTTATCCACGTCACTAATGTCACTAAATGAGTGGAATACCCATGATAACTTGAGCACGGTTTCGGGAACCGCACAGGCTTTCTGCATTTGGAGCTAAGTATCAGCAGAGTTTTAAAATATAAATATTGGTATTAAAATGTTCATCATAGCAGCCCTCGACTCCCACGGCAATATGAAAGGTGTGTGGGGATGGGAGCGGGCTGCAGTGTATATTTGCATGTAAACTTTAAAGCAACAAAAGTAGGGAAATGAGACATTATGGTTTCCAACCTTAACTCCCTACTCACCCCCCAACCTCCCTCCCAGCAGTACAGTGACAGTCCACACAGGCAACCACAGACAGTCATACATAGACATACAGAATTTGTTGGCAGATAAAGACTGCCTGGCCAATCTAGTTTGTTTTTCCTACCCATTACTTAAGCTGCAGACTGTAGATGATCTGTGGCTTACCTTTCATCCCTGCCTGTAGAGTCCCCTTATGTCTGTCCCACACATTTTTGAATTCTTCCACCATTTTTGCCCCCCACCACACCTGCGGGGAGGCTGTCCCAAGCATCCACCACTCTTTCTGTGAAGAAGTACTTCCTTATATTACCCCCAATTCTTTTCTACCTCCCTCCCTCCAGCTTTATATCATGCCCCCTAGTTCTTGCCCATCCTCTTATATTGAAAGATGCCATCATCAGGTAAGACAAACGACATATAGCTGTTTCCAGGTGATGCAAATGCAGTAGCACTGTTGCGCGCTACATTCATGGATTTGTGTCTACAGCATGAACACCGCAAGACTTGCACACTGCAGCGCATAAACTCTCACTTGTCGCTACAGATAGAAATCCAGGATACTCAAATTACAGCACTTGGCAGTGCTGGCTCATTTTGAAAGTATCACAATTAGATTATTATAATGGTATTACTCCTCACATGGTGCAACCCTATCAATAATCTTATCAACTCCTGTCATTGCATCTTGAATATGTCATCATTTCTGTGTAAATTGTGGATGAACATGCTTGTTTTATTTTGAAACCAACAAAATATAAATATTAAAAAAAAAAAAAAAAAGCACAGGCCCCTGCAGAAATGGATATAAACCCATGATACCCAAATTACAAGAGTAGTTCTGTCAGTAGAAGTGCAGGCCCGTAAGAGGAATTCATGTCTGTAGTCTTGGGTACTCCTGCAGACCGTAAGTCATACGCACACTTGACAGGCCTACACTTCTGCAGCCGCAGGTATAAAACATACACACTGACCTCTGGCTGAAAAAGTACGGGAGCCACAAAATCCATGATATCAACATTGCAACAGATCTTGTGTCTGCAGAAGTGCACCTCTTGGGACTTCCGATGATGTCACTGGTATGGTGGGTAGCTAATTTTAGAAGCTCCCCGATCACCTCACCTGATCTATTGAAATCCAACAAAGCAACTCCAGTAAAATATATTTGATAATGTACGATGATACGGATGGCAGGGAAGCCGCAGAAAACAAAAGGTCAGAAATATTCTTCGTCATCTTAGAGTAAACTGAAACAAACTACACTGGGCAGGCCTCAAGAAAATCTAATGGCCTTGCCCCAGCGTAGACGGCTTCCATCAGAATCCTCAGCGGACTGGGAACAGGATCAAATGGAGCAGTCAGAAAGCACTAACCAAACGCTCAAACAAATCCTAGCCACAGTCAACAAAATTGATACAGCACTTGCGGACCTCAAGCAAGATGTGCATGCATTGAGTAGAAAGGTCTCCGCTTCGGAGACCTGAATTGGAGAGCTGTTGGAAGCGCAAGATGGCATGGAGCGCTTATTATTATTTTTACTCCAAAGAGATCGGGAGACTCAGGCTAAGTTGGAAGACCTAGAGAATCGCTCCTGTTGGAACAACTTCCGGATCCATGGGATCCCTGAAGGTGCGGAGGAGGGTTTCCCAGTGATGGCAGACTTTATACAGCAGCTGCTGAGATCAGTGCTTTCTCCTCCAACAGATATCAATTTAGAAGTAGACCGTGCGCACAGATCCTTAGTGCCCAAACCGTCTAACCCGAATGCAAGGCCTCGCTCCCTAATAATTCATATGCTTCATTACCACAGAAAGGAGTGGATTCTTCATGAGGCTTGGCAACATCGGGACTTAAAATATCAAAAGGCAACAATCTATTTTGATCAGGACTTTTCGTCAGCCCTGCAAGCGGAAAGACAGAGTCCAGGGTGTCATTAAGGAGCTACAGCAGAAGAAGGAAATAAAAGCACAGCTACTTTTTCTGGCGAGGATCAAGATTTACCTGGATTCGTGAGAGGACCTTCCCTTCTCTGGTTGAGGCATGTCCGATGTTAAAGGAGCTCCAAATTACAGTGCCAAACCTTGATATCGAGATCCTGGAGAATAAGCTCAGAGCTGGGGACTGGAACATGGTAACTCGCAGTAATGTCAAAAAACAGGGCCTCCCAGGCTCTATCGCAATGGCAACAGCGGGGACATCGCTAAACTCATGCTGCATGCAGAAAAGAGAAACAAAGCCCAGAATGGAGACAAGATGAGATCATCAGCAACAAAGAGTGAGCCGTGCCCTTACAAAAGGTACTCTGTTGATTCTGAGTCTGTTTCTGGGCTTCTCCCAGGTGTGGAGGAAAGCTCACGCTAAAAGATTTCCGTATGGCGGGGGATTTTCAGGGTAATTATTAGATAAAGCCAGATGACAAGTGGGTTTGTTAAGTGTTCTGGGTTAGAGACTGGATCCTTCATATAAAGGAGAGAGGCATGGAATTACTGGGGACTTTCAGTTTCTACCCGCCAGAGGGCAGAGGAGTGTTGCGCAGAAAGCTGACACTTAATGCTGGACGAAGTTCCCTGACAAAGTTCCTCACAACGAACGTTTGTTTACTTAAATTAAAATAAAATAATTCAGATTTCCTGTTATAAAATGGGTTATATTGGAGGGTGTAACTAAACAAAGGGTGGAGGGGTGAGTGGGTGACCATAGAGTGTTCAACTTATTCACGCATACGGAGTGACATCTAGAACTAATAGCTGTTAGCTGGAAGCCACGATTTTGGCTATTGCTACAACTCCCCTTTACATCGTGGGGGTCTTAAATTAGTCACATTGGTGGTGACTCCTGTTAGTTAATACTATCAGAGTTTTTTTTTTTTTCCCCCTAGGAAGTCAACCATATGTGACTTCTGCTTGATTGTTTTAAAATGTGTTATAGATGGTCTGTTATGGACACCAAGTTCCAAATGAATAGCTATAAGTTACAAAAGTTCTTGTTACAAATGCTGTTTATTAAGGTTTGTTGATGTGATTTCAAATGGGTCTTGAGGGCACAGAAGGGGCCACAGCACCTTGAAAGATCTTGGAGCCTGCAACTGTTTTACAGCCACGACAGAGAAGAGATTTAAAAAGGGAAAGAAATGGCGTCACTTAAAGATCATCTTTTAATGTTAACAGATTTAGCTCCCCATTAAAGAGCCAAAGTCCTAACGGAACTTAAGAGGGATGAATTGTGACATGGCTGTCCTCCAAGAGACGCATCTCTCGGAGCTAGAGCATACTAAATTACAGCGCAGTGGGTGGGGAGAGTGGAGGCCACCGGGAAGGAGACAAAAAAGCTGGTGTGGCAATAGTAATTAAGAAAAACTCCCATTTTGTGTACAGGAGAGTTTATACACCGAGGTAGGTGTATCAGAGTATCAGGAACGGTCCAGGGCAAATTGGTACATATGGTAAATATCTATGCTTCTAATATTGGGGCATCTAAATTTTATTCAGAAATCTTCCAAAAGTAGTGACGCTATCTAAGGGTCATTTGGTGCTCGGAGACGCATTTTAATGCCACATTGTGTCCATCAATAGATCGCTCTTCTGGGCTTAACGGAGACTTTCAGGGAGGCTACCAGAAACCTGAACACGTTAATGATGGGGGGGACATTTGGAGATTGCACCACAAAAATGAGAGGGATTATACATTTTATTCAGCCTCACAGAACTTATACTCCCGAATAGTCTTCTTTTTAACATATACCACAGACCTTCACTTTTTTTTACCAAATCCCAAATTTACTTTCTTACTCTATCAGACTACGCCTCAGTCTCTATTGAATTCAAATGGGAAAGGGAACCTAGAATAACCACATGGAAGCTAAACACATCATTGCTTAATGATAAGAATGTGGTACAACAAATTACGAGGACATAAAACACCTTACTACGGACTCCCTATCTCGGATAGTACTCCTGTGTTATGGTGGGATACAATGAAAGCTGTTCTGAGGGGTCAATTGATAAGCCTGGCATCAGCTAAGAAAAAAAATTAAGGAATAAAAGATTAATAGAGCTGCAAACCAAGATAAAAACGTCTGAGCGGGAGCATAAAAATGAACCAAGGGGGAAGGAAAAAATCCTGAAAGAACTAGTGGACTAAAGAAAAGAACTTAATGAGCTAGAAACTGAAAAGGCAAAAGGGCTTTTGCGATTCATTAACAAAAGATATTATGAGGGTGGGGCAAAGGCCTTGAAATTCCTCGCTCTTAGACTGAGGAGAGCACAAGCGAGTCGGTATGTCTCTTTTCTCCAGTCCAGAAATGACACTACCGCTCGAATAGAGAAACCAGGAGAAATAGCCAGGGTCTTCAAAATTATTACCGGAGCTATATATGGAGAAGAGAGATCCTCAAGAGGTGCAGAAAATACTGACCTTCCTAAATTCATTACAACTACCTAAATTATCCCCAGTGATGCAACAAGAGCTGTCTTCCCCTATTACAGAAAAGGAAATTTCAACAGTCATAGTTAAGCTTCCATCAAGCAAATCCCCAGGCCCGGATGGATTCCCGACAGAATTTTATAAAAGATTCAAGAAAGTATTAATACCCAAATTTGTTATAGTTCTAAATGCTATCGTAGAGGAAAATAAACCCCCAAGTTCATGGTGTGAAGCCTTAATTACAGTAATTCCCAAACCAGGTAAGCCCTCGGCACTCTGTGAATCTTACAGGCCCATATCGTTATTAAACCAAGACTATAAAATTTTAACAAAAATCCTAGCAAATCGTTTACAGAAATACATTGAAATTTTGGTGCTACCAGACCGGATTCATACCCCATAGACACATGTCTGACAATGTTAGACGCCTTTAAACATGCTGGAACATAAAAATATATCCCAAAACCCCCAAATTGCTATTTTTCTGGATGTAGAAAAAGTCTTTGATAGGCTGAATTGGTCTTATCTTAGAGCAGTGTTGTCAAAAATTGGTGTTGAGGGTGCTTTTTTGCAGTGGGTTATGCTGGCTTACCAGGATCCCTTAGCCAGAGTTAAGGTGAACGCACCATGTCTGAGACTTTATGATAGAAAGGGAACCAGACAGGGTTGCTCTTATCACCCCTGCTCTTCGCCCTGGCTATGGAGCCCTTGCTCAAGCAGTGAGAGAGAGAGCAAGATTCAGGGTATACACATAGGGCAGGCCCAGAACAAAGTTTCGCTTGTACGCAGATGATACTGTGATATATATGCAAGACCCAGAGAATTCGATCCCTCCACTGTTAGATTTGTTGACCCAGTTTGATAAAATCTCCGGATTCAAAATCAACATGGACAAATCTGAGATCTTCCCAGTAAGTGGCAAGATTCCACGGGATATGTATGGTCAGAATCCATTTAAATGGGCTAAAGATAAAGTGAGGTACCTGGGTATTCAGATCCCAACTAACATGTCTAGACCATATCAAATCAATTATGGATCAATTCAAAAGGCAGTTTTTGCAGATATAAATAGATGGCAGTCACTGCCTCTTACACTTACAAACCGGGTAGAAACCGTGAAAATGAATATTCTCCCTAGATGCCTCTTTATTTACCAATTTACCAATACCCTTTTAAAAAAAAAAGACTGGAGGGAACTAAGACAAAAAATGTAAAGATTCATTTGGGCTGGGAGGAGACCCAGAAAACGATGGGAACTTCTCACAGAGGCTAAGGCGAAGGGGGGCAGGGGAGTCCTGGACTTTTACAGTTACTATAAAGCAGCCCAAATAGTGCCCGTCCTTAGCATGTTACAATCCAGATTATAGGGGGTGGATCCCAATGGAGCAGACAGCACACCCGTTTATACCCCTTAAGATGTTACCATGGGTCGACGTACAGTCATACCTTAAACAGATTAACCATAAATGGACAAGGCACACTCTTAAAATGTGGTTAGATGTACGACAGCATTGGGGGGTATTAACCCCAGTTTAGAGGTACATCCCCCTTGATCTTTTGCCAGGATTCCCAGCTACCCTAGGAGATAAATGCTTTAAGCAGTGGCAGAGCAAAGGATTACATTCTCTAGCTCCATTCTTTGGGAAAGATATTTTAAAATCCTTTATGGAAATACAGAGAGACTTTGACCTGCCCAAACAGGATTTTTATAAATACAGTGTCGTCACTACATTTCAGTAACAGCTGGGATGCAGGTAGTCTCTTCAGAACCACCCACACCAATCAGAACCACTTTTCAAAAAAGCAGTATAGCAGACTCCAAAGGATACATCTCTTATATCTACAGGACACTTCAGGAGGATGTAGGCAAACTACGGATCCAGCTAATAGAATAAAAATGGGAGGACGAATTATGGATACATCTAATAGAGGAGGATTGGTCAGCAACCTGCTCAGGGATTTCTAAGACTACAAATTCTCTGAGCTGGGGGGAGTTCAGGTGGAAAGTGGTCACCAGGTATTTCATCTCACCGGTGGTCTCAGCGCATTACACACACCTTGCATCTGATAAATGTTGGAGGGGGTGTGGAAAGGTGGGTACATATACGCACATATTTTGGGACTGCCCTCAAATAACTAATTATTGGAAGCTAATTGCTCAGGCCTTACAGACCATTTTTCAGTGGAATTGTACATTGAATGGATCTCATTTGATCCTGGGTCTCGTGCCAAGGAAAGGTAGCTCTAATAATCAGAAATACTATATATATTAGTGGCTGCAGCGCTGAAAGTAATTATCCAATACTGGTTATGTCCTGACCAGCTGACCTCTTAATGTGGAGAGCTAATGTCAATAGAATAAAAGAGATGGAAGCCATTACAGCCTGATTGAGATTAAATACAGAGCAGTTTAATTCAAAATGGCTCCCATTTTATAGCTATATTGAAAGTTTGGAGGGCACTCCAGTGTTAGAACAATATGTATTGCGCTGACTGAAATAATTGTAGCCATGAAAACCGCAGGGCAATGCCATGAATTTAGTACTGACATGAAGAACGTCTTCTGTGGGCACGGAGATATAAAATGAGGAGGGATAGACAGATAGAAAAGACTTTGAACTCACATCGACTAAGGTGTTAATTTTTTCTTTATTATTTTGTTGTTCTTGTGGTCATTGTTTTTTTATTTTAAATTATCAGCTTATTCATTGAAATGACTATTTAGAGAGAAATGTGCCTAAACTTTGTCTAATTCAATAAGATTGCCTGTAGACATTTCTATAGTTTAAAACAGGTTATATAAAGAAGGCTATAGACTTAAGGAGACGTGAAAGTAGATCTTCCCACTAGCTGATTCTGTACGAGGCTGGGTTGATCGCTTCTTCGCTTGAAATAACAGGTGAAGCCATGTATCCTTTGGAGTAGGACTAAAGCCTGGACCTGTCGAGAGAAACACATAAGGTATTTATGCAAAGAATACCGGATGTATTGTATTCCTTCTTTCGAATTTATTTGGTTTATTGATCTTTGGAAATATTTTAAACTATCAATAAAAAAAATACAAGTTCAAAAAAAAAAAAAAGAAGTGCAGCTCTTTATCCATAGGTTTAAGACATACACGAACCAGATGTTACGCAAATAGAAGTGCTTTTGCAGTGTGGGTATCATGACTTAAGCAGTGGATCTAGAAATTGTTCAAGGGGTAGCAGGTTTTCAATTACACAACAGCATCTAGAAAACCATGTGGTAGTGTATCGCACTTCCATGCAGCAACAGATGCAGAGGTGCAGGGTTCTCTGGGCCCTGTGTCAAGTGAGGAGTCTTTTGCAGAAGCACAGGCCCTCTGGGTCCCCTATGCTTCCATGTGACTACAAATGCAGACATGTAGGGCAGGGGCCCTGCATCAAGTGAGTTTGTCTGGATGTGGGAGGGGCCCTGCACTGCTGTGATGCTATTGATGGAGATGCGCATTTGCCCTTTGGGCCCTGCGCCAAATGTGGAGTCCATCAGTCTATGGATGCGTAAAAGATATTTCACTGTTCACTCATACCTTGGCCGTTTTATACTTTGCACCAAATTTTCAGCATAGCCTTCTTATGACCCCACCTCATGAACCTAATAGGTGAAAAATTTTAAATCCCCATCAAAATGTCATTTTGCACCACGTATTAAAACACATTTTGGCTAAGATTTGAAAAGTGACAGCTGTCGCATTCATGAGGTGGTGTGAAAAAATGGCTGTCTTTAAAGTTTGGGGTGAAAATATTGAAAATTACTGAACTTATGAGCAAGCATAGAAAATTTCAATCTATGATCATATCTTTGTTGTTGTTTAATATTTTGACCCCAGATTTTCAACATAGCTGTGTTATGACCCCACCTCTTGAACCTGGTAGGCAAAAATTCTGAAATCCTGACCAAAACATCATTTCACTCCACAAGTGCGAAAACATGTGTCGGCCAAGATTTGAAAAACAGCTGTCATGTTAATGAGGTGGTGTGAAAAACATGGCTGTGTTGAAAATTTATCAGAATATTGAAAATTACCAAACTTTATGAGCATGCGCTGAAAAATTGCAACATACAGTCATAAATTTTTTTTAAATATTTACCCCAGATTTTCTTTTTTTTTGAATGATCTGTTTAATAAAAAACGTTTCTATATTTGCAAACATACAAGAACAAGTACAGTACAAACGTACAGATGCAATCATGTGTTACTTAATTTTATCATAAAAAAACATGCTTCAGCTTCATTCCTGTAATGACCCCCTCCCCCTTGCCATTATCTCATACCTATCTGATCCTCCATCTCCCGATATCATCAGAGGTCTCCTGCCAGTCCTCATGCTGTCATTCTACTATGATATACCACCCCCCCCTTTGACTTTTACCCATTTAACCCCGTCCTGAGTATTGTATTCTCAGTTACATTTAGAGAGGACAGAAAAGGAGACCACTCCCTCAGAAAGGCCTCTTCCCTGCCTCTAACCACGCATGTCAGCCTTTGTAACACCAGGGAACGAAGGATCAGTCTACGCCAAAGAAGGACTGTAGGCTTATTCCCTGACACCTAGGTGTTCTGGATACAGTGACGTGCCAATGCAAACATGACCTTCATCCATCTTGGTAGAGGCAACCATTCCCTTTCCCCTTCCACTATCTCCACCCCAAATAAACATATCGGAGGATCCCGGACCAGGGAGCGACCAGCTATCTGAGACACCTCGTCCACTACCTCCTCCCAAAAGGTGACCAGGACTGGGTAAGTCTAGAAGCAATGAATGTAGGTCCCCTTATCTCTACTGCCCTCCCACATTGTGGTGATATTGCGGGGTGTGCCCTATGCGCTACAACTGGGGGCCAGTATAGCCTATGCAGGAATTTAAAAAGAGGCCTCCTTAAACTTACTGCAGACCATTATGCCCTCTGGCATACGCAGGATCACCTTCCAATTATCCTCTGAAATACTTTGTCCTAGGTCTCTTCCCATGGGGCTTTTATTTTTCCAGTCAGATCTGATTGTCTTTGTTTGCCTTGTTTAGCAGCCTTCCCCAGAAAACCCTTCGGGTCTTGTTTGGCATGATATACCAGTTGTTCCGTCATGTTGGGATCCAGTCCTTCCCAGCCACTCTTGTCTAACCTCCCCACAAAAGCTCAAACCTGCAGATATCTATACCTATGGGAGGTACCCAGCTGCAGTTTTGCCTAAGCACCTCAAATGTGCATAACTCCCTTCCTACTAGCAAATTGCCCACACTCTCTAACCCTCGCCTTTCCCATTCCCGAAAGCCCCCGTCTTCCATTCCAGGCAAAAAGAAAGGATTCTTTGCAACAGACAGCAATATTGTTTCCACTGCCCCAGTCCCTTTCGCCTCTGGAGTTGTTCCCATGCCTCAAGTGTCTCCTCTCTCACCAAGGGATTACCACTCTGTAACCCTCTATAAGTGCTGAAGTTCTCTGCTGTACAAGTATGCGGTAAGTCTCCTGGGATCCACCGCTGTTCCAGCTCAACCCAGCTGGCAACTGGTGGTGGTGTACCCAGCCGCTGTCCCTCTCTGCTGCCTGACCAAATAATAATTACCCAAATCCGAAAATTAAACCCACCCTTGGCGCCTCCGCCTTAAGTTGCTGTAAACCCATTTGGGGTTTCCTACCCTGCCAGATAAATTCCAAATCCTTCTCTAACTTCTTAACATCGCTCATAGTTAGTCTCAGCTATAACATTTGCATAGGATACAAAATCTGGGAAGGATGTTCATTTGGTCAAATTGATCCTCCCTAACCACGAAATAGGAAGTTGCATCCATCTTCTTAGATCTGCAAGGATCGACTTGATCAAAGGTGGTAGTTCAACTTATGTAAATCTCCCCATCTCCTTCTAACCCTCACTTCTAAATATTTAAAGTCAAATTGTACAAATTTTAAGCCCCTTCTGCTACAATTTTAAGCCCCAAATGCTGCAATTCCACACCATTACCTAGAAAACACATCATTTCAGATTTTCTAAATTTGACCCTATACCCAGAAAAATTTGCAGATTCGTCAATAATAGCCAACAGTGGTATCATTGACCACCCGCGGGTTTCCAGTAAACAAGAGCATATCATCGGCATATAGTGCCACCTTATGCTCAGTACCCCGCCATTCAAACAACATGAAGTCTTGCTGTATTCTGACAATCTGTAGTTAGCTCCAGCCTTTGAACTGCCCCAGAGAGTAGAGGGTTAATTTTCTATGCAGTGCATAGAATGTTGAGCTTGAGCTCGGTTGAGGTCTCTTGTCTGCAGCACTTTGAAACCCAACCGTCAGATTCTTTACTCCGCCTCCACTGAACAGTGCTCCAGAGCTTTCTCCTTCTGCTTGATTCAAAGTCTGTTAAAGTTGTCTGTTTCATTCGAATTTATTTCGCATTGTTGGTCCAGGCTCTATCTGCGGTACCGTGAGTACTTGGATAGTTCTGTGTTTATTTTGTGGAAATTGTAAAAACTTGTATTCTCGATGGGTTCGGAACTGATCCAACATATTGAACTCTTGTATTTTCTTTTAGTGTGGTTACGGTCCTTATCAGTTTAAAAAAAAAAAAAAAGTGTTTTAATGTGTTTTTTCCCCAATACCGTAACTACGGTTAAAAACCAATAAAGGAGTCTTGCCTGGCAGTTGCCGGAAAAAGGGTAAGTTTGGTTAGGTTGGCCATGTCTGAGAAACCCAAGGAAAAAATGGGCCCACTGGGTTTCATCAATACTGCAGTGAGTGTGGGGAGGTCTTTGCTAAGGCCGATCCGCACACCACCTGTGTTTATTGTCTGGGGTTTGACCACCTCGATACAGACTGTCAAATATGTAAAAACTTTCCTAAGTCTACCCTGGAAAAAAGATTAGGTAGACTTAGAGAAAAGGAGGCAGAGAAGTCCGCTGACCCGGATGGCCAGCCCGGTTCAGTTCCGACCAAACCAGAAGGAGTGCCCTCTGACCAGGGTGATGCTTCTTGGGCAAGAGAAGAACCGATCCTGAGGGATCGTTTCCTACAAAAAGGAAACGTAAAGAAAAATCAGCCGGTTTGGATCCGGAGGTTCATGTTCCGACCGCTGATGAGATTGCCCGAGCGATTCGGATTGTTGAATTGCTTCGCCCGATTCCATCCGATCCGGCTCCGTTAGCTAGGGGTTCAGTTTGATCGGTTCCTCCGGTTCAGGATTACCCCCCTGCAGATTTTTATGAACCGGAATTTATGGAAGAGGAGGGGATTTTGAAGATGATGATTATGATGGACCAGAAAGTCTGGATGTGCCCATTGAACCGGACATCTCCCCAGACAGACTTTCTGGTGTTTCCCCTTCTAGGCTCCCCACTATCTGTTCTACAGAAAAGTGGCTGAAACTCTCCAGCTCCCTATGGAGGAGGCTACAGAGATCAGGAGGAGCCTGATTTTGTTGAAATGATGGGCATCCCACAGTCCAGGAGGCTGTCTCTTCCCCTACACAAATCATTTGGGAAGCAGACACAAAACATTTTAAATTCTCTAAATTCTGTACCTCCTGTTGATGGAAGAATGGACAAGAGGTATACCTTATCAGGCTCAGACACAGAGTTTTTCTATCAGCAATGCAGCCATGTTGGAGTCGTGCAGGCTGCAGCCTGTGACAGAGCTAATATTCCCTTGGCTTCACACCCCCAAGATAAAGACTCCAGGAGGATGGATGCCTTAGCAAAGAAACAGTACATGGCATCCTCTTTGGGACTCAGGCAGTATAATTATATGGCCTATGCAGCCAGATCACAGAAGTCCAGGTGGGACACTGTACTGGCACTGGCTAAACAGGCCTCCCCAGCTGGCCAAGGAGCTGGAGGAGGTGGCTACTGATGGGATTGAGGCATCTAAGGTATAATTTCATGCTGCTGTGGACTGCAGTGATCTGTCATCAAGAGTCATGGCTGCATCTGTGGCTCTTGAGGCTAGGCTCAGATGTACTAGCCTCTCACAGGACACCCAGGCTAAGGCCATGGATTTCCCTGTGGAAGGTAATTCTCTTTGTGGGGAGCAGTCAGAGAATTACATGAAAAAGATGGAAGAATATAGGACCACTTATAGGAGTGCACAGGCCAAGAAGAGGCAGGCAACTCCTCAAAGGCAGCAATCTGGGGTAGGGGCATGCCTTTTCATAGGCATTTCTACCAAGCACAGGCCTCTTCTCCCTTTTCACAGAGGGGGTTCTTCAGAGGGAGAGGCAGAAGGGGGATGAGCAGGGCTACATCCACTCCTCAGCCTAAGGCTCCTGCCAAGCAGACACCCTGATGGGTCTGCCCGACTTGACTCTCCTATCCCTGTAGGGGGCAGGCTGGCTTACTTTTTCCAGGACTGGGTGTCTATTACATCAGACAAGTGGGTCCTGGAAGTAGTAAGCCAGGGACTGGTTTTTAGCTTCAGAAAATTTCGGAAGATGAGCCAGATCTTTTCCACCTGCAACTCTCTCCGAAACCCTTGCCCTAGAGGCAGAGGTTTCCTCTCTTCTGGCCTTAAGAGCCATAGAGAGAGTTCCTACCCTACACCAGGGCAAAGGTCTACTCCAGGTACTTCCTTATCCCAAAAAAGACAGGGGAGTGGCGACCCATCCTAGATCTAAGATACCTGAACAAACATCTTTTAAAACCAAGGTTCAAGATGGTGACTCTGGGAATAATTCTTCCCTCCCTGAGGCCAGGAGACTGGCTAGCCTCCCTGGACCTCAAAGATGCCTACTTTCACATCCCCATCAGGTGCTCCCACAGAAAGTACCTAAGGTTCAAGTTGCCCTTAGGCCATTATCAGTTCAAAGCAATGCCCTTTGGTCTAACATCAGCTCCGAGGGTTTTCACAAAGTGCCTGTCAGTAGTAGTTGCCTTTTTAAGAAGGCAAAAAGAGTTCCATTTTTCCATACCTGGATGGCTGGCTCATAGTGGGTCAGTGTCCAGACTAAGTCAAGTCAGACCTGCAAGTGACTCGGCAAGTGATCACTTCTCTGGAATTTCTTCTCAACCTCCCCAAGTCAGTTCTCGAACCGGTGCAGCTTCTTACCTTTATAGGGACAGAAGTACATACTGTCAAAGCAAGAGCTTTTCTTCCCCTGGAAAGGGCAACAGTTCTTTTAGAACTGGCTTCTTTCTTCAGACTTCAGGTGTCCCGACCAGCAAGGCACTTCCTTCAGCTCTTGAGCCACATGGCAGCTTCTACAGCAGTGGTCCAAGGGGCAAGATTCCAGATGAGGGACATTCAGTTCCATCTGAGGACCTTTTGGTCCCAAAGGAAGGATCCTCTTACCAAACTGATTCCAGTGACTCGGACACTTATCCAATCTCTTCAGTGGTGGCAGGATCAGGACTATTTAAGGCAAGGGATCCCATTTGTCAGTCAGTCTCATTTGGTGGTCCTTACCGCAGATGCTTCCCTTTTGGGTTGGGGAGCCCATCTGGGGGCCCTCACAGCCCAGGGACTGTGGTCCCCTTAGGAATCCTGTCTTCATATCAATCTCCTGGAACTCAAGGCAGTTTTTCTGGCCCTGCAGGCTTTCTGTCGGTCTGTGCAGAAGAAGGTGGTTCAGGTCAGAACAGACACCACTTCTCCCCTGGATGTTACCTCTGCACACATATTATACCCTTAATAATTACCCTAATGTAGTCTCTGTATGTCTCTACCCTCCCGAATATATTCTCCTACAGTGCAACCAATATTACGCCTGTTAATCAATTCAGACTAGTGCTCATAACGCCCACCACTAAACATTCCTCTCAACCAATAAGCGGAACCAGCATTCAGTTCTGTAGGCCAGTTAAATGTCCCTTAAACCACCCGAACTGAGACTAGGCCACAATGTATCCCTCCTACATCATATTCGTGCCTCTTTCTCCTCCCTCTTCCATGCAGTTTGCCCCATTCCTCCCTACCTCTGCCTTTATAAGGACGCCCCTCCAGTTACCCAGTTGCAGAGGTGGAGAAATGGAACAGGCCACACCTTCCAATATACGCTGCGTTGCCGCTCCCCACTACCACCCTCCGAATTCACACCAAAGCTTTGGGCCCTTAATCCATCAAATACTGCTCAGTAGCGGCTTCGAAGTGTAAAATTCTGTCCCGAACACACATTCCTAAGTGGAGATTAAACACGCCTAGAAACAGTCTCGAGCCTTTAGATTAATCAGCAGTCACTTTTCTATAGCATGCAGAAAAATAAATGCCAAACCCACGTTGAACCAGTCCATTTAACTTGCAGACAACAGTCCCTCACGTGAAAATTCACTGTCTCATGTCCCACATATGAATCTCACCCCATTTTCTATCCCAGATTTTCAATGTAGCTTTCTTATGACTCCACCTCATGAACAAAGGTGGAGAAAATGTTCAAATCCCACCCGAATGATAATTTTGCACAGTGACTGCGAAATCCACTTTTGGGCTGGATTTAAATAATTTCACCAGCCTTGTTCATAAGATGGGGTCCCATAAAGGCCATGTTGAAAATTTGGTGTAAAAGTGTTTAAAAAAAAAAAAAAAAAAAAAAAAAATGAGTTACCAATGACGAGTTTAAACCCCATTGAAATACATTAAACCACATTTACCTTATTTTCTCATATTGCAGTTGCTGGTTCCAGCAACAGGACGTGTCTTCGATTGGGGAGTGAATGCATGTGAGTGAGAGTGTGGTGTGGGGTGGTGGGTGCTGAGTGTGGGGTGTGGTTCGGGGTGGTGGAGGTGCTATGAAGGGTCAAACGCCAATGGGACCGTTTTCTGTTTTTAGGGGGAGATAAAAAAACAAAAAGATCAACGAAGGACAGTTTTCTTTATTGTAGGGGACAGAAGCTGACACTTGGGGACTGGGCATCCCAGTGTCGGACTGATCTTCGGCAGCACCAGCAGTGGGCACCCTGGTGCTGCCACCTGTATTAAACCAAAGTTTGGGCAACCTGGAGTGGGCCGGGGCAGGAGAACTGGTACAGGGGTTAGCACCCTGCTTCATCTGCTACTAAAAACAAACAAAAAAAACACATGGGATTGGGTGACCTGAAGGGGGGGTGAGAAAGAAGCGATATGAAGTGGGCACCGATCCTTAAGAAAAGTAAAATGATAGATAACTACATACATAGACAGAGCGAGAGACAGATCAGGGGATCCGTGGCTCACTGCTCTAATTTCTCAGAAAGCCTAATCTCGTATCTTACTGCCGCCTACAAGTCATTCTGCTTTTAGCAACATCTGAATGGAACTCCATTCTCCCTCTGTCTTGTCCTGCTCTCTCCCAAGTTCCAAGCTACTTTGTATGCCTCTCTTAGCCTCTGTATCATGCTCTGCTAAAACTTCACCTATTTCTCAGCCAGCCTGTAAAATGCCTCAGTTGAATTTCTTTTCGCGACACCTATGACCCGGGTTAGAATGACTCGCGTTGCTGGAGTGTTGGTCGGGAGAAGGCTTGAGCGCTCCCAAGGACTGCTAGTCTTCTCTTTGGGGGGATACATGTGGCTTGCTCTGACTCGGGAGGAGGCTCTGAGGTACAGCAAGCTGGCAGGATAGACCAATGGGGAGCTGTGTGGTGGACATCGGCATGTAACGCCTTGACGTCAGGGCACACACCATAGAGAGAGAAAGGAAAAAGCACTGCCGGAGCGTGGGTAGATGGAGTGCCAGTGCCAGCCCTAATTGCGACTGCCTGCCTGCCTGGCCACCGGGGGACCCGACTAAATTTGTAGATATCTGGGTGTTTGTGCAATGCCCCATACCTGCCTGAGGGTATAACCAAGGCTCCATGGGGGAACTTCTGGGGATTTCAGGTAGGCAAGTCACAGGGTGGCATGTTGGAGTCTCCCGAAGAAGCGTAGTTCTGGGGTGGGGGGAAGGAGGAGAAATAGAAAGTTAAAAAAAAAAAATCTGTTTCTCACTCCGCCCTATTCCTTTCTTCTGCTCCTACCTATCCCTTGAACCTTGCCCTTTCCCCCATCCTTATCTACTTGCACTACCTGCATCCCCAACCTCCATACCCAAAATTCTATCTTTTAGCTTTGTCTTTAGCCTGTAGTTTCAATTGTCTAATGCCTTGTAAGTTATGATTTTATTGACGTGTACATATACCTTCATCTTGTTCTGCAATATTTATGTATAATATTTTTATACCTTTTTCTTGCTGTATTGTCAATTTTTTATCTTGATTTGCTTCTCTGTTTTTGTTGCACTGTGTTGCATTTTCTTGTTGTAACCACGGGTTGACCCTGAAAAAGGGACTGTAATTGTCTCAGTGGACTTACCCGTTCACAAAAACTCAAATAAATAATTGAAGCCTGCAGCACGACCCCAGGTGTGGCTTCACAAGTCAAGAAAGTCCTGGTCATGGACTGTTCTTTCGTGAGATCTCACGAAAGGACATTGATTCTTTTCGTATGACCTCACGCAGGAACTGGGGGACACAGATTTCCACCCTCTTGTTTTGTGAGCCGACTTTCTTTTGTGAGTCATGAAAGAAGAATCTCGACTTTTATGAAAGAAGATGGCGGGGCTTCGGTGTGTTTTTGTTTTAGCTTTCTGTTTTATAGTTCTTCCATGAGCCTACCTTCTTCTTTCAGGATTTATTTTGTGGCTCATTAAAGAAGAAAGTTGGCTCACAAAAGAACTATGGAAAAAAAATTCCACTATTTTCTTCTATGAGCGGAGATTCTTCTTTCGTGAGAATCATGAAAACAGAAGTTCGGCTTACAAAAGAAGAAGAATCTGGACCCTCTACTAAGCCTTCCAGTTAGGAGGTTTTGGAGTCTTTTTTTTTTTCAAAAAACAAACTCCAGAGTGTAGCTTAACAGGTGCCGTTTAACTAGATTCATGTTTGTTTTTCTCCAGGGCTTAATTTTTATGGGTTTTCAATAAAAAAAAATTAAAAAATGGCTGCCATATGAAAGAAGATTTTGTTTTCCCTCATGAAAGAAGAATTTGTGTCACTCATGAGCCGGGAACATTGTTTTTTTACACTGTCTGGATCTCGGAACCTGGGCATCTGACCATCACAAAACTAGCCAAATCAAGAGACCCCCCCAAACACACACACACACAACACACATGCAAATTTCTGTGCAGTTTGTTAAGACAAGAAGCTGTTAAGGTGCAAGTTATAGGTTTGACATTAAACACCATACTCATCTCTAACTATAGGGTTACTGCGTTCTATAACATATACACCTGCATATCTGTACTTTATATAATCTAAATCAATCTATTATATACCTATGTAGTTGTACAAATACATATTTATATATATCTGTATTTATATATTATGATGGAGCAGTAGCACCCTATAGTTAGGGTTGGCGAGGAGTTCTCTGGTAAACCTCTAAAGTTGCCCCTTAATAGATTTGGCAGTATTTGACAAAATTAGCTGAAACTCTGCATGTGTAGGCTTGGTGGCAAGGTCTAAATCTGAAGACCGGGCGGGTGACACCGAGGATGCCGGGCTCCTGTGGGAACCTTCTCCGAACCCTGAGACACCCAGGGACCTGACACCCGACCCCGGCGACAGACCACCGGCACCAAGCCCGTCGTCGGGTATGAATATTGAAGAAGTAAAAGAACTCTTTACTTTTTGGTGGGACACCATTCGAAAGGATGTGGTCCCTGTTAAACCTCTTCCTCCTCCTACTCCTTCACCTTCTACGTTCCCTCCTCCACCAAAGGGGCCAGCAGGATGACCACCAACCCCCAAGGAACAGACTCCACCTCTTAGGGGCAGATCTAAAGACAGGAGAAGGCCTGCCTCCAGATCTCCATCAGGGTCTCCCAGCCCTAAGCGACCCAGACAGTGTCTGTATATTCCATCGGGGGTGGACTCCTGATCGGACACCTCGGACTACTCCAGATCTCCTTCTCCGCTCAGCATCTCCTCTTCTGACCCACATGACCTCCCCAGGTCTCCTCCGGATGATCCCTCTTTCGCTGAGATCGTGAGGCACAGCCAGGGCAACGTGGGGTGGGATGCTGAAGACCTTGACCCTGAACGACAACGCCTTGGCCGCTATCTTCGGCAGAAAGACCCGAAGCCTGTGGTAGTCCCACCCTTGGTGGACACTTTTGAGGACGTCACCAAGGCTGCATGGAAGCCATCTGCATTCCACTCCCGCAGTGCCAAAGAAGGCTGACCTCCTGTACAAGGCTCCGAGAGATGACCAGTACTTGGCTAAACAACCTCTGGCAGACTCCCTGGTCATCATGGCCTCACATGACCAGTCTCAAAGACCTCAACACATGAGCACACATCCACCGGACCAGGAATCCAAGTAATTGGATGTCCTGGGGAGGCGCACGTGTGTGGCTGCTACACACGCCATCAGGTCCCTGAACTATCTTACCCACATGGTACAGTTTCAGAACGCCCTGTGGGAACAGGGCCAGGACCTGGTAGATAAGCTTCCCGATGGCGATCAAAAAGGCGGAGCTCCTCAATCTTCTCCGCACAGGGTCAGATGTGGGTACCCAAGTGCTTAGAGCCACATACGATTCTGCGGACTCATCTGCCAGAGCGGCAGCTTCAGGCGTTGTCTCTGGCGACACTCTTTGTTCCGTGTCTCTGGCTTCACCCCGGACATACAGAAGAACATTCTTGATGGCCCATATAATGGTGAGGTACTCTTTGGTGAATCCGAGGAGAAGGTCATCACCAAACTCCAGGACGCAGGGAAGGCAGACCGATCTGTACAGGCCATGTACAGATCCAGGCCTAGTTCCTTTTGTAGGAACCAGAGCCGCTTTCGCAGCCAGCAACAAAGGCAGCAGCCACGTTCTGGCCAGCAGCAAAGGGGGACTTTTAAGCATAAAGCCCAGACCAAGTCGTCCCCAGGCAAAGGCCAACGTTACACAAAAACGGCCCAGCCCGCAGGACCTGTGCTGCCACAGCATGACTCCTTCCTGGTTCCCGCTCCTCCTCTGGATCAACGGACACAAAAGGTCGGGGGTCACATCACTTGCCACTTTTTAGGGGGCAGTCGATCACCACCGACAGGTGGGTTCTTCAGTTGGTCAAGAAAGGTCATTTCATAGAATTTCTTGACCACCTACCGGCAAGACCTCCTGCTCTCCGTGTACCGGGTCAGCATGCCCTGCTCATACAGCAGGAGGTGCTCGTGCTTCTGGAAAAAGAAGCCATAGAGCATGTACCATGGAACCAGAGAGGTCTAGGATACTATTCTCACTTCTTTCTGGTTCCAAAGAAGACAGGGGACCTCTGTCCGATACTGGACCTCAGCGACCTCAACGACTCGGTCCTGTACAAATGCTTCCGCGTGGTGACTCTCCCAGGTCTGATTCCCAT
This sequence comes from Neoceratodus forsteri, assembly GCA_016271365.2. Lineage (NCBI taxonomy): Eukaryota > Metazoa > Chordata > Ceratodontiformes > Ceratodontidae > Neoceratodus > Neoceratodus forsteri. The sequence goes on along the minus strand of CM028133.1, from coordinate 73,515,518 downwards.
GCTCAAGCAGGATGCCTTTCTAGTGTCCATAGACATGCAGGATGCCTACCTGCATATACGTATTGCTCAGGCACACAGGAAGTTTCTGCGCTTCGAGTTTCTGGGTCGCCACTATCAGTTCCGAGCCCTCCCCTTCGGGCTGTCATCGGCACCTCAGGTGTTTACGAAGTGCATGGCAGTCGTAGCCGCATCTCTGAGGAGACAAGGCCACTACATGTTCACTTACCTGGACGATTGGCTTCTCATGGCACCCTCCCAGGAGGCCCTGATGTCTGCTATTCACTGCACTCGGTCTCTGTTCGAGACATTGGGCATCATCATCAATCACAAGAAGTCACGCCTGGTTCTGTCCCAGACTCTGCAATTCATAGGTGCAGTTCTGGACACTGTCCAAGGGAAAGCTTTCCTCCCCCCCGGACAGAGCGGAGCACATCAGATCCCTCATCAGGGACGTTTCGGTGAAGAAGACCATTCCTGCCAGACAGGTCCTTTGCCTGCTGGGATACATGACTGCGGCCATTGCAGCAGTCCCTCTAGCCCGTCTCCACATGTGGGTAACCCAGTGGATGTTAAGAGTCCAATGGGACCAAAAGCAAGACCATCTGCAGCATTCAATCCAGATCACAAAGGCCGTAATCCGAGATTGGCAATGGTGGCTAGACTCAAGGAATCTTTCGGCGGGAGTCCCCTTCATCGCGATGTCCCCGTTTGTGACACTCTCCACGGATGCCTCAGGGCTCGGCTGGAGACACCTCGATGGTGTCTGATCTCAGGGCCTGTGGACAGACCAAGAGACTCTTTTCCACATAAATATCCTGGAAATGAGGGCAGTTGTTTATGCCCTGCAGGCCTTCCAGACGGAGATCCCAACGGGTACACTTCTGTTACAAACAGACAATTCCGCGGTGATGTACTACCTCAACAAACAAGGAGGCACCCATTCCTACCCGCTTTGCAGGGAGGCCATGAGAGTGTGGGATTGGGTCTTGCAACACGGCGCAAACTTCATTGCTGTTCATGTTCCGGGTCTGGACAGTGTCATTGCAGACTGCCTGAGCCACTGTCAGGCCAGAGTCCACGAATGGGAACTGCTTCAGGAGGTAGCAGAGGATCTGTTTCGCAGATGGGGTACTCCAGAATTAGACCTTTTCGCGTCCCCATCCAACGCAAAACTGCCCAGTTTTTGCTCGCTAGATCCAGGGCCTGGTGTTTTTCTGGCGAGACGCGTTGTCCCTCTCCTGGGCGGGCAGATTCCTCTATGCCTTCCCCCCTTTCCTGTTGATCCAGAGGGTTCTTCTGAAACTTCGCAGAGAGCAAGCAACACTGATACTGATTGCGCCCTTTTGGCCCAGGCAGATATGGTTCCGTCTTTTGCATCAGCTGTCCCGGGAACCTCCAGTGCCTTTGCCATTCAGCTCCCACTTGGTCTCTCAGGAGGCGGGTTCCTTGGTCCACCCGGACCTACATTCCCTGAACCTACACGCTTGGCTCCTGGAGACATAGCCATGATGCGACACGGGGTCTCGCAAGAGGTAGCAGACATTCTCGCTGCTGCCAGGAAGCCGGCTACCCATGCGACCTATGCCATGAAGTGACGCAGGTTCTGTTTATGAGTTCAAACGTGCGGCTCTTCGTCTTTGGACTGTCCAGAGAACTTTGTATTGGACTACCTGCTGTCCCTTTTCCAGTCAGGATAGGCTTACTCCTCGATCAAGGTACATCCCTGTGTCATCTCAGCCTATCACATCCCTATAGGCCAACGCACTATAGCTCAATTAGACACGACACGTGCCTTCCTGAGGGGTGTCCTCCACCTTAGGCTCCTGATTAAGGATCCGATTCCACCATGGGATATACCCTTTGTCCCGGAACAGCTTACGTTGCCAGCCTTTGAACCAGCCACAGACTGCTAGCTACGTCTTCTTTCTTGGAAGACGCTGTTTTTAGTTGCCGTTACCTCGGCCAGACGAATTTCTGAACTCCATGCACTTATGTTCAGAGAACCTTATTTGGTTTTTCACCAAGACAGGGTATCCCTATGGACTAATCCTGAATTTCTGCCTAAGGTGGTTTCAGCACTCACCCTTAATCAGGATATCGATTTACCAGTGTATTTCCCTAAGTACTCTAATCGAGGAGAAGCCCCTCTGCACACTTTAGATGTGCATAGGTGTCTCAGATACTACCTGACCAGAACCAAACACTACTGAAAATCGGACCAGCTTTTTGTCTCCTTTGCCCACAGGATGATGGGAGCTCCGGTTTCAAAACAGTCGCTGTCCAGGTGGCTCATCCAGTGTATTACGTTCTGTTACCAGAAGCGCAACAAACCCCCGGGCACGGTTAAGGGTCATTTCACCAGAGGGGTGGCTTCCTCTTCTGCAGCTTTAAAGAACGTATCCACCTCAGCGATTTGTGCTGCAGCTACTTGGATCCGTTCACACTTTTATCAGGCATTACAGCCTGGATGTCGCATTGAGGCGAAGAGCAGGTTTTGGTCTTGCAGTCCTTGAGGGACTTCTGTCCTAGGCTCGATGTCATTCGAGGAATTCTACCTTCCCTCCTCCCGATGGTGTGTAATTTCCAGGATTGCTTGGGAATCGGTACTAATGGTGTAACCTGCTGCAAGAGCTATTTCTCGAAGTAAGATAGTACAGTTATGTAAGAACTTACCATAACAGTAGATCTTCGAGAACAGCTCTTGCAGCAGGTACTTTCCCTCCCAGCATCCCCGCTGGAGGTAGATTTTGGTTCCAACATCCTTCTCCTAGGATAAGGCATTTAGTCTTTTTTTCTGTTTGCCATTTGATGGTGGATCCTCCGTCTTCTCTTCTGATGTCGTCCCATGCCAGGAGTCTCTCTGGCGGAGAACTGGGGATTCTGGGGACCGCCTGCTTTTGTACTGTGCTTGTCGTCGGGTGGTCCCCACTGTATATCGCTAACTAGAAAATTTCCGTGGGGTCCTGGCGCCTGCCGCTTCAGTCCTAATGGTGTAATCTGCTGCAAGAGCTGTTCTCGAAGATCTACTGTTATGGTAAGTTCTTACGTAACTGTACTTTGCAAGCCATTTTGGTTTCTTGCTTCCACAGCACCAAAAGTTTTCGGCCATGGCATCTGCCATCGTCTTTTTTCCTTCTGAATAAAAAACATTGAAAATACATAACAGTTATGTAATTTTAAAAAACAGCTGAACCTGTTTAGCTAGATTCTGGTGATGAAATTAAAAAAAAAAAAAAAAAAGCCCAGAACTGCCTTTTCCGGGAACCCCAAAATCCCGGGTGCCCAGTTTAACTAGAGTAGCCGTTCACCGGCATTCTCTGTAGTAGAATTGTGGGACTTTCTTGATATCTTCAGCCACAGATGGAGTGCTGCTGCCAGCTTCGGTGGCAGCAGTGAACTAGCAGTCCCATGTTCTGGCTATTTAATCTAATGTACTCTTTTAAGCAGACTGAGGTGTCCACCTTGGGCACTGCTCCTTTCTCCCCCAAAAACCACCCCACCCTCCACACACCAGCAGGCATAGATGTGTGTCTTTGGGTCATCGACCCAAACGATTACCCATTCCATATGTAAGGAAGGTGAGATGGTACAGTATAGGAGAATGGGGCAAACATTGGGGTCGATGATCTCAAGACACCCTGATGGCTGTTGGTGTGTGTAGAGGATGGTGGTGGGGTGGGTTGGTAGGGTTAGTTGGGAGGTGGGATGGGGTGTTAGGGTTGGGAACCCCAACAGCATATTTCCATACTTTTGTCACTGTAATATGAACCCTAACTGATACATTAAGTTTTTGCAATGAACTTCCTTACTTTTGTGGAATTATCACCATAGCCGCATTTATTTATGGGAGCGAGGGCCCTGTGCTCCTATCTATCTGTAAGTGTAGAGACACTGTAATTAACTTTAATCTCCCCTTTTGGAGGTGGGCTCCCAAGCTCTGTGATTTTTCCTTATTTTATTGTGGGAGCACAGGGCCCTTCGGACCCTGCACACTCATCCCTCCATAGATGCATGAGCAGATTATTACCATAGCCATCAGATTACTGCAGGACATGTACCTGGTACAGAAAATTTTCAAATCATTGCCAACTGGCCGGCCCGATGGCGCTGAGGGCTGAGGCACTGGATGCCTTACCTCATGCTATGCCTGCGTTCCGTGTTCGGGAACGAGCATGGGCTGCCGGGGGTTGGCAGGGGAGGAGAGGGATCGAGCGTCTGAAGGACTGCTCTCCCTCTCCGGGAGGGGGAAGGGCTCAGTGGTCGGCGCATGGTTGTCCCCTAGTGGAGGCTGGGGGACATTGTACTGATGCTGCAGTGAGTGGGGGCATGATGGGGCAGGCCCCGGGAGGAGTGCGTGCAGACATGTGCATGCTGCTTCCATTGGCGTCATTGCACGCCCCTCACATAGGGGAGTTAAAGAGAGGAAAACTGGTCCCGGTTGTGCAGGATGATGCATCCACCCGCCGCAGGCCCTGACCCTGAATGGCGCTCCCAGAACTGGATCTTGCCCAAGTGAATAAAGCCAAGAAAGGGGGGCTCCTCGCCACCCTGCCACGGGGGTAGTCCATAGGGTTAGAGGGGTAGCGGCCTGATCTCGGGGTATGGGGCTGGACGGGTGGGTGGGGATAGCTGCCAACTGGGATCTGAGGGAAGAAATAAATAGCAGATCATCGCCAAAACATAATTCTGTGCAACTGCGACACCATTCTGCACCACAGGTGCGAAAACAGATTTTGGGCAGGATTTTAAAAATGTCATTTGTGACATAAAAGAGGTGGGATAATAAGAACGCTATGTTGTAAATCTGGGGTCAAAATATTGAAAATTCCCGTAGTAACAAGCGGGTGTACCGAAATTGCAACAAATGGTCATAACTTTGTCATTTTATTTTATATTTTGACACCTTAAAATCTGCCCCTCTAGCGAGCGTGGCGTTTTAATAGTGACATTGCTACTGATATAGCGAACCTCTGGTGAGAGTTGGAGTAGTGCAGTGCACCAGTATATTTTGATATACCATTAATATATTTGTTTTAACTGTTGATATATTGTGTGGTACCATTTGCTTGTAACTGACTCTTCAGTGAATAGCAGAGCATTGTGGGAACCTGGAGGACTAGCAATAGGCTAGTATACCTCCTACCCCAAAACAACATCTCTCTGTTAAAGCACTGTTGCCTGGTGGTTCTCTTGCCCTTTTAAGGGCTTGTAAACCTTCCACTCACAGAATCTTGCTGAATTTAAGTAAATATTATTATTTTTACTTCACGCTGAAACCGAAGTGAACGGACACTTACTTCTGTTTTTTTGCTTAAACCTGCCCTCTACTGTGCGGGCCACGCGTGGAGACACGTATCATTATGCAAGGTGTCTGCTGGGCATGCTGAAACTGCTGGCATTAGACAAACTTGGATAAGATAATTTTAGCGTATCCTCTACTTAGTAAATATACATGTTTAATAATGGAAAAAGAACTTAGTAAGTGTATGCAATGTTTGATGTATAGTGAGGAAAGTATGGGGCGGTATTTATGTGCTAATTGCCATCTGATTACTACTCTTGAAGCAGAGATGTTCTGCTTAATATTAAACCAGTTTCTACTGATATTAGGGAATTGGAAAGTTATATTGATCTTATGGATGAACAACTTCATTCTATTGAACAGTTTCCTTCACATTTAGGTAACATTTCTATGCCTCCTGATGACACAATTGTAACGACTAGTACTAGTATACCTGTTGCTTCTGCCCCCTCTTATAAGGTGGATGATTATCCGCCCTCTTCTCATGATAATGATGACTGGACCATTGTCACAAAGCCTCTTAAAAAAAGGAGGGGCGGTCAAATACACAATAGTGCCCCTATTGAAACTCGTAATAGGTTTGAGCAGTTGACTGTATCAAATAATGAAGTGCTACATGATTTATCTTGTGCATCACCCTCTGATGATAATAATGGTTTAAAAACACTTTTCAGTCAGGAGTTAATGTCCATGAATATTTATCCTAGTAAGTCTCAAGCTACCAAATCAATACCTATTAAGTTAATCATAGATACATAGACAGTGTCTGCAGATAAGGGCCTGTGGCCCACCCAGTCTGCCCATTTGAGCTTGTAATCGCTCCAGAGTGTGTTAAACAATCACCTGTTTCTGATTCTTGTACCCCTACTGTCTCAAAACAAGTGTTAGTCCTGGGAGATTCAATCATTAAGCACTTGACAGGGCGGTATGCAATAGTGACAAGAGCAACCGCGCACTTGTTCTAGCTTCCGTGGGGCCAGAGTATCTGACATTACCTCCATGATGCCTAAAATTTTACAAAATGTGGGGGAAAATCCACTGGTTATATACATGCCGGTATTAATGATATAAAGAACACCCCATTTAATCAGTTACAACAGGACTATGTGGCGTTGTGTAACCTGTTACTTGATAGGGGATGCTGTGTATGTATATTTGGAATTCTACCTGTCCTGAGAGCAACATATACCAAGACGCAGAAAAAAGCCCTAAATCAATGGCTGAGAAAGTGGTGTTTTAAGCAGGATATACCCTGTATTACCCACTGGGAATCATTTTCAGATCATTCTTCCTTGTTTTGCTGGGACGGTTTACATCTCAGTCGTAGGGGTAGTACACTTATGGGGAAAAGTATCTCTAAAATCATAAATCATTGTTTAAACTAAAAACAGTGGGGGAGAATGGGTATATTCCCAAGTCTCTGAATACTTACCAAAATATTGTTACAACTAAATGTAAATTCCTAGCTTTGAATGCAAGATCTTTAAACCAACTCAAATTAGCAGAACTCGAAGCCAAATGTAAAACTTGAAATATAGGTGTGGTGGGAGTAACTGAAACTTGGTGGGACGATCCTCAATTTGGTACAGAGAATTCCAGGTTATAAATTATATCATAAAACAGATTAGATAAGCAAGCTAGGAGTTTGTATGTACATACGAAATTATATTCCTTCTTTGAAGTGTGTACTCCCTTTCCTTTGGAAAGTATGTGGGTTAAAATCTTATTGAAGGAGCAGTCCTATATAACTATTGGTAACATCTATCGACCTCCATCTGCAAATTCAGATTGCACAACTGATATGTTTAAAGAAATTACACATTTTTCAGAATCTCAAGATACTGTAATATTTGGTGACTTTAACCTCCCTCATATTAACTGGGACTCATTCTCAGGACAGTCCTATGCCGAGAAAGGTCTAATAGATATGGTAGTTAGTACTGATTACAACAACTTGTTGGTGAACCCACTCGAGGTCCTAATATTTGGATCTGTTATTCACTAACATAGAGCAACAGATTAGCAGTTTACAAATTTGGGATCCACTTGGGACCAGTGATAGATCTATTCTTTTGAAATTCAACAGTTTAAAAACTACAAAGGAAGTTATACTGTACAAAAATTATAATAAAGCAAATTTTCTAAAATCAATGAATACTTACAAAACAAACTGGGAATCTAATCTTCTTAATTGTACAACCACGACAAGCTTGGGACTTTTTTAAAAACAATGTACATTATTTGGAAAATACCTTTATTCTATTTAATTGGAAATTTAATAATAAAGGAAAAATCTATAGTTCAACAAGACAATTAAAAATCAGATTAAAATAAAAATTCAACTTTTAGGAAACTTAAGAATAGTTCTGTTCCATTTAAAACTACTCTATCACATAAATAGACTATCTGTGAAAACTTAAAAATTCTATTAAATTGGCAAAAATAAGCTAGGATTTAAACTAACTCACACAAAAGACTGTCACAAATCTCTTTTCTCCTATATAAATAGTAAAAAAGGTGTATCAAGGACCATTGGTCTCATTATAACCAATGGCTCTTCTCTATCTGATATAGAAACCTCTAATCTCTTTAATAAGTACTTTTGTTCTGTCTTCTGTCAAAAATCACCTATTAGTACATTTAAAGTTCACCACGTAGATTATCATAGGTTCTATCCAACTGACATTATACAGGCTATCAAAAAACTAAAAAAAAAAAAAATAGTCCGGGCCCAGATGGTATTCATCCATGGTTTCTGATCGAAACCTCTATAAATATTTCTATACCTTTCAACAAATCCTTACAAGAAAGCATTGTATCAAATGATTGGCGTTAAGCAATAGTTACTCCCTTATTTAAAAAAGGCAGTAGAGGTTCTGTGCAAAATTATCGTCCAGTTAGCCTGACCTCAGTGGCTGGTAAATTAATGGAACGAGTAATGAAGTCTCTAATAGATCAAGATTGTAAAAAATTAGGAATTTATGATTCAAATCAGCATGGGTTTACTCCCAAGTATTCCTGCACCACCAATCTGATATCTTTTACAATAATATAAGTTCTCTACTAGATGTGGGTATCCCTACTGATGTAATTCTTTTGGACTTTAGTAGAGCTTTCGATAAAGTCTCACATGAAAAACTAATTACTAAAATGCACAATCTAGGTTTGTCATCTGATATTGTCAACTGGACTTTAAACTGGTTGACAAATCATTCTCAGAGAGTCAGAATTAATGATATCTTGTCTGATTTGGGTAGTGTGATAAGTGGTGTACCACAGGGGTTGGTCTTGGGACCAACATTGTTTAATCTCTTTATCAGTGATTTACAAACAGCGACAAATAACTTCATGGTTAAATTTGCAGACAATACTAAATTGGAGGGGCAAGGTTAAATCAAGAAAATATTTCTGCATTAAGGAAGGATTTGGAAAAATTAACACTTTGGGCAAATGAAAATCATATGCAGTTTAATCAAGACAAATGTTTAGTAGTGCATTTGATGTAAATAATCCAAAAGCGATATATAAGCGGACTACCACCTCACTCATCAAATTGTGAAAAGATTTAGGGATATATGTTAATAATAAACTTACATCAAATGATCACTGTGTTAGAACTGCTTGCATGACCAACAGACTTTTGAGGCAAATAAAACGCACTTTTGTTAATCGCACTGAACAATGCCTTATTCCATTGTATAGGGCATACTAGAACCGTATCTAGACTATGGCTCCCCTTTCTGGAATCCAAACCAAAAAAAGACAGCAATTCTTGAACAGGTTCAAAGGAGAGTAACTAGAATGATTCCAAGATTAGCAAACTTGGATTATCAGAACAGATTAAAAGCTACTGGTCTCTTCTCTCTTCAGACTAGAAGATTAAGAGGTGATATGCTTATGGTTTTTAATTTAATAAATTCACCAGATCTAATGGAAAAATGTGGTCTAACACTCTCAAAAGGAGACATGTTCAGAGACTGCATAATAAACAGCTTAAAGTACAAACTTATAAAACCAGCAAAAGGGAAACTTTTTCCAATAAGAGCATCCATTGTATGAAATACCTTACACAAGAATTGGTAGAGGCAATTAGTGTCACTGTCTTTAAAAACAAATTAGATGTTTGGTTGAGGATAATAGATAAATAATGTCCCACATAGTGTGGGAACAGTCTCGATGGGCTCTGGCCTTCTTCTGTTCTTTCATACCAAGTAATACCAAGTTTTCAACATAGTCTTCTCACCCCACCTCATAAAACCCCATAGGTGAAAATTTTGGAATCTGTAGAAAAGCGTCATTTCCACGACAGGTTGGAAACCTGTTTCAGGCAGGATGTGAGAAATGACTGCTCTACTGTTCATGAGGTGGTGTAAAAATGGCTCCTTTGAAAATCTGGGTGAAAATATAAAATTACCAAAGTTACCGTCTGGCGTGAAAATTTTCAACGACCGTGCATAACTCAGGCATTTTTAGGTATTTTTTCACCAAATTTTCAGCATGGACATTTTGAGACCCCACCTCATGAACATTAATGAAATGACAGTGCCACTTGGTCCCGAAGGGTGATTTCATGCTGTGACCACAAAATCACTTTACGGGACCGAGTAACAGAACGACAGTGACAATGTTCATGAAGTGGGGTACCCAGAAACCTATGTTGAAAATTTGGTGCTAAAATACCAAGAAATGGCCAAAATATCACCATAAGTTCAAAACGCTATTGAAAGTCATTATACGGCACTGACTTGGATTCTTCAGTTTGCGGTTTGACTTTGAAGTGTGCAGACGTGTCCCGGTCCACTGAAGATGACGCCCGACCTCCGCTGGTAAGTATAAGACAGGGGGATGTGGGGTGTGGGTGCTCTTAGGAGGGTCGAGATGGGGAGACTACTGAGGGACTGTTTTTTTTTTTTTTTTCTCCAGATTTTAAAAGGAAAAAGACGGGGTACTTTTTTGTTTCACAGTGTAAAAGTATTATTTCGGGACAGTAGGAGTGGGCTGCCCAGTGTCCCACATTGCTGGGGGGGGTGGACGTCAGAATGTCGACACAAGGATTGGGCACACCAATGTCAACAACTATAAGTTAAGCAGCAGGCTTTGGGGGGCATCCGACACCAGGGGGTGGGCATCCTGGAGTCGGAATAAACAGCAAATAAAGTATTTCGGGACACTTGGGGTGGGCTCCCCAGTATCCTACACTGCTGGGGGGGGACTTCAGAATGCCAACATGAGGATTGGGCACCCCAGTGTCAGCAGCATGTTGTGAACAACTGCCTTTTTTTGGGGCGGGGACATCCCAGTGTTGGAATAAACAGTACTATTTTGGGACACGGGGGGTGGGCCCCCCAGTGTTCCACACTGAGGGGGTGTCTAAATGCCGATTCGGGGGTTGGGCACCCCGATGTTGGCAGAAACTTTTTTTTAATTAAAATATGCCTCGGCCCCTTTGAAGGCAGTAAAAGGATAAAAGATCCTTTTATTAGGCAAACACCAACAGGTGTTTACCTAAACTGGGGCAAATCAATTCTACCATTATTTTGTACAAATAATGGCCAGAAAAATTTTGCCTTTTCACAGGGGCTGATACATATATATTTTTTTAAATTAAAAGTAGTGAGCGCAGTGCAGCAGCTTTACGCAAAACTGTGCAATAATTTACATCTGTTTCGCGCACAGTGCTGTTAGTTGTGTATGAAAACTGCCACAATTTGTAGTAATATCGCAAAAATAGTGCCGTAAATTGCGGCACTGCCAGTGGCCAATGTTAGAAACCATATTTCTGGCCACTATTTTTAAAAACTAATGGCAGAATTGTGTTCTCGGGCCTGATTAGGTAAACACAGCTGTTGGTGTGTACCAAGAGGCAGTAGTTCTTGAATTGCAGCATGTTTTTCCCTGTCACTAACTGAAAACAAGATGGCGGCAGCACGACACTAATAATCCATTTGCGACAGTAAAAAGTGCTTTTGCAAAAACCAACTGCTTTTGCACGGCGCATATTTTTCCCTTAGGCTGTAGTGGGAAACTTAAAAGTTTAATAACTTTCAAACGGATTAATATTTTTTCACCAGACCTTAAAAAGGCACATCTGTGACCCAGACCCAATATACCCTAACAATTTCAGACCAGACCCCCAGTCTGTTTTCGTAGAAACTGCATGTCAAAGGATTTGCACCTAAATGGTAATTTTCTCATTTTTTTGATGGTACGCATCTCCACAACTACACATCTGACTGGAACAAAACTTGCCACATCAAGAGATTTACGCTACCTGACGGCACATTATAAATTTCGTTCGCATTGGTCATACGGTTGCAAAGTTATTAAAGTGCAAAAATGTGGGTTTAACATAGAAATGATCATTGAACTCTAACTATACTGGCACGGTATCTGTATATCTGTAAAGGCTGTGAGGGGCAGTGGTTAGGGTACTGAACTGTGAAACAAAACCATACATGGTTAAAACCTAACCACTAGAAACCTATACTCTAGGAGCAATTATTTTCCGTTTTCAGTCAGAAACACTAGTAAAAAATTTAATTTGCCATTTTTTTTTTTGGCCCACTTTATCATAAAAAAAACACTTGCTGGGACAACCCGTCCATTTTGAAACAATTTATTTGGCATACCCCTCCATACTGAGACAAATGTTTGTTTAACATGCTGATTAGCTCTCATTTTTTGAGGAGGGGGGAAGGGAATTAAGATTTTGCTTAATGGAACTGGCCATTTTTGAAAATGGAAAATCATTGTCTCTGATACTCACCTTTGGATCCTGAGCATGTTGTGTCACATCCCCATTAAGGATTCCTTGCAGGTGTTTGCCTGTTTGGGACACTGACCCACTGGGTGTAGAAAGAAGAGGGTAAATGGGGAAAAAAAAAAAACAATGGGTCATATTGTTCAACGAAACCCAGATTCTTGAAGCTGCAGAGTAAAACATTTGAAACTGAGCCATATTTCCCCAAGGGAGAAGAAAAGGTGGGTCAAAATTAAAAACAGTGTGACATTTGTCCCAGTCCTCCACTCTGAAATAAACGCTGCATCCGTGTGCCTCTGGCTTTCTGGATATCAAATCTGGTGGCGACATGGATCCAAGGACAGTGTCTGGTGAGGGGGACGAGGAAAGAGATTGTAGCCTGACTAGCAATTACCCACCTTTTACTTGATAGTGGATCCATTCAAACAACATGAAGTCTTGCTGTATTCTGACAGATGCAGTGATCCCCAACCTTTAAACTGCCCTGGAGAACAAAGAGTTAACTTTCTATGCAGAGCATAGAATGCTGAGCTTGAGCTCGGTTGGAGTTTCTGTCTGGAGTGTTTCAAACTCAAACCGCCAGATTCTTTACTCCACCTCACTGAACGGTCGCTCCGGAGATTTCTCCTTCAGCTCGGTTCGAAAGTCTGTTAAAGTTTCAGTTTTCGTCGGTTTTTAAACCGAAAAAGTTATCCGCGTAGTCGGTTCACTCTCTGTCTGTGGTGCTGTGAGTACTAGATAGGAATTGTTCAGTTTTTCTGTGTGGTACTTGTAAAAGTGTGTCTCGGTTCGGCTGAACCGGCCATTTGATAGTGAAATCTTGTGTTTTGTGTTTTTACTTAGTGTGTGGTTACCGGTCCTTATCGGTTCTAAAACAAACATGTTTTTAGTCGTTTTTCAATACCGTGACATGGTTAGGAACCGATAAGGGAGTCTTGCCTGGCGGTTGCCATAAAAAGGGTAAGTTAGTTAGGTTGGCCATGTCTGAGAAACCCAAGAAAAAAACTGGGCCCACTGGGTTTCAACACTGCAGTGAGTGTGGGGAGGTCTTTGCTAAGGCCGATCCCCTACACCACCTGTGCTTATTGTCTGAGGTTTGACCACCTCGATTCAGACTGCCAAATATGTAAACATTTTCCCAAATCTACCCTTGAGAAGAGTTCAGGTAGACCGAGGGAAAAGGAGGCAGTGAAGCCTGCTGACCCGGATGGCCAGCCCGGTTCGGTTCAGACCAGGGCGTACTTCTTCGGGCAAAAGAAGAGCAGATCCCGAGGGATCAGTTCAGACAAAAAGAAAACGCAAAGATAAATCATCTGGTTCGGATCCAGAGGTTCATGTTCTGACCGCCGAAGAGATAGCCAGAGCAATTCAGATTGCAAATCGTTCTGCCCGGTTCCTACCGATCCGGCACCTTCTGACAGGGGTTCGGCTCGGTTGGTTCCCCCGGTTCTAGATTATACCCGCGAAGATTTTTATGAACCGGAGTTTGAAGAGGAAGTGGAATTTGAGGATGTTGATGGTGAAAAAGAGGGTCTGGATGTGCCTGTGGAACCGGACATCTCCCCAGACAGACCTTCAGGTGTTTTCCTTCCTAGGCTGTCTGAGTCCCCTTCTCACTTTATGTTCTACAGAAAGGTGGCTGAAACCGTCCAGCTTCCTATGGAGGAGGCTGTGGAGGATCAAGAGGAGCCTGATTATGTAGAAATGATGGACATCCCAGAGTCCAGGAGACTGTCTATTCCCCTCCACAAATCCTTTGGGGATAGACACAAAAAATCCTGAAGTCTCCTAACACTATACCTCCTGTGGATAGAAGAATGGACAAGAGGTATGCACTTTCAGGCTCAGACATGGAGCTCTTATATCAGCAATGCAGCCATGTTGGGGTAGTGCAGGCTGCTGCCTGTGACAAGGCAAACATTCCCTTGGCTTCACACCACCCAGACAAGGACTCCAGGAAGATTGATGCCATGACAAAGAAACAGTACATGGCATCTTCCTTGGGACTCAGGCAGGAAAATTATATGGCCTATACAGCCAGGTACCAGAAGTCCAGGTGGGACACTGTATTGGCACTGGCTAAACAGGCCTTCCCCCAGCTAGCCAAGGAGTTGGAGGCGGTGGCTGCAGATGGGATTGAGGCATCTAAAGTTCAGTTTCATGCTGCTGTGGACTCTAATGATGTGTCATCAAGAGTCATGGCTACATCTGTGGCTCTTTGGAGGATGGCTTGGCTCAGATGTACTAGCCTCTCTCAGGATACCCAGGCTAAGGCCATGGATTTTCCTGTAGTAGGTAATTCTCTGTTTGGGCAACAGAGAGAGAATTACATGAAGAAAATGGATGAGTACAGGACCACTTACAGGAGTGCTCAGGCCAAGGAGAGGCAGGCAACTCCTCAAAGGCAGCAGCCTAGGGGCAGGCCTTTTCAAAGGCCTTTTTACCAAGCACAGGCTTCTTCTTCCTTTTCGCAGAGGGGGTTCTTCAGAGGGAGAGGCAGAAGGGGGATGAGCAGGGCTGCATCCACTCCTCAGCCTAAAGCCCCTGCCAAGCAGACACCCTGATGGGCCTGCCGGGTCGACTCTCCTATTCCAGTAGAAGTCTGGGTTACTTTGTCCAGGACTGGATGTCTGTTACATCAGACAAGTGGGTCCTGGAAGTAGTAAGCCAGGGACTGGTCTCAGCTTCAGAAAATTCCCAAAGATGACAGCCAGATCTTTTCCACCTGCAAATCTCTCGGAAACCCTTGCCCTAGAGGCAGAGGTTTCTTCTCTTCTAGCCTTAAGAGCTAAAGAGAGAGAGAGAGAGAGAGAGAGAGTACCTACCCTACACTGGGGCAAAGGACTGTACTCAAGGTACTTCCTGACCCCGAAAAAGACAGGGGAGTGGCGACCATCCTAGGCCTCAGATATCTAAGCAAACATCTTTTAAAACCAAAGTTCAAGATGGTAACTGGGGGAATAATCCTTCCCTTTCTAAGGCCAGGGGACTGGTTAGCCTCCGTGGACCTCAAAGATGCCTACTTTCACATTCCCATCAGGTGCTCCCACAGAAAGTACCTCAGGTTTGAGTTGTCCTCAGGCCACTATCAGTTCAGAGCATTGCCTTTTGGCCTAACCTCAGCCCCAAGGGTTTTCACAAAGTGCCTGGCAGTAGTAATTGCCTTTCTAAGAAGGCAAAAGAGTTCCATTTTTCCATATCTGGACGATTGGCTAATAGTGGGGCCAGTCTCCAAACCAAGTCAAGTCTCACCTGCAAGTGACCCAGCAAGTGCTCACTTCCCTAGGATTTCTTCTCAACCTTCCCAAATCAGTTGTCGAACCAGTCCAGCTTCTTACCTTTATAGGGGCAGAACTGGACACACTCCGAGCAAGAGCCTTTGTTCCTTTAGAAAGAGCAAGGGTTCTGATGGAACTAGCCTCTTCCTTCAGCCTTCGGGTATCTCGACCAGCAAGGCATTTCCTCCAGCACTTGGGCCACATGGCAGCTTCAACAGCAGTGGTCCAAGGGGCAAGATTCCAGATGAGGGATATTCAGTTCCACCTGAGAGCTTTTTGGTGTCAGATGAAGAAATTCCTTACCAAACTGATCCCAGTGACTCTGACCTTGATACAAACCCTCCAATGGTGGCAGGATCAGGACAATTTAAGACAAGGTGTTCCTTTTGCTACTCAGCCTTGTTCAGTGGTCTGTACCACGGACGCTTCTCTTCTGGGCTGGGGAGCCCATCTGGGGTCCCTCACTGGCCAGGGGCTGTGGTTCCCCCCAAGAATCTCTTCTCCATATCAATCTCCTAGAGCTCAGGGCAGTTTTTTCTGGCCCTAAAAGATTTCTCTGTCAGTACAGAACAAGGTGGTTCAGGTCAGAACAGACAACACCGCCACCATGTGGTACATCAACACGCAGGGAGGCACTCTGTCCATGGCCTTGTGCATGGAGGCCATGAAGTTGTGGTCCCTGACTCATTCCCTGCAAACCTCTCTGGTAGCAGTTCACCTTCCAGGGAAGGACAGTGTGCTAGAAGATGCACTGAGCAGGATCTCTCAGGGCCATCACGAATGGTCCCTGGACCCTCAGGTGTTTAAAAGTGATTTTTTCAAGGTGGGGCACTCCAGAGATGGATCTTTTTGCAGCTTCAGACAATCACCAACTCCCTCTCTTTTGTTGCAGCCCTCCAGTCTTGGGCTCAGTCCCCCTGGACGCCCTGATTCTGAATTGGAAATGGAAGTTCTAGGGACATGGATATGTTGTTCATCCACACTGTCTGGCAGGTTCCTTGCCACTTTAAATCTTGCCGGAACGTCTTCAAGCTGGCTCCTTCCACCCACTCCAGGTGGCAAAACTCACTCTCGCCCATAGCGTAGATCTTCCTTACCACTTGGAGCTCAGGTTCCTCCTTAGCGCTCTCGTATAGATTGGATCTTAACTCTTGGTTCACCGAAAATAATTTTAAAGTTTTCCAGACTTGGTCTACTTCTTCCTTCGGGGCTGCGATGGACAAATCGACTCCCAGTTTTCGGTGGTGCCCATGCGGGCAGAAGATGTCCAGGACCGATCCGCACTCCATGTGCGTCTACTGCCTCGGGCTTGACCACGACCCGCAGGCCTGCGAGTTGTGCAGGTCTTTTTCGGCTAACGTCCTTGAAGACCTTGCTGCCTGGCTCCAACTTGGGCGCTCCAAGAAACGTTATCCGCTGGTGAAGTCCAAGGAGGCCTGTTGGGCGGTGTCCGGCAGCTGGCTCAGCTGAGCAACTCGAGCGGATGATCGCCCTCGAGGAGCAGGAGGCGGCCCAGGCCGCATCTTCATCTTCCTCGGTTACGGCATTTATCCCGCTCTCTTTGGGATCCTCCTACACAGTTTCTTTTAAGGAGCTTTGCCAATTCCTCTCCACGAAGGGTGAGGGGACATCGGGACCCTCTTCTCTGTCAAAAAAGAAAGACTCAAAGGGTAAGTCCCACCGTCTACGTTCGTGGGAGCGGGAGAGGTCCTCTTCCCCGGACAGTCGACACTCGACTTCGGTCGAGGTTGCAGCTAAGGCTGCTGGCTTCACGGTGTCCCTGTCAGGTCAGCCGGCAGACACACCCGTTGACGCGGTCGAGATTTTTCTCGACCTATCGGACGGGCTGTTGACTGGTGAAGCCGACAACCCTTCATCACCGGTTCCCCTGGTGGAAACCAAGGACTTGCCTGCGCCTCCCGTGCCGGAGTCCCTGGTCAAGGCTCCCGAGCCGAGGGAAGGCGCGTTTCCCCGCTCCCTCCCAGACCCACCCTCGGAAACATCAAGGGTCTCGGACCTCGCCTCGGTCCAGCCGACACCAGCGGTCTTGGTCTCGGCACCGAGGAAAGCGGCGGCGCAGCTCATCCTCATCTTCCTACTCTGAAGAGGAGAGGCTTCGGCGTAAATTGCCTCGATGCTACGAGGACTTAATGTGGCAGCAGCTCCTTCTGTCCAGGAACAAGCCGATGCCATTGCATTCCCCGGCCATTAAGTGGCTGTCGCCCGAAAGGCCGAAACAAACCCTCGTGGTGGTCGAGGTGCCCAAGCTTGGGCCATTTGTTCGGCCGAAACCAGCTGCCCCACCGACTTGTGGTGGAACCTCCGCCTCCACAACCAAAATCGGGGGCTCCGACCAAGGATTCTCGGTTGGGTCAGGGTCTTCCCCACCGGTTGTCGGTCACCCTCACTCCCGACTGTCCTCGGCAGATGGAGGGTGGCTCAGGCCCCAGACAGCTCTTCGCAGACTCCTCGGAGTCTGACGATGACTCCTCCCTGTTTTCCAGGCCCCTTGACCTGGAGTCCTCCAGGAGGCAGTCAATGGACGAGAGCACATCATCGTTCATGGGTCTGCTTCGGCTCGTCTCTGAGTCCACCGGGATGCGGCTTGAGCCTGTATCCAAGCGGGCCAAGTATCCCCTAAGGAGATACTGGACCAAGGGGATTCTCCCACGGAGGCCTTTCCGGTGGCTGAAGCCATTGTTGGCCCAGCCTTGGAGCTATGGCAGCAGCTGGCTTCCTGTCCTGCGCCTTTGGCCAGGATGGCCAGGAAGTATGTGGTCCCTACCGGCTCTTTGTCTGGTTTTTCGGAACACCCCTCTGCAGAGGGGTTGGTCACAGATAGCGTTTTCCGGCGTTCCGGGAATGCTAGGGATGTGGATAAGCCCCCCCGACAAGGAGTCCAAAAAGTTGGACTATGCCGGGCACAAGGTATACGCTGCGTCCTCCCTCGGCCTCCGTCAGGCCAGTTCGGCCGTACTGATGACGCACTTCTCCCACGCCCTCCCTGGATGAGGTGATCCCTCATCTCCTGGCTGATCTGCAGACTATGGTCAAGGAGGTGCGGGATCAGGGAAGGGCAGTGGCGAAACAGCAGCTCAAGAATGGCTCTTGATATCGGAGACTCCTGTGCCCGGTCAGTAGCGGCCGCAGTGGCCATGCGCCGCAGAGCCTGGCTGAGGATATCCACCTTTACGGTGGATACCCAGCACAAGTTGGCAGATGTCCCCTTCCTGGAGACAGACCTGTTTGGCCCAGGAGTGGAAGGTCACCTCCAGAGGATCGAAAAGTCCAACGCTACCTTGGACTCTGTCACGTCTGCTTAGAAGGACAAAGGCTGTTGACAGCAACATAAGTCCTTTCAACCTTCTGCCCCTGCGGCGCGTCCGGTCCAGCAACACCAGAATCAGGGCCAGCAGGCTCGCACTTTGTACCCCAAAGCCAAGCCTGCAGCTTCCTCCAACAGGAAGCAGAGAGGAAAAGGCCCAGGAGGTCCCTCGGCTGGTCCTTCCTCCAAGCCTGCCCAGTGACGGGTTAAGGGGTGTCGCCCCCAGCCACGTCGCTTCCCCTGGGTTTCCCCTTGGGAAGGCTCCGTCACTTCCTTTCCACCTGGTCCGCTATCACCACAGACCATTGGGTGTTGGAGGTGGTAGGAAAGGGTCTGCCTTTGGAGTTTGAGCAGGCCCCGCCCTTTCGAGCGGTCACCCCACGGGGGCTACGGTGTCCGCAGCCTCTCTGTCGGCCTGTCGAGCCGACATTGCCCTGCTCCTCCAAAAGGAGGTGATCAGGAAGGTGGCGGATCCTCCACCAGACCCAGGGTTTGTGTCCAGGTACTTCCTGGTCCCGAAACGGACGGGGGCTGGTGCCCCATTCTAGACCTGCACGACCTGAACAGGTTCCTAAGGTCTCGAACCTTCAGGATGGTCACTCTGGCTCAGATCATTCCATCCTTGGAACGAGGTGTGCGGTTCTGTTCTCTGGACCTCCAGGACACGTTATTTCACGTCCCAATCCGTCCGTCCCACCAGCGATTCCTCTGCTTCAGAGCAGAGGGGGTCCCTCTATGAGTTCTCGGCCATGCTCTTCGGCCTTTCTCTAGCTCCCAGGGTCTTCACCAAATGCATGGCAGTGGTGACAGCATTCCTGCGGCGCCGAAGGGTCCGGGTGTACCCCTACCTGGACAACTGATTGCGGCCTCCTCCAGAATGGAGGTCGAGAGGTCCAGGGATCTGACCCTCCAGGTTTGCTCTCAAGTTGGCCTCCTTATCAATGAGGCCAAGTTGGAACTCGTGCCAAAGCAGGTGATCCAGTTCATCGGGGCAGAGCTCGACTCTCTGCAAGCCAGAGCACGGCTCCCGGCGGACAGGGCCGAGGTTCTTTCCTCCTTTGCCCAATCATTTCAGGTTGGGCAATTGCACCCTGCCCGGGACTTCCTGGCGCCTTCTGGGCCTCATGGCAGCCTGCACCAACATGGTCCGTTGGGCCCGTTGGCACATGCATCCCCTACAGTGGGGACTGGCCAGCCAATGGTCACAGTGCTCCGGTCCTTTGGATCAGCCAGTGACAGTGACCCAGGAGATGTGGAACGCTCTCAAGTGGTGGATCGTTCCAGCTCCTCTGCAGGAGGGCATCCCATTTGTCCGCCCCGAGCTGATGGTCTCTCTGTCGACCGATGTCTCTCTGATGGGTTGGGGTGCCCATCTGGGGAAGCACAGAGCGCACGGCCTCTGGTTCCCTCGGGAGTCCAGATGCCACATCAACCTTCTGGAGCTTCGAGCGGTTCATCTAGCCCTCACCGCCTTCCTCCATTTGTACGGGGTCAAGTGGTCCAGGTCCAGACAGACAATACCACGACAATGTACTACCTAAACTGCCAGGGCGGGACACGCTCCATGCCTCTGCAGGGAAGCTCTCCGCATTTGATCCCTCGTGTGCAGCCTGGAGGCGGATCTCCTTGCCATCCATGTGGCAGGAGCCTCCAACATTCTGGCCGATGCCCTAAGCCGGATAGGAGCTGAATCCCACAAGTGGTCTGTCCTGCTGGAGGTAGTACAAGATCTGTTCTCCCACTAGGGCATGCCTCAGGTGGACCTGTTTTCCTCCAGGGAGAATGCGAAGCTGAGGCTGTTTCATGCCCGCCCCCCTCAGCAGGGCTTGCTGCAGGGGGATGCCTTCTCGAGGCCATGGACCCCGGGCGTCTTCTACGCCTTTCCCCCCATTTCCCTTGATCCACAAGGTGCTTCTCAAGGCGAGGAGGGACAAGGCGCAGGTGATTCTGGTAGCCCCAGACTGGCCCTGCCAGTTCTGGTATCCAGATGATCTCAGTCTCCGCTGCAGGCTCCCGGGGCGGCTTCCAGCCCACCTGGACTTGATCTCAGTCAATCAGGGGAAGGTATTCAGTCTGGACCTTCAATCCCTGCACCTAACAGCCTGGTTCCTGAGCGGCTAGAGTTCCAGGCCTTGGGTCTTTCCGACGAGGTCCTCATCATCGTTGAGGCTTCCCGTAAGGAGTCGACCAGAAAATGCTACGCCTTTAAATGGAAGAGGTTCTCCATTTGGTGTCAGGGTAAGGGCCTGGACCCTTCCTCCTGCTCCTTGGCAAGCATTCTGGACTGCCTGTGGTCCCTTTCTCAGCTAGGGCTTCGGTCGACGACCCTTAAGGTGCACCTGGCAGCCATCTCTGCTTACCGGGCGTGGGCCGGGAAGCAGTCGGTGGTGCAGGAGAAGGTGGTCGGGCGCTTTTTCCAAGGCCTTGATCACATATCCTCGGTGCGAGAACCTCCACCTCTGTGAGATCTACTGCTGGTATTGGCTAAGCTCATGGGCAAGCCATTCGAACCGATGCACAGGTGTGACATCTCTCACCTGTCATGGAAGACCGCCTTCTTGGTGCCTATCACGTCATCCAGAAGGATGGGAGAGCTCCAGGTGCTTTCCATAGAGTCTCCTTATCTGGTCTTCCACAGGGACAATGTTGTCCTGTGCCTCCACCTGAAATTCCTTCTGAAGGAGGTGTCGGAGTTTCACCTTAACCAGGCGTTGACTCTGCGGGTGTTCTACCCCAGTCACACCTCGGAGGCCAAATATAGGCTTCATACTTTGGACCCTAGAAGAGCGCTCACTTATTACAAGGAGTGGACGGCTGAAGTTCTGGGAGAGGTTCGCCAGCTGTTTGTCACCTATGCTGAAGCCTCACCTGACAGACGTGCAGCCAAGCAGACGATAGGTAGGTGGGTCACCTCCTGCATAGATCTCTGCTATAGGTTGGCGGGCATGGAGCCTCCCAATGGGATAAGAGCTCATTCTACCCGCCATACCGCTGCATTGGTGGCTGCTTCTAGGGACGTCCCTATCCAGGAAATTTGCAGGGCTGCTACCTGGAAGTCAGCACACACCTTCATTACCCACTACCACATCGACCTTGAGTCACGCCGGAATGCTGGTTTTGGGGCCTCAGTTCTCCAGTCATTATTCCTAAGTAGGGGTGTCGCCATGCCTCCTCCTCCTCCCGGAGAACTGCTAGGAGTCTGCCAGGCAGTGTGGATGAACAACATATCCATGTCTTTAGAAATACAGGTTACTCACCTGTAACAGGAGTTCTAGGAATGGTATATGTTGTTCATCCTACGACACCAACCTCCCGTCTTGACGCACAACCTGGCTTCCAGCGGGCTAGATCTTTTGTCATGGGGCAGAGCCATGAGTTTTACCACCTGGGTGGATGGGAGGAGCCAGCTTGAAGACCTTCCGGCAAGATTTAAAGCAGCAGGGAACGTGCCAGACAGTGTGGATGAACAACATATACCATTCCTAGAACTCCTGTTACAGGTGAGTGCCTCCCCCCTCCTTCCCACTCCTGTTCAAAGTTTTAGTCAAAATAAGGTCTCAGCCTTGCAAAGTGATTCTGATTGCTCCAGATTGGGCCAGACAGCCCTGGTACCCCCTGTTGCTGTCCCTAGCAGTCCATCTTCCCGTCTCTTCCCAGGAATTACAACCTGTTAACATCCTCTCCGGGAGGATTTGGTACCCCAATCTTCAGTCTCTCAATCTCAAGGCATGGCTCTTGAAGAGTTAGAGTTTGCAGATCTGCATCTTTCCCAAGGGGTTCTGGATATTCTCAGAGCTTCTCAAAGCCCTCCACCAGAAAGACTTATAACTCCAAATGGAAGAGATTCAGCATTTGGTGTTCTAAAACATATTTCTCCAGATACTGCTGGATTGCCTACGGTTCTGGATTATATGGTCCATCTTAATGGCCTAGGCCTCAGACCAGCTACTCTCAAGGTACACTTGTCAGCTGTTTCTGCGTTTTTGTCTGTGGGGAAGTTTTCTTCACTAACTTCTCATCCTGTGTTCTGTAAATTTTTTAAAGGATTGCTTCACACCAATCCTCCTTTTAGAGACCCTGCCCCTGCCTGGGATTTGAATGTTTGCATTGCTCAACTTGTGCAACCTCCTTTTGAGCCTATGTTTTCAGCAGAGCTTAAGAACTTGACTTGGAAAACTGTGTTCTTGGTAGCCATTACCTCTGCCAGGCATATCAGTGAGTTGCAAGCCCTGTCAGTGGAACCTGATTTTATCTCCTTTCACAGGGATAAAGTGGTCCTTAGAACCAGTAGAAGGTTCTTGCCCAATGTGGTTTCAGACTTCCATTTAAACCAGTCTGTCTCTTCCTGTTTCTTCACTGATCATTCTTCCACAGGAGAGAGGAGGCTACACAGTTTAGATGTTAAAAGAGCCCTTAGTTATTACATAGAGCGTACCAAGGGTCATAGGTTTGACTCCCTCTAGTTGTTCCTCACTTACGGAGAAGTGGGAAAGGGCAAACCTGCCACCAAGAGATCTATTGCCAGGTGGATTGTGTCTTGTATACAGTTGTGCTGTGAAAAACTCCACCCTCAGGCCTGAGGGCTCATTCCACAAGAGATACTGCTGCTTCCCTGGCTGCTGCCAGGGATATCCCGCTCTTAGAAATTTGTCAAGCAGCCACCTGCAAAACAGTCCATACCTTTACCAAGCATTACTCTGTGGATATCCAGGCTAGGAGTGATGCTTGGTTTGGCACAGCAGTACTTCAGAGCCTATTCCTAAAGTAGGTTCTGTCCTCCTCCATGGAGGTACTGCTTGTAGTCTGTAGTATAGTCAGAATACAGCAAGATTCATGTTGTTTGAAGAAAAATTACTCACCTTAGTAATTGTGTTTCTTCTAATGGAGTCTTGCTGTATTCTGACCTCCCTCCCTCTCAGAACCTGTTTTGGGAAGTGGGTGGGCAGGTGCAGTGTTACCCAGGGGTGCTTCTTTGTTTACACCTCATCCTTTTTGTTTGGGTGTTGATTATTACTGTTATTTGTATTAGATTGGTTTTGGGTTTCCTGACTTGAGTCTTCCTTGGGAATCCAAAAGGTTTTACTGCCAGTTAGCTAGTAGGAATTTTACAATTTCCACATAGAATTTTTAGTTAGTTGGGCGCATAAGAGTCTGACGGTTTGAGTTTGAAACACTCCAGACAGAGACTCCAACCGAGCTCGAGCTCGGCATTCTATGCTTTGCATAGAAAGTTAACTCTTTGTTCTCCGGGGCAGTTTAAAGGTTGGGGATCACTACATCTGTCAGAATACAGCAAGACTCTATTAGAAGAAACACAATTACTTAGGTGAGTAATTTTTTCTTATGGTGCATCCAGTCTGTAACAGCAGCTGAAAGATGGATAAATTAGCAGTAATCTGTTTTTTCTTGACAAGAGTTAGCTTCTGTACTGGTGAAGTTTGTACTTTTGATTAGGTTTTGATCCAGTTGTTTCTAATTTTGACCTGCATTTTTTACACCAGTGTGTCAAATTTGACTCCTGCTTTAAAAACTCCAGTGCTGTTTCTGCATGGATCCTCTGCAAACAAGATATTTCGTCTCTGCTGGGCTGTCAGTGACTGAGATTAACAGTGGTCCATTGACCAAAAATGCTAGCAGATTTTGTTTCAAACCCGTGAAATTTTCCTTTTAGCAAGCCACATTTCACAAGTACACCAGTTTTGACCAGTAGAATATCTGTTGGGCAATGGGATTTTCCCACCCTTTCCATTAGCTCTGCATTGCTGGCGGCTGCAAAATGTGAATTTTTTTTTTTTTTTAACCCCGGACCATCTTACGGAAATAAAGTGTATAAGTAAGTGTCAATGAATTCCTTAAGTTTCCAACATTTATGAGCAGGGACTAGCTGAGACCATGTACAGTAACTGCTGGGAATCATTTGTGGTTAAACTTCGCATTGAAGGGACATCCTGACAAGAATGGCAGTGTTGAATTTCTGTGTTAAACAGTGCAGTTGGTCCTTGTCCTGCTGCCTGCGTGAGGTTAGGACACAGGGATGTGGGTCTGGGGGTGGGAGGGTGTTCTAGTTCCTTATTTTCAAATGGGATTCAACTGTGTCAGTATTTAACTGGCACTATTACAGGGTCTGATTTTTCCATCGCATTTGGGATTTCTCTAGTAATCTATATGGCCATATATTTTGGTTATGCTGCGTAGTTTACAGAATTGTTAGCTATCAGTCAGAGGATCACTCAGTGTCCTGCTAGTTAGTTTTAAGTTTTGTTATTTCTTTACATTTCAGAAGCACAAGCCAGAAGAGGAAGACGAAACATGACAGACAAGGAGGGAGAGACAGACGTGCGAACGGACAAAGCAGACGGTAAGAAAGAGGGAACACTCCTGATACAGATGCATGCCTGATTCTACCATTTCAAGACTGGGAAGGGACACAGTTTTCAAACAACATGAAGTCTTGCTATATTATGACAATTGCAGTTTGTCCCACCATTAGAACTGCTCCGGAGGTGAAAGAGTTGACTCCCATTCAAAGAATGGAACTTGGAGCGCGAGCTCGGTTAGAGAAGCTCTGTCTGGGTTATTTCAAACCTAAACTGACAGATTCTTTACTCCGCCTCACTGAACAGTCGCTCCGGAGATTTCTCCTACTGCTCGGTTCATTTCTTGGTTTAAACAGTGTTTTCTCTGTTCAAATCAACCGAGAATATTATTATTTTAACCGCAAAACCGTTCGGTTCAAGCTCTGTCTGTGGTATCGTAAGTAATTTAAGTTTATTTTCTGTGTGGAACTTGTAAATGTTATCGGTTCGGTTTTGAACCGATCAGCTATTTAAAACTTGAATTGAAGGTTTTAGAGTGCGGTTCCCGGTTCTTTCGGTTCTAAAAAAGCGGATTCATTAGGTTTCCAGACCCGTGACACGTTTGGGAACCGATAAGGGTGTCTTGCCTGGCACTGCCGCTTAAAAGGGCAAGTTTTGGTTAGGCTGGCATTATGTCTGAAAAAGAAAAACCGGGCCCACTGGGTTTCAACACTGTGATGCCTGTGGGGAAGTCTTGCCAAGGCTGACCCACACACCACATGTGTATATTGTCTGGGGTTTGACCACCTCAATTCAGACTGCCAGATTTGTAAAAATTTCCCTGCAGCCACCCTGGATAAGAGAGTTGGCAGGCTCAGGAACGAGAGGCCAAAAAGTCCGCTGACCCGGATGGCCAGCCCGGTTCGGTGCCAACCGAACCGGAGGGAGTGCCCTCTGACCAGGGCGAGACTTCCTCGGGCAAACGTAAAGCTGGCTCGGAGGAGCCAGTTCCAGTAAAGAAAACAAGAAAATCAGCAGGTGTGGAGCCCAAAATTCCTTCTCCAACTGCTGCAGAGATAGCAAGAGCTATTCAGATTGTCCAGTCACTTTCTCCGGTTCCGTCCGAACCGCCACTGTCTGATAAAAGGTCGGTTCCACCGGTTCAGGAATATGTTGTTGAAGAATTTTATGAACCAGAGGAGGGGGAGGATGATTATGAACAGTATGAATGTGACTGGGAAGGTCTGGGTGTGCCCATTGAACCGGACATCTCCCCAGACAGACCTTTAGAATCTCCCCTTTGCTTTCTGAGTCCCTCTCACTTTATGTTTTACAAAAGTTGCTGAAACCCTCCACCTTCCATTGGAGGAAGCTGTGGATGAACAAGAGGAACCTGATTTTGTAGAAATGATGGATATTCCAGAGTCTAGGAGATTGTCTATTCCCTTGCATAAATCATTTAGGAAACAGACAATAAAGATTTTAAAAACTCCTAATTCTGTGCCTCCTGTGGACAAAAAGATGGACAGGAGGTACACTGTCAGGTCCTGATACAGAATTCCTTTCACAGCAATGCAGCCACGTTGGTGTGGTTCAGGCTGCAGCCTGTGATAAAGCTAATATTCCTTTGGCTTCACATCCTCCTGACAAGGATTCCAGGAGATTGATGCCATGGCTGAAAAACAATACATGGCAGCGTCCTTGGGACTCAGGCAAGCAAATTACATGGCTTATGTAGCAAGGTATCAGAAATCTAGATGGGACACTGTCATGGCCTTGGCCAAACAGGCCTCTGGCCAGCTTGCTAGTGAGCTGGAACAGGTGGCTGCTGATGGCATTGAGGCATCTAAGGTTCAATTTCATGCTGTTGTGGATTTTAATGATGTATCCTCTAGAGTCATGGCTACGTCTGTAGCTTTTCGCAGGTTGGCCTGGCTCAGGTGTGCTAACTTGTCACAGGATACCCAGACTAAGGCTATGGATTTTCCTGTGGTTGGAAATTCTCTGTTTGGGGAGCAGACAGAGAATTATATGAAGAAAATGGATGAATATAGGACTACCTATAAGAGTGCTCAGGCTAAGGAGCGGCAAACCACTCCTCAGAGGCAGGCCCCAGGGGTAGAGGTAGGCCTTTTCACAGGCCTTTTTACCAAACCCAGGCCTCCTCTGCTTATGCTCAGAGGGGGTTCTTCAGAGGGAGAGGCAGACGGGGTGTGGGCAGGCCTGCTCCCACCCCTCAGCCTAAAGCACCTGCCAAACAGGCACCCTGATGGGGTGCCCAGGGCCGATTCTCCTTTACCTGTAGGGGGCAGGTTGGCTTACTTCGTTCTGAACTGGGGTGTCTAACTTCAGACAAGTGGGTCCTGGAAGTAGTAAGCCAGGGTCTGGTTCTCAGCTTCAAAAGTTCCCAAAGATGAGAATCAGGTCTTTCCCACCTGCAAACTCTTTAGAGACCTTTACTTTAGAAACAGAGGTCTCAACCACCTGGCTCTCAGAGCTGTAGAAAGGGTTTCTCCCTACACCAGGGCAAGGGTCTGTACTCCAGATATTTCCTTACCCCAAAAGACAGGAGAATGGCGGCCCATTTTAGACCTGAGATATCTGAACAACAGAACCAAAGTTCAAAATGGTAACTCTGGCAATGATTTTACCCTCTCTAAGGCCAGGGGACTGGCTAGCCTCCCTGGACCTCAAGGATGCCTATTTTCACATCTAATCAGAGCTCCCACGAAAGTACCTCAGATTGAACTGCCCTCAGGTCACTACCAGTTCAGAGCAATGCCCTTGGCCTCACCTCTGCCCCAAGGGTATTCACAAAATGTCTGGCAGTAGCAGTGGCTCATTTAAGAAGGCAAAGGATTGCTGTCTTTCCCTATCTGGATGACTGGCTCATTGTAGGCCAGTCCCCAGAACAAATGAATCTCACCTGCAAGTTACCCAGCAGCTGCTCTCCTCCCTGGGCTTCTTGCTCAATCTTCCAAAATCAGTTCTGGAACCAGTTCAGGTGCTCACCTTCATAGGTGCAGAATTGGACACAAAGCAGGCCAGAGCTTCCTACCCTTAGAGGGTAAGGAACTTGGTGGCTCTGGCCTCCTCTCACTCTGCAGGTCTCTTGACCAGCAAGACACTTTGCAGCTCCTGGGGCACATGGCTGAGTCCACAGCCATAGTGCAAGGAGCAAGATTTCAGATGAGGGACATTCAGTTTCACTTGAGAGCCTTTTGGTCTCCGAGAAGAGACCCCTTTCCAAGTTGGTCCCAGTGACCGAACCCTGATCCAGGCCCTCCAGTGGTGGCAGGATCAGAGCAATTTAAGACTGGGGTCCCCTTCATTCCTCTGTCTCACTCCTTGACCCTCACTACAGATGCTTCCCTCCTGGGGTGGGAGCCCAAATGGCGACCTCTCCACTCAGGGAGTGTGGTCCCCTCAGGAATCTCTGCTCCACATCAATTTGCTGGAACTCAGAGCTGTCTTCTTAGCACTTCAAGTGTTTTCTGTGTCTGTTCAGAACAAAGTGGTGCAAGTCAGAACAGACAACACCACAATA
Organism: Neoceratodus forsteri; assembly: GCA_016271365.2. Classification (NCBI taxonomy): domain Eukaryota; kingdom Metazoa; phylum Chordata; order Ceratodontiformes; family Ceratodontidae; genus Neoceratodus; species Neoceratodus forsteri. The sequence goes on along the minus strand of CM028133.1, from coordinate 73,487,010 downwards.
ATGTGGTACATCAACAAGCAGGGGGGCACTCGGTCTTCGGCCTTGTGCACTGAGGCAATGAAGTTGTGGTCTCTGGCCTATTCCCTGAACACTTCCCTCATAGCAGTTCACCTTCCAGGAAAGGACAGTGTCTTAGCAGATGCTCTCAGCAGGATTTCCCAGGGCCATCACGAATGGTCTCTGGATCCTCAAGTACTGGGGATAGTTTTTGCCAGATGGGGCACCCCTCAGATAGATCTTTTTTCAGCCCCAGACAATCACCAACTTCCACTGTTCTGTTGCAGGCCCCCAGTGTTGGGCTCAATCCCCCTGGATGCCTTTCTCCTAGATTGGGAAGGGAAGTTTCTTTATGCCTTTCCCCCCTTCCCTCTCCTAGTCAAGGTGCTAGTCAAAATCAGATCCCAGCCTTGCAGGATGATTCTGATTGCCCCAGACTGGGCCAAGCAGCCTGGTACCCCTCCTTCTGTCACTAGCAGTCCATCTTCCTGTGCCTCCCAGGAATCACAACCTGTTAATCTGTGCACAGGGAGAGTTTGGTATCGAACCTCAAATCCCTCAACCTCAAGGCCTGGCTCTTGAGGAGTTAGAAGTTGCTGACCTGCACCTTTCTCAGGGTGTTCTTGAAATCCTAAAGGCTTCAGGAAGCCTTCCACTAGAGCTACTTACAATTCTAAGTGGAAAAGGTTTTCCGTTTGGTGTTCTGGGAAACATATTTCCCGGAATCTTCTGATTTGCCCATTGTTTTGGACTATGGTCCACCTTAATTCCTTGGACTGAGACCAGCTACCCTGAAAGTACATTTGGCAGCTGTGTCTGCTTTTGTTCAACAGGAAAGCCCTCCTCTCTTTCCGCTCACCCTGTATTTTCCAAGTTTTTTAAAGGATTACTTCATTCTAATCCACCTTTTAGGGATCCGCCCTGTCTAGGACCTTAATGTTTGCATTGCCCAGTTAATGCAACCTCCTTTTGAACCTCTGTCTTCTGCAGAGCTTAAGTATAACTTGGAAAACTGTTTTCCTAGTGGCTATCACTTCTGCCAGGCGCATAAGTGAGTTGCAAACCCTGTCAGTAGAAACTGACTTTATTTCTTCCACAGGAATAAGGTAGTCCTCAGGACTAACAGGAAGTTTTGCTAAGGTGGTTTCAGATTTCCATCTTAATCAATCTATCTCCTTCCAGTGTTTTCACTGACCATTCTTCCTCTGGTGAGAGGAGATTGCACAGTTTAGATGTTAAGAGGGCCTAAGTTACTATATAGAGCGTACCAAGGGTCACAGGTTGAATCCCTCCAACTTTTCTCACTTATGGTGAGGTCGGGAAAGGAAACCTGTCACTAAGAGATCCATTGCCGGTGGATTGTCTCTTGTATCCAATTTTGTTATCAAAACTGGGAAAGTTCCCCTTCAGGCCTGAGGGCTCATTCTACCAGAGGTACAGCTGCGTCTCTAGCTGCTGCCAGAGACATCCTATCTTAGAGATATGTCAAGCAGCTACCTGGAAAACAGGTACATACTTTCACCAAGCATTACTCCCTGGATGTCCAGGCCAGGAGGGATGCTCGGTTTAACACAGCTGTGCTTCAGAGCCTATTCCTAAGTAGGTTCTGTCCCTCCTCCATGGAGGTACTGCTGTGTAGTCTGCAATTGTCATAATATAGCAAGACTTCATGTTGTTTGAAGAAAATTACTCACCTTAGTAATGTTGTTTCTTCTAATGGAGTCTTGCTATATTATAACCTCCCAAAGCCTGCCCCTCAGAACTTCTACTTGGGTATAGGGTGGGCAGCCTAGTGTGGGCGTAGTTATGCCCATTATATGTTTCCACCCCTTCTTGGGGTTTTGGGGTGTGATGTTTTATTTTATGTCATATTATTACTTATATTATATTATTACTTCTGGTCCCCTGACTTGAGTCTTTGTGTTGGGACCAGGAGTATGTCTTAATAGTCAGGTAGCCAGTTGGCTAGTGTAGGTTACATCTTTCACACAGACCTTAGTGAGTTTTGCTCGTAAAGATATGACAGTTTAGGTTTGAAATAACCCAGACAGAGCTTCTCTAACCGAGCTCGCTCTCCAAGTTCCATTCTTTGAATGGGAGTTAACTCTTTCACCTCCGGAGCAGTTCTAATGGTGGGACAAACTGCAATTGTCATAATATAGCAAGACTCCATTAGAAGAAACAACATTACTAAGGTGAGTAATTTTTTCTTCTCTCCCAGATCGTCAGAGTTTATAGGAAGGCTATTTTTCCCCATAGATATTTACGGTCCTTCCATACTGCATTGAACACTATCTCTCAGCTGTATGCATGCCCCCCACAACTCCTTTCCCTCGCCAAACACTGACTCCATGGCCACCTGTACCCTTAGCTCTTCCTTTCAACAGTGGGCCTTCCCTTTAAATCTCGAGAGCATGCCCCGCCATATCTGGTTTGGCAGGATAGGTTGATGGTCGACCCTTTGGACACTGTATTGACCCAGCAGGGGTAGGGCCATGCATTATTGTGAAATCTGAAAAACAGGTATTTAAAACAGAATTCACTTTTTGAATACCATTTAAAGTAAATGTTTTGTATAATAAAATGTGTTTCATCATGTTTACTACCATACTTGACAACAGTTGAAACTTCCATTTGTGCCTCATGTTTAGTGTGAAACATGCTGATATGCACACAGTTTTGGGGGAAAGATGGATTTCAAGATTATGTAAAGCATATTGTCCATTTTGAAAATGGAAAATCAGTGGCCCCAAGGAAGGTGAGATGCATCGTTCTTAACCATGTCCCTGTTTTTGTTGGGTTTTTCCCTCCCTCCTCCCCCCACCCCAGTCCCAGTGGCATAGGCCTTGGAAGACGCATTGCACAGTGCATGCTATCCCACCCAGAAGCACTTCTCAGCTGTACTGTCATGTTGTTCTGGTTAGTGCACCACACACACACACTCTGATTCACTTGTACTGTTTGCTATGTGCCCATTATTTTCCATAGAAATCTGCTAAAAATAATTGGCCAGTTCTTTTTACGGCCCCTTCCCCTTCATGTCAGGGCCCTGTCGTCGGGTCTCCCACTGCATGTTACAGGCTGCGCCACCAGGACTGGGGGTCTAGCTCCCAGTTAGTGCCCTGCTCCCTTACTTTAGGCAGTTAACCACCGGATGCCCCCCGGGTGGGGCGGAGAGTCCCCCTCCTCCGAATCATCCTGGGAGCGTGCACCTGAAGCCACCTTCTGAATCCCATGTTCGCCACTGCGGGAGCCCATCGCCTGGCTCGGATGTGGGTCATTTCCCGGTTTTCTGGCCTGCCCCATGGACGTCTGCACTCGAGGAGGACCAGTGAGATGAAGGCACACTAAGACGTGCCTTCACTCCGATCCTTGTTCGACGCCTGCCCCTCCTGTCATATTCTATGCCCTCTGCTGCACCTCCACCTGTGGTCACCCAAGTGGTGGTATTGCAGTGAGGACTGCAGCCCACCCCTCCTGAAGAAGGAGAGCGGCCCATCAGGTGCTCAGTTCTTCTCCCCCCGGCCGGACCTCTGCGACCCAAGTTCGCTCTCAAACCAGGGTCACAAGCGGTAGTGCTACTGCTGTGCTGGCAGGCCGGATGAAATTGGCCATTTTGCGAAAAAAAAAGTAATTTGAAATTTTACGTTTTTATCCAGATTTTATCATTTTTCATGAATTATTGCAAAAATCCATTTTGCACCATTTTTGTGCACCCCTTCCCCATTTTGTGTCAAATTGCCAGGCAAAAAGTGCAGTTTTTGGTGTAGCAAAATCATACTTTGCGCCAATTTGGGATACAAAATGTGCTGATTTTCAGTACATTTGAGAAGGGAGGCAGTATAGCACAGTGGTTTAAGGCTCTGAGCTGCAAATCTGGTGACATCCAGTAGACCGGACCTGAGTTTGAATCCCACAGCTTCCACTTGCATACTGTGTGACCCTGAGCAAGTCACTTAACTTCCCTGTGCTCCCAGGTGGCACCTGTTTAAAAAAAAAAAAAAAAAACCTTTCGGCTTAGTGCGCTACTCCTGGTTAAACAACTAATATATATACATATTATTTTAAAATCTGTCAAATAAAATTGTACATTTCTGAAAATCACAAGCACTGTGTAGTTCTGCTGGGTAGTATATTAATCTTCATTTGCTAGACAGTCTATAAAATTGATCTCTGCAAAGGACCTTGATATAGAGGATGAACATTTTATCCCCACTGATCTGAAATGATCTGCTGTTTCTCTTCTAGGAAGCATTTCCAGCAGTCCAGAGGGCACCGAGGAGACCTCTGTAGCTGACGAGGGGAGAGAAACCTCATCAGGCATTGAGATCGAAGCTTCAGACGCCAGCCTAAGCTTGACTGGAGATGAAGCCACTGGAGAAGAGGCATCAACAGTAGCGCCTACAGGACGGAAACGTCGAGGGAGCCGGCCGGAGAAAGACCTTGAGAGCTCTGATGAAGAGGAGGAAGACTCTGATAGTATGGATGACACCGGCAGATATTCCATAAACGATGACAACAATAACCATGACCGATCCAACTCAGATGATGAAAACAAAATGGAAGAAGAGGAAGCTGAGGATGAGGATGAGAGCCCCCAGCGGCCACGGAGACGCCACCCAGCCAAACGTTCCTCAGCCGACCGGGAGAAGGACTCTTCAGATGAGGAGCGGGCGCTGGAGGACTGGGTGACCTCTGGGGTTCTGGATCTTCCTCGTCCCAAGTGGTACTCCATACGGGCATTGCGTGAGCGCCAGCTAGGCCGTAGCCTCCAATTCATCTACGATGCTTGTGGCTCCAGGTCCTTCGTGCAGCGCTTTAAGATGCAATACAGTCTGGAGAGGCACAATGGCTGTGTAAACACCCTGCACTTCAACCAGCAGGGCACTTGGCTGGCCAGTGGTAGTGATGACCTGAGAGTGGTGATCTGGGACTGGGTCCGTAAAAGGCCTGCCTTGGAGTTTGAGAGTGGGCACAAGAGTAATGTCTTCCAGGTGAGCGTTCCTGTTAATAGTTCTGGTGGAAGAGACCGAGGGGGTATATAATAAAGACCTGTAATTCAAACCCCAGGAATCCCTCACTGTGCTTACTAATGCAGTCGGCCTGCAGGAGAGTGAAATTTTATGTAAAGTAGGGAACAATGGAATGAAGTTGAAATCTCATCTCTGCCACTTGGTCATGCTCCACTCTGCCCCCTAAAGTCAGATTTATTTCTCCGCCTCAGGAAGAAGTTGCCCCGAAAAGCTTTCTTCATCTTAATGTCCAGTTGTACACGTTTTTTTCTCTTTTCTTTATTTTTTACTCAGTACTTCTCATTTACTTCAAATCTCTGCTTAGTTTAGTTTAATTTTGGGTGTTTTGCTATGTTTTAGTGGTATTCTCCAGTTCCCCAGGAAATCCTTTTTTTCTTTATGGTTTTCCTGTTTTTAACCACTCTACTACATATATTTTTGTTCTAAATATTACATTTTATTTGTCCCTTTCAGCCAATTTGTGGCTGTTTTTGCTTTGGTTTCCAGGAACCAAGGCACGTTTGGATCGTTTCTACCCTTTTTTCTTCTTTTTTTTGGGCGGGGGTTATTAGCAGTTCACGTTGACTTAGGAACTGAACCACAGTCTCTGTTTTTTGCATGCATCTTTTATTATTTCAGAATGAAAACAACCACCAATACAAACATTGAATTACTCTGTCTATACATACATTGCAGTTTTTGGTACAGGTAGTGAGAATTAGTGACATTTACCAACCCTTGTCTTTCTCCCTTTGCATGCTGTTCTATGTGCTTTATATTAGTAATATTCACATACCCAATTACTATCCCCAGTCTTGCAATCCATCCTGTAACCTTTAACATTGACAGAGAAATTCATAGACAACAAAACCTCTTAGGTAAAAAAAAACAAAAAAACACAAGCAGTACCAATCAAAATAACCTTTACAGGTAAAGAACGTTCTTAATGTATAATGTGTTTCAGTATGGGCTTACTTGTCCTTTAGTGTATCCTCTATTCTTTCTTTCCTCTTGATCCCTGGTTATACCTACCCTGAGGGCCACTCCACACCCCAAGTGCCCCATTGTATACCCCTTACTACTTTTTTTCCCCAAACTTTCTTTGTGCACCTCCCATCTGGGGAATTCTCTCCAGTGACCTCCTGTGATCTCTGCCTCCCACTGTGACATTCCCCTACTCTGCTTCCCCAGTCTGGCACATACCTTGGGTCTGAACCCTCCAAGGAAGGGCCGCCCTATCTGCCGGGGCTCTATCATGAGTATTGAGCTCCGGGCCGAGGGGGGACAGGAACAGAGAGGGAGTGCCCAGCATTGAGAGTGTGGATCAGGGAGGCGCCTTCACCTATCCCTAGCAGGAGGGTTTTTCTACTTTGAGTCCCCAGGAGTGCGGATGTGCAGTGATGTCCAGCGCAGCGTGGGCATGCTCCTGAGCCCACTTGGAGGATGTCCGCTGCCGCTCCCATACCCCTGCTTACAGGTTCCTCGATGTACTGCAGTCTCCCGGCCTCCGCCGGGGAAACTGTTATCTGGCGAGATACTGACTCACCCTCCCAGGAGAGGAAAGCAGTCCTCCGGACGCTCGATCTTCTCCTCCCCCTGCTGACCCTGGTGCTCCGAGTCTGTTCCAGAATTCGGGTCACCGGCGTGGCACGAGGTGTTTGGCGTCCAGCACCTCAGCCCTCAGAGCCACTGAGCCAGCTATACCCCCTTCTTCCGTCTTGGGGTTACCCCATAGGCATGTCCATGGCTCTTTTCCTCTTAAGTGCATACACTGAAGTCCATGTTTGTAGTCACACCACCCCCTGTTGTAGCAGTGCTGCTTCTGCGATCGGCAGTGAGTCAGTATATTTGCCTCAGCAAGATAAGAACAGTTCCTCTCGCCCATGTAGCTGATGTGTTAGTCTCTCCAGAGCTAGATTCTGTACCACTGAAGCTTTCCACTGTGGGATGTGTGTGGGACACCCAGGTGTTCTGCATTCATTGCCTAGCGAGAGTCAATAAAATCCTCACTTCTCTAGGAATTCCCTCCCAACCCTCCTGTCTCCAGTCTTCCATACCAAAGAGCAGAGAGGGCACCATGTCAGCTACCCGCATCCCCAGTATCACTGATACCTCCTGTACCACATTCATCCAGACTGGTCGTAGATCACCCAAATTCCCAGAAGTAAATATATATATGTTCCAAGGGCACTATTGCACCTTCCACAGATAGGTGATGCTGCAGGGTTGAATCTGTGTACCATGACCGGAGGCAGCACAGTCTGTGGATGAACTTGAACTGCGAGTCTTCCTGCTTGTTGCATATTAACTGAAAGTGCCAGCTGGCCACACTGCCTTCCTCTGCCCACTCCAGCTCACCTCTTCACTGGGTAAGCCTGCCAGCCAGCCCGGGACTATACTGTAGGGCTCTGATTGGGTCCTGCTGCGCTCTGCATCATCCTCATTGGCTGCTGCTTTATGGCTTTTAAGCTGATTAGACAATTCTCAATCTTTCTGTGAGGGGCTTCTCTCTGCATGCACTCTTAAGTACTAGCTATGGGAACACTGGGGATCTTGAATTATTTGCCCCCCTCCCCCGACCTTTATTAAATACTCCTTAGCTCCTCCCTACATGCCCCCTAACCTAGCTCCATTGGTTCCTGGGACTGTACCATATAGGTGCTCTGCTTTTTTCAGTTTGTGACTGATATTGTTACATCCCTCCCTCCTTAGCTGTCATTAACTAGAAACCATTGAAGCCCACTCCTGACACTCCCCTTCTCCTTTCTGTGTTATCTTTTGATAAGTTTCTTTTTTCTCTTCCTGCTAAATTTACATCCCCTATTATCCTTCTTGGCGATGGACCCACCCTGTCTCTTTTTGCCTCTCCGTGGGCTGCCAGTCTTTCTAGCTGTAAGCCTTACCGCTCTGCTCTTTAGTCTACTCTGCTATCATGAGGTGCCACTTTTGGTTGGTATATTGTCCTGCCTCGTACTTGTATGCCTTGCTGACCACTTCATTGCTATATTCCTGCAGTATCCACCTCGTCTCTGTTGTCCTTCTCCCCCTTGTCCCTTCTTGCCAGACTCCTTCTCTGTGATCTTGTGCTATCCTTATATCCCTAGACTTGGTCCTGTATTACTGGGGCACTTGCTCCGAAAATGACTGTCTGCCGGCTGCTACTACTGTATGCAGCGTGGTGTTACTATGCATTGCATCTTGTGTCCAAATATCTCTGCCTTCTCCTGGCCTGTGCGAAGGATAGTGAACTAAATCCTGCCCCCACCCTCATGCATCTCAAAATACCATTACTCCCACCCCTGTCGAACTCTCAAAGTTCTGTTAATAGCCCACATGAATATCCGCAGCCTTCACACTAAATTAGAGGCTTGGGTCACTCAAAGTCCCTGACATGCTCTGCATCTCGGAGTTGTGGTTTAAGCCTAATGTGAAACAGCATGAGATGGCACTTCCTGGCAACAACTGCTTTAGGAAGGATAGGCTAGGCAAAAAAACCTGGAGGAGTCCTTATATATACTCGTGCTGTTTTGGATGCCACTGAGCTGCCTGTACCTGACTCTGACTGACTGGAACCCTCTCCATAGAATCCCTGTTCCTCTCCCTGACTCTCAGTAACATTAGGAAACTTATCATTGGATGTGCCTGTTTACCCCTAAGTAAGGCTCCTTCTGCCCTTCCTCACTTCCCTTGCTAACCTCTCTCATCAGGTCCTAGTTCTCTCTGGAGATTTCAACACAAATTGGCTTACTTCTGTAGCTGACAAGGTACACTCATCCTTCGCCAGCTCCAACCAGCTCAATTCACCCTTGAGCCTCATTGGATTAATAACAAGTCCAAATCATACTCTGCTGGATTGGGTGGTTACCAGCTGCCGCTTAAGATCAAAGTGGTGGGTGTGTTACCTGATTGTACAAGTGACCATTCTCCCAAATGCTGTGTTTGGAGGACTAACTCACAAACCCCTCGTAAGATCTCCCTTGTCCGGGATATGTCCAGGTTTGAACATAATGGTTTTATTTCCTCTGTTCTCAACACAGACTGGTGCCCCATCAGTACACGTCCTGATACCAACCAAGCCCTGGGTTCTTTGTCTCACTTTTCCAAAATTATTGATTGCCGCGCTCCCTGAAAAAATGTAGATCCAAGGGTTGTAAAGGCTCCTTGGCTCAATAAAGACCTACATCTGCTTATGTCCTCCCATGACGGGGCCTGGCGCATTTAGGCAAGGCAATTTTATTTATAAAGTGCCCATTCCTGGAGGCTGTGGGCACTGTACACAAGCAAAAACAAACAGCAATTAATTAAGACATAACTCATTAAAACCATTACAAGATTAAAATACAAAGATAAAATAAGAATAGGGTTTCAAAAAATTTACAAAAAAAAATGGGTGGCCCTCAGATTGGCAGTACAATAGACAACTTAGGAATAAGTGCAAAAACTTCCTCCTTAAAGCTATATGTCATCAATTCAGAGCTCTACAAACTGAACATCTCTGCAACCCCAGAGAGTTCTGGAGGCAGGTGAACTCACTACTTAAAGGGAGGGCTGCTGAACTACCCAAATCCATCACGTCCCAAGGCAGCGCCCTTGCTAAACCCTTATCTATTGCTGCTGGATTCAGTGCCTTTTTCACTGACCTTGACAAGTACACGTCACTTTTCAATAATACTTCTTCCCTTGAGCCAAATTTCTTAAACTGGGTACATCAGCCCTTGCACATCCTGTTAAGTGACTTTTTAATTTATTTTGTCTTGCAGGTGCCCTGACTTATGGAAGGTTGCCATAGTTGTACGGGGGTGTGTGTGTGTGTGTGTGTGTGTGTGTGTGTGTGTGTGTGTGTGTGTGTCATGGCGCAACACGGTTGCTGAACATTTTAGGCCTATCTCTGTTCTATGCCCTTTGGCCAAGATTCAGGAGCGAATAGTATACAACCACCTCCAAGACTATCTTGAACTCAATAACCTGCTTTCTGTCTTTCAACGTGGCTTCAGAAAGAACCTCGCACCCTCACTGCATTAATAAAGGTTACATCTGACATCTCTCAGGCCATGGACCAAGGCTGTGCCACTAGAGCCATTTGTCAACCTCACAAAGGCGTTTGATCTGGTGAACCGTGATCAACTGCTTCAGCAGCTTAGGGTCCTTGGACTTGATCATGGTGCCCTTCAGTGGGTCCAGAGCTATCTCTTCTGTCGTTCCCAAACAGTCAGATGGGCTGGTTCTCTTTCGGATCTTCATCCTATAACACATGGGGTACCACAGGGCTCTGTTTTGGGTCCTTTGTTGTTCTCTCTATTTATCAATGATCTACCCAAAAACTGTGGTGGGGCCTCTGTGCACCTGTATGCAGACATTTACCGTTCCTCCTCTAACTTTGATAGGATTAACAGTGACCCAGCGTCTGACTTTGCAGACCTTGAAAAGTAGTTTAGGCGTATGCAACTAGTCATTAACATGAATAAAACTAAAAAAATATGCTCTTCTCCCACCTACACTCCAATTACGCACCTGCCCCCAATATTATCTCCTCAATGGGGATACCCTTGAATCTGTCAGTACCTTCAAGTATCTGGGCATCGCCTTGGTTCTTCTCTCCTATAATGCCCATGTCTGCATCCTAATAAAAACTCTGTTGTAAAATAACCTCCTATATCAGATCCCCTCATCCTTCTGCCTCTTGTATGGAGATAGCCTTCATCTCCTCTTACCTATGGTGCTCCGCTATTGCTCTGTGCCAGTGCTGTTAACCTGTCTCTCCTTTCTCGGGCACGCCACAGGGTGGGAGGTTTTGCCCTGGGTGTACATACCCACCACCATCACTGTAATGTACTCTCTGCATTGGGTTGGCTTTCCTATGAGTCTGAACTAAGATTCTCCACTCTAAGCTTCTTGCATAAGCTTGTCCATGAATTTACTCCTCCGTGCCTTAGAGAGGCAATCCACATTAGACAAACTGCTCAAACCCGTAGATCAGCCTCCTCCGCTTTTCTCCTAAGCCTAAATGTCTAGTAGTTGCTCTTGCAAGTCCTTTTTTGCGGCAGCATCTGATTGGAACTCTCTGCCCCTGTCTGTCTCTACCCTGCCTCAGTTCCAAGCAGAATTACATACCTCTCTCATGCCTCTATGACCTGCTCCTGCTTCCATTAATTCCTCTGTGCTGCTCCTTGCTCCTCTGTTGCTCCCCAACTCCCTTATCCTTTTTTCATCTTTTCCTCTGTCTTACAATCTTCCACCACCTTTTATAACCCCTTTACCACTTTTCCCCTTCACTCTCATGCCACTCTCCTGCTGAGTATTATGCACTCTCGTGGCTCGCCATCGTATCATGTTTTAGAACTTAAATATTTATATATCTGTGTTTCTACTAATGTAAATATTGTATCTAATTTACTGCAAATATTGTGTCAAACCTGCATGTTATTTTAAGTCAACCTTGTTATGTTGTATAGCCTCATACCTTTGCTACAAGTGTATTTACAGTATTACGTACCTTGCTTGCATTGTAATCCCATACCTGTGTGCTCTGGGTCGACCCTGAAAAAATGGACTGTAATTGTCTCCATGTACTTATCCTGTTACCAAAACTCAATAAAATAAGTAAACAAACCCATATGTGTCTTCAGTACTGTTGCCCATTGCTCCTCCGAGATGTGGAGCCCCATATCTCTTTCCCATAGGAGCTTCACCTTCCCCAAAAGGTCAGGGAACAAGTCTCTGTCCTGACGTACCAATCCTGCCACTAATGCCTTGGGAGCGATTCTTGCCCTCATCAGGGATTACTCCAAGGGCCCTAAAGGTGATACATCCCCCATTGTTCTACCTCTGCTCAGTCCGTAGGCCCGTATCTGAAGGTACCTATACCTGTGCACCATTAGAATAATAAACTGATCCCTTTGCTCCGCCGTTGTTTTAATCCCTCCCCTATTGTATAAATCTCTAAGGTTACGTACTCCTCCTTCCTCCCATGTTTGGAAGCCAGCATCTTCAAATCCCGGTAAGAAGGCTGGGTTCCCCACTACTGGAGTCAGCCACGTACACTCTTTCTCCACCTGTTTCTGACTTTTCTTCTGTTCCCAGGCATCCAGCGCCCACTCCACCAGTGGATTCCTGTTCTGTAAGTGGCTGTATTCCATTTTACCCCCGGGGTCTAAGTATGCGGCTAGCCTACCAGGTGCCCCTCCCCCTTCAACTCCACCCAACTTGCTTCTCCTCTGTGTACCCAGTCGTGGCTGTACTGACCTTGAATTGACAAAGTGTATCCCTTGATATCAGGAAGCTCGCTCCCCTCTGCCAAACTTCCCTTCAGTCTTGACAGGCTCATTCTGGGTCTCTTTATTTTGCCATAGAAACCTACTGAACTCCCCTACAGTGCTTTAATATCCCCTCAGTGAGTCCCATGGGTGGCATTTAGCTTATACAAAAGCTGTGGCAGGACATTCATTTTCAGCAGGTTTATCCTCCTCATCCATGAGATGGGCAGTGCCTCCATCTCCATATCCGCCCATTTCCCAGAGCAGTGGTCCATAATTCAACCCATTGAGTTTAGTTAGGTCCCTCCTACTCAAATTCCCAGGTCGTCAGGCTCTTTCACCTCCTTAAACCCCACATATTCACTTGAGTTTTTCCCACCCACTCAGTCAATCAAAGCATTTCAATTTTGCAAGGTTTAATTTGTACCGAGAAGGCCACAAACTGTTTCACTACCTCCACTAAGATCAGGATGGATGTATTTGGCTCCATGACAGATAGTAAGAGGTCATTTGCTTATAACGTTATCATATGCTGTCCACCCGCTGGGCCAAGCACCCCCCTGATCTTAGGCTCTGCTCTTATATGCAGGGCTAGTGGCTCTATAGCCAGGGCAAACAGAAGTGGTGAGAGAGGACATCCCTGCCTAGTCCCTTGGTGCAACTCGAAAGCTTCCGAGCACCCTCCATTTGGCAGGACCTGCGCACTAGGTGCAGTGTATAATAATTTCACCAGGTTCACATAGCCATCACCCAGCCCAAATCTTCTAAGAACCTCAGACACGTATGCCCGCTCAGTGTGATCAAAGGCTTTCTCGGCATCCATGGACAACAGCACCACTTGTCCAGGATGCAGAGTCCCCCACTGAACGACATTCAGCAACCTCCTCATGTTGTGGTGTGAGAGGCGCCCCTGATTAAAACCTGTCTGGCCTGGGTGGACCAGTTGTGGCAACACGTGCTCAAGTCTCCTTGCTAGGAACTTTGCAGATATCTTCATATCGCAATTTAAGAGGGATATGGGTCTGTACAATGCACAGTCTGCTGGATCCTTTCCTGTTTTAGGTAACACACATGCCATAGCCTGTAAACACGCTGTCGGTACCTGCCCCTACTCCGCCAGTATCCCAGTCATGTCTGCCAGGGGCCTAGCAAGTTCTTCCAGCTCCTTGTAATATTCCATTACATATCCATCTGGTCCCCTTGCCTTTCGTCTTTTCTTCTGGGTGATGGCATACACGACCTCTTCCCTAGTGACCTGCCCCTTGATTCTCTCTCTCTCTTTGTTCCTCAGACGACTTGGATATCCGTAACCCATCCAAAAACTCACTGGCCAACTGCTCTGTCCCACTATACTGTCTTATACAGCCACCTATAGAAACGAGCGATCTCCTTCCTAATCTTCTCCTCATAGTCTCCATCGACCCTAGTGAATTCTTATTGCCGTCCACCGCTGTTGTTCCCCTTCAGCCTCTTGCTAATCACACCAGTATTGTACCCGGCTTGTTCACCCACTCTTATAACCTCTGTCTCGTGTAGAATAGTGAGGTACTGGCCTTCCCAGTCAGTAAAAGATTTAGGGGCCCCCCTTAGTTCCAGTGGCTCCCCCTACTCCTGTTTTGTTGGGGAAGTAGCCATTCTCTCTTCCGCCTCCTTCAGCTGCCTTTCTAGTGTTTGCTGCCTGGCCCTTCTCTGTCATTTGCCACCTGACTTATTACCATACCTCTCATGTAAGCCTTACCAGCTTCCCAGTACACCGTTTTAGATGGAGCCGAGGCCACATACCCATCCTTATAAATACCCCATTGTTCCTTAACATAGTCCTTAAACTTCTGAGAGGTGAGCAAGTTGGTGGGGAGCCTCCGTCCCGAGTTTGTTCTCCCCTTCCCACATTAAACAGTGTCACTATAACTGTTACGTGGTCCGAGACATGTATGGGGTTATGGCTTATACCTTTGAGTCTACCATAGCTGCCTCTCTCACAGTATATGTAGTCTAGCCTGGACAAGCGCCATGGGGGTTTGAAAAGAAGGTATACTCTTTAGCTCCTGGGTTGGCTGCCCACCGAGCCTAGGTCTGCTGCTCCCTACCTCCATTGGCGTAGCCCACCTGCATGTGTACCCACCCCCCATGGAGTGGTCCAGGCTGGGTGCCATAACGCAGTTAAAATCCCCACCCATATAAAGCTTGGGGAACTGTTCCTTGACCAAGACATCCAACAGATCCCCATAAAACTGCATACTGAATGTTGAAGGGGCATAAACACTGGCATAGGTGATTCGTTCTCCCTTCAGGATACCCTGCACAAATATATACCTCCCCTCGTGGGATCGGCCACCACCCTTTCCACTGTAAATGGCAGACTTTTGTGTAGCAGTACCGCCGCACCCCTTCTGTGGGTGTTGCAGTAGGCAGTCCAATGGTGCTCACCCCTCCCCCTTCCAGTTTCTCATGCTCTGCATCAGTGAGGTGTGTTTCTTGCAAAAAAGCCACCTTACCGTGGCACCTCTTCAATGCCATGAGCACCTTTTTCTTCTTTAGTAGATTGGCAAAGCCCCTTATATTCCAGGATACCAAAAAATGTTTCATCATCCATTTTCACCCATACCATATCCTTGCACCCTTACTAAATCTTGCTGATATTACTTTGAGAGGGCTCCTGCAGTAGGTTATAACCATTAGGGCTGAGCCGCCAAATGCTAGGACCACATGGAAAACTTTAGCTAGGAATGTCAGGTGGGGACCGCCAAGGACATTATTACTGAATTACAGGACAGTAGCAAAGCCTTACGTTCTGTACACTTGATGTACTGTACCTATACACACCCCCAAGAATCCCTTTCGGCACCAGCAGAGGTGGCAGATGAAGCAGCAGCCCTCTAGATGTCAGACCAAATGGGCTACTCCGGCAACCACTCCTCCAACAAAAATCTCAGAGAGCTTCGAATGCTTCCCAACCCTCCCATCGCCTCCTGATTCACGACGTGAGCCCCCCTGCCAACTTCAGAGGAACCGGTAGGGGCAGATTCACCCACCACCTACCAGGTTGAAGGCCATCACAATAGTCTCTTTGGTCCTTCAGTTTATAGCCCAAGGCCACACAAATGGAATTCTTAGACCTCCGGAAAATCCTCCAGGTCACTCTCATTACCCAAAAGATCACATACCGCTCATCGGAGAGGTAATTGACGCTCTGCTGAGAACATCTGCCATAGAGCCCGTTCCTCAGACCCAGGTAGGCAGGGGGTATTACTCCCACTTTTTCCTGGTGCCCAGAAAGACAGGTGGCCTTTGGCCAATCCTGGATCTAAGCCCACTAAATCTGTACGTAGTGTACAAGAGATTCCATGTGCTGACCCTTCCAGGCCTGTTACCTCTGCTGCACAAGGGGCATTGGCTCTGTGCATTTGGACATGCAGGATGCCTACTTGCATATTCCAGTCTTTCCCTCCCACCGCCGCTTCTTCAGGTTTGCCTTCCAGGGGGAGCATTTTCAATTCAAGGCTCTTCCCTTTGGCCTTTCCTTGGCACCCAGGGTGTTTACCAAGTGCCTAGTGGTGGTGGTAGCGACATTGCGCCACCAGGACCTCTGTGTTCCTGTACCTTGACAACTGGCTCCTGTCAGCACCGTCTTGGGACAGCATGTTGGCCTCTCTGTTCATTACCCTGGACCTTTCTCGCCAAGTGGGTATCACGGTGAACTATCCAACGTCTCATCTTACTCCCTCCCAGCACCTCCAAGTTATTGGGGCGGTGCTGTACATGGTTCAGAGCAAGGTTTTCCTCCCCTTGGACAGGGCGGAAATCTTGAGGCAGCAATCCAGACTAGTGGCCTCCAGCTGCTGGACTACAGCCCAATCTGTTTTACGCCTCCTGGGCCTTATGGTAGCAGCTATACCCACTGTCCCCTAGCCAGATTCCACATGTGGGTCATGCAGTGGACACTAAGGGTTCAGTGGGACTAGAGGACAGACGACCTGGATCACATGGTCCCAGTATCCTAACCATGTGACAGATTTCCTATGGTAGCTGGATCTAAACAATCTCTGCTGAGGGGTTCCCTTTCAGCCTCCCTCTTCTGCCCAGACCCTGACTATGGATGCCTCGGGACAGGGCTAGGGAGCTGACTTGGGGGACTGCAGATCCTGGGCTCAGCGGGAACCTTCTCTACACATCAGCTTGCTCAAGATGCGTGCAGTGCTTTACACCCTTCAGGCATTCCAGCCTCTTCTCCTAGGACCACTCCTTGTCCAGACGGACAATGTGTGTGGTTTAGTATCTAAACAAAGGGTGAGGAACACGCTTGCACCTCCTGTGCAGGGAAGCAATGTGCATTTGGTATTGGGCAGTCCAGCACAGCCTCCAGCTCACGGCAGGGCATGTACCAGACATTCAGAACGTCCTAGTGGACAGTCTCAGCTGCACTAAAGTCAGGGCAAACGAGTGAGAACTGAGGCAGTCTTGTCGACAACAACTTCAACCTTTGTGGTCGCCCAGAACTATATCTATTTGCCTCCCCATCCAGTGGAAGGGAAGGGAACATTGTTTAACCAGGAATAACACACTGAGCCGAAGCTTGTTTCCAGGTGTTTCCTGGGAGCACAAGGAAGCTAAGTGACTTGCTCAGGGTCACACAGTTTGCACCTAGGTGGCTGTGGGATTCAAACCCAGGTCTCCAGATCTGCAACTCAGAGCCTTAACCCACTGCACTATACTGCCTCCTTTGTGCAAAACTGCCCAGTTTTTGCTCGCTCGTTCCTGGGTGTGGTGTTTCTGACAGACGGCTTGTCTTTCTGCTGGACAGGGAGATTCTTGTAGCCTTCCTGCCTTCCTGCTGTTTCAGAGGGTGCTTCTGTGGCTACCGGCTGAAGGCACTCACGTGATCCTGATCACCCCTTATTGGCCTTGCCAAATATGATTTCCTCTGCTCCAGCAGTTGATGGTGGAGCCTCTGGTTCCTCTACTCCTCTGCCAGGACCTTCTGACGTGGGAGCAGGGTAGGCTGGTCTATCCGGGCCTCAAGTCCCTTCACCTTCACACGTGGTACCTTCTGTCATAGCTGCTTCATGCTTTGGGGTTGCTTCTAGGGTCGCTTCTGGAGTCACTCAGGGCCTTGTGGAGGCCAGCAAGCCAGCTTTCACAAGAACCATTTACGTTATGAAATGGAAGAGCTTTTCCATTCGGGCAACCTAAAGTTGTAACCCTTTCTCTTGCCCTGTATCACAAGTCATGGAGTACCTGTTGCACCTCTCAGACCTTGGCCTAAGTTGTTATTCTCTGAAGAGCCATTTGTCTGCCATTTCTTTCCTACCACCGCTGGTGGATGGCAAACAGTGGCTCAGTTGGAGATTGTCAAAGCATTCCTGAAAGGATTCTCCATATGAACCCCCCCCCGGTCAGGAACCCTGTTCCTCTGTGGGATCTGAATTTCATTCTTGGAAAAACTCACTTTGCTTCCTTTTGAACTTGCCGCGAGTTGCGACCTGCGCTGTCTTTCCTGGAAAGCGCTCTTTTTAGTTGCTATTACCTCCGCTCAAAGGATTTCCGAACTTCAGGCTCAGATGTGCAAGGAGTCTTATTGGATTTTTCACAGAGACTGGGTTGCTCCGCATAAAGTGGTTTCTGAGTTTGCTGACTCAGACCATACACTTGCCGGTATATTACTCTGAGCATTGTAATTCGGAGGCAATTCTGCATACCTTAGATGCTCACATAATTTTGCATTGCTATCCTAGTCAGACAAACTCAGTCTGTAAAATGGATCAGCTCTTCATTTCTTTTGTGCCCAAAGAGGTGCTGCTGTTTCAAAATGATGATTGTGCAAATGGTTGACACACTATATTCTGTTGTGTTACCAGAAGTACAACAAGCCACTTCCAGGGAAGTTAAGGGCATTCAACTAGAGGCATGGCTGCATCTACTGTTTGTTTCAGAAATGTGTCTGCCATGGACATCTGCATGGCAGCTACTTGGAGCTCTGTCCACACCTTTACCAAGCATTACAGTCTGGACATTGTCTCTAGATGCAGGGCTGGCTTTGGACTAGCTGTTCTACTGGGCCTTCTTTCTTAATTCACTGCTTTTTCCTGCAGACCTTTATCCTGCCTCCTTTGTTTAGTCCTTGTCTGACTTACACTGCTTGGGACTCAGTCCTAATGTTTATGACCTACTGCAGGAGCTCACTTTCAGTAAGATAGTATAGTTCATAAGAACTTTATTGTAACAGTAGATCATTGAGGGACGCTCCTGCAGTAGGTCAATTTTGTCTCCTCCATCCCTTTTCTACTTCTTTTCCTGTAAGTCTTTTTGGCTCCAGGAGCCCATTCCTTTCTCCTGTCGCACATTCTTAGGCTCCAGCTGGTGGGGACTGCCCACTATAAGGGTCATGCTGACATCGGTCATGTGATGTTGGGTGAGTGGTCCCCGCTTGACATTGCTAGCTAAAGTTTTCCATGTTGTCCTAGCACCTGGCGGCTCAGTTCTGTTGGTTATGACCTACTACAGGAACCTCTCTCAAAGATCTACTGTTAGGGTAAGTTCTTACGTAACTGTACTTTAAACGTCCCCACCCACCATGGGGCTCCCATCCTTCCATCAGCTCATGAACCACATGTTTGTTCTATACCTGTTGTGTACATACAGACAACATTCCCATCCCTTTTGGCATTGCATCAAACTCGCCTTGCCAGTCCCCCAACTCCGGATCTGGAACAGGCAGGGCCCCCAACATCAGACACCTTTGAACATCACACATTGTTGTTTCGTCTTACTACTCTTCTAGGGTATATTTACCCCCCAGCCTCTCCGTGACACGTCTCTCCAGCCTCCCCTATACTATCTTGGGATACGGAGAGAGAGAGAAGTTGGACCCTCCCCCTGTGCAGCATCCATATCACCATTACTTGCTATGTCTTTGTTCTGTTCTTTTTTTAAATTTAGACTTTTTATTTAATTTATAAATGCAACAGTTTTACAGGCAGCAATACATCACTTATTATTACCAGTTGATAACATCACAGTACATTACATGTATACTTGTAGCAGTCATATTAGGGAAAATAAATTAACATATTATTACTTTAGTGTCCAGGAATCATAATTACTCATTTAAGTTCAGTTTGTGATCCATTCAAATGTAATCGGGCATATACGGTGAGCCTCCTATTCCTCACAGATTTTATTCCATTAAAATTCAAGGAGCATCACAGATCATATCCGATCTTTGTACTGTTCTGACCCCTCCTCCCTCCCCTGTCTCCACCCTACCCTACTTTGTGCTAAAAGTATTTCTCTTGCCCTCACCTTTTGTGCCATGTTTACTTTATTCTTTGTCTCTTATACTTAACTCCAAAGCCCCTTCCCTCGCAGTCATCCATTCACCTCTCCCCATTGCCTTATACTTCCTGAGCTCACTGGTCCACTGTGCCAACATTTGATCCTTATCCTCTCGCCTCTCCTTCTTCCAGTTTTGCCTGACTCCCTTATGGAAAGCTCCACATACCCCTGCTCCAGGTGCTTTAAGCAATCAAAGTTGGTGTGCCACCCTCAGCTGTTCGCGGTGGTCCATCCTTTCCGGCGTCCCTGACAAACCAAAGGGAAAAGAGCGTCTCTGGCACACCTAGGAGAAGACAAAGCATTAGTGAATGAGTCAGCTTAGTCCCCCGCAGAAGTTTTAAGTGTTGCGCTTATAGCTTCTTTATCAACCAGAAACTCTGTTCTCCCTCCCGGGATCGTCCTTCCATTGTCCCTTGCCTTGAGTATATTTAGCAACCAGCCCCTCTGTGCCCTCGTAATCCACACTCATGGTGCTCCTCCCGCCATTCCATTTATACCTTGCAAAAGGTCATTCTGTAGGGTACTGGAGGTGAAGAGGACTTGTATTCTTCAGCCCACTTACCAGAAAGTCCCTCCACTTACATGCCCCAATACTCTGCTCCCCTCTTCAGCAACAGACCCTATTTACAACCTGTTGATACTACATGTCTCCCTTTGATTGTTCCAGCAGGCTCTTCAACACCCCCACCCCACTTATCCCTCAATTCCAGTCCAGCATATTTCCAGTCTTCCATGTGGTTGTCTTCCCGACCCACTCCTCCACTATGTCATGGCAGCCATGCAGTTCCTTCAGTTGGCCTTCCAGTATCCATCTGACGGGAGAAATGTCCAGGCAGTTTCCAAAGGTGATAAATCTTTTGCATTTTTCTTCTTCCAGTACTCTTAAATCAAGGCAAAACACTTTTCAAACAACATGAAGTCTTGCTGTATTCTGACTACTGCAGTTAGCTCCAGCCTTTAAACTGCCCCGGAGAACAAATGGTTAATTTTCTATGCAGTGCATAGAACGTTGAGCTCGAGCTCGGTTGAGATCTCTGTCTACAGCACTTTGATACCCAACTGTTGGATTCTTTACTCTGCATCACTGAACAGTCACTGCGGAGATTTCTCCTTCAGCTCGGTTCAAAAGTCGGTTAAAGTTGTCGGTTTTAAACCGAAATTATTCCGCATAGTCGGTTCAGTCTCTGTCTGCAGTACCATGAGTACTAGATAGGTTTTTGTCTGAATTCTGTGTGAAAATTGTAAAGTTGTTGTACTGGTTCGGCTGAACCGATCACTTATAGTGAATTCTTGTGTTTTGCGAGTGTGCCCTTATCGGTTCTTAAAAAAAAAAAAGTGTTATGATGTTTTTTTTCTTCACAATACCATGGCATCTAAGTTAGAACCGATGAGGGAGTTTTGCCTGGCAGTTGCCATAAAAATGGTAAGTTTGATTAGGTTGTCCATGTCTGAGAAACCCAAGAAGAAAACGGGCCCACTGGGTTTCAACACTGCAGTGAGTGTGGGGAGGTCTTTGCTAAGGCCGATCCCCACACCACCTGTGTTGATTGTCTGGGGTTTGAATACCTCGATACAGACTGCCAAATTTGTAGAAATTTTCCTAAATCTACCCTTGAGAAGAGATTAGGTAGACTTAGAGAAAAGGAGGCCGAGAAGTCTGCTGACCCAGATGACCAACCGGTTCGGTTCCGACCAAACCAGAAGGGTGCCCTCTGACCAGGCGTTAACTGCTTGGGCAAGAGGAAGCCAATCCTGAGGTCGGTTCCTACAAAAGGAAGCATGAAAGAGAAATTGACCGTTTGGATCCAGAGGTTAATGTTCCAACCACTGAGGAAATAACCAGAGCGATTTGGATTATGGAATCGCTTCACCGGTTCCAACCGATCCAGCACCTTTTGGCAGGGGTTAGGTTCAGTCGGTTCCCCCAGTTCAAGATTATACCCCTGAAGACTTTTATGAACCGGAGTTTGAGGAGGAGGGGGAGTTCGAAGATGACGGTGAAAGTCTGGATGTGCCTGTGGAACCGGACATCTCCCCAGACAGACCTTCTGGTGTTTCCCCTCCTAGGCTTTCTGAGCCCCCTTCCCTCTATCTGTTTTACAGAAAAGTGTCTGAAACCCTCCAGCTTCCTATGGAGGAGGCAATGGAGGATCAAGAGGAGCCTGATTATGTGGAAATGATGGACATCCCAGAGTCCAGGAGGCTGTCTATTCCCCTTCACAAATTCTTTGGGAAGCAGACACAAAAAATCCTAAAGTCTCCCAATTCTGTACCTCCTGTTGACAGAAGGATGGACAAGAGGTATACATTGTCAGGCACAGATACAGAGTTTTTATACCAACAATGAAGCCATGTTGGGGTAGTACAGGCTGCTTCCTGTGACAAGGCAAATATCCCCTTGGTTTCACACCCCCCAGACAAAGACTCCAGGAAGATGGATGCCATGGCAAAGAAGCAGTACATGGCATCTTCCTTGGGACTCAGGCAGGCGAACTAGATGGCCTATACAGCCAGGTACCAGGAGTCAAGTGGGACACTGTACTAGCATTGGCTAAACAGGCCTCCCCAGCTGGCCAAGGGCTGGAGGAGGTAGGCTGCTGATGGGATTGAGGCATCAAAGGTACAGTTTCATGTTGCTGTGGACTCCAGTGATGTCATCAAGAGTCATGGCTTACATCTGTGGCTCTTGGAGGATGGCTTGGCACAGATGTACTAGCTCTCACAGGACACCAGGCTAAGGCCATGGATTTTCCTGTAGTGGGTAATTCTTTGTTTGGGGAGCAGACAGAGAATTACATCAAGAAAATGGATGAGTACAGGACCACTTATATGAGTGCTCAGGGCAGAGAGGCAAGCAACTCCTCAAAGCATCAATCTAGGGGCAGGGCAGGCCTTTTCATAGGCCTTTTACCAAGCACAGGCCTCTTCTCCCTTTTCACAGAGGGGGTTCTTCAGAGGGAGAGGCAGAAGGGGGATGAGCAGGGCTGCATCCACTCCTCAGCCTAAGGCCCCTGCCAAGCAGACACCCTGATGGGTCTGCCCGGGTCGACTCTCCTATCCCTGTAGGGAGCAGGCTGGCTTACTATGTCCAGGACTAGATGTCTATTACCTCAGACAAGTGGGTCCTGGAAGTAGTAAGCCAGGGACTGGTTCTCAGCTTCAAAAAATTTCTGAAGATGAGAGCCAGATCTTTTCCACCTGCAGGTCTCTCCAAAACCCTTGCCCTAGAGGCAGAGGTTTCATCTCTTCTGGCCTTAAGAGCCATAGAGAGAGTACCTACCCTACACTAGGGAAAAGGTCTGTACTCCAGGTACTTCCTTATCCCAAAAAAGACAGGGGAGTGGTGACCTATCCTAGATCTTAGATACCTGAACAAACATCTTTTAAAACCAAAATTCAAGATGGTGACTCTGGGAATAATTCTTCCCTGTCTAAGGCCAGGGGACTGGCTAGCCTCCCTGGACCTCAAAGATGCCTACTTTCACATTCCCATCAGGTGCTCCCACAGAAAGTGCCTCAGGTTCAAGTTGCCCTCAGGCCATTATCAGTTCAAAGCAATGCCCTTTGGCCTATCATCGGCTCCAAGGGTCTTCACAAAGTGCCTGGCAGTAGTAGTTGCCTTTCTAAGAAGGCAAAAGAGTTCCATTTTTCCATATCTGGACAATTGGCTCATAGTGAGGCCAGTCTCCAGACCAAGTCAAGTCAGACCTGCAAGTGACTCAGCAAGTGCTCACTTCTCTGGGTTTTCTTCTCAGCCTCCCCAAATCAGTTCTCGAACCAGTTCAGCTCCTTACTTTTATAGGGGCAGAGCTAGATACTGTCAAAGCAATAAGAGCCTTTCTTCCCTGGAAAGAGCAAGAGTTCTTACAGAACTGGCTTCTTCCTTCAGGTGTCCCGACCAGCAAGGCACTTCCTTCAGCTATTGGGCCACATGGCAGCTTCTACAGCAGTGGTCCAAGGGACATTCAGTTCCATCTGAGGGCCTTTTGGTCCCAAAGGAAGGACCCTCTTGCCAAACTGATTCCAGTGACTTGGACACTGATCCAATCTCTTCAGTGGTGGCAGGATCAGGACAATTTAGGGCAAGGGGTCCCTTTTGTCACTCAGTCTCATTCGGTGTCCTTACCACAGATGCTTCTCTTTTGGGTGGGAGCTCATCTGGGGGCTCTCTCACAGCCAAGGACTGTGATCCCTCAGTAGTCCCTTCTTCATATCAATCTCCTGGAACTCAGGGCAGTTTTTCTGGCCTTGCAAGCCTTCTCTCAGTTTGTGTAGAACAAGGTGGTTCAGGTCAGAACAGACAACACCACCACCATGTGGTACATCAACAAGCAGGGAGGCACTCTGTCTACGGCCTTGTGCAGAAGCCATGAAATTGTGGTCCCTGGCTTATTCCCTGCAGACCTCTCTGACAGCAGTCCACCTTCCAGGAAAGGACAATGTGCTGGCAGATGCACTGAGCAGGATCTCCCAGGGCCATCACGAATGGTCCCTGGACCCTCTGGTTTTAGAGCGATTTTTTTAGAGTGGGGCACTCAGAGATGGATCTCTTTGCAGCCCCAGACAATCACCAACTTCCTCTGTTTTGCTGCAGACCCCCAGTCTTGGGTTCAGTCCCTCTGGATGCTCTGATTTTGAACTGGGAAGGGAAATTTCTGTATGCCTTCCTCCCCTTTCCTCTACTGTTCAAAGTTCTAGTCAAGATAAGGTCACAACCTTGCAAAGTGATTCTGATTGCTCCAGACTGGGCCAGACAGCCTTGGTACCCCCTGTTGCTGTCTCTAGCAGTTCGTCTTCCCCTGTCTCTTCTCAGGAATTACAACCTGTTAAGCTCCTCTCATGGGAGGATTTGGTACCCCAATCTTCGATCTCTCAATCTCAAGGCATGGCTCTTGAAGAGCTAGAG
Organism: Neoceratodus forsteri; assembly: GCA_016271365.2. NCBI lineage: Eukaryota > Metazoa > Chordata > Ceratodontiformes > Ceratodontidae > Neoceratodus > Neoceratodus forsteri. Next base: position 73,462,510 of record CM028133.1, on the reverse strand, counting down.
TATGCAGATTTGCATCTGTCTCAGGTGGTTCTGGATATTCTCAAAGCTTCTCGAAAGCCCTCCACCAGAAAGACTAACAACTCCAAATGGAAAAGATTCAGCATTTGGTGTCCCAAGAAGCATATTCCCCCAGACACTGCTGAATTGTCTACAGTTCTGTATTATATGGTCCATCTAAATGGCCTGAGGCCTCAGACCAGCTACTCTCAAGGTACACTTGTCAGCTGTTTCTGCTTTTCTGTCAGTGGAAGTCTTCCTCACTGTCATCTCATCCTGTGTTCTTTAAATTTTTCAAGGGATTACTTCATACCTGTCCCTTTAAGGATCCTGCCCCTGCCTGGGACTTAAATGTTTGCATTGCTCAACTTATGCAACCTCCTTTTGAGCCTATGTCCTCAGCAGAGCTTAAGTACTTGACTTGGAAAACTGTGTTTGGTAGCAATTACCTCTGCCAGACGTATTAGTGAACTGCAAGCCCTGTCAGTGGAACCTGATTTTATCTCTCTTCATAGAGAGAAAGTGGTCCTTAAACCAATAGGAGATTCTTGCCCAGAGTGGTGTCAGACTTCCACTTGAATCAGTCTATGTCTCTTCCTGTCTTTTTCACTGATCATTCTTCCTCAGGAGAGGATGTTACACAGTTTAGATTTTAAAGAGCCCTTAGCTACTATAGAGAGTACCCGGGTCACAGGTTTGATTCCTCAGTTGTTCCTCACTTATGGGGAAGTGGGAAGGGCAAACCTGCCACCAAAGAACTATTGCCAGGTGGATTGTGTCTTGTATACAATTCTGTCTATGAGAAACTGGGAAGATTCCACCCTCAGGCCTGAGGGCTCACTCTACAAAGGTACAGCACTGTACAACTTGTTTACTAGCCTCCTGTGTGGGATGGTGTCAAATGTCTTGCTAAAATCTAGGTTGGCCATGTCCACTGACCCTTCTTGATCCACCACCTTGTTTTCCCAGTCAAAGAAATCTGTAAGATTTGTTTGACAAGATCTCCTCTGCTATGAGTCAATGTTGCCTGGGGTCTTGTGCTCCACTAGCCTCCAGATTTGCCACAGTCCTTTCCTTTAACATGGATTCCATGATTTTCCGCATCACTGAGGTCAAGCTGACTGGCCTGTAATTTCCAGCATCCACCTTGCTCCTTCTTTTTCCCCCTTTTGTTCCCCAGACCCCAGGACCCCAGCAGATATTCACGGCATGTGCATAGAGGTGCATACATACCGGTAACTAGCTTGGCCCCTTTCTGTCCCACCCTCCAACCCATGCTTCCTATAGGACATCCATCCGATGGGAGTGGAACTACGGGGGGTGGACAACCACCCCAGGAGGGGAGAGCAACTTTCAGCCACTCAGTCCTGCTCCTTCTCGCCCCCCCGCTGGCTCCCTGACAACCCAAGGTCATTCTTGAATCAAGGTCACCAGCGCAAGGCATCCAGCACCTCAGCCCTGGGTGCCACCAGGCTGGTGTACCTTGCTCCCACGTTTGTGTAGTGGTACCACATTTGCCTTCCTCCAGTCCACCGGCACCGCTCCCTCCCCCCATGATTTGTTAAATAGGGCTATCAGTGGTGCCCCAGTACCTCCCTGAGTTCTTTCAGTATTCTGGGATGCATCCCATCTGGTCCCATTGCCTTGTCCACTTTTAGACTTGAGAGTTCCTCTAGGACTCTCTCCTTCATGAATGGACTGGTGTCCATCCCCGTGTGTGTTTCTACCCCATCATTTTGGTCCCTCTCCTTCCACTTCCTTTGTAAATACTGATCAGAAGTATTCATTTAGAATTTCTCCTCCTCCTCCTGCACCCCATTCAACCTCACAATCCCTCCGTTGGTCATCTTCCTTTCCCTGTTATACCCCAAAGAAGATTTTGTCACCTTCTTTTACTGACTTTGCTATCCTTTCTTCAGTTTAGATCTCTGTGGCATTTATAGAATACTGGCCAAAATTTAATTTCGTGCTACAAGTGAGGAAACACATTTTGGCCAGGATTTGAAAAGCGACGACACCTGTCATGTTTTATTTTTATTTTATTTTATTTATTTATTTAATAAATAGGAAAGATCTTTGAGCCAAGGGCTCTTTTACAGAGGTTCCATGTCAAGTCACAAGAACAGTAAATTACAATGGTTTCAGTAAGTAGCACAACATGGGGAAAGTAATTACATAAACAAAAGAACAATATGGCAAGATAAATATTGTGTCAAGTGGCCTTGTCTGAAGAGGGGTGAAATGGATTACAAGAAGAGAAGTACAGGGGGTGAGTTGGGGGGTGGAAGGAGCAAAATAAGAGCAAGAAGGAGATTGCACAATGAAGCTTAAGCAGGAAAGACCCACGGGGGCAGGGTGGTAGAGGGAGACAACAAGATGAGGAAACAGAGGAGAGATGGGGGAAGTGGGAGTGGAGGGGTAAATGAAGGGGGGATGAGCTAGGATGAAAAGAGGGCAAGAATGGGAAAGGGATAAGGGAGGAAGTGCTGTGACTGGAATAGCGCAGCAACAGGATAGGGCTATACAGGGGCAAATGGTAAAAGAGGGAAGTCCCAGTGTATTTAGCTGTCAGCAGAGATTAGGTATAGCAGTCACAAGATGCTCTGGAAACTAGAATTGACGCAGCTTCCGCTTAAATGGTCCCAAGGCTGCAGTTGCCACAATCTTAGGAGGAAGAGAATTAAATAAATTAGCAGCTCTAACCTCAATGGGTCGTTATCAGAGTGCAGTTCGACAGCTAGGGACAGTAAAGGTTTGGCTCACAGAACTTTGTGTGCTCAGAGTGCCCCGGAAGAGACTGAAAAGCTGAAGGGAACCTGGTGGTAGGAGACCAAGATCTGCCTTCTTAGCCAGAAGGCAGGCTTGATATTCAATGCGAGCCTGGAGTTGAAGCCAGTTTGCTTGTTCGTAAAAGTCACAAGTGTGAGTATGATAGGCTGCACCAGTTAGTTGATGGCATGCCTTATTCAGAGCTGTGGTGAGCCGACATAGGGTTGTGTCTGTGGCAGAACCATAAATGACCAATCCATAGTTAATAATAGACACAATTGAACTTTGGATAGCCAATCTGAGGGCTTCGCTAGTAAGGCAGTGTTTATGCCTGTGTAGAAGGCTTAGGCAAATGTTAACTGCCTTGGCAACATTCTCAACATGGTTGGAGTAGGAGAGCGTACTATCCAGAGTAACTCCTAGGTATTTAAAAATGGAGTCTGATCAAGACAACACCCGCAATGTTTTTAATCACCAATTGTTTGGCTTAAGCTTACTGTGGGTACCATGGAAGAGCATGACCTTTGTATTTTTGCAATTAAGCACCAACTTATGAGCGGTGAACCTGGACTCAGCTTCAGCAAAACTTTTATGAAGTTGGGCCTGAAGGAGGGTAGGGTCAGCAGTCTTTGAGAAAATGACCACATCATCCGCGTAGAGGAGTACTGGTTCAGAACAGGATGCCGGAAGATTATTGAGGAAGGTGCTAAATAGAAGGGGTCCCAGTATCGATCCTTGAGGAACCCCAGAGCAGACAGGCAGTTTAGCAGAAAGGGCAGACCCTATTCTCACCTGTTATGCATGATTTGTTAGATTGCTGGTGAACCACTTTAGGGCTTCTAAGATATACCAAGCCAACAAGTTGTTCATGTTCATGAGCAAGGATGAAAAAATGGTTATGCAGAAAGTTTGGAGTCAAAATATTGAAAATTAGAGAAGTTATAAGTGAGCATTGAAATATTTCAGCATTCACTTATAACTTTGTCATTTTACCACATTTTCATACCAAATTTTCAAAACAGTCTTTTATGACCCCATCTCATGAACAAGGTACGTGATAATTTTCAGTCTTGCTTGAAACATGATTTTGCAGAGTAACTGCAAACCTTTTGTGACAGATTTGAACGCATTTGTCAATGCCGAATGTTGTCTCGCTTGGCATTGGCAGTGGAGTGGCGGAGCTAGAGACGATAGTGCTGTGATTTTGTGAATGTGTCTCAAAAGGTGATTTTACAGCGAGCACGCCATTGTGCGCCACAGCTGCGGAAACACATTTTGTCCAGGCTGTGAAAAATGGCAGCTGGACTGTTGATAAGGAGATGTACACAAATGCCAGTGGTGAAAATACGGCCTGAAAATATTGCAGATTGAGAAAGTTACAAGGGTGCGTGGAAACTGCACAATGCACGCTTGCAACACAGTCATTGTACAGAGTTTCACACCAAATTTTCAACATAGGCATTTTAGGACCTCTGCTCATGAATAGTGTCACCGTTATTTCCTCAAACTGTCCCAAAAACTGATTTCGCACAGTGGCCATGCAATTCTATGCCGGACGTGTGAAAAAAAATTTCAGGCAGCTGTAGTGTTCATAAGGAGGTATGGAAAAATGCCAATGATGAACAGCTGGAGTGAAACTATTACAAATTCACAAAGTCATGAGTGTGTATGGAAACTGTGCAATACATGCTCATAAAACACTCATTTTATTGACTTTCATTCCCAAATTTTTAACATAGGCATTTCAGGGCATCTGATAATGAACAGTGTCACTGTCATTTTCATCATGTGTCTCGAACATGGACTTTCCACAGCGACCACGCTATTCTGCGCTGAACTGCAAAAACAGATTTTCGTCAGGATGTGAAAAATGACAGCTATACTGTTCATTAGGAGGTGCAGAACAATGGCACTGTTGAAAATCTGGAGTGAAAATATTAGAAGTTTTGAACGATGCAAGCGTAGCATGCAAACCGCAATGCACACTCGTAACACAGTCATGTTATGGGTATTGTCACCAAATTGTCAACACAAGAATTTTAGGGACCTCTGCTTATGAACAGTGTCACTGTCATTTTCATAATGTTTTAACACTGATTTCGCGACAGCTTAACGCTCTATTCTGCACTGAAAGTGCGAAAACACATTTCGGCCAGGATGTGAAAAATGACAGCTGCACAGTTCACAAGAAGGTGTGGTAAAATGCCTATGTTGAGAATCTGGCATGAAAATATTGTAAATTCGCTAACTTACAAGCGTGCATTGCGCAGTTGCTACACACGCGTGTAAAATAGTCATGTTTTGGATTTTTCCCACCAAATTTGCAACATAGGGTTTTTGAGAGCCCCCTCATGAACAGTGGCACTGTCATTTCGTTATGAGGTCCCGAAAGGTGATTCCACGCAGTGACTGCGAAATCACCTTTTGGGACCGAATAACGCCATGACAGTGCAAGAATTCATGAGAAGGGGTCCCAAAAACCTCATGTTGAAAATTTGGAGCCAAAATTCACAAAATTGCCTGAGCTATGTACTAAAGTTGAAAAAAACCCATTTATTACATTATACAGCTTACCGGCATTTCCTCAGTTCGCGGTCAGCTTTGAAGAGTGCAGACGTGTTCCCGGTCCACCGAAGATCATCACGCCAGACTCCGGAAGTAAGTATGGAGTGAGGGGGGTGTGGGGAGGCAGGGTGCGCAGTGGGTCGGTGGAGGGAGGAGGGCACAGAGACTACAAGGGACCGTTTTCCTTTTACAGGTTCAAAAGGAAAAAAAAATTGAAACATCGTGGGACAGTTTCTTTTTCCAGGGGATTTGGTACACTGGGGTGGGCTCCCAGCATGCCACCTAACTATTTGGGGGGGTGTCTGTAGCCGACGGGGGATTGGGCACCTCCGTCGGCACACAAGAAGGGAGGCACAGAGCCGAGGGGAGATTGGGCACCCCTCGAGCATTAAACAATTAGAGGGTTATTTCTGCCAACAAGAGTGGGCTCCCCCGTCGGCACACAAGGAAGGGGCGGGTAAGAGCCGAGTAGGGATGGGGCAACCTTCGGCATATCACAAATGGGGTGCTTTATGCCGATGGGGGGAGGGCTCCCCCGCCAGCACATTCACAGGGGCAGGGGCAGCCGACAGGAGATTGGGCACCCAGTTGGCAGTCCAGCGGCCAGTGTGTAACATGTAATAATGGTGGCAAGCACAACAAGAAAAGGACCGCTGTGTCTGACGAGCTTTGCTCGGATTGCAGCGGACCTTTTCTTAGATGTGCTCGCCACATTATGTAAGCATGGTGTGGCGCCGGCATGCAGACTGATTGGGGAATGCAGGACACACCTACTGATGCGTGCCCTGCATTCGCTCAACAGCGACCACGCCTCCAAAGCTGCACTGTCCCAAGATGTTGGCTGCACAAGTGATCCAACATAAAAATGTCACCTACCTTGTTCATGAGGTGGGGTCCCAAAAGGTCACGTTGTAGGTTTGGTGGAAAAATGTTAAAAATTAGCAAAGTTATGAGTGAATGTTGAAATATTTTAATGTTCACTCATAACTTGGATATTTTATCATATTTTTATACCAGATTTTCAACATAGTCTTATGACCCCACCTCATGAACTCAGTAGATCAAAATGTTCAAATCCCTCCTAAAGTGTGATTTGGCGCAGCGACCACAACATCACCCTTCAGAATCAATTTGAAATGCTAACTATACTAGTTCTACAATGGAAATATGACAGATAGATAGACAGACAGACAGACAGATAGCCTGTAAACATTAGGATTCAACATGGTTCTACGCATAGCGACGAACCAAGCTGATGGTGTAAATGATGTTAGCGGCATTTGGCCGACACCTGGCACAACTTCTGACAATCTGGCAGTTGGGTGACAGAAATTGCAGGGGCTATGACCCCTAATTCCTGACATAGGGGCTTAGCCCTCCACACACACCCCATTTATTTAAACAACAAACTCCAGGTTGCAGCCTGATGGCAAAAAGGATGATCCAGAGATAGGAAACATTTCCCCATGCCAAGAAAGCAAAGTCGCACAAGAAGTGTGCAATATTATTCCACCGACAACATTCCGGCAGCAATATTTTGTCGGTACAGTAAAGGACTGTGTTCAATATAATGCCATAAAAGTAGGGTAATGTGATGTTAAGGTTTCCAGCCCTAACCTTCCCAGGCAGCAAAAGTGTAAGACCACCCAAGCACTCACAGACAGCCATCATCAGGTATGACACACAACATACAACTGTTTCCAGATACATAAATGTAGTAGCACCCCCCCCGTTGTCATACACTAACCTTATTTTCTCATATTATGGTTGCCAGTTACAGTAGTAAGACATGTCTTCAATCAAAAAGTGGATATATGTCGTGGGACATAGTCAGGTGAGTGAGGGTGTGTGGTGGGTGTGGGGTGGCGGGTGCTCAGTGGGGAGCTGGGGTGTGGGGTGTCAGATCAGTGAGGGACTGTTTTCTTTTTTGCAGGTTGGAGTCAACACTGCAGACTGGGAATCCCAGTATCAGGTTAACTCTATGGCAGCACCAGAGGTGGACACCCCATGTCACCACGTAAGGATTTGGGGTGAGCAACCTGTAGAGGACTGGTTTTGCAAGCCAGACCAGATCTGGGCACCACGCTACAATTTTCTTTATAGTATAATACCATCAGGGAAACACCAGCGAGAGATGGCTGAGCCGGGGATTAAAAATGAGCAGATCAGACAGACAGACAGACAGAGATTGCCAGCTCACTGCTGTCACAAAAGCCAGCAGCACATCTCCATCTGCAGCTGCAGATTTCAAGAAGGCCCACTGATGTGATACAGAGAAAGTGGGTAAATGGCTCTTCTCACTAAGTTAGGCAACCAGAATTTTGGGGGGCTCAGAAAAGGTATTTGTGTTTTTTTAACAAACACCATAATCTAACTAAATGGGGCTTGTTTAGATAGGGTCATGTTTTTGTTTTTTAAAATTAAATTATTTTTATGCATTTCCAATTATCTTTTAGTTTGGGGAGAAAACAAGATGTCAGCCATCATGACCCAAATAACTTTTTTTCAAGTTGTGAAAAGTAAGTGGTGCGAAAAGTAAAATGCTCTCATGACCAAAACCCCTACTAATCTTGTACAGAAAAAAATATTTTAAATACCTTATAACTGTGGAACCCTTTAATATTTTTTCATGAAACCTTCAAGCTAACTAGGCACAGGCTGTATCAACCTAGAAAGTTTTGGAAAACATTCTGTTCTGTCTAGGCTGTAGGTGAGAGCAAAAAAGTGTATTAAGTATAGGAAAAAATGTAGACATTAATGTAAAAATGACATACTGAACGTGGATCTCAGAAACTGCATAGACTGCCATCACAAAACTTTCCACATATCTATACGATGTCTCCTAGACAACCCATGCCTAATTTAGGGGCATTACCATTACACACCGCGAACGCTATTAAGGTGAAAAGTTAGGGGTTTAACACAGAGGGCTTGATTCTCAAAGAGCCATAGGATTGACACAAGCTGCTGCCAAAGGCAGCTTGCATCGAAGCCCAGTGCACCAGGGACCCTGCACCTGATTAGCTATTGGGCAGGGTCCTGTGCAAGTCCCATGGCTTACAGCAACCACGGCTGGGTGCCAAACAGACGGTGCACAGGGAGGGTTTGCTGCAAGCTGCAGGGCAGCTGTGCACCACTCGAGACCCTGGTGGTCTAGTGGTCCCCCTCCTTGATGTTGCCCATACTAATAAAAATTCATATTTCTCCCTGCCCCAGTGGACTAGCAGTCCCCTCCCAATCCCCCGGTGATGCCCATACTAGTAATAATTAATATATCTCCCTGCCCTGCTGGACTAGCAGTCCCCCCTCCATGATTCCTGATGATATCCATACTAATAATAATTAATATGTCTCCCAGCCCTGGTGGACTAGTGGTCCCCTGTCCCTGATCCCCAATTATGCTCCCTGTCTTGCACCCCAAAGGTCAGGGCCACCTTGTGGTCCTTCATGCTCCATTCAGTCTTGGAGTGCAGGCAGGGGTAGGGTCAGAGGATATCAGGGACTCCGACTGGTGGGATCTGATGGCGGGCAAGGGGTGCTGCGGTGCATCGTCATCCTCCCAGATCACAGGATGTTTCTGTTTTGCGGAGCATGATCATGAACCCTCACAGGCACGGATGTGCAATGATGCTCAGCATGAGCCAGGCATGCTCCCACACCCTTCTCATGGGTATCTACTGTCACCTCTACCCCATGTGTGTCTGTGGCACTGGCTGTTGGAACCCCCATCTCCACTGGGAGTTGCTACTGCCAGGGAGTTGCTGACCCACCATTCCCAGAAGAGGAAAGCTGTCCTCTGAATGCTCTAGCTGCTCCTCCCCGGCCAACCCCCGGCAACCCAAGCTCATTCCCGACCTGGGTCACCAGTGTGGTGCAAGGTGTGGTGTCCAGCACCTCAACCCTCAGTGCCACCAGGCCAGCTCAGGGCATTGGTCTTTGTGTGAGCATTTGCAGTCAATGTGCACTGATCATGGAAGGTTTGAGCAGGAGTGATGTACTGGTAGTTAATGCGGCAGTCAGCCAGGCTGTGCGATGGTGTCCAACACAGTCCTGAGTGCTTGGGCTATATACATAGAAACATACAAACACAGACTTTGACGGCAGATAAGGACTGCTTGGCCCACCTAGTCTGCCCATTTCCTACCTACAGGATAAACTGCAGATCCTATTTAACCAACAGCCTATTTCTTCCTACCTCCCAAAAATTGCTTTATGTCTGTCCCATGCATTCTTGAATTCTCCCACAGTTTTAGACACCACAACCTCCTCAGGAAGGCTGTTCCATGTATCCACCACCTCTCTGTGAAAAATACTTCCATTGCCCCTGAGCTGCCCCCATCTTCAAATTGTGTCCCTTGTTTTTGCACATCTCTTTTTCTGAAAGGTGCTACCCTCTTGGACTTCGTTGATTCCTTTGAGGTATTTAAATGTTTCTATCATGTCCCCTCTCTCCCTCCTTTCCTCGAGGCTATACATCTTTAGTTCCTTTAGTCTTTCTTCATATGTCTTCTGATGCAGACCCTGCATCATTTTGGTTGCCTTCCTCTGGACAGCCTCCACCCTGTCTATGTCTTTGCAGAGATGGGGTCTCCAAAACTGTACACAGTACTCCAGATGTGGTCTTACCAACTGTCTGTACAGAGGGCCAACAACTTCCTGTTTTCTACTGGTGATGCCTCTCCCTATGCATCCCAGTATCCCCCCAGCCCTCCTTACTGCCTTCTCACATTGCTGGCCCACCTTTAGGTCATCTGATATGACTACCCCCAGGTCTCTTTCCATTTTTGTTGTTGTCAGTATCTCACCCCCATTGTGTACTCTTCCCCTGGGTTTTTGTTTCCCAGGTGCATTACTTTGCACTTCTTTGCATTGAATCTAAGCTGCCATACATTTGACCATTCCTCCAACCTTGCCAAGTCCTTTTCATCCTTTCCACCCCACCTTGCATATCAACCTTGTTGCAGATCTTTGTGTCATCTGCAAGAGACATACTTTTCCTTCCAGTCCTCTGCAATGTCACTTATAAAGACATTAAAAGGACCGGCTCAGTACTGAACCCTGCGGTACCCCACTAGTAACACTCCTTTCTTCATTGTGGACTCCATTTACTATTACCTGCTGTGTCCTGTTGTCCAACCAATGTTTTACCCAGGCTACCACCCTGGGACCCACTCCCAGGCTGGCTAATTTTTTATTAATCTTTTGTGCGGGACTGTGTCAAATGCCTTGCTAAAGTCTAGGTAGGCCGTGTCCACAGCTCCTCCCTGGTCTACTGCTTTGGTCACAGAGTCAAAGAAATCAATTAGATTTGTTTGACATGACCTTGCCGCTGTGAATTCATGCTGTCTTGGGTCCTGTGCCCCACTGGCCACTGGCTTCTACACTCCCTGATGTACCTATAAAATGTTTTATCCCCTTTCTTAACTGAGTTGGCTATCTTTTCCTCTGTTTAGGCCTTGGCTATTCTGACTACTCTCCCTGCTTCGTTCTACCTTAACTGGTGCAGTTCTCAGTCCTGCTCCTTCTGTGTTTCCTTATACTTCTTAAATGCTATCTTTTTCTCCCTAACCTTCACCACCACCTCATTTGAGAACCATAGTGGCTTTTTCTTTCATTTTGGTTTGTTTATTTGCTTCACACAAAGGCTTGTTGCCTCTTTGATAGCAGTTTTGATGTTTCCCCATTGTTGCTCCACCCCTCCTTCTAGCCTGTTTGCTCATGCTTTTCTAAGGCACTCTCCCATCTTGCCAAAGTCAGCCCTCCTGAATTCCAAGACCCTCGCTTTTGTATGGCTTGACTCTTAGCTGAGTTTATCGTGAACCACACTGTTTGGTGGTCACTTGTCCCCAGATGGCTGCCCACTTCTAGATTTAAGATCCTCTCACTGTCCCCATTTGAGAGTATGAGGTCTAAGATTGCTCCCTCATGAGTGGATTCCAAAACTAGCTGTCTGAGTCATGCCACCTGAAGGGCATCGAGAATGGCCCTGCTTTTGGGTGTGGCTGCAGCAAAGGTGCTCCAGTTAATATCCGGCATATTCAGGTCCCCCATCAACAGTATCTCCCCTTTCTCTGCCATCCTAAGGATGCCTTCTATCATATCCTTGTCTAGTCCCTCCCCCTGACATGGGGGTCTGTATACAACCCCTGTGCAGACTGTGATGCCATTTCCAGTCTCTGAGGTGACCCACAGTGCCTCCTCTCCTCCCTGTTTACTCTTTTGTTCAGTTGCTTTTATCCCTTCCCTTACATAGACAGCTACTCCTCCCCCTCTTCTCCCCTCCCTGTCTCTCCTGTAGGTTGTGTACCCTGGTATGTTAACATCCCAGTCATGGTTCTCTGTGTATCATGTTTCTGTGACTGCTACAATATCCAGGCATCCCTCTTCCATCAAGGCCACCAGTTCAGGAAGCTTGTTGCCCAGACTATGGGCATTGGTACTCATTACCTTCCATTTCTAGATGGTCTTACCCCTTTTTGCCCCATCTCTGTCTTTATCACATTTGTCATTTTCTCCATATAAAACATTTTCTCTGTATAAAAACATTTGACTACTTGTGGGTCAGTGTCACTAGCTCACTGCTGTTTTACTAAATAAAGCTTTTCATCCTGCATCATAACTGTAGTTTCTGTTTCTGCTGTCTGGTACTAAGTATCTAGCTTCTTTCCATGAGTATGTCCCATAGCCTCTTTCAGGCTGTCTTGATGTCCTACCAGGACAACATGGGTTGGCTGTGGAAGATCACATGGCTCCTACAGATGAGCATCATAGTGGGAAGAGGCACATGTATGTGCAGTACTGTTATGCTGATGTGTATACCCTTACACAATATGTAGAGGCATGCTAGCCAGCTGACAAGGATATGGCGTTGCAGCTGGAGGAGTGACATAGGGCAACTGCTGTTGTCGTGTTGCACAGACGGGCTCATTCACTGATGTGTACCAGAGATTGTGGAGGAAGGCCACATCTACTGGGATTACTATATCATACAGTGGAGGATCCTTGAACCATTATCAGTAAGTGTATGCATGCATTCCATGGGATGGTGCAGCCACGGACAGGGTTGCCATGCATGGGGGGCACCTACTGCACAGGGATGGGACACCATGGGTGGAACCTGTTACCATGTTGTAGCAGAATGTGTCAGGTGCATATGTTTTGCTTTGTTTGTTTGTTTTTCAATTGTTTAACCAGGAGTGGCACACAAAACTGAAAGCTTGTTTACAGGTGCAACCTGGGAGCACAGGGAAGTTAAGTGACTTGCTCAGAGTCACACAGTATGCAAGTGGGGGCTGTAGGATTCAAACCCAGGTCTCCAGATTTTCAGCTCAGAGCCTTAAACCACTACGCTATACTGCCCTTAACTTGTACCAGGTCTGTGAGCATGGCAGTTCTTGCTCCGTGGTTGCCACTGACCATCCTGTTGCTACAAGTCTGTTATGCTTTGTGGGCATGACAAGCAATAGTGCAGTACTGATGCTGTGTCCCCTTTTTGTGTCATTCTAGGCATTCTGAGGTCTTCTTCATAGGCTATTCCTGAGGACTGTGGATCCATTTGGCCCAGACCTTGTTACCCCACCATCCTCAAGCCCATCCGGGGAAAGCAGTATGGAGTTGGGCAACATCATAATTCAGAGGGAGGATGTGGCTTATGCCACCATTCTGGTGCTGCATTGGACATTCCATGTTTGAGTTGTTGCCACATGGCACTGCTGTCCGTTCAGTGGGCATAGAGGACACTGTATCAAATGCTCCACTGAGTCTGTGTGGCATCCGTGGCAATGGATGCATGCCACTTTATGGCCCCTACTGACTGTGTCCATCATTGGGGACCAACCATGGTGGCATTGGTGCCCTGTCACCATGAAGGGTACTGTGTGGTATATGCATTACATGTTTGTTGTAGCCCCCCCTCCGAGTCCTAGGTATATGAACATGAAGTGCTTTTGGAATAAATTACATGCACCACACCATACTGTGTCTGTGTGGTCAGTGTGATCCCAGCATGCGTTACATGTGCTTCTTGTGTGTTGGCTTGCAAGTGGGCATTGCTGGGATGGTGTTTGGTGTATATGTATTTGCTACAGGGGGGTGTACAGATGCAGAGGCACATGGGCATCCATGGTGGTTCATCTGGACTGTTTGTGTACTTGGTTGTGAGGGCATCATTTGGGTGTGCCAGTTGTACTGAGACACAGTACCGGTGCTTGGACACATGCTGTTGACCTTGTGCATGTGGCACTGGATGACCCCTGCTCCTGGGAATGGGAAGCCCCTGTGTGTCCTGCTGACAGGTGGTGCCCAAGTGGACCACATCAGGTCCTTGAGGGGCTATTATCTGTGGCACATTGTATGTCAGGTGGTGGTATCAGTCACAGGTGTGGTGGTGCACAGGGGTCAGCAGGTGCCAAGGAATGGCACTGTATGGGTGGACATTGTAATGGCAGAGTGACATAAGACTTGTAATGGCTGTGTCCTGCTACGGTGAGTGCCATGTTCCAGGCACTGTTCATTCCTCTCCCTGGCATGGTACTCTGGTTGGTGGCATTGTCTATAGCATTGTCCCTGGTAAATGGGTACAGTATGCCTCAGGTTGCAAGTCCCTCTGCACACAGGGCATGCATGCAACATGTATTAGTGGCTGGGCACCACTGCATTGCATGTTCAGGTCTCTCCCCATGTGATTTGGTGTGTAGTTGGGTTTACGGCGGGGTTCCGGCTGGGATAACTTTTCTGCAGTAACTGCCTTTTGACATATACTGGTTGATACATCTGTGTTATGCCATGTGTGCAGCATGTAGCCCTCAACACCCCCTCGCTGATCCTCTGAGGGTGTGTGCATGCCATGCTTATGCACGCATGTATCCCAGCTGTGCATTCTATTTAGGTGTGGCGTGCACATGATTTATACCCCTCTGTGGCCCACTTATTCTCTGCATAGTAGGCTATGCATGCTGAAGAATAGAAGCCATTCTTATCTGCATCAGTTTCTAGTACTTCATGATTAACTTAGCTGTCTTTCTGTATATTCAAAGTTGGTAAGGTGGTCAAATTCCCATACTTCTAAGACCTCAAAGCTGTTTACCAGATTGAAAGAAAAGGCATGTACATGAAAGAGATCCAAGATATTACCCTCAAATTTGTAGGCATATGTCATCTCACCCAGCTAATACCCTTGAGCTCCTCCATTGGGTACCAGGTCAGTATATGGTAGATGAAACTGCGAAAGAATAACCACGCTGTAGGAAGGTTTGTACAGTGACAGGGGTTTCTGAGCTTATGGTTACAATTACTACCCCTGTCACTGTACACTCTCTTGGGGGAGTATCAAGCAGGATGCCGGTGCAGTGCCTGGGTTAGCCACTCCTGTGGCAGAGTGGCTAGGGCACCAGCACTCAGCAGCATAGGGGATCTGAGATCACAGTTTGGTTCCTGCCAGGTCCCACTGTATAGCAACTTTTTTTTAAATTTAAAACAGTTTATACCCGCTTCAGTGTGTTGCCCCTTCTCTGAAGTCCACACATCCTCAGAGTTAGTTATATTTATTCTGGGGGCTGCTGGGGGTGGAGCCCCCTTAAAAACACAGATATTACTATTTTTGTTAATGGTGTGCGCTCTTCATGTTATGGTCAGTGTTTTGTCCTGTTCTTGTTTTGGCGCATGCCGTTTTCTCTGCACCATTGTTGTCTTGCGCAGTTTTGTCCATGACATACTGACCCCGTGCCCTAACATTGTGGAGATGAAAACCATTAGTCACTACTATTTATATGTTTCTGTCCTCTAGACTGGTTTTAGAATCTTGGGCCTGTCAATCTGGAATCACAAGTGTATCATTGACATTCCACTTATTTGTTCTTCATTCCAGATATATCCTAGCTCTGCAAAATGGGGAGGGGGGCATGGCTTAGACAGAAGAAAACCAGGTGTCTGCGTTTAGACTTCCCTGTAGTTAGCTTTTGGCAGAGAACAATCCTGCAGTCAGAGCAAGATCAAGGAGGCAGCTGACTAATGGGCTAAAACTTTACCACTAGAACACTTCTGACTAGGGGGAAGCAAACAGACACTTTGTTCTTCACTCCAGATATTTCCTAGAGCTGGTAAATGGGGGGAGGGGAGGGGGTGGCTTAGGCAGAAGTAAACCAGGTGTCTGCATTTAGACTTCCCTGAAGTTACCTTTTGGTAGAGAGCAATCTTGCTATCAGAACAATTTCAAGGAGGCAGCTGACTAAGGATTTACTGGATTTACTGGATGAAAACAGGACAAAAGAAGGCACAAGGCCCATCAAGATTGTCCTCCCACAACAGTGGGATATTAAACAAATTATTGAACAAATAGCCAGGAATAAAGTCTAAATTTAAAGGAATCAAAGCTAACTGCTTCTGCAATAATCTGAGGCAAAGAGTTACAGCATTTTGCTGCCCTTATGTTGAAGTAACTATCATATTTTTTAGTATTGGCCCATTCAATTTTTAGTTACTTACCATGTAGTCTTCCCACAATTCTCTTGTTGGCTAATGATAGCCCACATCGTTGAGCAGTTTGGGATTATGTACTAGCTTGTACATAAATAGCAGGTCGCCCGTTTGTCTTCTCACTAATAATGAATTAAGCTTTGTTTCCCTAGGTCTGGTATCGTAACATTTATTTCTTAACCTGGAGATGGATTTAGTAAGCCTCCTTTGAACTTGCTCAAGACAATTTATATCAGCTTTAAGATAGGGGCTCAGAAGGAGCCATAGTCCAAATGTGGTCTGATGTAAGCTCTGTACAAAGATACTAGACAATGTTCAGATTTGCTCAGAAAGGTTTTATTGATCTGTTTCATAATTATATTAGATGTTCTGACTACTTTGCTACAGTAGTCGCTAAATGACAGTTTATTATTGATCAAAATACCAAGATCTCCTTCATAGTTAGACGATTTAAGTTCTTGACTGTTTAAATAATATTTATGAGAGGAGTTGTTCCTACCAAAGTGTAAAATCTTACATTTATTGATGTTGAAGAACATTGAGTTTTTGGGCCCATTGCTCAATGAAGAATACATCTTGCTCAAGAAGTTTAATATTGACTTGAGTATCGGCGCTACCTCAAGTTTTGTGTTGTCTTCAAATTTTTAAAGGTAATTGTTAGAGTTGATGTCCATATCATAAATGAAGAGATTAAATAGGACAGGCCCCAACACGAGCCCTGAGGGACTCCACTTGTAACCCTACCAGAAAAGAAACTACTCCATTAATTCTAACAAATTGTGTATGATTGAATAACCATTGGGATATCCAATTAACTAATCAAGAAGGAATTCTCAAGTTGTGAAGTTTATTGATTAACAAAGAGTGACACATGATCAAATGCCTTACTGAAATTGAATAATAGTACATCTGCTGGAATATTGTTATCCATTAACTTGCTAATCTTATGATAGAAAAGTATGAGATTAGTTGTACCAACGAGATTTAAAACCGTGTTGAGAGTTGTCATAAATATCAAGTTGTTCAAGTGTATTCTGCAGTCTACATTTAATTAGATGTTCCATAGCTTTTCCTAAAATGGAGGTCAGACTAATTGATCGATAATTCTGGACATTGGGCTTTATCCCTTTCTTATAAATAGGAGTGACTATGGCATTACACCAAGCATCGGGTATTTCACTATCTAGTAATGATTTATTAAATAGGATTTAAAGTGGAATTGCAATTGAATCTAGCATTTCTAGAAGAAATATAGCATTGATGTTATCCGTATCAGATCTGGTAGATCTTTTGATATTGGATAACGTGGTCTTAATTTCAGATAAATCAAATAAAGGAATGGAGGAGTCATTTCTGTTGATAGAAATAGAGGGATTAATGGGTTGATCAAAAACAGAACAAAAGTATCTGTTAAATGATCAGCCATCTCCTTATTTGAAGTTATAACAATCCCGTTGTCACAAAGTGGTCCTATTTTTCTGTTGTTTCCCTTGTTACCATTGATGTAAGAATACAAAGATTTCTGGTTAGTTTTAGAGTGAGCTAATTTAAATTTGAATTTAAGCCTAGCAGTTTTAATTAGCTCTTTTAAACAACATTTTGACAACAAACTATTCAAAAATTTGACTTCAAACAGGACTTAAGGAAAGGCTGCTGAATTCGTTAATGCTAAAACTACATTTATATATGTTACCTAAATGTGGTTCCAAAGCATTTGAAAAATGTAAAATCAGCCTTCCAATTTAAAAAAACTGCCTTACCTGCTTCTAAAATGGCCGCCAAATGTGTTAAGTGATGACATCATCAGAGCCAAAGTCAGCCATATGGCTCTCTATACTACTAACTAGTTCTTTTCCCTTGTATAGAATTGTTTTCACAAAATTGTCAAAACCATGTGCATTATTTAGATCAATACACATGTTAGGCTATGGTTCTGTTCATTTTGTTTACTTTATTTTTATTTATTTATTTGTGTCTAGGATTACAAGTACCTTGAGCCAAGGCTCTTTTACAAAGGTTCCACGTCATGCTGGTTACAGGGTAACAGACACTAAAATATAAAATGGTTACAGATACATGGTTTTAGACAATAACTTTGCCTGACAAAATCTGACTGAGCAATGAGTAACTTAAGAAACAATAGGAGACTTCCAGTGACGTCAGGAGACCTATGGCTGCCTAATCTCGGAGCTCCGGAACAGCCTAATCAGAATCTAAGTTCATCAACAGCTTAAAAATATGAACTCACCTGCCAAAACTACCAGATCGAAAAATGCAAATCAAAGGCACTCCGAAACCCCGGTTTCGCAGCTGCGAGAGCTTCTAGCCAGAGAGAAAACAAATGGGATGCCTAGTGAGGAGACCACAGGGGAAAGCATGTCGCCAGAACTTCAACCCAATATGACAGATAAGGACCTCATTGCTACCATTATGCAGACAGCTCAAACAGTAGAAAAGATAGACAAAACACTAACGGATATAAGAACGGACATTAACAAAGCAGAACATCGTACCGACCAGCTCGAATTAGGCCTAACTTCTGTCTTGGAGCAGTCTGATCAGCAAGACTGACTTCTTCTTTAACTTTTAGCCAGAGAGAGGGAACTGAACCACAAAATTGATGACCTAGAAGGCCACAGCAGGAGGCAGAACATTAGAATTTATGGCATCCCCGAAAGAGAAGAAGATAAGGCTCCCAATGTACTGTAGCTTCCTTCATTCAAACAGTCCTCAGAGAGTGCTGGGACTCCGCAAGACTACAACCTCAGTATTGATAGGGCTCATCGATCGTTAGCCCCCAGGCCTTCTAATGCAGGCGCCCAACCCCACTAATTCATGGTCCGACTAACTTATTATGCCACAAAGAGACCTCCTGAACAAAGCCTGGAAAATGAGAGAGATAACCTATAAACAAAACCGCATTTCTCTTGACAATGATTACACTGTGCAGATACAAGAGAGAAAACTTTGGCCTGTCATTAAACAATTGAGAAATAAAGGGCAAAAAGCACAAATCCTACATCCAGCACATCTCCGAGTGGAAACAGATTGAGGACCTAGAACTTTTGAAGACTTACAATCTGCTCAATCATATGTACAAAACCTGGGGATTTCTCTACCTGCATTATTTAAGGAGCAAATGGAGAAAGAGCCACTTCGAGCGGCGTGGTCAGTGGCACAGAGAGGCAGCAAACGCAAGGGCTCTCAGCAATTTGATCACAGACAAACCTCCATGCAGATCTGGCTGCGATCATGAAACCATTTGACTCCCCTGCGGCACAGCGGATTCTTTCCACACAAGAAAAGGAGAACACCAGAAACAACTCTATGAAAAACAGATCAACACCTGAACTAGAGAGTGAAGGCACCACCTGAATAATTATAAAGCCGTATTTATAACTCAAACCCTTTCTTGACACATACAGTGCCCCGAGATCAGAGGGCTATGGATGAGTCCAGTGACATCTGTTTTGACTGGGACTCCTGATACCTCACCTGAACTGACTGCTGTCCTCCTTGAACTAGCTCATATACTACATCCATGATTGAAACACTGAAATAAGGATTGGGGAAGACAATCGCTAGCTACCTACACGGAGCTTTTGCTGCTCTGCGGCTATGCCTGGAATCATCTGTCATCTCCCCGAGGAGGACTGATTGATTAACCTGCTTTGCATATATCCTTAAACACTGCAGGACTTACTCACATTTATCATTGCTAGTCTAATCTCTGCTGATATATAGTTAATTTTTGAAATGTTAAGCTTGCAAATACTTTAAAGGGGTCAAAATGTTAAATGAGGTCCGAGGCGGCATTGGATGCCAATCTTTAGTCAATTAGGCAGTTTCTTTTGTTTTTTGGGGGGCTAGACTACTAACTGAACCAAGGACTGGGGTGTAAATCTTTTTTTTTTATTAGAGTGAATCATTTATAACCTGGTCAATGAATCTCTGTTCCGTGTGCGCGAGTGACCCTTGTGAAATAGTGCCCAGATCAGAACCTTAGGTGCCCCCAGAGGTCTAAGTTCTACCTTTTACTGAGATCACAGCCAAGCAGAAGCTTTATAAATAAGCATGAGGTCGAATTAGTAAAGGGATTCTTTTTCCCTGATGTCACCTTAAATTATGGTCGCCTTGATCTTGGACAAAGGCGGTTTCAGTCACTTAGCCTTGGAGTCCTGATGTAGATTAAACTCAGGGAAATTATACAAACATTCTCTAGAGTGAAAGTACCCACTACACCTGACGGGTATTAGGCACATAGCTAAGTGCCCGCTAGTAGCCAAATTTGGCTCTTAAAACCTTGGAAGCCTGTTTATTTGCAGAACAGGACATATTTAAATACTATGTAAATAGTTTCTCTTGAGCCAGAATAGCATCCAAGATACGGTTCTCCTGGAATTTCGAATATACATAAAAATTTAGATTGAGTCTGCTAACCTTTTAGTCAATACTGAAGCAAACTACAGTCTAAGAAAAGTGCTGTGATTTCTGCAAGTTGTGGGAGGGGAACATGTCACACATAGGAACGAAGGATTTAACTTATAATGTCAACGGGCTTAATAGTCCAATTAAGCGGAAAAGAGTACTTAAGTATATTGGTGAACAACACAGCCATTTTGTCTTTTTACAAGAGATGCACCTCACTCCCCATGAAGCTACCAAACTTAAGTCTAGGGCCTACCCCCAAATCTACCATGCTTCGTTGGATAGAGGGAAGAAGAGGGGTGTAGCATTGTCAATCTCCGACTCCATCCCATTTGAGAGAGGCGGTGGCTGATCCTGGAGGCGAGATACGTAATTGTCATAGGGCGTATTCAAGAGGAGTATGTAATGCTAGCTAACGTTTATGCTCCCCAATGCTCTTCCTTCTCCTTTTACTCAGAACTTACACAGAGCGATACTAGAAAACCAAGGGCATACTGCTAATGGGAGGGACTGGAACCTTACCCTGGATAGGCACTTGGACACCACATCCCAGATCCCCACACAGAGCAATAGGATTGCCAAACTGTTCCTCCGGATATTGAGGGAGATGGGACTAAGGGACATATGGAGAGAAAGATACCCCCTGGCCAGGGATTACACGTACTATTCCCCCTGTTACAAAATTTATTCAAGAATAGACATGTTCCTTACCCAGACTAAAGACCTTTCCAATTTTGGGCACCTTCAAGTGGGATCGGCAATTTACTCAGAACATCAACCCCTATTCTTGCAATGGGACCTCAGTCTCCCAAAAAAGAAATCTCAGTGGAGACTAAATATCTCCTAGCTGAGAGACAAAGACACCTTAAAGAAACTCTCAGAGGTAGTGTCTCAGACACAATCACATAACTCTGAGAAAGAGGTCTCCCTGCAGATACTCTGGGATACAATTAAAACAATGAGGATGGGGAAGCTCATTGCTATAGGGACATACAAACAGAAGGAAAGGAGGCTGCTATTAGAGCAACTTAACCTCCAACTCTGAGACTTAGAAACACAGCAAAAAGTAAGATGGACAAAACAAGTAGATGACCAAATAAGGGACATCATGTCCCGTCTGCATAAGCTACTTCTCTACTTCTATTAGGTGAAGCTTATGCAGACGGGACTTGAAGGTGGCCCTGGCCTGCCTCTGCCTAAGTCTGAGTAGCGAGCAGTTTAGTTGCTTGGCCTCCCTCATAATAAGATTGCCTATGTGGCAATCTCATGTATGAGAATGCTCAATTAAACTCTCCTTCTAGTCCAAACAAGCACAACAAAAAAATCAAACATCCTAAAACTGGAGCCTTGACCTACAATCAGGGCAAAATTATGGAGGCATTTGTAGAATATTACAAGCAACTTATAAACCCCAACCAGAGTCCTCTAATGAAGAAAAAGACAATTTCCTTGAATCTCTGAACCTGCCACTCTTTCCCAAGATAAAAGAGTCCCTGACTGCCCCCGTAAGAATGACAGAGTTGGACCAAACTATTACAAGACTTAAACCTGGGAAATGTCCTGGACCTGACAGTTTTAGTGGAGACATTTATAAAAAACTTAGAGGAGAGCTTATCCCGCACTTGCTCAGAGTCTTTAATGAGGTCTGGACAGGTGGGGAGGCACCCCCATCATGGAACTATGCTAATATTTCAGTTATACACAAGCCGGGCAAGGATCCATCTGAGTGCACATCTTATAGACCTATTTTCCTACTTAATGTAGATTACAAGATTTTTACCTCCATCATAGCTTCCAGATTAAACGCCCTTCTTCCATCCTTAATAGATAACGACCAAACAGGATTTATAGCCAGCCGTCAGGCCCCAGACAGCATCAGGGATACCATCAATATTATAAATAAAGTTTCCATAGATAGAACCCCAACATGCCTTATGAGCCTGGATGCAGAAAAGGCATTTGATAAGGTATCCTGGCCTTTTCTTTTTACTACCTTGGAGCATTTTGGTATCCCCAGAACATGACTGATACCCTTAAGAGTCTATATGCAGCCCCATAAGCCTATATAAGGTTAAATGGCAGCATCTCAGATAGATTCCTTCTAGGCCGTGAGACCAGACAGGGATGCCCCCTTTCCCCCTTACTATTTGCCCTATACTTTGAGCCTTTAGCTTCTGCTATACAGGGAATCCAGAGGTGAAGGAGTATTAGGATGGAGATACAGACATAAGATCTCATTATATGCAGACAATGTCCTTCTATACCTTACTAACCCTGACAAATCTATCCCAAAGATCTGGAATCTTTTGGAAGAATTTGGCCAACATGCAGGCTACTCACTAAATAAAGAAAATACAGAAATCCTGAAATTCTTCTACAACCCTTCACCGGAGGTAACTAAGTTACTACCTCTTAAGTGGAATAAATAGAAAATCAAATATTTGGGGATACAACTGACAAAACATATAGGGGGGACTCTTTACTGCAAATTTTGGCCCACTGCAGTCACAAATTGCACAAGACATAGCCAGATGGCAACTTCTTAACTTACCATTATATTCTAAAATCCAAACAGTTACCTTAAACATCCTACCTAGATTTTTGTATCTCTTCCAATCCTTACCAATATTTATTCCAAAGAAGTATTTTAAAGAATGGCAGAGACTGATTGGCAGGTTTGTGTGGCACCCAGGCAGACCTAGGATAAGAATGGCACTACTCCAGACAGATAAAGCTGATGGCAGCAGAATGGTCCCCATCTTGGAAGATTACTGTATAGCTGCTAACCTTAAGAATGCATTGCTCTGGTCAAATACAACATATAAGACCCACTGGAAAGACATTGAATCTCATTTAACTGAGGGTCCTCCTCTTGGTGCGAGAATTGCAGATGCCTCTATACTCAAGGGGACACAGCATCCCCCCTCGACAGCAGAAGGCACCATAAAAATGATCCATAGATTATGGAATAAGTCGACCTTTTAGGAAATGTGGCCTCTACATTGGTTCGCTTAGTCCCAATATTTCCTCCCAGCTAGATAGACCACTCTTTTTAGAAGATGGGCCAAACTGGGATTTACCAGTTTGAGTCAGATGATCTTGGGGGACACAATACTAGATTTTCACTCCTTTAAACAAACATACCATTTAAGGAACCAAGATCATTTCAGATACCTACAACTTGGAACACATACTGTATATACACACTTCAGAAATTACAAGGGTGAAACCAAAGTAAAGAAGAATCTCTTGGAGGTCATAGCATCTATTCAGGAGGGTCCTAGAAGGACACATATCTGCTCTCTATAGAGCATTAAAGCAACTGCACCTAGACAATCCCTCAGAATCAAAAGTAAGTGGGAGCAGGAAATGGGACTACTGTACATATCCAGAGAGGAGGAGGTGGAGGCAATATTCCAGTAGGTAAATAAAACTACACTTTCACCTAATTGGCATGAATTGGCCTGGAAAATAAGAATCAGGTACTTCACACACCTGAAAGCTTAATTAAGTGGGATACAGGAGTAACCCTACTTTGTTGCAGGGATGTGGTGTCAAGTGGCTCACCACTCCCATATCTTTTGGGAGTGTGATGCATCGTCCTTTCTGGCAAGGGATCTCCAGAACTCTGGAGAACATATTTTCCTGCAGCACACAACTAACATGTAAGAACCTAGTCCTGGGAATACCTCCTGATGAAATTAAAGGAGCTGATGGTATATACCTCTGGGGGATACTATTGGCAGCAGCCCATAAGTCAATTACTAAAAAATGGCTCTCTCAGGATGCGCGTGATCTACTCCTTAGGCACTCTATCATAAAAGAAATAAGAGAAATGGAAGAATTAACATATAAGATAAATAACAGGATGAACACATATGTGAATAGATGAACCAGATGGGACCTAGCCATGGGAACCTAGAGTGGCCTGAGAGCCGGGGGTGGAGGGAGGGAGACTTGGGAAGAAAGGGACATAAAAAGTTTATAATAAAACTGGGGAATAAGTAGAAATAGGCTGCTGTCTTTGAATTTATCATATAGATAACAGAAGAATATATGTCACAGAAAAGAAAATTAATTAAGCTCTTGAAACTTAACTAACTCTGAACCAATGTTATACAATGCTTATGAAATCTGTAAATGCTTGCAGTGTATATGGCTTGTGATGGTACACAGATTCTGGAGTTTCAATAAACTTGAATGATAAAAAAAAACAATAGAAGAAAGAGGCAAGAAGGGAGAGGCTGAGGGTAGGGAAGGCATAGGCGTAAAGGGTCAGGGTGAGGCAGCCAAGGGGCCTTGTCGGGACAGACACAGGGCAAGTGCATTAGAAGTTGCATTGGACAGGTAAGTGCAAGAACATAGGGCAGAAACTGACACCTATAAGGTCAGAAGCAGCGTAGGGAATGAAGATGTTACGGGGTGAAAGCACAGGTGGAGGTGCCAGTTATGGAGTGGCGGAGCTTTTCCTTTTTGAGCATGCTGAAATTGTGTTTTAATCTAACTGACTTTCTCCTTGGCAAACCACAGTGCAGTACAAATCTTGAATACCCTGGTGGTCTAGTGGTTATGGTGGATCCAGGATGCTACAGTGGGGGGGTTACTGGACTGTGTGTATACTTGATATGTACTTTTAACATTTTATGAAGACTTTATATTTTCTGCTATTATGCTTTCTAGTATGTTTTGACTGAAACTACAAACGTAATCCATATTTTGAATGTAAACATTTGTATAATCAATAAATCAGACTTCTTCAACAAAGTGAAATGCAGCAGCAACAAGCGAGTACTTTACAATGGGGAGTTACAGCACGGATTTCACCATCCACCACTTGTTTGTAGCAAAGTTCTTCTGTAGTCCAATGCCAGAGTTCATACTTTCTTGGAAATCTGAAATGTCTTGTCTTGTCTTCTCTTCTTTATCCATGGGAAATAAGAAGAATAATCAGTATTTATATAGTGCTTACGTGAAATGACTGAATGTGTAGTGGCAGCCAATTCTCCACATTATTACCGCACAGCCTTGGACAATTGCATGAACTGGTTTTATGGGAAGGGAATGTTGGCCAGGACAATGGGGTCAGGTATTGATCATGGTGCTGCCAGCCCACATCTTATTTCTCACAGCATCTGCTCATATTTCTTCCCTTCTGTCTTCCCCTTCCCTGAATATAGCAGTACCTTGCAGAGTGGCCTTCTCAGTCCCCTCTGGTATTCATTCTCACGACTTCTCCCCACCACAAACTGGTGAGCTCATCACCCTTGTGCATCATGAATGTAGGTATTACAGTCCCAGGTTTTTGACATATCAAAAATAAACAAACCTTTCCAGTAAGTCAAGCTGATAACAGCAGGGAACAAGGGGAATTATAGGCTTTTCTATCCTTAAAAGATCTAGGCTACTTTTGATTAGGCACTATTAAGTGATGGGTGTGCACATCATTATGCATGTCATTTAATAGTGCCTACTCATAGGTGGATTAGATCTTATATGGGTACGAATGCCTAGTTTCCCCTTGTGCCCTGCTGCTATCAGCCTGGCTTACCAGAACATCATGTTTATTATTAATATGTAAAAATGACATGGGTGACTGTACTAATCACATTCATGATGCCAAAGTGTAGTGAGCTCACCAGTTTTTGTGGGGTGCGAAGATAAGAATGAATGCCAGAGGAGACCGAAGAGGCCATTCGTAGGGTACAGCCATATTCAGGTTTGGGAAGACAGGAAGAGGGATGTTTAGCAGATCATCAGAGATCTGAAATGTAGGGCTGCCAGCACCACATCCACGCCTGACTGTGAATGAGAGCAGCCAGTGATGACAAATACTCAATGGCAGGGCTGCAATTTAAAGTGTTACTTGAATTTAGTGTATGGAGAGTACTCGGGTGGGGGGGGTGTTGTCATTTGTTAGGACAGTATTGAGGGAGCCGTGTATAGATCATTCAAGATTTAGAAGTATGGTGGCCAACCAGCTCACATTGTGGAGTAGGGCACTAAAAAATACTGGAGAAGATTTGCTGGGAACTGTCCTGCGGGGTTCTGCATATCACAGGTAAAGGAGTAGACTGACACTGGATGTCTGGTGGATTCACTTAAGGCATTAGTATGCTTCTTCTGCTAATAGTATTGTTATCCATAGTAAGTACAGCCCTTATGAGGGCATGAACAGCAGTTTTTCTGGTGAGTCCTGATGCTTATTGCTTGCCCTCCAGAGACCCAATTGTTGGTTAATGAGGCAGGACAAAAACACAACAGGGAACTGTACATACTGCCTTCACTGTGCAGAAGGGTAGTGATCCACTGAATGTTTCCTGTCAGGCAGAAATCAAACATTGAAAAGTGGACTTAAGTGTGATTAGGGAGGTTAGAACTTAAAAGGACTGTAAGGATTAAACCAATTAACTAATCCTCATCCTCTGCTGTTTATACTGCTTTGACCTAGCTGCATCTTAAAAAACTTGCTTATCTGCTGACCGGATGTAGTGAACTGTGCTTGCTACCAATAATCCAAATGCTGTAATAAAAATTCAGTTATTTGTCTGAATCATATGTATGTCTGTTATGTATTTGTCCTCACTGTGATGTGGTACCTTTGGAAATGAGCCTCTGGCTCAAAGGTTGTAAACTGATTTCTCAAATAAATAAATAAATAAATTATTAAACCTTGGCAAACAAATTCAAGAAGAGACACAGAGGGAGATACAGAAGGTAGAGATGTGTTGAGCCGGAGATAGTGTGGGCAACTCAGAAATCAGCTACCACTGGTACCAAATGGAAAAGTCTGTGCTAGTACCTTGCAGTACAGAGGATTTCTGAAAATCTTTTTAAGTTCCAGAAATTGAGGGGTCCATGGCCTTGTGTAGGCATGCTGGATTCAACTAGAGACAAAGAGAGAGATACAGTAGTTAGGGATGTGTTCAACAGGTGATAGCGTGGGCCACTAGGAAATTAGCTTCCACTGGTAGCAAATCCAAAAGACAGGTCTAGTACCCTGCAGTACAGAGGATTTCTGAAAAACTGTTTAGGTTCCAGAAATTGAGGGGACCATGGCCTTGTCAAGGCACGCTGGAACCCTGAAATAAAGTAGAAAAAGAGGATTTTTAAAGGCTGGAGGAGTAGGCTTGTTGCATCAGTACAAAGAGAATAATAGAAGTGGGCAGGGTCAGAGAGCTCAGCAGATGGCTTGGGGGTTGGGTTGGAGACAGGTTGCAGGACAGAGTGTTGTAAATGAAGGATTTACACAGTCAAGGCTCAACATTCACTTCAAATATCAACTCAGAACTTAAATGTCTGTAAAGATTAATCAAATTATTAAGCCATGGCACTTAAATTTGACTAGAGACACAGAGTGAGAAAAGTAGTTAGAGATGTGTTGAGCAGGAGATTGTGTGGGCCACTTGGAAATCAGCTTCCACTGGTGCCAAATCCAAAAGTCATGGCTAGTACCTTGCAGTACAGAGGATTTCTGAAAAACTGTTTAGTTTCCAGAAATTGAGGGGTCCGTGGCCTGGTCTAGGCATGTTGGATCCCTGAAACATAGTAGAAAAACTGAATTTTTAAAGGCTGGAAGAGTAGGATTGTTACATCTGAAGTAAGAGAATAATAGAGAGGACAGGGTAAAAGGCTCAGCAGAAGGATTGGTGGTTGGGTAGGAGACAGGTTGCAGGGCAGACAGTAAAAGAAGGATTTACACAGTCAAGGCTCAAAATTCACTTCAAATATCAACTCAGACCTGAAATTGACTGTAAGGATTAAACAAATTATTAAACCATGGCACATAAATTGAACTAGAGACACTAAGGGAGATTCAGTAGTTAGAGATGTGTTAAGCAGAAGATAGTGTGGGCCACATAGAAATCAGCTTCACTGGTACCAAATCCAAAAGTCAGGGCTAGAACCTTGCAGAACAGAGGATTTCTGAAAACCTGTTTTGGTTCCAGAAATTGAGAGGTCCGTGGCTTTGTCTAGGCACACTGGCTCCCTGAAATAAAGTAGAAAAACAGAATTTTTAAATGCTGGAGGAGTAGGCCTGTTACATCAGAACCAAATGAATAATAGTAGTTGGAAGGGACATTGAGCTCAGCAGACGGTTTGGGGGGTTGGGTAGCAGACAGGTTACAGGGCAGAGATTAAAAGAATCATTTCCATAGTCAAGGCTCAAAATTCACTACTAATATCAACTCAGAACTTATAATGACAGAAAATATTAAACAAATTATTAAACCCTGGCACATAAATTCAACTAGAGACACAGAGGGGAGATACAGTAGCTATAGATGTGTTCAGCAGGAGATAGTGTGGGCCACTTGGAAATCTGCTTTCAAAGGTAAAAAATTCAAAAATCAGGGCTAGTACCTTGCAGTTCAGAGGATTTCTGAAAAACTATTTAGGTTCCAGAAATTGCAGTGTCTGTGGCCTGGTCAAGGCATGCTGGATCCCTGAAATAAAGTAGAAAAACAGGATTTTGAAAGGCTGGAAGAGTAGGCTTGTTACATCATAACAAAGAGAATAATAGAAGTGGGCAGGGTCAGAGAGCTCAGCAGATGGTTTGGGGTTGGGTAGCAGACAGCTTTCAGGGCAGAGATTAAAAGAAGGATTTATACAGTCAAGGCTCGCTATTCCCTTCCAATATTAACTCAGAACTTAAAATGAGTGTAAGGATTAAAAAAAATTATTAAACTCTGGCACACAAATACGACTTGAGACACAGAGGGAGATACGGTAGTAATAGGTTTGTACAGTAAGAGATAGTGTGGGCAACTCGGAAATCAGCTTCCACTGGTACCAAATCCAAATGTCAGTGCTAGTACCTTGCAGTACAGAGGATTTCTAAAAAAACTGTTTAATTTCCAGAAATTGACGGGTCCGTGGCCAGGTCCAGGCACGGTGGATCCCTGAAATAAAGGAGAAAAACAAGACTTCTAAAAGCTGGAGCTGAATTCTTGTTACATCAGAACAAAGAGAATAATAGAAGTGGGCAGGGTCAGAGAGCTCAGCAGACGGTTTGGGGGTTGAGTAGAAGACAGGTTGCAGGGCAGATTTTAAAAGAAGGCTTTACACAGGCAAGGCTCAAAAAACTCACTTCAAATATCCACTCAGAACTTAAAATGACTGTAAGGATTAAACAAATTATTAAACCCTGGCACTAAAATTCAACTAGAGACACAGAGGGAGATACAGTAGTTAGAAATGAGTTCAGCAGCAGATAGTGTGGTCACTTGGAAATCAGCTTCCAGTGGTACCAAACCCAGAAGTCGAGGCTAGAACCTTGCAGAACAGAGGATTTCTGAAAAACTGTTTAGGTTCCAGAAATTGAGGTGTCCGCAGACTTGTCAAAGCATGCTAGATCCCTCAAATAAAGTAAAAAAACAGAATTTTTAAGGGCAGGAGGAGTAGGCTTGTTACTTCAGAAACAAAGAGAATAATAGAAGTGGGCAGGTTCAGAGAGCTCAGCAGATGGCTTGGGGTTGGGTAGGAGACAGGTTGCAGGGCAGAGAGTAAATGAAGGATTTACACAGTCAAGGCTCAAAATTCACTTCAAATATCAACTCAGAATTTAAAATGACTGTAAGGATTAAACAAATTATTAAATCCTGGCACTTAAATTCGACTAGAGACACAGAGGGAGAAAAAATAGTTAGAGATGTGTTGAGCAGGAGATTGTGTGGGCCACTTGGAAATCAGCTTCCACTGGTACCAAATCCAAAAGTCAGAGCTAGTACCATGCAGTACAGAGAATTTCTGAAAAACTGTTTAGTTTCCAGAAAATGACGGGTCTGTGGCCTGGTTTAGGCATGCTGGATCCCTGAAATATAGTAGAAAAACAGGATTTTTAAAGGCTGGAGGAGTAGGCTTGTTAAATCAGAACCAAACGAATAATAGAAATGGGCAGGAACAGAGCGCTCAGCTGACGGTTTGGGGGTTGGGTACGAGACAGGTTACAGGGCAGAGAGTTAAAGATGGATTTCCACAGTCAAGGCTCAAAATTCACTTCTAATATCAACTCAGAACTTATAATGACTGCAAGGATTAAACAAATTATTAAACCCTGGCACATAAATTCAACTAGAGACACAGAGTGAGATACAGTAGTAAGAGATGTGTCCACAGGAGATAGCATGGGCCACTTGAAAATCAGCTTCCACTGGTACTAAATCCAAAAGTCAGGGCTAATACCTTGCAGTACAGAGGATTTCTAAAGAACTGTTTAGGTTCCAGAAATTGAAGGGTCCGTGACCTGGTCTAGGCACTTTGGATCCCTGAAATAAAGTAGGAAAACAAGATTTTTAAAGGCTGTAACAGTAGGCTTATTACATCAGAAAAAAAAAATAATTGAAGTGGGCTGGGTCAGAGAGCTCAGCAGACGGTTTGGGGGTTGGGTTGGAGACAGGTTGCAGGGAGATAGTAAAAGAATGGTTTACACACTTAAGGCTCAAAATTAATTTCTAATATCAACTCAGAACTTAAAATGACAGTAAGGGTTAAACTAATTATTAAACCCTGGCAAATAAATTCAAATAGAGACATAGTGGGAGATAAGAATGCAGAGATGAGTTCAAGGAGATAGTGTGGGCCACAGGAAACTCAGCTCACTGCAACCAAATGGAAAAGTCAGCGCTAGTACCTTGCAGAACAGAGGAGTTCTGAAAACTGTTTCAGTTCCAGAAACTGAGGGTCAATGGCCTTGTCAGGCATTCTGATCCCTGAAATAAAGTAGAAACACAGGACTTCTAAAGGCTGAAGGAGTATTCTTGTTACATCAGAACAAAGAGAATAATAGAAGGGGGCAGGGTCAGAGAGCTCAGCAGATGGTTTGGGGTTGATTAGAGACAGGTTGCAGAGCAGAGAGAAAAGAAGGATTTACTCAATCAAGGCTGAAAATTCACTTCTAATATCAACTCAGAAGTTAAAATGACTGTAACGTATTAAACACATTATTAAATACTCTGGCACATAAATTCAACTAGAGACACTGAGGGAGATTTAGTAGATAGAGATGTGTTCAGCAGAAGATAGTGTGGGCCACTTGGAAATCAGCTTCCACTGGCATCAAATCCAAAAGTTGGGGCTAGTACTCTGCAGTACAGAGGATTACTGAAAAGCTGCTTAGGTTCCAGAAATTGAGGGGTATGTAGCCTAGTCACGGCATGCTGGATCCCTGAAATAAAGTAGAAAAACAGGATTTTTGAAGGCTGGAGGAGTAGGCTTGTTACTTCAGTACAAAGAGAATAATAGAAGTGGGCAGGGTCAGAGAGCTCAGCAGACAGTTTGGGGTTGGGTAGGAGGCAGGTTGCAGGGCAGAGATTAAAACAAGGATTTACACAGTCAAGGCTCAACATTCACTTCTAACATCAACTCAGAACTTAAAATGACAGTAAGGATTAAACAAATTATTAAACCCTGGCACATAAATTCAACTAGAGACACAGAGGGAGAAGCAGTAGGTAGGGATGTGTTCAGCAGGAG
Organism: Neoceratodus forsteri; assembly: GCA_016271365.2. Classification (NCBI taxonomy): domain Eukaryota; kingdom Metazoa; phylum Chordata; order Ceratodontiformes; family Ceratodontidae; genus Neoceratodus; species Neoceratodus forsteri. The sequence continues at coordinate 73,430,806 of CM028133.1, read as the reverse complement.
ATAGTGAGGGCACTAGGAATATAGCTTCCACTGGTACAAAATCTAAAAGTCTTGGCTAGTACCTTGCAGTACAGAGGATTTCTGAAAATGTTTTAGGCTCTGGAAATTGAGGGTGCGTGGCCTGGTCAAGGCAGCTGGATCCCTGAAATAAAGTGGAAAAGCAGGATTTTTGGAAGGCTGGAGGAGTAGGCTTGTACATCAGAACAAAGAGAATAATAGAAGTGGGCTGGGTCAGAGTGCACAGCAGACAGCCTGGGGGTTGGGTAAAAGACATGTTGCAGGGCAGAGACTAAAGAAGGATTTACACAGTCAATGCTCAAAATTAGTCTACTAATTTCAACTCAGAACTAAAATGACTGTAAAGATTGCACAAATTATTAAACCCTGGCACATAAATTCAACCTGAGACACAGAGGGAGATACAGTAGCTAGAGAAGTGTTCAGCAAGAGATAGTGTGGGCCACTTGAAATCTGCTTCACTGGTAGCAAATCAAAGACCGGGCTAGTACCTTGCAGTAGACAGGATTTCTGAAAATCTGTTTAGGTTAAAGAAATTGGGGGGGATCTGTGGCCTGTCTAGGCATGCTGGAACCCTGAAATAAAGTAAAACAGGATTTTTAAGGCTGGAGGAGAAGGCGTTAGATCAGAAGAAGAAGAATAATAGAAGTGGGCAGGGTGAGAGAGCTCAGCAGACTGTTTGGGGTTGGAGTTGGAGAAAGGTTGCAGGGAAGAGAGTAAAGAAGGATTTACACAGTGAGGGCTCTTACATGTACTTCCCCATAGCAACACAGAACCTAAAATGACTGTAAGGATTTAATTAATTATTAAACCTGGTAGATAAATTCACTAGAGACACAATGGGTGATACAGTAGTTAGAGATGTGTTCAGCAGGAGATAATGTGGGCAACTCTGAAATCAGCTTCCACTGGTATCACATCCAAAAGTCTGGGGCTAGTACCTTGCAGTACAGAGGATTTCTGAAAAACTGTTTCAGGTTTAGAAATTGAGGGGTCTGTGGCCTGGTCAAGGGAATGCTGGATCCCTGAAATAAAGTAGAAAAACAGGATTTTTAAAGGCTGGAGGGTAGGCTTGTTATATCGTGAAGAGAGAGAATAATAGAAGTGGGCTGGGTCAGAGAGGCTCAGCAGATGGTTTCTGTGTTGGGTGGGAGGTGAGTTGCAGGACAGAGATTAAAACAAGGATTTATACAGTCAAGGCTCAAAATTCACTTCTAATATCAACTCAGAACATAAAATGACTGGAAGGATTAAACAACTTATTAAACCCTGGCACAGAAATTCACCTAGAGACACAGAGGGAGATACTTTAGTTAGGGATGTGTTCAGCAGGAGATAGTGTGGGCCACTTGGGAATCAGCTTCCACAGGTACCAAATCTAAAAGTCGGGGCAAGTACCTTGCAGTACAGAGGTTTCTGAAAAACTTTTTGGGTTCCAGGAAATTTGAGGGGTCCGTGGCCTGGTCAGAGCACGCTGGATCCCTGGAAATAAAATATAAAACAAGGATTTTGAAGGCTGCAGGAGTAGGCTTGTTATATCAGAACAAAGAGAATAATAGAAGGGGGCAGGGGTCAGAGAGCACAGCAGACATTTCTGGGTTTGGGTAGGAGACATGTTGCAGGGGCAGAGAGTAAAAGGATTTACACAGTCAAAGCTCAAAATTCACTTCTAATTTCAACTCAGAACTAAAAATGACTGTAAGGTTTAAAAAATTATTAAACTCTGGCACACAAATTCAACTAGAGACAAAGAAGGAGACACAGTAGTTAGAGATGTGTTCAGCAGATGATAGTGTGGGCCACTTGGAAATCAGCTTACACTGGTACCAAACCCAAAACTCAGCTGAGTACCTTGTAGTACACAGGATTTCTGAAAAATGGTTTAGGTTCCCGAAATTGAGGGGTCCGTGGCCTGGTCAAGACACGCTGGATCCTTGAAATAAAATAGAAAAACTGGATTTTTAAAGGCTGGAGTTGCAGGCTTCTTACATCAAGAACAAATAGAATAATAGAAGTGGGCAGGGTCAGAGAGCTCAGCAGATGGTTTGGGTGTTGGCTAGGAGGCAGGTTGCAGGGCAGAGATTAAAAGAAGGATTTACACAGTCAAGGCTCAAAATTCACTTCTAATATCAACTCAGAACTTAAAATGACTGTAAGGATTAAACAAATTATTAAACACTGGCACATAAATTCAACTAGAGACACAAGAGGGAGATACAGTAGTTAGGGATGTGTTCAGCAGGAGATAGTGTGGGCCACTAGGAAATCAGCTTCCACTTGTACCAAATCCAAAAGTCAGGGATAGTACCTTGCAGTATAGAGGATTTCTGAAAAACTGTTTAGGTTCCAGAAATTGAGGGGCCCATGGCCTGGTCAAGGCACGCTGGATCCCTGAAATAAAGTAGAAAAACAGGATTTTTAAAGGCTGGTTGAGTAGGCTTCTTGCATCAGAACAGAGAGAATAATAGCAGTGGCCAGGGACAGAGAGCTCAGCAGACTTTTTGGGGATTGGGTCGGAGACAGGTAGCAGGGCAGAGAGTAAAAGAAGGATTTACACAGTCTAGGCTAAAAATTCACTTCTAATATCACCTCAGAACTAAATATGACTGCAAGGATTAAACAAATTATTAAGCCATGGCACATAAGTTCATCTAGAGACACCGAGGGAGATATAGTAGTTAGGGATGAGTTCAGCAGGAGATAGTGTGGGAAAACTTGGAAATCATCTTCCACTGGTACCAAATCCAAAAGTCAGGGCTAGTACCTTGCAGTACAGAGGATTTCTGAAAAACTCTTTAGGTCCCAGATAATGAGGGGTCAGTGACCTGGTCAAGGCACCATGGATTACTGAAATAAAGAATAAAAACAGAATTTTTAGAGGCTGTAGGAGTAGGCTTATTACATGAGAACAAACAGAATAATAGAAGTGGGCAGGGTCAGAGAGCTCAGCAGATGGTTTGGGTCTTGGGTCGGATACAGGATGCAGGGCAGGGAGTAAAAGAATTATTTACACAGTCAAGGCTCAAAATTCACTTCTAATATCAACTCAGAACTTAAAAGGACTGTAAGGATTAAACCAATTAACTAATCCGTATCCTCTGCTGTTTATACTGCTTTGACCTAGCTGCATCTTACAAACTTGCTTATCAGCAGACCAGATGTAGTCAACTGTGCTTGCTACCAATAATCCAAACGCAGTAACCAAATTCAGTTATTTGTCTGCATCATATGTATGTTTGTTATGTATTTGTCCTCACTGTGATGAGGTACCTTTGGAAATGAGCCTCAGGCTCATAGGTTGTAAACCGACTTCTCAAATAAATAAATAAATAAATTATTAAAACCTTGGGAAACAAATTCAAGTAGAGACACAGAGGAGATACAGAAGGTAGAGATGAGTTCAGCAGGAGATAGTGTGGGCAACTCAGAAATCAGCTACCACTGGTACCAAATGGAAAAGTCTATGCTAGTACCTTGCAGTACAGAGGATTTCTGAAAATCTGTTTAAGTTCCAGAAATTGAGGGGTCCATGACCTTGTCTAGGCACGCAGGATTACTGAAAGAAAGTAGAAAAACAGGACTTCTAAAGCCTGCAGGAGTATTCTTGTTACATCAGAACAAAGATAATAATAGAAGTGGGCAAGGTCAAAGAGCTCAGCAGACCGGTTTGAGGTTGGGTAGGAGACAGGTTGCAGGGCAGAGATTAAAACAGAATTTACACAGTCAAGGCTTAAAATTCACTTCTAATATCTACTCAGAACTTAAAATGTCAGTAAGGATTAACCAAATTATTAAACCCTGGCACATAAATTCAACTAGAGACAAAGAGGGACATGCAGTAGTTAGGGATGTGTTCAACAGGTGATAGTGTGGGCCACTAAGAAATCAGCTTCCACTGGCAGCAAATCCAAAAAGACAAGTCTAGTACCTTTGCAGAACAGAGGATTTCTGAAAACTGTTTAGGTTCCAGATATTGAGGGAAACGTGGCCTGGTCAAGGCCACTGGATCCCTGGAAATAAAGTAGAAAACAGGATTATTAAAAGGCTGGAGGAGTAGGCTTATTGTATCAGAACAGAGATAATAATGAAAGTGGCCAGGGTCAGAGAGCTCAGCAGACTTTTGGGGATTGGGTCGGAGACAGGTAGCAGGCGAGAGAGTAAAAGAGGGATTTAAACAGTCTAGGCTCAAAATTCACTTCTAATATCAACTCAGAACTTAATATGACTGTAAAGATTAAACAAATTATTAAGCCATGGAACATAAATTCAACTAGAGACATCGAGAGATATAGTAGTTAGGATGTGTTCAGCAGGAGATAGTGTGGGAAAACTTGGAAATCAGAATCCACTGGTACCAAATCCAAAAGTCAGGGCTGAACCTTGCAGTACAGAGGATTCTGAAAACTGTTTAGGTTCCAGAAAATGGGGGTCCGTGGCCTGGTCAAGGCACCATGGATTACTGAAATACAGAATAAAAAACAGTATTTTAAAGGCTTTAGGAGTAGGCTTATTACATCAGAGCAAACAGAATAATAGAAGTGGGCAGGGTCAGACAGCTCAGCAGATGGTTTGGGTCTTGGGTTGGATACAGGTTGCAGGGCAGAGAGGAAAAGAATGATTTACACAGTCAAGGCTAAAAATCTACTTCTAATATCAACTCAGAACTTAAAATGTCAGTAAGGATTAAACAAATCTGACTAAACACTTGGCACATCAATTCAACTAGAGACACAAGAGGAGTTACAGTAGTTAGGATTTGTTCAGCAGAAGATAGCGTGGGCCACTTGGAAATCAGCTTCCACTGGTACCAAATCCAAAAGTCATGGCCACTACCTTGCAGGCAGAAGATTTCTATAAAACTGTTTGGGTTCCAGAAATTGAGGGGTCCATGGCCTGGTCAAGGCATGCAGGATCCCTGAAATAAATAGAAAAACAGGATTTTTAAAGAGGCTAGAGGAGTAGGCTTGTTACATCAGAACAGAGGAAAATAGAAGTGGACAGGGTCAGAGAGCTCAGCAGACAGTTTAGGGATGGGTAGGAGACAAGTTGCAGGCAGAGAGTAAAAGAAGGATTTACACAGTCAAGGCTCAAAATTCACTTCTAATATCAACTCAGAACTTAAAATGACTGTAAGGATTAAACAAATTATTAAACCCTTTCACATAAATTCAACAAGAGACACAGAGGGAGATACAGTAGTTAGGGATGTGTTCAGCAGGAAATAGTGGGGACCACTGGCAAATCAGCTTACACTGGTACCAAATCCAAAAGACAGGGCTAGTACATTGCTGCACAGAGGATTTGTGAAAAACTGCTTAGGTTAAAGAAATTGAGGGGTCTGTAGCCTGGTCAAGGCACGCTGGATTCCTGAAATATAGTAGAAAAACAGGATTTTTGAAGGCAGGAGGAGTAGGCTTCTTACAACAGAACAAAGAGAAAAATAGAAGGGGCAGGATCAGAGAGTACAGAAGATGGTTCATGGGTTGGGTAGAAGACATGTTGCAGGGCAGAGAGTAAAAGAAGGATTTACACAGCCAGGGCCCAAAATTCATTTCTAATATCAACTCATAACTTAAAATGACTGGAAGGATTAAACAAATTATTAAACCCTGTCACATAAATTCAACTAGAGACACAGAGGAGATACAGTAGTTAGAGATGTGTTCAGCAGGAGATAATGTAGCCACTTGAAATCAGCTTAAACTGGTACCAAATCCAAAAGTCAGGGCTAGTACCCTGCAGCACAGAGGATTTCTGAAAAACTGTTTAGGTTCCAGGAATTGAGGTGTCTGTGGCCTCGTCTGGCATGCTGGATCCCTGAAATGAAGTAGAAAAACAGGATTTTGAAAGGCTGGAGGAGTATGCTTGTTACATCAGAACAAAGAGAATAATAGAAGTGGGCAGGGTCAGTGAGCTCAGCAGACGGTTCGGGGTTGGGTAGCAGACAGGTTGCAGGCAGAGATTAAAAGAAGGATTTATACAGTCAAGACTCAAAATTCACTTCTAATATTAACTCAGAACTTAAAATGAGTGTAAGGATTAAAAAATTATTAAACTCTGGCACACAAATTCAACTGAGACACAGAGGAAGATATGGTAGTTAGAGATGTGTTCAGCAGGAGATAGTGGGCTATTCGAAATCAGTTTCCACTGGTACCAAATCCAAAGTCAGTGCTAGTACCTTGCAGTACAGAGGATTTCTGAAAAATGTTTAATTTAGAAATGTCTGGGTCCATGGCATGGTTCAAGCACATTGGATCCCTGAAATAAAGAAGGAAAACAGGACGCTAGAAGCTGGAGTTGTATTCTTGTTACATCAGAACAAAGAGAATAATAGAAGTGGACAGAGTCAGAGAGCTCAGTAGACGGTTTGGGGGTTGGGTAGGAGACAGGTTTCAGAGCAGATTTTAAAACAAGACTTTACACAGTCAAGGCTCCAAATTCACTTCAAATATCCACTCAGAACTTAAAATGACTGTAAGGATTTCAAACAAATTATTAAACCCTTGCACTTGAATTCAACTAGAGACAGAGAGGAGATACAGTAGTTAGAAATGTGTCTAGCAGCAGATAGCGTCGGTCACTTGGAAATCTAAGCCTCCACTGGTACCAACTAAAAGTCAAGGCTAGTGCCTTGCAGTAAGTTCTAGAAATTGAGGGTCTGTGGCCTTGTCAATGCATGCTGGAACCCTGAAATAAAGTAGAAAATGGGATTTTAAAGGCTGGAAGAGTAGCATGTTACATCTGAACAAAGAGAATAATAGAAGTGGACAGGATCAAGAGAGCTCAGTAGACGGTTTGGGGTTGGGTAGCAGACAGGTTGCAGGGCAGAGATTAAAAGAAGGACTTCTACAGTCAAGGCTCAAAAATTCACTTCTAATATTAACTCAGAACTTAAAAATGAGTGTAAGGATCAAAAAAATATTAAACTCTAAGCACACAAATACATCTAGAGACACACAGAGGGAGATAAGGTAATAGATGTGTACAGTAGAGATAGTGTGGGCAACTCGGAAATCAGCTTCCACTGGTACCAAATCCAAAAGTCAGTGCTAGTACATCGCAGCACAGAGGATTTCTAAAAAACTGTTTAATTTCCAGAAATTGATGGGTCCGTGGCCGGGTCCAGGCAATGGTGGCTCCCTGAAATAAAGAAGAAAACAGGACTTCTAAAGGCTGGAGCTGTATTCTTGTTACATCAGAACAAAAGAATAATAGAAGTGGGCAGGGACAGAGCTCAGCAGATTGGTTTGGGGTTGGGTGAGACAGGTTGCAGGGCTGTTTTAAACAAGGCTTTACACAGTCAAGGCTCAAAACTCACTTCAAATATCCACTGTAACTCTAAAATGACTGTAAGGGATTAAACAAATTATTAAACCCTGGCACTTAAATTCAACTAGAGACACAGAGGGAGATACAGAAATGAGAGATGTGTTCAGCAGGACATAGTGTGGGACAGTTGGTAATCAGCATCCACTGGTACCAAATCCAAAACTCAGGACTTGTACCTTGTAGTACAGAGGATTTCTGAAAAGCTGTTTTAGGTTCCAGAAATTGAGGGATCCGTGGCCTGGTCAAGGCATGCTGGATTCCTGAAATAAAGTAGAAAAACAGGATTTTAAAGGCTGGACAAGTAGGCTTGTTACATCACAACAAAGAGAATAATAGAAGAGGGCAGGATCAGAGAGCTCAGCAGATGGTTTGGGGGCTGGGTAGGAGACAGGTATCAGGGCAAAGTGTAAAAGTAGGATTTACAATGTCAAGGCTCAAAATTCACTTCTAATTTCAACTCAGAACTTAAAATGACTTTTAGGATTTATCAAATTATTAAACCCTGGCACATAAATTCAACTAGAGACACAGAGGGAGATACAGTAGTTAGAGATGTGTTCAGCAGGAGATATTGTGTGCCACTTGGAAATCAATTTCCACTATTAACAAATCCAAAAGTCAGAGCTAGTACCTTGCAGTACAGAGGATTTCTGAAAAACCATTTAGGTTCCAGAAATTGAGGTGTCTGTGGCCTCGTCTAGGCATGCTGGATCTCGGAAATAAAGTAGAAAAACAGGATCTTGAAAGGATGGAGGGGCATGCTTGTTACATCAGAACAAAGAGAATAATAGAAGTGGGCAGGGTCAGTGAGCTCAGTAGAAGGTTAGGGGTTGGGTAGCAGACAGGTTGCAGGGCAGAGATTAAAAGAAGGATTTATACAGTCAAGGCTCAAAATTCACTTCAAATATTAACTCAGAACTTAAAATGAGTCTAAGGATTAAAAAATTATTAAACTCTGGCACACAAATTCAACTAGAGACACAGAAGGAGATACGGTAGTTAGAGATCTGTTCAGTAGGAGATAGTGTGGGCTTCACAGAAATAGTTTCTACTGGTACCAAATCCAAAAGTCAGTACTAGTACCTTGCAGTACAGAGGATTTCTGAAAAAATGTTTAATTTCCAGAAATTGCTGGGTTCATGGCAAGGTCCAAGCACATTGGATCCCTGAAATAAAGAAGGAAAACAGGGCTTCTAAAGGCTGGAGTAGTATTCATGTTGCATCAGAACAAAGAGAATAATGGAAGTGGGCAGGGTCAGAGAGCTCAGCAGACGGTTTGAGGGTTGGGTAGGAGTCAGGTTTCAGGGTAGATTTTAAAACAAGGCTTTACACAGTCAAGGCTCCAAATTCACTTCAAATATCCACTCAGAACTTAAAATGACTGTATGGATTAAACAAATTATTAAACCCTTGCACTTGAATTCAACTAGAGACACAGAGGGAGATACAGTAGTTAGAAATGTGTTCAGCAGCAGATAGCGTGGGTCACTTGGAATTCATCTTCCACTGGTACCAAATCCAAAATTCAGAGCTAGTACCTTGCAGTTGGTTCCAGAAATTGAGGGGTCTGCGGCCTTGTCAACGCACGCCAGTTCCCTTAAATAAAGTAGAAAAACAGAATTTTTAAAGGCAGGAGGAGTAGTCTTGTTACATCAGTACAAAGAGAATAATAAGGAAGGGGCAGGGCCAGAGAGCTCAGCAGATGGCTTGGTGGTTGGGTTGGAGACAGGTTGCAGGACAGAGTGTAAATGAAGGATTTACACAGTCAAGGCTCAAAATTCACTTCAAATATCAACTCAGAACTTAAAATGACTGTAAGGATTAAACAAATTATTAAACCCTGGCACTTAAATTCAACTAGAGACACAGAGGGAGAAAAAGTAGTTAGAGATGTGTTGAGCAGGAGATTGAGTGGGCCACTTGGAAATCAGCTTCCACTGGTACCAAATCCAAAAGTCAGGGCTAGTACCTTGCAGTACAGAGGATTTCTGAAAAACTGTTTAGTTTCCAGAAATTGAGGGGTCCGTGGCCTGGTCTAGGCATGTTGGATCCCTGAAATATATTAGAAAAATTGGATTTTTAAAGACTGGAAAAGTAGGCTTGTTACATCTGAACAAAGAGAATAATAGAAGTGGACAGGGTCAAGAGAGCTCAGCAGAAAGTTTGGTGGTTGGGTAGGAGATAGGTTGCAGGGCAGAGAGTAAAAAAAGGATTTACACAGTCAAGGTTCAAAATTTACTTCAAATATCAACTCAGAACTGAAAATGACTTTAAGGATTAAACAAATTATTAAACCATGGCACATAAATTGAACTAGAAACACAGAGGGAGATTCAGTAGTTAGAGATGTGTTAAGCAGAAGATAGTGTGGGCCGCTTGGAAATCAGCTTCACTGGTACCAAATCCAAAAAAATCAGGTCTTAGTAGCTTGCAGAACATAGGATTTCTGAAAAAACTGCCTTTTGGATCCAGAAAATTGAGAGGTCCGTGGCTTGGTCTTGCACACTGGCTCCCTTGGAAGAAATAAAGTAGAAAACAGGATTTATAAAGCCTGGAGGAATAGGCTTGTTACTTCCCTTTAAGAACCAAAATGAATAATAGAAGTGGGCAGGGACATGAGCTCAGCTTGACAGTTTGGGGGTTGGTAGGCGACAGGTTGCAGGGCAGAGATTAAAAAAGGATTTCCATAGTCAAGGCTCAAAATTCACTTAATATCAACTCAGAACTTATAATGACAGCAAGCATTAAATAAATTAGTAAAACCTGGCACATAAATTCAACTAGAGACACAGAGAGGAGTGCACGGTTGTTAGAGATGTGTCAGCAGGAGCTGGTGTGTGCAACTTGGTAATCTGCATCCATTGGTACCAAATCCAAAAGTCAGGGGCTTTTCAGTACCTTTGCAGTTCAGAGGATTTGAAAAACTGTTTAGGTTCCAAAAAAATTGTGGTGTCATGGCCTGATCTAGGCATGCAGGATCCTTGAAATAAAGTGAAAAACAAGATTTTGAAAGGCAGGAAGAGTAGGCTTGTTACATCAGAACAAAGAGAATAACAGAAGGGCAGGATCAGAGAGCTCAGCAGACGGTTTAGGGGTTGGGTAGCAGACAGGGTTGGGTGAGGGCAGCGATTAAAAGAAGGATTTATACAGTCAAGGCTCAAAATTCACTTCTAATATTAACTCATAACTCAAAATGAGTGTAAGGATTAAAAATTATTAAACTCTGCCACACAAATGCAACTAGAAGACACAGGAAGCAGGGTGGTAATAGATGTGTACAGTAGGAGATAGTGTGGCAACTCAGAAATCAGCTTCCACTGGTACCAACTAAAAGTCAGTGCTAGTACCTTGCAGTACAGAGGATTCCTAAAAAAGTTTAATTTCCAGAAATTGATGGGTCCAGGCAAGATTCAGGCACAGTGGATCCCCGAAATAAAGAAGAAAAACAGGACTTCTAAAAGGCTGGAGCTGTATTCTTGTTACATCAGAACAAAGGAATAATAGAAGTAGGTGCAGGGTCAGAGCTCAGCAGACGGTTTGGGGGTTGGGTAGGAGACAGGTTGCAGAGCACATTTTAAAACAAGAACTTACACAGTCAAGGATCAAAACTCACTTCAAATGTCCAATCAGAACTTAAAATGACTGTAAGGATTAAACAAATTATTAAACCCTGGCACTTAAATTCAACAAGAGACACAGAGGGAGATACAGAAGTTAGAAATGAGTTCAAGCAGATAGTGTGGGCTCATTTGGAAATCAAGCTTCCAGTGGTACAAATCCAAAAGTCAAGGCTTTAACCTTGCAGTACAGAGGATTTCTGAAAACGTTTAGGTTCCAAAAATTGTAGTGTCTGTGGCCTGATCTAGGCATGCAGGATCCTTGAAATAAAGTAGAAAACATGATTTGAAAGGCTGGTAGAAGTGGTAACATCTACAACAAAGAGAATAATAGAAGTGGGCAGGTCAGAGAGCTCAGCAGAGCGGTTTTAGGGGTTAGATAGCAGACAGGTTGCAGGGCAGAGATTAAAGAAAGGATTTATACAGTCAAAGGCTCAAAATTCACTAATATTTAATTCATAACTTAAAATGAGTGTAAGGATTAAAATTATTAACCCTGCCACACAAATACAACTAGAGACAGAGGGAGATACAGTAATAGAGACGTGTTCAGCAGGGAGATGTGTGGGCAGCTGGTAATCAGCTCCACTGGTACCAAATCCAAAACTCAGGGTTAGTACCTTGTAGTACAGAGGATATCTGAAAAGCTGTTTAGGTTCCAGAAACTGAGGGGTCCTTGGCCTGGTCAAGACATGCTGGATTCCTGAAATAAAGTAGAAAACAGGATTTTTAAGGTTGAGAAGTAGGCATTGACATCAGAACAAAGAGAATAATAGAAGAGGGCATGGTCAGAGAGCTCAGCAGATGGTTTGAGGCTGGAGGAGACAGGTTGCAGGGCAAAGAGTAAAAGTAGGATTTACAATGTCAAGGCTCAAATTCACTTCTAATTTCATCTCAGAACTAAATGACTTTAGATTTATCAAATTATTAAACCCTGGCACATAAATTCAACTAGAGACACAGAGAGAGATACAGTAGTTTGAGATCAAGCCAGCAGGAGATAGTGAGTGCTACTAGGAAATCAGCTTCCACTGGTACCAAACCAGAAGTCATTGCTAGTACCTGGCAGTACCAGAGGATTTCTGAAAAACTGTTGAGTTCCAGAAATTGAGGTGTCTGTGTCTAGGCATGCTGGATCCCTGAAATAAAGTAGAAAACAGGATTTTGAAAGGCTGGAGGAGCATGCTTGTTACATCAGAACAAAGAGAATAATGAAGTGTGCAGGGTCAGTGAGCTCAGCAGACCGGTTTCGGGTTGCGTAGCAGACATGTTGCAGGGCAGATTAAAAGAAGGATTTCCATAGTCAAGGCTCAAAATTCACTTCTAATATCAACTCAGAACTTACAATGACAGCAAGTATTAAACAAAATTATTAAACCTCTGGCACATAAATTCAACTAGAGACACAGAGGGAGGTACAGTAGTTAGAGATGTGTACAGCAGGAGCTGGAAAAGTGCCACTTCTTGGCAATCGTTTACACTGGTACCAACCAAAAAGTCAAAGCTAGTAATTTGCAGTTCTGAGGATTTCTGAAAACTATTTAGGTTCCAGAAATGGAGGTGTCTGTGGCCTTGATCTAGGCATGCTGGACCCTTGAAATAACACAAAAACCAGATTTTGAAATCCTGGAAGAGTAGGCTTGTTACATCAGAACAAAGAGAATAATAGAAGTGGGCAGGGTCAGAGAGCTCAGCAGACAGTTTGGGGTTGGGTAGCAGACAGGTTGCAGGGCAGAGATTAAAAGAAGGATTTATACAGTCAAGGCTCAAAATCACTTCTAATATTAACAAGAACTTAAATGAGTGTAAGATAACAAATTATTAAACATGGCAAACAAATACAACTAGAGACAGAGGGAGATACAGTAGTAATAGATGTACAGTAGGAGATAGTGTGGCAACTCAGAAATCAAGCTTCCACTGGTACCAAACCAAAAGTCAATGTTAGTTTCCTTGATTACAGAGGATCTAAAAACTGTTTAATTTCCAGAAATTGACGGGTCAAGTGGCCAGGTCCAGGCATGAGTGGATTCCTGAAATAAAGATGAAAACAGAACTTCAAGGCTGGAGCTGTATGCTTGGTACATCAGAAAAAAGACTATAATAAGAGGGCAGGGTCAGAGCCCAGCAGGTGGTTTGGGGTTGGGTAGAACAGGTTGCTGGGCCGATTTTAAACAAACTACACAGTCAAGGCTCAAAACTCACTTCAAATTTCCCTCAGAATCAAAATGACTGTGGATTAAACAAATTATTAAACCCCGGACTAAATTCAACAAGAACAGAGAATACAGTAGTTAGAAGGTTCAGCAGCAGACAGTGGGTCACTTGGAAATCAGTCCATGTGGACCATCTTGCACACCATGTCACTTGACCATGCCCTCCCAAGCTCCATGTCTTCTGCATGCTTTGCAAACTCACCACTAGGTGGTCAGTGGTGCTGTCCCACTCTGAACCTGTGGCCCAGTGCAGACTGGTGCTAGATGAAGGCATCATGTGCTTAGGCATGAACAGATTATTGCCCCCTGATCGCAGACAGCACCCGGCAGTGATGCTGTATACCCCTTCCGTTTTCTGTATGTGGCCCTCTGGCCAGGTGGTGTGCAGATGGGCCACACTGTGCAGTTCATTGCCTGAGCACACCAGGTATACATGCTACCCTGTGGAAACTCTGTATGTTTGCTGAGCCCACCGTGCTGGAAAATGGATGTACTCCATAGCATGTGGCAGCAGTGTGCTGAGGAACTGGGTGAGGAGCAAGATTTAGCACCCACAGGCCTGTCATTTCCCCTGTTGGTCTCTCGGAAGCTACCCATGGTGAACAGGCACATAAGCTGTCACTTTGTCTCCACTGACAGACATGGTCTGCGTGGGGCGCCTTTCATCACATCACTGCACACTCCGAGCCACTTCAGGATCATCCAGTCTGTGTACCGCCCACGATCTCAGTATCAGTGTACAGCTCGGTTGGTGCAGGCTCGGTATTACCGATGGGGAATACCACCGATGGCCTTCCACGCTGCGCACCTCTGCCTGCCTTCACCCTCAACTGCCCATCTGATCGTGGCACTGGCCATGTCCCGGTTTGTTACCCTCATAGTTGTTTCAGGCCCTCACTGTCCTTGCTGCTACTCCCCAAGCACCTTGAACACCTTCCTGTAGGTAGCCCTGCTGTGGCACCTCCCTTGACGTGCACTGTGGCAGACCTCACCTTCCTGTTCCTGGGGGTTCCAGGTTTTGTCTCTCTGCCCTTCCTGCTCCAGTTTTGTGTGCTGAGGTATTGCCTCTGTTCAGCAAATGTGGCTTCCCCGCAGCGCTCTTGCACCTCTTGTTCCTTTTTTGATCATTCAACGACAACTTTGCTTGCCTATTGCACATGGGCATTGTTGAATTCACTCTCCTATGCATGGTTCTCCCCTTCAGTTGCACCGCATTCATTATCATTGCGCCTTTGCACATTGTGATTTAGCACATCTGCTCCTGCTGAATATCTGCATTGTATTTTTGATTCTTGCGCACATCCCCGTCACATGAGCAACTTGAATATCTGGGCCTGAGTTTAATGCCTGTTACAGTGTTTGCATAATTGTGAAATATACCAGTTACAGTAGTGATCAATATAATATAATATAATATAATATAATATAATATAATATAATATACTAACATACTGCTGTAGTTGAATAGCCTAATGGTCTTCGTGTCTGCTCATTTGCCCTCACCAAAAGGGAGTTGACTTGTTGCCCCTCTTCTCTCTGTTCTGCCTTCCTGTCCTGATACTTTACTGACTGATTTAGCCCAGAACCCTTCCTGTACCTGTTCCACCCACTTGAACTCCTCCACTGTTGCTGCCCACCAGCCACTAGGCAGCATCTCATTGCCCACCACCCCTATGAAGTAATCTCCTTCTCCACTGAAGCACTCCTTCAGCTTCCACGTATGCCATCTAGGTGCTCCACCTTTCTTCAGAGCACCTGACTGTCCTTCCCTCTTTCCTTCATGTACCTGAAGACCCTTATCATGTCCCAGTCCCTCTCTCTCCAATGTGTACATATTAGCTCAAGTCTCTCCCAGAGGTCCTGTCCCACAAGACCCAAATTATTTTGTTGTCTCTGACCCTTCAGGAGTTCATGTCTTTAAATGTGGCTCTAAACTGCATGCGGTACTTGATGTTTGGCCTCGCTCACAGTTATACAGTGATTATCACTTCCTCCTTCTGAGGTGAGCCCTTAGCAATGCATCCAAGTATCATGTTGGACTTTGCAGATGCCCTCTTCAACGGTCAGAGTTGCCATCTTGACATCCACCACCCAGTCAATCTCAGCCATCGAGATGTGTAGCATTCTCCAGGTACACTTGGCCTGCTTTGCCCTGGAGTACTGTATTTGGTGAATTGAACTCAGATTCCACTTCTAAATAACCTCCAGAACCTCCAGTTCCCCTCTGTAGGGCCACCTCCTTCCTCCTCCCATCCACCACTGCCCCGTTAAGAGACATCCAAAGAGACTCATCTAACTCCTGATTCACTTATGTCAGGGATGTGGGCTGTAAGAGGATCCAAGGATTGATCTCTGAGGGACCACTATGAACCTCCTGAGGATGAGACTATCCTCCAACCATGACCTTCTGGGTCTGGTTTATTAGACAATTTCTATCCATCTGATCATCTGGTTCCTCACCTCTTTCTCTTAGATTATTCAACAGGCCCTGTGAGTGACAGAGTCAAACGCCTATTGAAGTCAAGGAAAAGATGTCCACTGGTCTTTCCAGGTCCAAGGCACTCATCACAAAGTCATAGAACCTGCGCTGTTTGTCTGACATGATTTCAGATGAATCCATGGTGTCTATTGCCCAGGCTCCCCATCTTTTCCAGATCCCCCGTGTCTCTTCTTGACAATGCCCTCCATTACCTTGCCCACCACCAATGTCAGGCTGATGGGCTGTAATTCCCTGCCACCTCACTTCTAACTCGCTTCTGGTCGGGTACTATGTATGCCACCTTCCAATCCTGGGCACCAACCCTGTTCTCAGAGAAATGCTGAAGAGCTCCATCAGGGATTTTGCCAGGAATTTCACCAGTTCCTTCAGCACCTGGGATGTAATTTATCCTACCCTGGTGCTTTCTCCATCTTATGGGACCCAAGAACTTCCCTCTCTCTCTCTGCCATGATTTCCACTTCCTGCTACCTCATCCTCCTGCTTTGCCTTCCCCACACCAGCCAATGATGCCCCCACCACAGAGGTATAGTATAAAATAATATAATATACTATAACATAACTTAATATAATGCAATATAATATAATATAATATAATGATGTGGTGTTAAAATATTGTAACTATTAAATTAATTATGTGTTAATTTATCTCTTGTGGGGGGAGGTTAAACCATGAGTTAAAATATCTCTGTGATAGTGCGGTGTTGAACTATTTTTAAATTCTGTCAAACATTTGTTAAATTGTAAGTCTTTAGTGAGGGTCTAAACAGTTAGTTAAATACTGTCTATTATAGGGTTGTGCTTAACTGTGTGAAATTATCCTAGTTACGGAGAAGTGATTACTGTAATATAATTTATTATAATATGATATGATATCATGATAAGGAATGAAATGATATGATGATATACTATATGATATGAAATGATATGCTATGATATAATATAATGGTGAGGTGTTATAATATTATAACTATTAAATTAATTAACTATGTAATAATTTATCTATGTGAAAGTGTGGTGCTAAACTATGTTAAAATATTCTGGTAATTTTGTGGTGCTGAACTACGTGTTCGGACATTGGATAAAACAGTAGTGTTTAAATATGTTACATTATCATTGTAACATTGTGGTGTTAATTAATGTGTTAAATTTTCTAAAAGTGAGATAAATTGTCTCTTTTTGCAGCTTAGCTTTAAACAGTGAGTTAAATGCTGTATGTACAGAGTCCAGCTTGCTCGTGTGAAATTTCTTTGTTACATTGTGGTGATTAACATAATTTATAATGTAATATGATATGATATGATATGATATGATATGATATGATATGATATGATATGATATGATATGATATAGCATGCTGCGATTGATTTGATATGATATGATATGATATGTGATGATGTGATGTGATGTAATTTGACATGTATATGATATAATATAATATAATATGGTATAATATAATACAATTTAGTGCAATATAAAATAATATAATATATTATAAAGTAACTTTATAATTTATGTGTTAATTCTCTGTGACAGTGTGGCGCTTATTAATGTGTGTTAAATTTTCTCAAAAGTGAGATAAATTGTCTCTGCTGCAGTGAAGCCTCAAACAATGGCCCAGATATTCAAATCCCTACAAAAGTGCGCTTACAGCAGGAGTACTGCAAGTCCATTACACGATGTAACAAGAAGTGCGAGGATCAAAAACCGCGCAGGCCAAGATGCCTACAGCCAACTAATGAATATCTGCACCACCTGTGCCACAGCACAACTAGGAGGTGAAGTTGAACATATCTGATGTGCCATAGCAACAACGAGTATTGTTTAGTTGAGCAGTCTTGATGCACCATAGCACAACCAGGGATGCCCTCCAGCAGCAGGGCAGCAACTAACAGCAAACCAGGGATGCAGGTGGTCCACCACCCATGCCACAGATGGGCAGAGGAACAGACAGCAGAACAGACATCATCCCCCACACCCCATGCACTGCACAACTGAGGAGGGGTTGAAGTAACCACTGGCCCATGGAGCACCAGCAACCAACCCACAACCAGGCTATGGTGCCCTTATCACACCTCTGCAGCTGCTGTGACCAGTACACAAGGAGGGCCGACCACCCTGTGCCACACCATCCCCACCAATGCAGAGCACACTCTGCACCCTGCACTGTGACCCCAGACACCTGCCTAGGAGCATCGTCCACCAGTGCAGGATACCCCATGCATGCCACCACCCCCACTGTGACAATGTAACCCTGTGCACCACAGACCATGCAGGCAGCCCCACCATGAGCACTCATCAGTGGGTGACAGCACATGTGATGCAATGACTGCATATGCAGTGCCAACAAACACATCCTCCGAGGTACACCTGAGAGACCGACCATGCATCATCACACAAGGTACCTCACACATGGCGGTAGGGCTTGCCCTGACCCCACCACCAGTGGTACAGCACCCTGCACACCTCCCAAGGACACACCCTGACCCAGCACTGGCCACAACAGCCAGCGCAGACACCCACAGTGGTGCATGAAAGCATGCACCATACAGGATGCAACGCACTGCATGGACAAACACCCACCCATACCCATGGGCACACCAACACAGGAACACAGTAGCGGGCAACCAGCTCCATGGTTATGGAAACTGTGTACACATGGCCAGCACTCGCGTGGCACAGGAGTGCCAGCCACCTCGGACAAGCACTGTTGGGCTGTATGCCACCAGCATTTGCCCAGAGCACAAGTGACAGACAGTGGTGCACATCCTGCAACACACAAATGACAGCATGGAGGTGGGAGAGCAACAACGAGGCCACAGTGTCACCCAAGGCAGACATGCACCACACACCAGTGACAGGGAGGCAACCCAGCATTGTGTTATTCAGGTACAGTGGCTGCCCTGCATGGACAGCCACCCTGACATGCCACAGAAACTGTGCAGATCACAGACATGGGCAAGTGTCTTTTCGCTGCACAGGCCATAGATGGGCTAGTAGGGTGCAATGGACACAGAGCATGCACCATGGACCACTATACACAGTGCCTAGGGAACAACACACACCACAGAAAGTGACTGATAGCTACTCCCACACCATAGTCACTTCCCCCACAGACACACACACGCACACATGACTGCACTACCCTGATGCCATGCACACCACTGCAGCTGAGCTCCTATAGCCCACTGCAAAACAGAGACCATCACATTAGGTATATCAAAACAAATGTATTGTAAAACATCACACAAAACTATATATAATATTTACAAAAGGTTGGGTGGAGGCCACAAACAAGGTGGGGTGGGTAAGGGCAAGGTGAACAAATGGTAGAGGGAAGGAGGTGTGAGAGTCGGTCCAGGGGGTAGGGAAAATTAGGGCATTAGTATGCTCAGTAGGAGCCTGGCTCACTCTGGTTGCTTCTCCCACCATGCCGTCGTAGTACTCCCAGACGGTCTATCCTTTCAAGGATCTACAGGAGGCCCTGGCAACATGTAGGATCTCCTGCAGTGTCGCCTGATCCTGCAGCTGCCATTCACCTAGGACAAGGAGCAGAGTCAATAGGTGTGAATGCACAGCCCCATGCAGCCCACCCACTGTGCATGGCATACGGCCATAGAACCTGCCTCTGTGATGGTGTGTGACCACCCACAGTGATTGCATCAAAAGACCTGACCCACCCAGGCGCACACAGCCATGCAGACTGCTGCACACACCCACCGCCAAGTCCTGCACAGCACCACTCTGGTTGTTCAGTGACATGGCTTATGTGGGGAAGGTAGTGGCACAGCCATGTACCCAGTGCATGCTTGGACCACCATTGACGCACTCCCAGACATGCAGTGCCACTGGACAGTTCTGACTGTAATACAGTTGTGTGCATGGCAGTGGTGAATAATGGATGGTGTCCATGTCCCACTGCCCACCCTGTTACTCAGCATGCAATAATAATCATGGATGGGCACTCACCATCTTCAGGCTGGTCCCTGCACCTCTGCGAACCTTGCCCCTCCTGGCCTGATGGTCATCCTGCTGGTGTCTCTCCCTCACCAGCTGGCACTTGTCTAGGCTAAGGTGCAAACATGGAGAGAGGAACATCAGAACAATCCTGTAGCAAGTCCCCTATCCCATGTGTGCAATCCCACTGAGCCAGACCCACCCACTCCACACTTGAAAACACCACCCACGCCAACACCGATGCCCCCCATGTGCCGTGGAGACATGCAACCATGATACCAGATGGAAGATAAAAGTGTATGGATGTTGCACCTACCTGGTAGTAGCACTGCGCCTTCTTGGCATGTGTACCATGAGGGCAGGCAAGCAGGTCGGGTCCCTCCACCTCAGGTCCCCATATCTGCGGCTGCACTGTTCGGCCCATCTGCCCCACACCAGTGGGCCTCCTCCCAGGGCGTCAGCCACCTCCCCGCCACACCCAACTCCTGGCCCTTTCCAGAGTATCTCACCAAATAGTGGACAACATGTGGCTTCACAATGGCAACCAGGTTTGCCATCTCCACCTGGCTCCACTGTACTGCTCTACTCCACGCCATCTCTACTGCTCGGTTAAGTCAAAATAGCACTCTGCAGCATGGTTCCACCACATGCAGATGTTGTGCAATACAGCACTGCCATTCTCTATCATGCTGTCACTGAACAGGGTGACACTGGTGCACCCATGCCTTACGCATGGCATCTAGGGGCCAGGTCAGGCACATTGTCAAGGGTATCTGGTGCATGAACAGCCACAGCGCATTTGGAACCCAATGCATCTAGTGCACTATGCCTGTATGCCACCTTCTGTAGCAGTTCACCGCGCTTGTTGCCCCAGTGCAATCAATACGTGACACTCCCAGTGCTACAGTGCCATAGGCAAACAGTTCTGCACCACTGGCACATGGTGGCCATGCCTGCATTGCTTCCCATGCACAGCACATCAGCAGTGGCAGGCACTCAAGTCATCAACCCGGCATGCACAGTTAGGGTGTATCATGTGCAAGTCAGGAGAACCGCGCCTTGGCTCAGCACGCTCAACACACCACAGCAGTGCAAAGCGCGATATTCAGCTGTCATATGCAAACTCAGCTAATCAGCCATTCAATGCACAGTCAACGCATTTGCATCCACTTAAATGATGCACCGCCTCATTTGCATGGGTTGCTATAAAATTGTGACAATGGCTGCACTGGCCATATTCGGTTACTGCAGTCTATTGGTGAGCTGCATGCTGTTTTGTGCATGTGGACTGTGGATTTTGGGACATGCCTGGGACTGCACATTCATAGGGTAACACCTGTCATTCTCACAGGCTGAATAATGACCGAGCAAGTTGTCGAGGAAGAGGAACAGAGTTGTGGAGGAAGAGGAGGCCAAATTTCATGAAGGCCGAGATGGATGCCCCTGTTCGAGGCCTTACCCAGACTATGAGCCATGTCTCTGCGGATGCCAGGGAACACCACAAGCCTGTGCTGTTGCCTGGGAGAGGTGGCACATGCTGTAAACCTGCATGGTGGCCACCAGCGCCTGCGCAGGAGTGCATGAAGAAGAAGGGCACAGACAGGAGGGAGGATATAAGGAGAAGGTGGCTGCCATCAGGGCGCATGGTTCATGACAGGTGGGGACAGCCGGAGGTGCTACGCACGACCCCAAAGGAGGAGAGTGTTGCTGGCAGCATACAGCACTGTGCCATTGAGGGTGTTCCAGGTGGTGGATTCCAGATGGGTGGTAGCCCGTCACTGCATGGCAGATCAAGGTCAGTCCATTGGGGGACAGGGTAGGTCACATGCAGTAACGTGACTTTGTTTTCTCTTACAGCTCCTGAGCATCTGCATAGGTCAGCGGTGGTGGGCTTCTCCACTGAGGTCCAGTCAGATGGAGATGGAGGAGGGCTCATCCACCTCCACAGGAATACACGCTCAGTGTGACAGTAGGCCCACCTGGACATCCAGACTGATGTTATTGGAGCAGGTGCAGAGGAGGTCCTGCCCATGTACCAGAGTGCCAGCATCCATGAATGCCAGAGTGCTGGGACTCGGGCTGGTGCCAGGTCCGCTACTAATGATGATGTCACAACATCATGGGCAGTGACATGTGTGCCACAGGATTGCCACACAGCAGGTAACATTGCAGCCATGGCTGTGGGTGGTGCCGCCATGGAGGCCTGCGTGTCATCATAGTCCCAGCCTGTGCCTGTCAGCACCGTGGGGCAGCACTGGTGTGTGTACAGGACAGTGGAACTGTTGCAGCCAATCGGCGCAAGATTGAGCCCTGGGAGCAGCAGCCGGATGGGCAGCATCAGCAGTCGGCCAATGGGCTTGGGGACAGTGTCAGGGGCAGCGCCAGTGCACTGCCTGTGGACATGCCCAAGCCTGGTCCTGTGTCAGCACCCACCCTCAAGGGTGATGAGCATCAGGGCAGTGCACACCCTGAGGGACAGCATGCTGATCTGGCAGATGACCTCTTGATGAGCACACTACTGCAAGCATCAGTCAATCACCAGATGCAGCTTGTAGAGCGGTGGATGCACTGAGTGTGACTCTGCAGGGGCAGAGGAGTGTCACAGCAGAGAAACTGCTCTGCTCCTTGCAGGGATGGACCGGATGCAGGAGGATGTGACAGGCTGACACATGCAATCACAGCTGCCATGGCCACAGGGAAGGGGTGGGGAGCCTCTGCCACAGTGCAGGTCAAAGGGGAAGTGCCACAGCACTGAGGCCACTAGAGGGAGGTGTTCCGGTGCAGGGGGAGCAGCAAGGACAGTGGGGAAACACAGAAACAGCTGCCAGGGCCACTAGCCAGGGACATGGCCAGTCTCACCATCCAGATGGAGGCAGTTATGAGGGATGAGAAGGCAGGTGGCAGGGGGCATAGCCATGGAAGGGCCCATCAGCTGCTATGCCCCCAACAGGCAGTACCGAGCCTGCATCAGCTTTGAGTTCTACACTGATACTGAGATCGTGGGCCAGTACTGCCTGAACCGGCTATCCTGAGGCGGGCTCTGTGAGCTGTGCAGTGATGTGATGCAGTGCACCGCACACGATCAGAGCCATGCTCTGTCAGTGGAGACCAAAGTGACAGCTTGTGCCGTGCTCGCTCAGCATAGGTACCCTTCCAGAGATCTACTGGGGAAATGACGGGCATAATCCAGCCAGCTCAAGGCCACCCTCCTCACCCAATTCCTCAGCGCACTGCCGCCATTATGCTCCAGAGTACATCCATTTTCCCAGCACACCAAGCAGAGTGCACAGCAAACATACAGGATTTTCACATGGTAGCACATATGCCTGGCATGCTCGGGCAATAGACTGAACCCATGTGGTCATCCGCTGCCATGTGTGGGACCTGAAGGGACCACATACTGAATCAGAAGGGGTATGCAGGCATCAACTGCCAGGTGGTGTGCGGCGCCAGGGGGCGATAATCAATGTCTGTGCCACGCACTCTGGGGGAGCACATGATGCCTTCATCTGACACCACGTCTGCACTGTGCCACAGGTTCAAGAGGGGGACATCCCCACTGGCCACCTAGTGGGTGAGTATGCAATGCACGCAGAATGACATGGAGCTTGGGACAGGCATAGTCAGAGGTGACATGGGTGTCGGCCTAGGTGGTCCAAGGCAACGTGACATTGATCACCAAACTAACATCCACCCTCTATGCACAGGTGACAGTGGATACCCACTCCATCCCTGGCTGCTAACACTATAGCGGTGGCCCGCTGACCCCATAGCAGCAGCACTACTAATAAGGCACATGCCACCACACGAATGTCATCGAGCTGGTGTTCTGGATGCTGAAGGCACATTTCCATTGCCTGACATGTCTGGTGGTGCCCTACAGTATGGCCCCTCA
The DNA here is from genome assembly GCA_016271365.2 of Neoceratodus forsteri. Lineage (NCBI taxonomy): Eukaryota > Metazoa > Chordata > Ceratodontiformes > Ceratodontidae > Neoceratodus > Neoceratodus forsteri. The sequence continues at coordinate 73,407,274 of CM028133.1, read as the reverse complement.
AAGGCATGTGAGCTATTCCTGGCCTGTTGTTTCCTGCACAATATGGCCAATGACTGTGGGATAGCCATACAGGCTGAAGAGGGGAACAGCGATTGGGACGATGAGGACGCTGGTGAAGATGGCTGATGGGCAGCCTCCCTTGGTCAAAAGGACCCCTGACTGATCCAGATGGCATAGCTGCACTGGGACACCATCACAGAGGAACACTTCAACCAACCCAGGTAAGTCGGGAGCCATGTGGAACCACCAGTGGCAAAGGCACAACACACAAACACGCATGGACAAACCCTTGGGGTGCATGTCTTTTAGGGAATTGGCTAGGCATGGAACTGCCCAACACCATCAGGGATGGGCAAGGTCTAACATGGCACATGGTCACACTCACACACACACCTCACAAGATGTGCACAAGAGGGATAGAAGACACGCTGACCCCCAACCGCCACCCCTAGCCACACTCACATCCACAGACCACCACGCCCTGTGCCTGTCAATTGTGCATGTGTCAGACACTGGGCACCATTGCACAATGGCAGACAGCGAACACAGGTTTCATCATGCACCTCCACAGTGGACACCAGCCAGGAGGTGTGCAGAGGGAGGTGTGTGCATGCAAGGCCGGTACCCCACCCATGCCTTGCATGTTGAACAACACAATGCACACAGGGCAGCGTCACACAGTAGCTGTGGTGGGGAGACAGGTCAGTCATGCACCACAGAGCCATGGCTGCCACGGATGTGTGGGCAGCCCCACCGAGACCCACCAGCAGTGACTCTGGCCTCATGGTGTGGCACCGACAGTCCCCTAGGGTTCCTCAGTGAATGCAACCGTGCTCACACAGGGGTCTGCAGTACACCGAACATGCCTGCGCCAGGCATGCTCGGGATGCCCACAGCTGAACCTGGTGTCGACAAGGAGGGTGTCACATGGCACTGGGAATGGGGGTGGATATTGCACTGCTTTGTGTCTGCAATGGATGGGAAAATAACTGTTTGGCCTCTGTGGCCATGACAGCTGTGATTGCCTGTGTCTGCCTGTCAATGGCAGTGGTCACATCCTCTCTGCTGCACTGCTTCTCTGTCTGGTGCAGAGCTGCACTAAGTGCATCCACTGCCCCACAAGTTGCACTTGCTGATTGACTGATTCTTGGAGTATGTGGGTGTACTCTTTAGGAGGTCATCTGGCTGATTGGCATGTTGTCCTCCACGGTGTTCATGGCTCTGATGGGCAAGCACCCCTTGAGGGTGGGTGCTGCACACCAGAGCCAGGCCTGGGCATGTCCACAGGTGGTGCAATGATGCCACTCCCCGACACTGTACCCCCATGGCCATTGGCTGACTGCTGACACTGCCCATCTGGCTGCCACTCTCAGTGCTCAATGGTGCCGCCACAGTGGCTGCAACAGCCCCACTGTCCTGACACACACCAGTGCTGCCCCACTGGTGCAGACAGGCACAGGCTGGGATCTGTGATGTCATGTAGGCCTCACGGTGGCACCACCCATGGCCATGCCCATGATGTCACCTGCTGTGTGGCCATCCTGCGTCCCACATGTATCACTGTCTATGAAGTGAGCTCCACCATCATCAGTGACGGATCCGGCACAGCCCAAGTCTCAGCATGTTGGCTTCCATGGGCGCTGGCATGCTGGGACTCCTCCTCAACTGCTCCACCAACATCAGTCCAGATGTCCAGGTGGGCCCACTGTCGCCCTGAACCTTGTATGCCTGTGGAGGTGGACGGACCCTCCTCTATGTCCATGGTACTGCCCTCAGTGGACAAGCCCACCACCGCTGACCCATGTAGATGCTCAGGAGCTGTAACACTGTAGCTGCTACACAGTGGCATTAATGTATCTGCCCTACCCTGTCCCCCATTGACAGACCTGACCTACCATGCAGTGATGGGCTACCTCCTGTCTGAAATCCACCACCTGGATCACCCTCGATGGCACAACACTGCATGCTGCCAGCAACACTTTCTTCTTGAGGGTAAGGTGTTGCACGTCCACCTGTCCCCAACTGGTCGAGACCATGCTGCCCTGATGGCAGCCACCATGTCCTTAATCCTCCGCTTGTCCATGCCAATCTTCTTTGCACTCCTGCATGGACCTCTAGTGGCTGCCATGCAAGTTGATGGCATGCAGCACCTCTTCTCATGCAGCAGCATGGGCCTGTGGTGTTCTCGCCATCTGCTGAGCAGCGTGCTCCTGGTCGAGGTAGGCCTCAAACAGTGTATCAGTTTCTGCCTTTGTAGTTAGGCCTCTTCCTCCCATGTCTTTGTTCCTCTTCCTCCACCTCACCATCGCTCATTATTCATCCTGTGAGAATGACAGGTGTTACCTGTGACTGTGTAGTCCCATGTATGTCCCACACACCACAGTCCACACTCCAAACAGCATGCAACTCACCACAATAGACTGCAATAACCGACTATGGCCAGTGCAGGCCAATGTTGCATGTTTATAGCGCAATGCATGCAAATGAGGTGAGGTATTTTAAGTGGATGCAATGAGTATCTGCGCCATTGAATGGCTGATTAGCTGATTTGCATATGCCGGCTGAATATTACGCTGTTGCATTTTGCTGAATTGTGTTGAACGTGTTCAGGCAGCGCATTTGTGAGACATGTGCAGTACACCAAACCGCGCATGCCCAGGTGATGACACACAGACGCCTGCCGTGGTTGCTGACATGCTGTGTGTGGGTGGCAATGTAGGTTACGCCACCATTGTGCCAGTGGCACTACTGCACTGTTCACTGCGCTGTATGCCATGCACAATGGGTGGGCTGCAGGGGCTGGACAGTCACACATATTAACTCTGCTCAATTGTCCTAGGTGGACAACGCTGATAGCCCTGGAACAGGGCATTCAGGAGATGCTGCAGCTGGCACAGGCATTCTTGGCACTGCTGAAACAGATGGAGTGGCACGGGGTCCAGAGGAGAAGCACCCAGAGGTGCCACAGGATTGGAGAGTGGGGAAGAGAACAGGCCCTCCATGACCCCTGACACACCTATTCCCTGACCCACCCTCATACCCCTTCTTCCCTCTTCCATTTGACACCCCTGCCCCATGCCTGCCCCCACCTGGTTTGTGGCCCTTCCCCCACCCTTGTATATATTTGTACATATGTTTGAGTGTTTGTATTTTTAATACATACATTTTGTTATGACAATTGTGGTGCTCTCTGATTTGCAGTGGGCTACAGGTGATCAGCTGCAGTGGTGTGCATGGTGTCAGGAGTGGTGCAAGCATGGGCGTGTGTGTCCAGATGGGAACCACCTATGGTGTGGGTGGGGATCAGTCACTGTCTGTGGTTTGTGTGTTGTTCTCTGTGCACTGGATGCCTGTGTGCAGTGGTCCATGGTGCATGCACTGTTTCCATGGCACCCTGTCAGACTATCCATGGTCTGTGCAGCTGACACCCTTGCATGTCTGTGATATGCATGGTCTGCTGACATGTCAGTGGTGGCTGTCCATGCTGGACAACCACTGTCCCTGGCACAATGCCAGGTTGCCTTCCATCACCAATATGGTGCATGGCTTCCTCCGTGGCACTGTGGCCTCCGCTGTTGTTGTCCCCTCCATGCTGTTGCTTGTGTCTGTTGCAGAGAATGTGCCCACTGTCTGTCACTTGTGCTCTGGCTGCATGCTGGTGACATACAGCTTCATGGTGCCTCTTTGCCAGGGTGGTTAGCATACCAGTTCCATATAGGGGGTGCTGGCTGTGTGTACCCTGGCTGCTGCTGTGGACTTCGCCAGTGGCTTAGTTGACCCGCTACTGTGTCCCTGTGTTGGTGTGCCCTTGGGTATGTGAGGCTGTTTGTCCATGCACTGTTTTGCATGCTGTGTGGCACATGCTTCGTGCAACATTGTGTGTGTCTGTGCTGGCTGTTGTGGCCACTGCTGGGATGGGATGTGTCCTTGGGAGGGTGTGCAGGGTGCTCTACCGCTGGTGGTGGGATCCAGGGCATGTCCTGTCACATGCGGTGTATTTGTGTGCCAATGCATGGTCAGTCTCTCAGCTGTACCTTGGGGCATGCAGGGTGGCACTGTGTGTGAGTTGTTGCACTGCTGTCTGCTGCCACCCGATGCAGGGTGCACATGGTGGGGCTGCCTTGCATGGCTCCATGGTGTATAGGGTTGCATTGTCACAGTGGATGATCTGGCATGCACAGGGTGTCCTGCACTGCTGGACGCTACTCCTGGGAAGGGTGTATAGTGAGCGTGGTGTAGGGTGTGCTTGCAGTATTGGCAATGGTGGGCATGGGGTGGTCAGCCTCCATGTGTGCCAGTCACAGCTTGCCAGATTGTGTGCTGGGGCACCATGCCCTGGCTGTGGGTTGGTTGCTGGTATCCATGGGCCAGTGGTTATTCCAGATCTCCACTGGGTGTGCAGTGCATGTTGTGTGGGGTGATCTCTGTTCTGCTGTGTGCTCCTCTGCCCATCTGTGGCATGGGTGGTGGGCCCTGCATCCTGTCCCTGCGCATCCCTGGTTGTGCTGTTGCACTGCTGCCCTGCTCCACGGGCATTCCTGGTTGCACTATGGCATATCTGGACTGCTCCATCGATCATCCCTGGTTGCACTATGGTGCACCTGAAATGTGCAACTGCACATCCCTGGTTGCAGGTGGCATGATATTCAGTCGTGTCGCCAGCCACATCTTGACCTCGCCAGTTTTGAATATTGCGCTTCTTGCACATGGGCGCAGTGGACTTGCACTTGCTCCTGCTGTTGCACACTTTTTGGGCACAGTTTGAATATCTGGGCCTCAGTATTTAGACCCACACTACAATAGAGGCAAATTAACCAATGATTGAGATGATTTAACACATAGTTTAGCATCTCACTGTGAGAGATAAATGAACACATACTAAATTAATTTAATAGTTACAATATTATAACACCACACCACACCACTATATTATATTATATTATACTAACATACTAACATACTATTTGCCAGCAGATTAGGCCTTATGGTCTATGAAGTCTGCTCGAACCTAGATCCTTAGTTGGGTGCCGAGACCTCCCATCCCTTCTGCTCCAGAAACCCCTATCATCCATCCCCACCCCCGGGACAGGCCATCATCTGATACATCCACTTTCTGTGTCTGTCCCACCCTCTCTTAAAGCTCTCCGCTGTGGATCTCTGAACCAGCTCACCAGGCAGAGCATTCCAAGGGTCCACCACCCTCTCAGTGAAAACCTCCTCCTCTTTTCCCCTCACCCTTCCACCTTCCAACTTCAAACCATGCCTCTGGTGATGCCTCCCTGCTTTAGTCTAAAGATCCCTCCATGTTTACTCCTATTTATTCCCTTGAGGTACTTGAAGACCCCAATCATGTCCCCCTGTCTCTCCTCTCCTCCAATGAAAACAGGCAGAGCTCCTCAAGTCTGTCCTCGTAAGTCAAATCCCCTAGCCCTCGTATCATCTTTGTTGCCCTCCTCTGTACCCTCTCCAGGAGCTGTATGTCCCTCTTCAAGTGTGGTCTCCAGTACTGTACACAGTACTCAAGGTGTGGTCTAACCAGTCCATTGTACAGCGGCAGAATCACTTCCTTGCTCCTAGAGGTGATCCCCTTGTGATGCATCCCAACATCCTGTTTGCCTTTGTAGCTGCTCTCCTGCACTGCTCAGTGTTATTCATACATGTATCCACCATGACCCCTAGGTCTTTTTCCCTGTTGAGGCTTCCAGCACCTCCCTCCCAGGGTGTACCTGTGTTAGGGTTTCCGACCAAGATGCAACACCTTGCACTTGGTGATATTGAAATTTAATTTCCATGTGAGCCCAGCTTCCAGGGTGTCCAGGTCCCTTGCAGGGCCAACCTCCCCTCTTCTCCCTCAACTACTGCTCCCATCTTGGAGTCATCCGCAAGAGACTCATTTCACACCCTATACCATCCCTGATGTCTGATATGTATGCATTAAACAGGATTGGACCCAGGACCGAGCCCTGTGGTACCCCACTACCAACCTCTGTAGGGTTCGGAGCTCCCCACAGACCACTACTCTCTGAGTGCGTCCAGCTATCCAGTTTTCAATCCATCTGACCATCAAAGGGCCTACTCCTAACCCCATCAGTTTCTCCACCAGACCATTGTGGGGGCAGAGTCAAACGCCTTGCTGAAGTCCAAGAATAATACATCCACAGGCTTACCTCTGTCCAGTTCTGATGTTACCCATTCATAGAACTCCACAAGGTTGGTTTGACATGATCTACCTGGCACAAACCCATGCTGCCGACTATCCAGACCTCCCACCTCCTCCAAGTAAACCCCAATCATTCCTTTAGTATACTCTCCATTAATTTTCCCACCACCGAGGTTAAACTGATGGGTCTATAGTTTCCTGTACTTCCTTCGACCCCCTTTATGGATTGGTACCACATGTGCCTCTCGCCAATCCCTAGGTACCCTCCCTGTCTCAAGTGACCTGTTGAAAAGCTCCGCCAGGTGCAGCCAGTATGTCCGCCAATTCCATAGTACTCTGGATGAATGCCATCCAGCCCAGGAGATTTGTCTTTCTTTAGGGCCTTGAGGGCAAACCACACCCTTTGGTGGGGATGGCATCATCCGTCCCTCCACCTTACTGGTCTTTTTATCCTTATCCAGATGTGACACCCCTGGGGTACCTTTCCTCCCTTTGCTCCATTTCTGTTGTCCCCTGATCCCACCCTGCTGCTTCTATCCCTTTATGCCTTGCTTTGTAGATATCCCATCCCCTCCCTAGTGAACACAGAGGCAAAGTACTCTAAATACCTCTGCCTGGTCCCCGCCTAACCATTATATTATATTATATTATATTATATTATATTATATTATATTATATTATATTATTATTATATTATAATATATTGCATTGTCTTGTGTTGTATGATATTATATTATATTATATTATATTATATTATATTATATTATATTATATTATACCTCAGGGAGGGGTGCATCACTGGCAGGTGTGGGAAGGCAAAGCAGGAAGATGAGGTAGCAGAGGTAGAAATCAAGGCAGAGCGAGTGAGGAAGCCCTTGGGTCTCATAAGAAAGCACCAGGGCCAGATAAATTACATCCCAGAGTGCTGAAGGAACTGGCTGATGTCCTGTCAAAACCCCTGATGGAGCTCTTCATCATCTCTCTGAGGACAGCGTGGGTGCCCCAGAATTGGAAGGTGGTGAATTCAGTGCCTAACCACAAGTGGGGATCAGGGAGGTGGCAGAGAACTACAGGCCCATCAGCCCTGACGTTGATAGTGGACAAGGTAATGGAGGACATTGTCAAGGAGAGACTGGGGACCTGGAAAAGTTGGGGAGCCTGGATGATAGACAGCATGGATTCATCATGTAGAAATCATGTCAGACAAACTTTGTTGAGTTCTATGACTGGCTGATGAGTGCCATGGACCTGGGAATACCAGTGGACATCCTCTTTCTTGACTTCAGCAAGGCATTTGACTCTGTTCCTCACATGGGCCTGGTGAATAATGTTGGAGAAATGGGGGTGGGAACCAGATTTTATTTTATTTATTTTTTAGTTTTTGTTGACCTGGTAAGTGCACTAGACAATTCCTGCCTATTTTCAGGCATGACCCAGGGAGGGGATACAGATGGATGCCAACTGACCTTGAACTGACCTTAAGCTGTTGGTGGTATTTTTAGTGAATGAGGAAATTTGTCAAGGACACCGGAAATTCCCTACTCAGCTGACTTCTTCATGGCGGTAGGAGGCTTGCTGATGTCAGTCAGTGTTATGGCAGACAAGGTGGACGCTGCCATGGCATGAAAGTCGGAGAGAGTGCGGTATCTGAGGAGCTGAACATTTCTTGCATGGAGAATGTTTTTGTGATACAGGAAAGCGCTGTAATGCTGGAAACAGCACCGAAACCAGTATAGAACTACTGGAGTTGGCTGGTGATATTCCAGCATTGGAGAGAGCGATTTCAGTGGATATTTTACTGAGAATGTTCCTGGCAATTCTGTTTGTCTACTACCTCGTCTACTTCTGATTGCGTCATGTCTCTTGCAAAGGTAGCACCAGAGGTTCATTCGGATCTGCCTGAACTAGGGCATGTTTCTGCTGGGAAGACTATTGCAGGTGCACCTACGACATCAAATTCTGTGCGACAGCAGTTTGGTGTTCGAACTGAAACTAAGGAGGGTTTCCTGATGGACTGGTCAGAGTCTAAAGCCTTAACTGACTCTGGGTGGAAAAAGACTGCCTCAGGTAAATGGATCCTTGATTTTCATGGACTTCTTCATCTCCTGCTATTTCATCATCGACAATGCATGCCACCGAGAATATAGTCCTGAGCTCAGGTACAGACTTTGTGCATAGAGATCCTAATGTCTCTTGTCAACAGGTTGTTATGGGAGGAGAGTGATTTGGCTTTTTCTAAGCCAAGCACCTCCAAGGCTGGGGTTTTGAGCATTGAACAGGGACAGGAAGGTTTTTATTTCAAAATAAAACAGAGTCTGTTTCACAACAACAAGCTAGAAAATTGCCCATGTCAGAGTTGTTTAAGAACAAATTGGAACAAGCACCACGTCCGCAATGCAGTGCGGTCGTTATAAGGGAGGTCTCTCAGAGCATCCTGATCGATATTATGTTTTTAAACAACTCTTGAAAACTCTATGGGTTTCTCTCCACCAATGTGTATGCCTTAATACATATCTCAGGGAAGACTCATTTGATGTTAGTTTTCAAGCTAATTTGCATTTAGAGAAGTTTTGGGAAAAATATGCTCTACTTAAAATACCCCTTATGGTCTCCCTTTTTGCCATTCCTCTTACTGGGCCTCAGATTCATTTTGTAACCATCATGTTTCGTAATGAAGGAGTGAATGTGAGTGATATTTATCACTGGCTTCAATCTAAGTGTTATATCTTAGGACCCCTGAGGCATTACTTGATACTGAGGGTATTTGGACGGTGGCTGGAAATTTAAGGTGAAACTTTTCCAGGTTAACGCTGAAATTGTTCACCTTCCTAATAGCTTCTTCTTAGGGAAGGATAGGAGTTTGTTTTATGGTGGTCAGCCTAGAGCCTGCTATAAATGTGGAGCTCATACTCACATTTGTAGTGTATGTGATATGATAAAATGTCCCTTATGTGGGGGTTTGGACACTGATAGATATGTGTGATAACATATTTCAATGTAATTTATGTGATGAAAAGGTCATGCCTTTCATCAGTGTCCCTGGCTAGACAAAATTGCACTGAAGGATGGGATCAAGATGATTTGTTGCATAAAGCTCAGACTAAAAGAAGGGATTCTATGGGGACTATTCCCTCAGTACGCCCATTGTTTCTGTTCAGCAAGTACCCAGTGGACTGACTGATTCTCGGAAGTTGAAGGCCGTGACTGTCGGAGTTACTGAGTCTCAGGTTTCAGTTGAAACACCTGTCCCTAGGCCTTTAGTGTCTGGGAGGCAGAGTTTTGCAACATCCATGCCTCCCCTTTGAGACTGTTAAGAGTAGATGATTCACTAGGGCCTCACTCAAACAGCCTGTTGTAAATCCGCTTCCACTGATAATTTTTTACCTTTACAAGATGAACTAGGGATTCTGACTTAGAATCTGACACATCTCATAGGTCTGAATTAGTTACCAAGATGAGGATAGTAAGGCTACGGAGTTAGCAAAGGAAAAGAAAGGAAAGAAAAGGAAAGTTAGCCAGAAGCAAGGTCCTTGATTTCATTAGTTTTTTGTATGGCTTCACTACAACTGGCTTCTTATAATGTTTGCAGTTTGAAAGCATTTCAAAACAGATTTCATACTGACATACCTAGATTCTTTGAAATTAGACATAATATTCTTACAAGAAACCAGGGTTTCTCTCTCTTTGAAGTTGAACAATTTAAAAGACGCTGGATCTGGGGGCATCTTTTTGGACTTTTGGCAAGACGCTGCAGATGAAATTGAATATTATTTAAAATTCTAACTTTAAAATTTCTAAATTGATAGATGTTAGGCCAGGACGAGCCTTGATTTTGGATTGCTCTTAAGGGATTATTATTTTCATTTTATTATTTGTATGCTCCCCAAACAAAGTTGGGTCGCATTGAATTGTTTGAGGAGATTAAACCTTTTCTACACCAAAAACATGTTGTGTGGGGAGGTAATTGCTCACTAGATGCAAAAGTTTGTGGGTTCCAGGAAAAAATATATTGTGATACAAATGCTCTCAAAGGCATTGTTAAAGATGCTGGACTTCAGGATGTGTATAGAAGCATTCATTTGCAGGCTGGAGCAACTTATTATAGACATACTTTGCCACACGAATTGACATGTTTTTATTTCTCTATATTACACCTACATTTTGTACTGTCACACCCACTGAATTTTTAGATCACCATATTTTGGTTTGTACCTTAATTTGACTAATATGCCACCTAAATTGTTATCCACTGTTCAACGTTGGAGATTGAATACCTCCTTTCTAGACAGTCCAGTTTTTTCTTAATTGGAATATTTTTTGCAGCTAAATTTTCCACCATGGATTTGTTTGATTCCATCTATGATTGGTGATTGTGTACGAAATGGGAAATTAAAAACGTATTTCTTAGTTGGGGTAAATTTAAAGCCAACTCAGATTATATGCAATATTTAATATATAGAAACCAATTGTAGAAATTGATGTCTTTTCCTCCCAAAGATCATGCTCTTTATACTTCTCAAATCCTAGAAATTAAAAACAGATGAAGTCATTTCAGTATGACAGGGCCAAGTCTTTAGACATGGAATTTAGATTTGGAACTAAACATAATTCTATGTCTGATCCTTATCAGGCTTGTAAATCACGTTTGGAACACACACTTACGTCAGGACTTTATAATTCAACTGGGGAAATGATTAATACAGATATAGGCATGCTATTACTTGTGCAACAACATGTTCAGGATTATTTTGCAGTCCATACTAACTTCTACTCATACTTTCCTATACAGACTTTAGGTCACTTACCACAGGTACAGGAAAGTATGCAAACACTTGACTCAACCTATTTCTACACAGGAAGTCATAGAAGTAATTAAGCAGTTAAATAATGGATCTTCCCCGGTTTGGACAGGATACCTAATGAATTTTATAAAATTTGTATGCAGTATATGGGGTATTTCTTGCCTTTGGTATTTAATTATATGTTGTCCTCAAATGTATCTTGAAAGGACTTTACCATTTCCTTTATGTCCTTTATTTATAAAAAGGGTGACAAAAACCTTTTGACTAACTGGAGACCGATCAGTCTTTAAATAGTAATTATAAGATTTTGACCAAAATTTTGAATAAACGCTTGATGAAGGTAACGGACTCCCTTATACATCCTGCCCAGACACCTGCTATCCTAATAGGAAGATTCAGCATAATCTTTTTAGTAGCCGGACCTTTTTGCAAGTAGTAAATTTGCTACCCAAACAGGATTGGTGGCGGCTTTGGATCAAGCTAAAGCTTTTGATGCTGTTTGTCATTCCTTTCTTTATTATATTTTATTACAATATGGTATTCCAAAACAATTTGTTCAGTGGGTAGTTATGCTCTATAGTCAGGCAGTTACTATTCTGATAGTTAATGGGATTATTGGTACAGAAATTGGTATAGGCAGGGGTGTTGGCAGGATGTCCCGATCCCCCTTTATATACCTTTGTATTGGATCCTGTTATTAGGAGAATTATTTGGGACTATGAAATCAAAGGTATTTCGCCCTCATCACAGTTAGACACAGTCTCTGCTTATGCAGATGATGTAACTCTTTAGTTGCAGACACTTCATCCTTAAGGAAAGCATTGGATATTTTTATCTCTTCTGGACGCTTTCAGGGCTATACTTAATATGGAGAAAAGTTTGTTTTGTCATTAGATACTGTGTCCCCGATTTAACTGGTTGTTTAGGTATATCCTTTGCAGTATTACCACAAAATATTTTAGGGATCTGGTTTGGGACTGATGATATGGCAGTCTATATTTGGGAAAAACAATTACTAGTTGGGGAATCTAAGGTTAATCAATGGAAAAATTGGAAATGTGGTAAAAGAAGAGAATTTTGATTATTAAAAATTCTTATTGCCAGTATTTATATATTTGAGCCATCTTTTTCCACCACCATTTTCTGTGGAAACCAGGTTGTATAGTATTTTCTTTCAAATGCTTTGGGGTAACAGGCTTAACCCAGTTAAAGAGATTTTACTTATCTTCCGCTCAAAAAGGAGGTTTACAGATGGTGAATCTTGTTATTTTTTCCATCTCGTATTTTTATTTTCTTCCTTTCATTTTATATGGCATGAAGCTTGTTTACCATGGCAGTACTGGGTACAATCTATTTGGCACAAGTATTTTTTAAATGGTTATTGTTTCCTCCTAAAATATTGGTCTCTGATGAGCTACCGGGATATGGAATTTCATGCTTAAAACTATATCAATGGAAGGTACCCTTACAGAAATTATGTTCCCTGACTAGAAAATCATTCTATGCATATGTTGTATATGAGTTCAGAAGGTGACTCTCTCTTCCTACTTGTACCCGATGAAAATGACTTTGCTTTGTATAAATTGACTGATTTTAGAATTCCTGTGAAAACATGAGATATAGGTTGGGTTTCGCACATGGGAGGTTGGGTGTTAGGTAATCTGAAATATAAGCCTCAAAGTGATAGATACTGTTTGAGGCCTATGTGTGTTAACATAGAAGAAAGTCAATCCCATTTTTTCTTAGAATGTATGGAGAGTAAGGCATTCTAGATGCAGCTGCCTTACATTGACATATGCCACACTTAGCTTCACTATCATATGGTACTTTAGTTTTGGGTGATTATACAGGAATCTGGGGTAAATATAATAGAAGTACCTTGAATGTTTTTGCAGTTATTACAATATTTTCTCTGGCAGGCCCGATGTCAGTTTGTATTGCAAACAATAGCAGGTGTTACATTCTGTTATCATCACACTGTTGAGACTGACTTGTCTGCACTTCAATACTGGATATTAACAAATATTCTAGAGATAAAGTTGTTGATTTATGGAAATGTTTTCCTGTTTTTGATGTTAAAGAATTCCAATATGTATTTGAGTTTTCTGTGTTATTTATGTATTTATTTTTCATGTTCGCTGATTGTTTTTCAGCTTTTCTGATTTGTCATGTGTGATATTTTGTTTTTCTTGTTCAATAAACTTCCCCACTATTTTCGATACATGCCATGGGATCTTTAACATCCACCTGAACTACCACCAATCCAGGCAGATGGGACCTCAGTTTAATGTCTCATTGGAAAGACAGCACCCAGAAGTGCAACACCCTCTCATGCTGCACTACAGTGTCAGTACTGGGATACTAACCCAAGTGCCAGAGGTGGGAACCGAACCCACAGCCCTCTGATCTCCCAGCCTCAGAGGCGAGTAAGTGCACCTACTGAACCACTGACACTGCACAATATCAGGTGGATAGGAAATTATCTCCAGAATTGGACCCAGAGAGTCATGGTTGAGGGGTAGTCACATCCCCAAGAATGGTCATTTCTGGAGTCCTTGGGCCCTCCTGTTCAATGCCTATGTATCTGACATTAGAAATGCAATAGGAGTGAGCTGAGTCTGTTTGTGGATGACTCAAACTTGGAGAGGTGGTGGATGGGAGGGGGAGGGTCATTCTACAGGGGTACCTGGAGGCCTGGAAAGGTTATCTAGAAAGTGGAAGCTGAGGTTCAAAGCAGGAATATGGAGGGTACTGCACCCAGGAGTCAGAAACCCAAGCCAAGTTGACACTTGGGGAAATGCTATAAGTATAGATGGCTGAGAGGGACCTGGGGTGGTAGTAGATGTCAAGATGAACAACTCAGAGAGTTGTAGGAGGCAGTGGCAAGGCCAACATGATGCTGGCTGCATCACTAGGGGCTCACCCAGGAGGAGTGAAGTAATAATCCCAATATATAACTGCTTGGTCAGGACAAACCTCGAGTACTGCATGCAGTTTTGGAGGCCACATTTAAAGAGGGACATTGAACTCATGGAGAAAGGGTCCAGAGAAGGGAACCAAAATGATTTTGGGCTTGGGGAAAGGACCTAAGGGAGAGGCTGAAGAGCTAAATATGTACACATTGGAAGAGAGAAGGACTGGAAGAAGCAATAAAGGTTTTCACGCAGATGAAGGGGCAAATAGGGGAGGAGCAGTCAGGATACCTGAAGAAAGGAGTTGGGGCAATTAGAGGGCATGGATGGAAGCTGGAGGGGGAGAGTCAGTGGAAAAGGAGGAGGTGCTATTCACTGAGAAGGTGGTGGAGTTATGGAATGCACTGCCTCAATGGCTGGTGGAAGCAGAAACGGGTTGAGGGGGTTCCAGAAGGGGTGGGGTTCTGGAAGCAAAAACCAGTGCAGCAAGAAAATCCAGGACTAGGAAGGCAGTCAGAGATGGAGGGGGGCAACAAATGTCACTTAACAGGGTGAGTGCTGACCAAATGAGCAGACAGAAAAGACCATTAGGCTTATTGTCCTGGCATTTTAGAATGTCACTATATTATATTATATTATATTATATTATATTATATTATATTATATTATATTATATTATATTATATTATATTATATTATATTATATTGTATTATATCATATCATATATTATTATATTATATTATATTATATATATTATATTATATTATATTATATTATATTATATTATATTATATTATATTATAATTACAACTCTGTAACAGGGATAATTTCACACAGTTAAGCTCAACACTGTAACAGAGAGCTTTGAACTCATTGTTTAGAACCAAAATGCAAGAGAGGCAATATAGCTCTTGTTTGAGATAAATTAATACACTGATTAGCAGCATCACTGTCACAAGATAATTTGGCACATTTAATATTACACAGTTACAGAGATAATTTAACACATAATTCAACTCCACACTATCACAGAGACATTGAACCTATAGTTTAACAATTACTATGTCACATCAATAATTTAACCCAGTTATAATACCACACCCATTATATTGTATCATATTATATCATAATATGTTATATCATATTATATTGTATTATATTATCTTATTAATCACCACTGTCACACTGATAATTTCATGCAGTTAAGCACAACACTGAAAGAGAGTAATGAACGCATTGTTTAGCCTCGGGACAAGAGATAATTTAACCTATGTTTGAGATAATGCTACACATAGTAAAATAATGTAAAATAATATATCATATCATGTCATATAATATAATATGATACTGTGCTGTTATAATATTATAAATATTAAAGCAATTAACTATGTGTTAATTTTTCTCTGTGAAAGTGTGGTGTCTCTATAGTAGAGAGTTTTAAACAATGAGTCAGATGCTCTTTTACAGTCTTGTGCTTCATTGCATGAAATTACACCTGTTACAGAGTGGTGATTATTCTAATATAATATAATATATGACATAGTATAATATAAGATAAACAATGATGATATAATATAATATAATGTAATATAATATAATATAATATTATTATAATATAATATAATATAATATAATATAATATGATATAATGTGGTGTTGCAATATTTATCTATTATATTAATTAACTTTGTGAAAATTATTCTTGAAAGTGTGGTACTAAACTATGTGTTAAAATATCTCTGCAATAGTGTGTGGTGTTTAACTATGTTAAATTACCACTGTAACCGGTAATGATGGTAGTTATTATCTCGTGAGAGAGTCGTGGCAATCTGTTGGTGAAATTATCTCAAACAAGAGTTTAATTGTCTCTAGTACTGTGATTCTAAACAATGTGTAAAATGCCTCTGTTACAATGTTGTGATTAACTGTGTGAAATTATCTGATATGGAGCAGTGAGTATATATATAATATAATATCTAATATATTAGTATAATATAATACAATACAATATTTATACAACATTACTATGTAATGTAATATATTATAAATAATATGACATTATATGAAATTATATATTATATGATAAGAATAATGTCATATAATAGAATGTCATATAATATAGTAGATCTAATATAATATAGCATAAAATAATATAATGTAATAGTGTGGTAATGTAATATGATATGATCGATATGATATGATATGACATTGGATATGATACGAGATGCTGCTAATATGATATGTTTTAATATATTATGATATGATAACAAATGATGTAATATAATGTAATGTATTGTAATATAACTTATAAAATAATAGAATATAATATATTATAATATAATATAATATATTATAATATAATATAATCTAGCGGTGTGGTGTTATAATAGTATAACTATTGAATTAATTATCTGTGTTAATTTATCCCTGTGTCAGAGTGATGATGTGTAAACTCATCTCAAACATGGGCTAAATTGTTCTTTTGCTGTGTGGTTTTAAACAATGAAATAAATGTTCTGTTTTACAATGTTCTGCTTAACTGTGTGATAACTGTTACATAGTGTTGATTATTATAACATAATGTTATATAATACATTATAATAATATCATATAATATAATAATATATAAAATAATAGGATCCGAGGTAGTGTAATGTGCTGTCTCATGTTAGGTCATGTGATATGATATGATTTGATATGATATGATATGGAAGGATACAATGTAATACAATTAAATGTATCAACAACGTGTCATTTTATTTCTGTGATAATATGGTGTTAAACTTACTGCTAAACCGTATCTCCAAATAATGTGTTGATGAACTATGTTTTAAATTATTACTATAAAAGTGTGTTGCTTAAATGTGTTACATTATCTCTGTGACAGTGTGGTGCCAATCTGTTGGTAAAATTATCTCAAACAAGTGTTTATTTGTCTCTAGAGTACTGTGGCTCTAAACTATGTGTAAAATGCTCTATGTTACAACAAGGTGCTTAATTGCATAAAATTATCAGTTATGAAGTGGTGAGTAATATAATATAATATAATATAATATAATATAATATAATATAATATAATATAATATAATATAATATAATAATAATTTTATATAATATGATATAGTATAATATAATGAAATATAATATAATACAATACATTATAATATTATGTAATGTAATACTTATATGATACAATATGATATGACATGATTGGATATGATACAATATGCTATAATATGATAGAATATATTACGATATGATAAGAAATTAAGTAATATAATAGAATGTAATATAATGTAATATAACATATAAAATAATATAGTATATATGATACATTATAATAAAATATAACATAGTATAATACAATATAAAATAGTGGAGTGGTGTTATGATATAATTATTAAATTAATTATTTTTTACTTTATCTTCGTGTCAGAGTGATGCTAAACTATGTGTAAAATCATCTAAAATATGGGTTAAATTGTTATGTTGTTGTGTAGTTTTAAACTATGAAATAAATGCTCTCTTTTACAGTGTTGTGCTTAACTGTGTGATATCATGCCTGTTACGTAGTGGTGATTAATATAATATAACATAATATAATAATGTAATATAAAAATAAATAATATAAAATATAATATCATTGTTTTATAGTATTATAACTATTAAATTAATTAACTATGTGTTAATTTTTCTGTATGACAGTGTGATGCTAAATTGTGTGTTAAATTAACTCTGAGTGTGTTGTGCTAAACTATGTGTTTATCTCTGTGACAAAGCAGAGTTAAAGTATAACTGTGAGAGTGCAATGATAAACTATTTTAAATTGTCTCTTTTACAGTGTGGTGCAAAACAATGTGTTAAATTAACTTTGAGAGTGTGGTGCTCTACTATGTGTTTAATTATCTCTGTGACATCGCAGCACTAAAACTATGTGATAAATTTTGTCTTTGACAGTGTAGTGCTAAACATTGTTACTTTATCTACCACAATGCAGTGCCAAACTTTGTGTTAAATTATCACTGTGAAAGTGCAATGCTAAACTCTTTTAAAATGTTTCTTTCACAGGGTGGTGCTAAACTGTGTGTTAAATTAACTCTGAGAGTGTGCTATTAAATAATGTTTATAATTATCTCTGTGACAGTGCAGTACTAAAACTGTGTAAATGTATTTCTTTGACAGTGTAAAGCTGAAATATGGTTTAACTTATCTCTATCACAGTGTGGTTATAAAGTATGTGTTAAATTATCTCTGTAACAGTGTGGTGCTTAAATGTAACATTATCCATGTGACAGTGTGTTGCTAATTTATGTGTTAAACTATCTCAAACATGAGTTAAATAACCTCTGTTGCAGTGTGGTTCTCATCCATCATATGCTCTCTGTTTCTGTCTTTTACTTATCTGTGTTAAATTATCTTTGTGACATTATGGTGATAAATGTAATGTAACAGAGCATAGCATAACATAACATAACATAACAACATAACGTAACGTAACATAATGTAACGTAATGTAATGTAACATAACATTGCAGTGCTAGAGTGCACTGCTAAACTGTTTTAAATTGTTCTTTACAGTGTGGTGCTAAACTGTATGTTAAAATACCTCTGTGATGGTGTGGTGCTGAATTGGCTCTAAATTATGGAAACTTATCTCTGAAACAGAGTGGGGCTAATTTATGTGTTAAATGGGTATTTAACAAGTATGACATACTAATGGTGATAAACTATGCAGTAAATTAGCACTTTGACAGTGTGGTGCTAATTATTGTGTTACATTATCTCACACAAGGATTAAATTGTTTCTGTTGCAGTGTAGTTCTAAACAATGAGTTAAATGCTCTTTCATTGTTGTGCTTAACTGTGTGGTGATTAATATAGTATAAAGTAATATACAGTATAACATAAGACAATGACCTAACATGACATACCTAACATAAATTAATATAATAGTGTGGTGGTATAACTATTAAATTACTTAACTATGTGTTAATATAGCTCTGTCACACTGCAGTGCTAAACTGCATGTTAAATTACCACTGTGAGAGCTAATTATCAACAGTTTTAAATTGTCTCTTTACAGTGTGGTGCTAAACTTTGTGTAGAAATATAACTGTAATATGGGTTGCCAAACTGTGTGTTAAATCATCTGTCTGACTTCTAGGGGTTACTTTATCTCGCAAGACAGTGTGCTGATAAACTATTCAATTTTCTTTGTGACAGGATGATGCTGAACATTGTGTTAAAATACCTCTGATAGTGTGTGCTGAACTATGGGTTTAAAGTATATCACAGTGTGCTGAAAATGATGTGGAAAATTATATTTTTAATAGTGTGATGATAATTTATGTGTAACATTATCACTCTGACATCTGTGGGTTACTTTTATCTCACAAGACAGTGTGGTGATAAACTAGAGACATCTCTGTGATAGTGTAGTGCTGAACTTTACTTTAAATTATCACTACAACAGTGTGGTTCTAAAGTATATGTTACATTATCTCTGTAATAGTATGGGCTAATTTATGTGTTAAATTATCTCAGACATGGGTAAATTAGTTTCTGCTGCAGTGTTCTAAACAATGAGTTAATTGGTCTCTGTTTCAGTGTTGTGTAACTCTATGAAACATATTATGTTAAAGTGTGGTGATTAATGTAATATAACATAACATAACATAACATAACATAAACATAACATAACATAACATAACATAACATAATCCTGTGGTGTTATAATATAACTAATTACTTAACTATGTGTTAATATCTCTCAGTCAAAGTGTGATGCTAAACTATGTATTAGAATATTATTGTGAGAGTGTGATTATAAAAGTATGTGCTAAATTACCTCGGTAACAGTGTGGTGCTTAAAATTGTTACATAATCTCTGTGAAAGTGTGGTCCACATGTATGAGTTGCATGATCTCAAACATGGGTTAAATTGTCTCTGTTGCAGTGTTGTGGATCTCTGAGTGAAATTATGTCTGTTATGGTGTGGTGATTAACATCACATCACATAAAATAGCATAACATAACACCATAAAATAATATAATGGTGTTGTGTTATTACTATTAAATTATTTAACTAAGTGTTCATTTATGTCAGACAAAGTATGGTGCTAAACTATGTGAAATTCACTCTGACAGTGTGGTGCTAAACTAGATGTAAATTATCTCTGTGACAGTGTAGTGCTATGTGTTAAATTTTCACTGTGAGAGTGTGATGCTAAACTTTTTGTTTCTTTTAATGTGGTGCTAAACTGTGATTCTAAACATTGCAGTGTGCATCTTTTTGAGTGTGGTGCTAAACTGTGTGTTAAATTAACACATAGTTTAGCACCACTGTTTGACTGAGAAACATTAACATATAGTTAAGTAATTTAATAATTATAACACCATAGGTATGTGATGTTATGTTATGTTCTGATATGATATATTACTTCATAATATATTAATCACCACACATTAAGCACACCACTGAAAGAGAGTGCAGTTAACTCATTGTTTAGAACCACACTGCAACAGAAACAATTCAACCCTTGTGTGAGATAATTTAACACAAAAATTAGCACCACACTGTCAAAGCGCTAATTTACTGTATAGTTTATCACCATAGTGTCTTGCATGTTAAAATACCCATTGACGTCAGGAGATTATTTAACACATAAATTATCCCACTCTGTTACAGAGATAATTTTCCACATAATTTAGAGCCACACTGTGATATATAGATAGTTTAAAGCATAGTTCAACACCACACTATTACAGAGTTATTTTAACATACAGTTTAGCACCACACTGTAAAAGAAACAATTTAATACAGTTTAGCAGGGCACACTCACAGTGATAACATCACATAGTTTAGCACTGTATTGTTATGTTATGTTATGATATGTTATGGTCTGTTACATTATATTTATCACTATAATGTAACAAAGTTAATTTCACACAGATAAGTAAAAGACTGAAACAGAGGGCATATAACTTATTGATGAGAACCACGCTGCAACAGAGAGTATTTAACTATTTAACCCATGCTTGAGATAATTTAACACATAAATTAGCAACACACTGTCACATGGATAATGTAGCACATACTTTAGAACCACACTGTGATAGAGATAAGTTAAA
This sequence comes from Neoceratodus forsteri, assembly GCA_016271365.2. Lineage (NCBI taxonomy): Eukaryota > Metazoa > Chordata > Ceratodontiformes > Ceratodontidae > Neoceratodus > Neoceratodus forsteri. The sequence goes on along the minus strand of CM028133.1, from coordinate 73,386,268 downwards.
CCATAATGACTTTACACTGTCAAATAAATAAATGTACACAGTTTTAGTACTGCACTGTCACAGAGATAATTAAAACATTGTTCAATAGCACACTCTCAGAGTTAATTTAACACACAGCTTAGCACCACCATGTGAAAGAAACTTTTAAAAGAGTTTAGCATTGCACTCTCACAGTGATAATTTAACACAAAGTTTGGCATTGCATTGTGGTAGAGATAAAGTAACAATGTTTACTACACTGTCATAGATATAATTTATCACATAGTTTTAGTGCTGCGATGTCACAGAGATAATTAAACACATAGTAGAGCACCACACTGTAAAGAGACAATTTAAGATAGTTTATTATTGCACTCTCACAGTTATACTTTAACACAAAGTTTTAGTGCTGCATTGTCACAGAGATAAACACATAGTTTAGCACCACACACTTAGAGTTAATTTACACACAGTTTAGCATCACACTGTCACAAAGATAAATTAACACTTAGTTAATAATTTAATATTTATAATATAACCCAATGCTATTATATTATATTATATTATATATTTTATATTACATTATTATACTATATTATATTATATTATATTATATTATATTATATTATATTATATTATATTATATTATATTAATCACCATTACGTAACAGGCATGATATCACCCAGTTAAGCACAACAATGTAAAAGAGAGCATTTATTTCATTTCACACAACAATAGAGCAATTTAACCCATGTTTTAGATGATCTTACATCATGCAGATGAGTTTAGCATCACTCTGACACAAGAATATAATATAATAATACCACTCCACTATATTAAATTGTAATATAATATGTTATATTATATCATATTAAACTATTTTATTTTATATGTTATACTACATTACATTATCTTATATTACATCATTTCTTATCATATCATATCATATCATATCATATCATATCATATCATATCATATCATATCATATCATATCATATCATATCATATCATATCATATCATATTATGTTACTCACTGCTCCATATCAGATAGTTTCACACAGTTAAGCACAACATTGTAACAGAGAGCATTTTACACACTGTTTAGAATGACACTACTCAAGAGACACTTAAACTCTTGTTTGAGATAATTTCACCAACCGATTTGCAAGACAGTTTCACAGAGATAATGTAACACATTTAATCACTACACTGTTACAGAGATAATTTAACACAAAGGAAGTGCTTAATTATCTTTGTAACAGTGTGCGGCTAATCTGTGTGTTAATTTATCTCAAACAAGAGTAATATTGCATCTCATATTGTGGTTCTAAACAATGAGTTAAATGCTCTGATACAGTGTTGTGCTTAACTGTGTGAATTTATCCTGTTACAGAATGGTGATTAATATAATATAATATAATGTAATATTATATAATATAATATAATATAATGCAATGCAATACAATACAATACAATACAATATAATATAATATAATATAATATAATATAATATAATATAATAACATTCTAAAATGCCAGCATAATAAGCCTAACGGTCTTTCCTGTCTGCTCATTTGGTCATCCCCACTGTGTTAACTGACCTTGCTGCACCCTCTCCCTCTCTGGCTTCTGCCTTCCCAGTCCTGGATTTACACACTGCACTGGCTTTTGCTTCCAGGACCCCACCTTCTGGAACCCTCCACCATTTCTGCTTCCACCAGAAACTGAGGCAGTGCATTCCATGACTCCACCACCCTCTCAGTGAAGTAGTACCTCCTCCTTTCTCCACTGACTCTCCCCTTCAGCACCCACAAATGCCCTCCAAGTGCCCACCTTTCTTTTTGGAGTATCCTGACTGCTCCTCCCCATTTACCCCTTCATGTGCGTGAAAGCTCTATAATTTCTCCACAGTCCCTTCTCTCTTCAATGTGTACATATTTAGCTCTTTGAGCATCTCTCCTTAGGTCCTTTCCACAAGCCCAAAATCATCTTGGTTGCCCTTCTCTGGATCCTCTCTCCAGGAGTTCAATGTCCCTCTTTAAATGTGGCCTCCAAAATTGCATGCAGTACTCGGGGTTTGTCCTCACCAAGAAGTTATACAGTGGGATTATTACTTCACTCCTTTGGAGGTGAGCCCTAGCTATGCATCCAAGCATCATGTTGGCTTTTGCCACTGCCCTCCTACAACCCTCTCAGCCATCAGTACTTGTATAATTCCCCAGGGTGTCGACTTGGCCTGGGTTTTGGCTCAGGTCCAGTACCCTGCAAATTCTTGCTTTGAGCCTTAGCTTCCACTTTCTAGACAACTTTTCCAGAGCCTCCAGGTCCCTCTGTAGAACCACCATCCGTCCTCCCAATCCACCACCACTCCTAGTTTTGAGTCATCCACAAAGAGACTCATGCTGCATTTCTAATGTCAGATACATAGGCATTGAACAGGAGGGCCTAAGGACTGATCCTTGAGGGACTCCAATAATGCCTCCTTGCGGATGTGACTATCCCTCCAACCATGACCCTCTGGGTACAGTTCTGGAGACAATTTCAATTCATCTGATAATCTGGTTCCCCACCCCCATTTCTCTTACATTATTCAACAGGCCCATGTGAGGAACAGAGTTAAATGCCTTGCTGAAGTCAAGAAAGAGGATGTCCACTGGTCTTCCCATGTCCATCGTACTCATCAGCCATTCGTTGAACTCCACAAGGTTTGTCTGACATGATTTCCCAGGATTAATCCAAGCTGTCTATCATCAAGGCTCCCCAACTTTTCAGGTCCCCCTAGTCTCTCCTTGACAATGTCCTCCTTTACGTTGCCCACTATCAATGTCAGGCTGATGGGCCTGTAGTTCCCTGTCACCTCCCCTGATCCCCGCTTGTGACTAGGCACTGAATGCCCCACTTTCCAATCCTGGAGCACCCATCCTGTCCTCAGAGAGATGCTGAAGAGCTCCATCAGGGTTTTGACAGGACATCCGCCAGTTCCTTCAGCACTCTGGGATGTAATTTATCTGGCCCTGGTGCTTTTTCCATCTTATGGGACCCAAGGGCTTTTCTCACTCTCTCTGTCATTATTTGCACCTCTTTGCCTTTGCCACACCTGTCAGTGATGCACCCTACCCATAGGTATAATATAATGTAATGTAATATAATATAATATAATATAATATAATATAATATAATATAATATAATATAAGACAAGACAAGACAAGACAATACAATACAATACAATGCAATATAATATAATATAGTGGTGTAGTGTTATAATAGTGTAACTATTAAATTAATTTAGTACGTGTTAATTTATCTCTCTCACAGTGAGATGCTAAATTGTGTGTTAAATCATCTCAATCATTGGTTAATTTGTCTCTATTGTAGTTTGGTTCTAAACACTGAGGCCCGGATACTCAAACTGTGCCTAAAAAGTGCGCAACAGCAGGAGCAAGCGCAATCCACTGCACCCATGCACAAGAAGTGTGATATTCAAAACTGCACAGCTCAATATGTGCCTGCAGCACATGACTGAATATCATGCCACCAGCACCATAGCGCAACCAGGGATGTGTAGTTGCACATTTCAGATGCATCATAGCACAACCAGGGATGCTCAGTGGAGCAGTACAGATGCACCATAGCACAACCAGGGATGCCCTGTGGAGCAGGGCAGCAGCAACAGCACAACCTGGGATGCACAGGGACAGGATGTAGGGGCCCACCACCCATGCCACAAATGGGTAGAGGAGCACACAGCAGAACAGACATTGCCCCACACCCCATGCACTGCACAACCAGTGGAGAGCTGGAATAACCACCGACCAATGGATACCAGCAACCAACCCACAGCCCGGGCATGGTGCCCCAGCACATCCCTAGCAAGCTGTGACCAGCACACATGGAGCACCAACCACCCTGTGCCACACCATCCCACCAATGCAGAGTACACCCTGCACTTTGATCCCATACAGCCTGCCCAGGAGTAGCACCCAACAGTGCAGGACACTCCAAGCATGCCACCACCCTCACTGTGACAATGCAAACCAAGAGGCAGCAACAGCCCTACCATGTGCCCCTGCAGCAGCCCCACAAGAAGAGTGTGTTTCTGGCAGCATGCAGTGTTGTGCCATTGAGGGTGTTCCAGGTGGTGGATTCCAGACAGGTGGAAGCCAATCACTGCATGGTAGGTCCTGGTCTGTCAATGGGGGACAGGGTAGGGCAGATACATTAATGCTACTGTGTTCCCTTATAGCTCCAGAGTGTCTACATGGGTCAGTGGTGGTGGGCTTGTCCACTGAGGGTGGTATCATGGTCATAGAGGAGGGCCCATCCACCTTCACAGCCATACGAGAGTCAGGGTGACAGTGGGCCTGCCAGGATGTCCGGACTGATGTTGGTGGAGCAGGTGTGGAGGAGGCCCTGCCCGTGTCCCAGTATGCCAGTGTCCATAGGTGCCAGCATTCTGAGACTTGGACTGGTGCCAGATCTGTCACTGATGATGATTTAGCTCACTTAATGGACAGCGATATGAGTGGGATGCAGGATGTCCACACAGCAGATGACATCATGGGCATGGCTGTGGGGTGCCACCATGGACAGCCACCACTGACATGCCAGCAGACCGTGCATATCACAGACATGTAAGGGTGTCAGCTGCACAGTTCATGGATGGTCTGACAGGAGTGCCATGCACAAAGTGCATGCACCATGGACCACTGCAAACTGGCATCCAGTGCACAGAGAACAACACACAAATGACAGACAGTGACTGATTCCCCTGCCCACACCATAGGCACACACATGCCCAGGCTTGCACACCCTTGATTGCATGCACACCACTGCAGCTGAGCACCTGTAGCCTGCTGCAAATCAGAGACCACCATAGTTGTCATAACAAATATATGTATTAAAAAGATAAAACACTCAAACATATGTACAAATATATACAAGGGAGGGGAAGGGCCACAAACCCGGTGGGGCAGGCATGGGGCAGAGGTGTTCAAATGGGAGAGGGAAGAAGGGGTGTGAGGGTGGGTCCAGGGGGTTAGGTGTGTCAGGGGTCATGGAGAGCCTATTCTCTCCCCGCTCTCCCACTCCTGTGTCACCTCTGGGTGCTTCTCCTCCAGACCTCGTGCCACTCCATCTTCTCCAGCAGTGCCAGGGACACCTGCACCAGCAGCAGCAGTTCCTGTATGCCCTGTTCAAGGGCCATCCAGTGTTGTCCACCTAGGACAAGGGAGCAGAGTCAATACGCATGACTGTCCAGCCCCTGCAGCCCACCCATTGTGCATGGCATACAGTCATGTGCCACACCCCTGTGATGGTGTGCGACCACACACAGTGATGGCATCCACAAGACCTGCCTACCCAGGCACCACAGCCATGCAGACCACTGCACACACCCACCACCCATGTCCAACACAGCACCACCATGGCCATACAGTGATATGGCTTATGCGGTGCGATGGCAATGGCACAGCCATGTACCCAGTGCAAGCAAAGTCCACCATTGATGCACTCCCAGACATGCAGTACCACTGGACAGCGCTGACTGTAACAAGTTGCATGCATGGCAGTGGTGTCAATGGATGGTGGCCATGCCCCACTGCCCACTCTGTTACCCAGCATGCAATAATAATCATGGATGTAAGGCACTCACCATCATCAGCCTGGTCCCTATGCCTCTGTGGTCCTGCATCCCTTCCAGCCCGCTGGTCCTCTTTGCAGTGCCTCCTCTTCCTCACCTGCCAGTGCTCCTCTGGGCATAAGGTGCAAACATGGAGAGAGGAACATCAGTACAATCCGGGAGCAAAGTCCCCACCCTAGTGAGTGTGTGTGCAATCCCACAGCCATACCCATCCTCCTCCTCCCGATACCACCACCATGGCCAACATTGGATGGCCCCCTGTGCTGGACACATGCAACCATGATACCTGTATGGATGTTAACAGTGTATGGATGGGGCACCTAACTGGCCTGGCACCATGCCCCTCCTGCCACATGCCCACAGGCAGGCAAGCCTGTCTGGGTCTCTCTGTCAGAGGTCCCTGTATCAGTGGCGACACTGCTTGGCTGTGCACCTGATTCCTGTGGCCTCCTCCTGCGCCACCGCCACCTCCTCCCATACTGCACTCCTGGCCTGTCCAGGGTGCATCACTATAAAGTGCCGCAGCATGGGGCTCTACTATGGCCACCAAATTGGCCAGCTCTGCCTGGATACACACACCAGCCCTCCTCTCTGCCATCGCTACAGCTGGTTGAAGTCAAAAGCGCTCGGTAGCATGGTCCACCACATGCAAATGCTGCACGGTACAGCACTGCCATTCCCCTACTGAACCGTGCGATGGTCGGGCACAGGGTTAAGGTGCTCTCATGCACAGACCACTACAGCGTGACTGGTACTCAATGCATATAGCATGATTCGGTGTCAGTGTGTCACCTCCTGTAGTGGCGTACCATGCTTTGTCCCAGTGTACTTCACGGCACCCAGTGCCACAGTGCCATATATGTGAATAGCTGGCACAACGGTGGCCATGCCCTGCATTTCCTCCTGCACACAGCACATCAGCAGTGTGGCAGGTGTCTGTGTCATCACCCGGGCATGCGCGAGTTTGATGTGTACTGCACAAGTCACAGGAATGCACACTTGCCTGAGCATCGTTCAACACAATTGCGCAAAGTGCAACAGCGCAATATTCAGCCGGCATATGCAAATCAGCTAATCAACCATTCAATGGCACAGATACTGCATCTGCATCCACTTAACATTGCACCTCACCTCATTTGCATGCGCGTGCACCATAAAATGTGGCATTGGGCTTCACTAGCCATAGTCAGTTATTGCAGTTTATTGTGGGAGTTGCATGCTGTTTGGGAGTGAGGACTGTAGTGTGTGGGACATGCATGGGACTTCACAGTCACAGGTAACACCTGTCATTCTCACAGGATGAATAAGGAGCGATCGTGAGGAGGAGGAAGAGGAGCAGAGACGTGGGAGGAATAGGAGGCCTAACTCACAAAGACAGAAACAGATGCCCTGTTTGAGGCCTACCTCGACCAGGCTCAGTGGACGGTGGGGAACACCACAGGCCCATGCTGCTGCAAGGAAGAGGTGGGGCCATCAACTTGCATGGCCATTACCAGCGGTCTGTGCAGGAATGCAAAAGAAGATGGGCACCGACAAGCGGATGATTAAGGACAAGGTGGCTGCCATCAGGGCAGCATGGTCTGTGACCGGTGGGGACAGGCGGACGTGCAACGCCTGATCCCACAAGAAGAGTGGGTTGCTGGCAGCATGCAGCGTTGTGCCATCGAGGGTGTTCCAGGTGGTGGATTCCAGACAGGTGGAAGCCCATCACAGCATTGTAGGTCCTGGTCTGTGACTTGGGGGGACAGGGTAGGGCAGATACATTAATGCTACTGTGTTCCTTACCATTCCTGAGCATCTACATGGGTCAGCGTGGTGGGCTTGTCCATTGAGGTTGGTACCATAAACATAGAGGAGGACCCATCCACCTCCACAGGCATACAAGGGTCAGGGCGACAGTGGGCCCCCTGGATGTCTGGACTGATGTTGGAGGAGCAGGTGTGGAGGAGGCCCTGCCCATGTCCCAGCATGCCGGCGTCCATGGATGCCAGCATTCTGAGACTTGGGCTGGTGCCAGATCCATCACTGATGATGATGGAGCTCACTTCATGGACAGTGATAAGTGTGGGCCGCAGGATGGCCACACAGCAGGTGAAATCATGGGCATGGCTGTGGGTGGTGCCACCATGGAGGCCTGCGTGACATCACAGTCCCAGCCTGTGCCTGTCTGCACCAGTGGGGCAGCGCTGGTGTGTCCTGGACAGTGGGGTTGTTGCAGCCACTGTGGCAGCACCGTTGAGCCCTGGAGAGTGGCAGCCGGGGGCAGTGTCAGCAGTCAGCCAGTGGTCCTGGGGTACAGTGTCAGGGTGGCATCAGCGTAAAACCTGGTGACTTGCCCATGCCTGTCCCTTGTGTGCAGTGCCCACCCTATAGGGGTGCTGCCCATCAGGGCCACGAACACCAGGAGGGACAGAATGCTGATCAGCCAGATGACCTCTTAGAAGAGCACACCCACAAACTCCAAGAATCAGTCAATCAGCAGGTGAGGCTTGCAGGACAGCAGTGGACGACTCAGTACAGCTCTGCACCAGGCAGAGGAGTGGCACAGCAGAGACATCGCCTGCTCCTGGCAGGGATGAACTGGATGTAGGAGGATGTGACCACTGCCATTGACAGGCAGACACAGTCAATCACAGCTGTCATGGCCACAATGGGCACACAGGTATTTGCCCATGTGTTGCAGACACCACATAGTGCAATGTCCACCCCATATTCCCGTGTCGAGTAACACCTTCCTTGTCTACACCGGGTTCATCAGTGGGCATCCTAAGCACACTTGGTGCAGGCATGTTCAGTGTGCTGCAGACTCCTCGCAGGCACGGTCACATTTAAGCAGTGGAATTCCTGGGGAATCGGTGCCACCCCATGAGGCCATTGGTCAGCCTGTCACTGCTGGCAGCTCTCAGGGGCTGCCCATGCATCCATAGCAGCCGTGGCACTGTGGTGCATGACTGACCTGTCTATCACCATGGGTACTGTCTGATGCTGCCCTGTGTGAATTGCATCATTCAAGATGCAATGCACGGTGGGGTACCAGCCCTGCATGCACACACATGTTCCATCTGCACACTCTCCCGGTGCTGCTGTCCACTGTGGACTGTGCATGATGATACCTGCATTGCACTGTCTGCCACTGTGCAATGGTGCCCAGTGTCTGACACACGCACTGGGCATGCACTGGGCATAGTGGTCTGTAGATGTGTGTGGCTAGGGGTGTCAGTTGGGGTCGCATGCCTCCTACCCTTTGTGCATGTCCTGTGAGGGTGTGTGTGTGTGTGTGTGTGTGTGTGTGTGTGTGACTACGTGCCATGTTAGACCTTGATCATCAATGACGGTGTGTGTGGTTCCATGCTCAGCCAATTTCCTTAATGACATACACCCCAAAGGTTTGTCCATGCATGCTGTGGGTTGTGTCTTTGCCACTCTTGGTTCCACATGGCCCCATGACTTACCTGGGTTGGTTGAAGTGCTCCTCTGTGATGGTGTCCCTGTGCAGCTGTGCCATCCAGATCAGTCGGGGTCCCTCCCACCAAGGGGGCTTCCCATCACCATCTTCACCAGAGTCCCTCATTGTCCCCATCGCTGTCCCCTTCTTCGACCTGTATGACTATCCCACAGTTGTTGGCCCTGTTGTGCAGGATGCAACAGGCCAGGAATAGCTCATGGGCCTTTGAGTGGCTGTACTGTAGGGCACCGACAGACATGTCCAGGCAATGGAACGTGTGTCTTCAGCATCCCAAACACCCGCTCAATGACATTGTGTGTGTGGTGGCATGTGCCCCATCGTAGTGTTGCTGCTATGGGGTCACAGACCACCGGTATGGTGTGAGCAGCCAGGGATGGAGTGGTATCCACTGTCACCTCTGTGTAGAGGGTGGATGTTAGTTTGGTGATCGCGCCTGCCTTGGACCATCTAGGCCAATACCCACGTCACCTCTGACTATGCCCTCCCAAGCTCCATGTCTTTCTGCATGCTTTGCATACTCACCCACTAGGTGGTCAGTGGTGATGTCCCCACTCTTGAACCTGTGGCCCAGTGCAGACTGGTGCCAGATGAAGGCATCTGGTGCTTCAGGTGCATGGCACAGACATTGATTATGCGCCACCTGGCATCACACACCACCTGGCAGTTGATGCTTGCATACCCCTTCCAATTCATGGTGCAGCCCTTCAGGCCAGGCGGCATGCAGATGGCCACATCGGTGCAGTATTGTTCTGAGCACACCAGGCATACATGCTACCCTGTGAAATCCTGTATGTTTGCTTAAGCGCCCACGGTGCTGGGGAAATGGATGCACTCCACAGCATATGGCAGCAGTCGCTGAGGGAATTGGGATGAGGCATGACTGGCACCTGGGTTATGCCTGTCATTTCCCTGTTGGTCTCTGTAAGCTACCTATGGCGGCAGGCACATACAAGCTGTCACTTTGGTCACCACTGACAGAGCATGGCTGTGTGGGTGCCTGCATCACATCACTGCACAGATCTCAGAGCCACCTCAGGATCATCCAGTTCAGGCAGTACTGGCCCAAGATCTCAGTATCAGTGTACAGCTCGAAGCTGGTGCGGGCTCGGTACTTCCTGATGGGGCATACCACCGACAGGCCCTTCCTGACCGCGCTCCCCTGCTGCATGCCTTCTCACCACCTCATAACTGCCTCCATCTGGATGGTGGCACTGGCCATGTCCCTGGCTTGTGTTACCCCATGGCAGCTGTTTCTGTGTTCCCCACTGTCCTTGCTGCTACTCCCCTGCACCTTGAACACCTTCCTGTAGTGGCCTCAGTGCTGTGTGGCACGTCCCCTTTGACCTGCACTGTGGCAGAGGCTCCCACACCTTCCATGTTCCTGGGGGTTCCAGTTGCTCTGCCTCTCTCCCGCCCTTTCCTGCTCCCAGTTTTGTGTGCCTGTGTGACTTCCTAGCAGCATTCTTGCACCTCTCTCTTGTTCCTTTTATTTGGGATCATTTCCGCTATTGTGCAACTTCCGTTTGCTCCCCTATTGCACATGGCACATGTTGTTGAATATTGCACTGTCCCATTTATGCATGGTTCCTCTCCTTCAGTTGCACATGCATTCATTATAATTGCACTCTTGCACATTGTGATTTAGGGGTTCTGGAAGCAAAACCAGTGCAGAGAAAATCCAGGACTGGGAAGGCAGAAGTCAAAGAGGGGCAGCAAGGTCAGTTAACAGGGTGGGTGCTGACCAAATGAGCAGACAGAACAGACCTTAAGGCTTATTGTTCTGGCATTTTAGAATGTTATATTATAATATATTTATTATATTATAGTATATGATATTAAATTAGATTAGATTAATGATATTATATTATATTATATTATATTATATTATATTATATTATATTATATTATATTATATTATATTATATTATATTATATTATACAGGGATAATTTCACACAGTTAAGCACTACACTGTATCAGAACATTTAACTCATTGTTTAGAACTACAATACGAGAGGCAATATAACTCTTGTTTGAGATAAATTGACACACAGATTAGCTGCACTTTTACAAAGATAATCTAGCACATTTACTCCTTATACAGTTACAGAGATAATTTAACACATAACTCAACTCCACACTATCACAGAGGTATTTTAACATGTAGTTTAACACCACTATGTCAGATCGATAATTTAACACATTTATAATACCACAGCATTATATTGTATCATAGCATATCATATTATATTATCTTATATTAATTACCAATCTGTCACACTGATAATTTCATGCAGTTAAGCACAACACTGAAAGAGGCTTAATTAAATCATTGTTTAGACTCTCAACACAAAGAGATACAATTTAACCGTTGTTGAGATAATGTTACACATAGTAAAATAATATGAAATAATATATCATATAATATAAATATAATATAATATAATATAATATAATATAATATGATAGTGTGCTGTTATAATATTATAGATATTAAAGCACTTAAATATGTGTTAATTTTTCTCATTGAAAGTGTGGTGTCTGTATTGTAGAGAGGTTTTAAACAATGAGCTAGATGCTCTCTGTTGCAGTGTTGTGCTTCCTGCATGAAATTACACCTGTTACAGAGTGGTGATTAATGTAATAGAATATAATATATTATGGCAGGATATAGTATAATATAAGATAATACTATATTATATGATATGATAACATATAATGTAATGTAATATAATATAATGCGTGTTATAATATTTTAACTATTATATTAATTAACTCTGTGATAATTTATCTCCGTGACAGTGTGGTACAAAACTATGTGTTAAAATATCTCTGTGATAGTGTGGTTGAACTAGTGTAAATTATCTCAAACATGTGTTAAATTGTATCTCTTATCGTGAGAAGCTAAACAGTTAGTTAAATTATCTCTGCTACAGTTTTGTGCTTAACTGTGTATTATTATCCCTGGATATGATATGATATAATATAATTTATTACAATGTAATATGATATGATATATGATATGATACAATATAATGATGTGCTCTTATAATATAACTGCATTAATGTATCTCTCGACAGGTGGTGTTAAACTGTGTAAAAAAATACTGTGTGGTGATTAATATATTATAAAGTAATATATCATATCAGAACATAACATCACATACCTAACATAAAACAATATAATGGTGTGGTGTTATAATGATTAAATTACTTAATTATGTGTTAATATTTCTCAGTCAAACAGTGGTGCTAAACTGTGTTAATTTAACACACAGTTTAACACCACACTGCAAAATGCACTGCATTGTTTAGAATCGCATTTTAGCACCACATTAAAAGAAACAATTAAGTTTAGCATTGCACTCTCACAATGAAAATGTAACACATCCTTTAGCACTACACTGTCACAGAGATCATTTACATCTAGTTTAGCACCACACTGTCAGAGTGAATTTCACACATAGATTAGCAGCATACTTCATCTGACATAAAGTAACACTTAAGTTAAATAATTTAATAGTAATAACACCACACTTTTATATTATTTTATGGTGTTCTGTTATGCTATTTTATGTGATGTGATGTTAATCACCTCCATAACAGACATAATTTCAAACAGTGATCCACAACACTGCAACAGAGACAATTTAACCCATGTTTGAGATAATGCAACACATACAGTTGGACCACACTATCACAGAGATTATGTAACAATTTTAAGCACCACACTGTTACCGAGGTAATTTAGCACATACTTTTATCATCACACTCTCACAATAATATTCTAATACATAGTTTAGCATCACACTTTGACTGAGAGATATTAACACATAGTTAAGTAATTAAATAGTTATATTATAATGCCACAGGATTATGTTATGTTATGTTATGTTATGTTATGTTATGTTATGTTATGTTATGTTATGTTATGTTATACTAATCACCACACTTTAACATAATATATTTCACATAGTTAAGCACAACACTGAAACAGAGACCAATTAACTCATTGTTTAGAACAACACTGCAGCAGAAACTATTTAACCCATGCCTGAGATAATTTAACACATACATTAGCACCATACTATCACAGAGATAATATAACATATACTTTAGAACCACACTGTAGTAGTGATAATTTAAAGTAAAGTTCAGCTCTACACTATCACAGAGATATCTCTCTAGTTTATCACCCCACTGTCTTGTGAGATAAAGTAACCCACAGATGTCAGAGAGATAATGTTAACATAAATTATCATCACACTATTAAAAGATAATTTTCCACATCATTTTTGAGCCACATTGTGATATACTTTAAACCATAGTTCAGCACCACAGTAGCAGAGGTATTTAAACACAACGTTCAACATCATCCTATAACAGAGAAAACTGAATAGTTTATCAGCACACTGTCTTGTGAGATAAAGTAACCCTAGATGTCAGAGAGATCATTTAACACACAGTTTAGCAACTCCATATTACAGTTATATTTCTACACAAAGTTTAGCACCACACTGTAAAGAGACAATTTAAGACAGTTGATCATTGCACTCTCACAGTGGTAATTTAACACACAGTTTAGCACTGCAGTGTGACAGAGTTAATTTAACACATAATTAAGGGCCCACACTGTAAAAGAGACAATTTAGGTAGCTTATCATCACACTCTAAAAATGATATTGTAACACATAGTTTAGCACCACAGTTTGAATGAGGTATAGTAACACATAGTTAATAATTTAATAGTTATAACACCACACCATTATATTAATTTATGTTAGGTATGTGATGTTATGTTATTGTCTTATGTTACACTGTATATTACTTTATAATATATTAATCTCCACACAGTTAAGCACAACAATGAAAGAGCATTTAACTCAATGTTTAGAACCACACTGCAACAGAAACAATTTAACCCTTGTGTGAGATAATGTAACACAAAAATTAGCACCACATTGTCAAAGTGCTAATTTACTGCATAGTTTATCACCATAGTGTCTTGCATGTTAAAATACCCATTGACGTCAGGGAGATTATTTAACACATAAATTAGCACTCTGTTTCAGAGATAAGTTTCCACATAATTTAGAGCCAATTCAGCACCACACCATCACAGAGGATTTTAACATACAGATTATCTCACACTGTAAAAGAAACAATTTAAAACAGTCTCTCGGTGAAAGCATCACATAGTTTAGCACTGCAAAGTTATGTTATGTTATGTTATGTTATGTTATGTTATGTTATGTTATGTTATGTTATGTTATGTTATGTTATGTTATGTTATATTTATGTTATGTTATGTTTATCTACATAATGTCACAAAGATAATTTCACACATATAAGTAAAAGACAGAAACAGAGAGCATATAACTCATGGATGAGAACCAAACTACAGCAGAGATTATTTAACCCATATTTGAGATAATTTAACACATAAATTAGCAACACCCTGTCAATGGATAATGTTACATTTAAGCACCACACTGTTACAGAGATACTTTCATACATACTTTAGAACCACACTGTGATAGAGATAAGTTAAACCATATTTCAGCTTTACACTGTCAAAGAAATATATTTACACAGTTTTAATACGGCACTGTCACAGAGATAATTATAAACATTGTTTAATAGCACACTCTCAGAGTTAATTTAACACACAGTTTAGCACCACCTGTGAAAGAAACATTTTAAAAGAGTTTAGCATTGCACTCTCACAGTGATAATTTAACACAAAGTTTGGCACTGCATTGTGGTAGAGATAAAGTAACAATGTTTAGCACTACACTGTGAAAGACAAAATTGATCACATAGTTTTAGTGCTGTGATGTCACAGAGATAACTAAACACATAGTAGAGCAGCACGCTCTGAAAGTTAATTTAACACATAGTTTTGCACCACACTGTAAAAGACACAATTTAAGATAGTTTTATCATTGCACTCTCACAGTTCATACTTTAACATAAAGTTTTAGTGCTACATTGTCACAGAGATAAACACATAGTTTAGCACAACACACTCAAGTTAATTTAACACAGTTTAGCATCACACTGTCACACAGATAAATTAACATTGTTAATTGATTTAATATTTATAATACTATAAAACAATGCTATTATATTTTATGATATTTATTTTTATATTACATTAGTATATTATATTATATTATATTATATTATATTATATTATATTATATTATGTTATATTATATTATATGAATCACTACTACGTAACAGGCATGATACCACACAGTTAGTACAACCTACAAAAGAAAGCATTTATTTCATTGTTTAAAACTACACAACAACATAAAAATTTAACCCATGTTTTGGATGATTTTACAAATAGTTTGCATCACTCTGACACAAGGATAAATTAACAAATAATTAATTTAATAGTTATAATATAACACCACTCCACTATTTTATATTGTATTATACTATGTTATATTTATTATAATATATCATGTTATACTATATTATTTTATATGTATATTACATTACATTATATTACATAATTTCTTATCATATCGTAATATATTATATCATATTATAGCATATCGTATCATATCCAATCATATCATATCATACCATATATTATTATATTATATTATATATATTATATTATATTATATTATATTAATCACCACTACGTACCAGGCATGATATCACACAGTTAAGCACAACACTGTAAAAGAAAGCATTTATTTTATTGTTTAAAACTACACACCAATAGAGCAATTTAACCCATGTTTTAGATGATTTTACACATAGTTAAGCATCACTCTGACTCAAGGATAAATTAACAAATTAATTTAATAGTTATAATATCATAACACCTCTCACTATATTATTTTGTATTATACTATGTTATATTTTATTATAATATATCATATTATACTATATTATTTTATATGTTATCGACATTACATTATATTATGATATATTACATCTTTCCTTATCATATCATAATATATCTTATCATATTTAGCATTTCACATCATATCCAATCATGTCATATCATATTGTATCATATCATATCATATCATCATCAAATCATATCATATTACATCGTATTATGTTAGATAATATTATACTGTATTGTATTTGTATTATATTATATTATATTATATTATATTATATTATATTATATTAATCACTGCTCAATATCACATAATTTCACACAGTTAAGCACAACATTGTAACAGAGGGCATTTTACACTTTGTTAAGAATCACACTACTCAAGAGACAATTAAACTCTTGTTTGAGATAATTTCACCAACAGGTTGGCACTACACTGTTACAGAGATAATTTAACACATAGTTAAGCACCACAGTAATGCAGAGATATTTTTACACAGTTTAACACAAACTGTGCCAAAGAGATAAATTAATGCAATTATATGCAGTTAAGAGCACATCATTATATTGTATCATATCATATATCATACCATATCACATTGTAATAAATTATATTATATCATATCATATCCAGGGATTGGTGATTAATACAAGATAATATAATATGATATGACATGATACAATATAATGCTGTGGTATTATAACTGTGTTAAATGATCGATGTGACATAGTGGTGTTAAGCTATTGTTAAAATATCTCTGTGATAGTGTGGAGTTGAATTATGTGTTAAATTATCTCGTAACTGTGTAATGATTAAATGCGCTAAATTATCTTTGTAACAGTGTGCAGCTAATCTGTGTGTTCATTTATCTCACACAATAGTTATATTGCCTTTGTATTGTGGTTCTAAACAATGAGTTAAATGCTCTGATACAGTGTAGTGCTTAACTGTGTGAAATTATCCCTGTTACAGAATGGTGATGAATATATTATAATATAATATAATATAATATAATATAATATAATATAATATAATATAATATAATATAATATAATATAATATAACATACTAACATTCTAAAATGTCAGAACAATAAGTCTTAAGGTCTTTTTGTCTGCTCATTTGGTCAGCACCCACCCTGTTAACTGACCCTGCTGCCCTCCTTTCCCTCTCTGGCTTCTGCCTTCCAGTCCTGAATTTTCTCGCTGCACTGGTGTTTGCTTCCAGAACCCCACCCCTTCTGGAACTCCTGACCATTTCTGCTTCCACCAGCCACTGAGGCAGTGCATTCCATGACTCCACCACCCTCTCAGTAAAGTAGCACCTCCTCCTTTCTCCACTGACTCTCCCCTCCAGCTTCCACCATGCCCTCTAAGTGCCCCACCTCCTTTATTCAGAGTATCCTGACTGCTCCTCCCCTATTTGCCCCTTCATGTGCGTGAAAACCTCTATCATTTCTCCCCAGTCTCTTCTCTCTTCCAATGTGTACATATTTAGCTTCTGAGCCTCTCCCTTAGGTGCTTTCCCACAAGCCCAAAATCATTTTGGTTGCCCTTCTCTGGATCCTCTCTCCAGGAGTTCAATGTTCCTCTTTAAATGTGGCCCCAAAACTGCATGCAGTACTTGAGGTGTGTCCTCACCAAGCAGTTATACAGAGGGATTATTACTCTATTTCTTCTGTGGTGAGCCCTAGCGATGCATCATGTTGGCCTTTGCCACTGCCCTCCTACAACTCTCTGAGTTGCTCATCTTGACATCTAGGCTGAGGTCCCTCTCAGCCATCAATACTGTAAAATTCCCCCAGGGTGTCAACTTGGCCTGGGTTTTTGGTCCCAGGTCCAGTACCTCGTAAATTCTTGCTTTGAGCCTCAGCTTCCACATTCTAGACAACTTTTCCAGAGCCTCCGGTCCCTCTGTAGAACCACAATCCCTCCTCCCCATCCACCACCACTCCTAGTTTTGAGTCATCCACAAAGAGACTCGTCTCACTCCTTCTGCATTTCCTAATGCCAGATACATAGGCATTGAACAGGAGGGGCAATGACTGATCCATGAGGGACTCCAATAACGCCCCTCCTTGGGGATGTGACTATCCCTCCAACCACAACCCTCTGGGTCCAGTTTTGGAGACACTTTCCAATCCATCTGATCATCTGGTTCCCCACCCCCATTTCTCCTACATTATTCAACAGGCTCATGTGAGGAACAGAGTCAAATGCCTTGCTGAAGTCAAGAAAGAGGATGTCCACTGGTCTTCCCATGTCCATCGCACTCATCAGCCAGTCATTGAACTCCACAAGGTTTGTCTGACATGATTTCCCCAGGATGAATCCAAGCTGTCTATCGTCCAGGCTCCCCAACTTTTCAGGTCCCTCAGGAGACCTTCACAATGTCCTCCATTACGTTGCCCACTATCAATGTCAGGCTGATGGGCCTGTTGTTCCCTGTCACTTCCCTGATCCCCACTCTGTGGCTAGGCA
The DNA here is from genome assembly GCA_016271365.2 of Neoceratodus forsteri. Lineage (NCBI taxonomy): Eukaryota > Metazoa > Chordata > Ceratodontiformes > Ceratodontidae > Neoceratodus > Neoceratodus forsteri. The sequence goes on along the minus strand of CM028133.1, from coordinate 73,367,830 downwards.
CTGAATGTGCCACCTTCCAATCCTGGGCACCCATCCTGTCCTCAGAGAGATGCTGAAGAGCTCCATCAGAGGTTTTGACAGGACATCCACCATTTCCTTCAGCAATCTGGGATGTAATTTATCTGGCCCTGGTGCTTTCTCCATCTTATGGGATCCAAGGGCTTCCCTCCTCTCTCTGCCATGATTTACATCTCTGCTACCTCAACTTCCTGCTTTGCCTTTACCACACCTGCCAGTGATGCACCCCTACCAGAGGTATAATATAATATAATATAATATAATATAATATAATATAATATAATATAATATAATGTAATGTAATGTAATGTAATATAATATAATATAATATAATATATAATATCATACAAGACAATACAATACAATACAAAACAATACAATACAATGCAATATAATATTATATAGTGTGTGGTGTTATAATAGTGTAACTATTTAATTAATTTAGTATGTGTTACTTTAACTCTCTCACAGTAAGATGTTAAATTGTGTGTTAAATCATCTCAATCATTGGTTAATTTGTCTCTATTGTAGTTTGGTTCTAAACACTGAGGCCTGGATACTCAAACTGCGCCTAAAATACCATACTATGTGACCCTGGGCCAGTCCTTAACCTCCTTGTGCTCCAGGTCACTCCTGTAGAAAAGCTTTCAGCTTAGTGTGCTATATCTGGTTAAACAACTAAATAAAAAAGTGCACAACAGCAGGAGCAAGCGCAAGTCCACTGCACCCATGTGCAATAAGTGCGATATTCAAAACTGCTCAGCTCAAAATGCACCTGCAACACATTACTAAATATCATGCCACCAGCACCATAGTGCAACCAGGGATGTGCAGTTGCACATTTCAGATGTATCATAAGCGCAACCAGGGATGCTCCAGTGGAGCAGTCCAGATGCACCATATCACAACCAGGGATGCCCCATGGAGCAGGGCAGCAGTGCAACAGCACAACCTGGGATGCACAGGAGAGGGTGCAGGGGTCCACCACCCATGCCACAAATGGGTAGAGGAGCACACAGCAGAACAGACATCGCCCCCACACCCCATGCACCGCACAACTGGTGGAGAGCTGGAATAACCACCAGCCAATGGATACCAGCAACCAACCCACAGCCGGGCATGGTGCCCAGCACATCCTCTGGCAAGCTGTGACCAGCACACATGGGCGCCAACCACCCTGTGCCACACCATCCCACCAATGCAGAGTACACCCTGCACTCACGATCCCTATACAGCCTGCCCAGGAGTAGCACCCAACAGTGCAGGACACCCCATGTATGCCACCACCCTCACTGTGACAATGCAACCCTATGCCAAAGAGCCATGCAAGGCAGCCTACCATGGCCCCTGCAGGAGCCCACAAGAAGAATGGGTTTCTGGCATGCGGTGTTGTGCCATCGAGGGTGTTCCAGGTGGTGGATTCCAGACAGGTGGAAGCCAATCACTGCATGGTAGATCTTGGTCTGTCAATGGGGGGACATGATAGGGCAGATACATTAATGCTACTGTGTTTCCTTATAGCTCCAGAGTGTCTACATGGGTCAGCAGTGGTGGGCTTGTCCACTGAGGGTGGTACCATGGTCATATAGGAGGGCCATTCCACCTCCACATGCATACGAGGGTCAGGGTGACAGTGGGCCTGCCTGCATGTCCGGACTGATGTTGGTGGAGCAGGTGTGGAGGAGGCCCTGCCCGTGTCCCAGTATGCCAGTGTCCATGGATGCCAGCATTTTGAGACTTGGGCTGGTGCTGGATCTGTCACTGATAATGATTTAGCTCACTTAATGGACAGTGATTGAGTGGGCAGCAGGATGTCCACACAGCAGGTGACATCATTGGCATGGCTGTGGGCAGTGCCAATGGAGGCCTACATGACATCACATTCCCAGCCTGTGCCTGTCTGCACCAGTGGGGCAGCACTGGTGTGTGTGCCCTGGGCAGGTGGTAGCAGAGGCGATGCAACAGCTGCATCCACAGTGCCACCCTGCACATCCTCCAGTACAGCTGAGAGACCGACCAAGCGTCGGCGCAGAGGTGTCCCACATGCAACAGGATGCCTGGACCCCACCACCAGTGGTACAGCACCCTCCCAAGGACACATCCCATCCCAGCACTGTCCACAACAGCCAGCACAGACACACAGAGTGTTGGAGGAAGCATGTGCCACACAGGACAAACAGCCACCAATACCCCAGGCCACACCAACACAGGGACACAGTAGCAGGTCAATCAAGCCACTGGCAAGTGGCCACCCAGCAGCCATGTACACATGGCCAGCACCCCATGGCACAGGTGTGTCAGCCACCCAGCGCAGGTACCATGAAGCTGTATGCCACCAGCATGCGGCGAACTAAGTGACAGACAGTGGAGCACATCCCTGCAACAGACACAAGGGACAGCATGGAGGGCGGACAACAACAGTGGAGGCCACTGTGCCACCAGAGGTAGAGCGTGCACAATATTGGTGATGGGAGGCAACCTGGCATTGTGCCAGGTACAGTGGATGTTCAGCATGGACAGCCACGCTGACATGCCAGCAGACTGTTCATATCACCAGACATGCAAGGGAGTCGCTGCACAGGCTATGGATGGTCTGACAGGGGTGCCATGCACAGTGCAAGCACCATGAACCACTGCATACAGGTATCTGGTGCAGCAGAGAACAACACACAAATGACAGACAGTGGCGATCCCCACCCACACCATAGGTGGTTCCCTTCCGGACACAAACACACACACACGCCCATGCTTCCACCACCCTGATGCCATGCACACCACTGTAGCTGAGCACCTGTAGCCCACTGCAAATCAGAGACCACCACAGTTGTCATAACAAAATGTGTGTATTAAAAAGATAAACACTCAAACATATGTACAAATATATACAAGGGTGGGCGGAAGGCCACAAACCCGTGGGGGCGGGCGTGGGGCAGAGGTTTACAAATGGGAGAGGGAAGAAGGGGTGTGAGGATGGTTCCAGGGTGGTTAGGTGTGTCAGGAGTCATGGAGGGCCTACTCTTTTCCCTGCTCTCCACTCCTGTGGCACCTCCTGGTGCTTCTCCTCCAGACCCCGTCCCACCTCCATCCACTCCAGCAGTGCCAGGGACACCTGTGCCAGCAGCAGCAGATCCTGTATGCCCTGTTCCAGGGCCATGCAGCGTTGTCCACCTAGGACAAGGGAGTAGAGTCAATACGTATGACTGTCCAGCCCCTGCAGCCCACCCATTGTGCATGGCATACAGTCATGTGCCATGTTTCTGTGATGGTGTGTGACCACCCACAGTGACCACATCCACAAGACCTGCCTACCCAGGCACCCACAGCCATGTGGACTGCTGCACCTCCCACCGCCCATGTCCCACACAGCACCACCATGGCCATTCATGGCTTATGCGGTGCGAAGACAGTGGCAAAGCCATGTACCTGGTGCACAAATGGACCACCATTGATGCACTCCCAGACATGCAGTGCCACTGGACAGTGCTGATTGTAACAAGTTGCGTGCATGGCAGTGGTGTCAATGAATGGTGGCCATGCCCGCTGCCCACCCTGTTACACGTATGCAATAATAATCGTGGATGTTAGGCACTCACCATCATCAGGCTGGTCCCTGTGCCTCTGTGGTCCTGCATCCCTTCCGGCCTACTGGTCATCTCGGCTCGCCTCCTCTCCCTTGCCCACGGTGTTCCTCTGGGCCTAAGGTGCAAACATGGAGAGAGGACCATCAATACAATCCGGAGCAAAGTCCCCCACCTCCGTGTGTGAGCAATCCCACACAGCCATACCCATCCAAACCCCACTGGCCACCAACATGGCCAACTGGATGGTCCCCTTGTGCTGGACACATGCAACCATGATGCCTGTGGATGTTAACGTGTATGGATGGGACACCTATCTGGCCGTGGCACTGTTCACTCCAGGCATGTGCCCATAGGCAGGCAAGCCTGTCCAGGTCCCCGTTTTGGTGGTGACTCTGCTCAGCCATGCGCCCAATTCCTGTGGCCTCCTCCAATGCCACCACCACCTCCTCCCATACTGCACTCCTGGCCCTGACCTGGGGTGCATAACTATAAAATGCCCGAGCATGGGTCTCTACTGTGGCCACCAAATTGACAGTTCCACCTGGCTCCACACAGCAGCCCACCTCTGTGCCATCTCTATAGCTGGTTGAGTCAAAATGACACTCGGTAGCACGGTCCACCATGTGCAGATGCTGCGCGGTACAGCACTGCCATTCCTTATCATGCTGTCACTGAACGGCACGATAGTCAGGCACAGGGTCAAGGGGCTCTCACACATGGACTGCCACAGCACAATTGGTAGTCAATGCATGTAGCATGATTGGGTGCCTGTGCCACCTCCTGTAGTGGCTTACCACGCTATGGCCCCAGTGCACCTACGGCACCCCAGTGCCAGAGTACCATATATGTGAACAGTGCAGTAGTGCCACAGGCACAGTACTGGCCATGCCCTGCATTGCCTGCTACACACAAGCACGTCAGCAGGGAGGCGAGGCATCTGTGTCATCACCCCGGGCTTGTGCAGTTCAGTGTGTAGTGCACATGTCACAGAAATGCACTTGCCTGAGCACGTTCAACACAATTGCGCAATATTCAGAGGGCATATGCAAATCAGCTAACCAACCATTCAATGGCTCAGATACTGCATCTGCATCCACTTAAGATTACGCCTCACCTCATTAGCATGCATTGCACTATAAAAAATCAACATTGGGCAGCACTAGCCATAGTCGGTTATTGCAGTCTATTGTGGTGAGTTGCATGCTGTTTGGGAGTGTGGACTGTGGTGTGTGGGACTTGCATGGGACTGCACAGTCACAGGTAACACATGTCATTCTCACAGGATTAATAAGGAGTGATTGTGAGGTGGAGAAAAATGAACAGAGACATGGGAGGAAGAGGCCTAACTTCACAAAGGCAGAAACAGATGCCCTGTTTGAGGCCTACCTTGACCAGGAGCCGCTGCTCAGTGGAGGCGGGGAACACCACAGGCCCATGCTGCTGCATGGGAAGAGGTGGCGTGTGCCATCAACTTGCGGCAGCCACCAGCGGTCTGTGCAGGAGTGCAAAGAAGATGGGCATGGACAAGCAGAGGATTAAGGACAAGGTGGCTGCCATCAGGGCAGCACGGTCTGTGACCGGTGGGGACAGGCAGAAGTGCAACGCCTGACCCCACAAGAAGAGTGGGTTGCTGGAAGCATGCAGCATTGTGCCATCAAGGGTGTTCCAGTTGGTGGATTCCAGACAGGTGGAAGCCAATCACTGCATGGTAGATCCTGGTCTGTCAATGGGGGGACAGGGTAGGGCAGATACATTAATGCTACTGTGTTCCTTATAGCTCCAGAGTGTCTACATGGGTCAGCGGTGGTGGGCTTGTCCACTGAGGGTGGTACCATGGTCATACAGGAGGCTCATCCACCTCCACAGGCATACGAGGGTCAGGGTGACAGTGGACCTGCCTGGATGTCTGGACTGATGTTGATGGAACAAGTGTGGAGGAGGCCCTGCCCGTGTCCCAGTATGCCAGTGTCCATGGATGCCAGCATTCTGAGACTTGGGCTGGTGCTGGATCTGTCACTGATGATGATTTAGCTCACTTAATGGACAGTGATATGAGTGGGCGCAGGATGTCCACACAGCAGGTGACATCATTGGCATGGCTGTGGGCAGTGCCACCATGGAGCCTACATGACATCACAGTCCCAGCCTGTGCCTGTCTGCAACAGTGGGACAGCACTGTTGTGTGTGCCTGGACAGTGGGGCTGTTGCGGCCACTGTGGCAGCACCGTAGAGCCCTGGAGCATGGCAGCCATGAGGCAGTGTCAGCAGTCGGCCAATGGCCGCGGAGTACAGTTTCAGATGACAGCATCAGTGCACTGCCTGTGAACATGTCCAGGCCTGGCCCTGATGTGCAATGCCCACCCTCAAAGGGTGCTGCCCATCAGGTCTGCAAACACCTTGAGGGCAGCATGCCGATCAGGCAGATGACCTCTTGAAGAGCACACCCTCAAACTCCAAGAATCAGTCAATCACAGGTGCGGCTTGGACGGTGGTGGATGCACTCAGTGTGGCTCTGCACCAGGCAGACGAAGTGGCACAGCACAGACACCACTCTGCTCCCTGGCAGGGGTGGACTGGATTGGGGAGGATGTGACCACTGCCATTGACTGGCAGACACAGGCAATCACAGGTGTAATGGCTGCAATGGGCACACAGTTATTTGCCCATACGTTGCAGACACCATGCAGTGCAATGTCCACACCCCATTCCGGCGTCATGTGACACCTTCCTTGTCGACAACAGGTTCAGCAGTGGGCATCCTAAGTACACCTGGCACAGGCATGTTCAGTGTGCTGCAGACCCCTGCGCGTGCAAGATCGGCGTTCACACAGTGGAATCCCTGGGGGACCGTCGGTGCCACCCATGAGGGCCATTGGTCAGCCTGTCACTGCTGGCAGGTCTCAGCAGGCTGCCCATGCATCTGTGGCAGCCATTTCACTGTGGCGTGACTGACCTGTCTCCCACCATGGCTACTGTCTGATGCTGCCCTGTGTGCATTGTGTTGTTCAACATGCAATGCATGGGTGGGGTACCCTGCATGCACACATGTTCCATCTGCACACCTCTCCCAGCAGCTATCCACTGTGCACTGTGCATGATGATACCTGTGTTGCACTGTCTGCCACTGTGCAGTGGTGCCCAGTGTCTGACACGTGCTCTGGGCATGGTGGTCTGTGGGCGTGTGTGTGGCTAGGGGTGGCCGGTTGGGGTCGGCGTGCCTCTACCCTTTGCGCATGTCTTGTGGGTGTGTGTGTGAGTGTGACCATGTGCCGTGTTAGACATTGCCAATCCCTGATGGCACGTGTGGTTCCATGCTCAGCCAATTTCCTTAACGACATGCACCTCAAGGGTTTGTCCATGCGTGTTTGTGGGTTGTGTCTTTGCCTCTGGTGGGTCCACATGGCCCCATGACTTACCTGGGTTGGTTGAATTGCTCCTCTGTGATGGTGTTCCTGTGCAGCTGTGCCATCTGAATCAGTCGGGGGTCTCACCGACCAAGGGTGGGCTGCCCATCTCCATCTTCACCAGCGTCCACATAGTCCCCATCGCTGTCCCCCTTTCGACCTGTATGACTATCCCACAGTTGTTGGCCATGTTGTGCAGGATGCAACAGGCCAGGAATAGCCCATGCCTTTGGTGGCTGTACTATGGGCACCGCCAGATGTGTCCAGGCAATGAGAACATGCCTTCAGCATCCCATACACCTGCTCAATGACATTGCGTGTGGTGGCATGTGCCTCATTGTAACGTTGCTGCTATGGGGTCACGGGCCAACGGTATGGCATGAGCAGCCAGGGATGGAGTGGGTATCCACTGTGTGTAGAGGGTGGATGTTAGTTTGGTGATCAGTGTCACCCTTCCTTGGACCAACTAGGACAATACCCATGTCACTTCTGACTTTGCCCTCCCAAGCTCCATGTCTTTCTGCGTGCTTTACATATTCACCCACTAGGTGGCCAGTGGGGATGTCCCCACTCTTGAACCTGTGGCACAGTGCTGACTGGTGCCAGATGAAGGCATCATGTGCTTCAGTGTGCATGGCAAAGACATTGATTATGCACCCCATGGCATCGCACACCACTTGGCAGTTGATGCTTGCATACCTCTTCCGATTAATGTTTGGCGCCTTGAGGGCCAGGTGGTGTGGATGGCCACATAGGCTGATCTGTTGCCCAGGCACACCAGGCCTAAACTGCTGCCCTTTGAAATCCTGTATGTTTGCTGTGTGCTCCGCTGATGTGCTGGGGAAATGGATGTACTCCAGGTACCCGTGGCAGCAGTCGCTGAGGAAGTGGGTGAGGGCATGATGCGGCCAACTGGGTTATGGCAATCATTTCCATGTTGGTCTCTGGAAGGTACCCATGGTGAGCAGGCACATACAAGTGGTCACTTTGGTCTCCACTGACAGAGCATGGCTCTGTTGTGTGGATGCCTGCATCACATCGCTGTGCAACTCTTAAACCTGCCTCAGGATCACCTGGTTCAGGCAGTACTGGACCACAATATCAGTATCAGTGTAAAGCTCAAAGCTGGTGTGGGCTCGGTACTACCTGTTGGGGCATACCACCGGCGGGCCTTCCACGGCCGTGACCCCCTGCTGCCTGCCTTCTCACCCCATCATGACTGCCTCCATCTGGATGGGTGGCACTACCTGTTCTGGCTCGTGTTACCCCTGGCAGCTTTTTCTGTGTTCCCCCACTGTCCTTGCTGCTACCCCCTGCACCTTGAACACCTCCCTGTAGTGGCCTCAGTGCTGTGTGGCACTTCCCCTTTTGATCTGCACTGTGGCAGAGGCTCCCCACACCTTCCCTGATCCTGGGGTTCCAGGTGTTCTGTCCTCTCCTGCCCTCTCCTGCTCCCAGTGTTTGTGTGCCTGTGTGGCTGCCTGCAGTTCAGCAAATGTGACTTCCTGTAGCATTCTTACCTCTCTCTTGTTCCTTTTTATTTTGTATTTGGCAGGTGTGGGAATGCAGAGCAGGAAGATGAGGTAGCAGGTGGAAATCATGCCAGAGAGAGTGAGGAAGCCCTTGGGTCCCATAAGACGTGAAAGCACCAGGGCCAGATAAATTACATCCCAGAGTGCTGAAGGAACTGGCAGATGTCCTGGCAAAACCCTTGATGGAGCTCTTCAGCATCTCACTGAGGATAGGATGAGTGCCCCAGGGTGGCATACAGTGCCTAGCCACAAGTGAGGATCAGGGAGGTGGCAGGGAACTACAGGCCCATCAGCCTAACATTGATAGTGGGCAAGGTAATGGAGGACATTGTCAACCAGAGACAAGGGAGACCTGGAAAAATTATGGAGCCTGGACAATAGACAGCATGGATTCATCCTGGGAAATCATGTCAGACAAACCTTGTGGAGTTCTTTGACTGCCTGATGAGTGTCATGGACCTGGGAAGACCAGTGGACATCCTCTTTCTTGACTTCAGCAAGGCATTTGACTCTGTTCCTCACATGGGCCTGTTGAGTAATGTAGGAGAAATGGGGTGGGGAACCAGATGATCAGATGGATCAGAAATTGTCTCCCAAACTGGACCCAGTGGTTCGTGGTTGGAGGGATAGTCACATCCCAAGGAGGGTCATTACTGGAGTCCCTCAGGGATCAGTCTTTGGGATCCTCCTGTTCCAATGCCTATGTATCTGACATTACAAAATGCAACAGGAGTGCGTGAGTCTCTTTGTGGATGACTCAAAACTAGGAGTGGTGGTGGATGGGGAGGAGTGAGGGTGATCCTACAATGGGACCTGGAGGCTCTGGAAATGTTGTCTAGAAAGTGGAAGCTGAGGTTCAAAGCAGGAATATGCAGGGTACTGCACCTGGGAGCCAGAAACCCAGGCCAAGTTGACACCTTGGGAAATGCTACAAGTATTGATGGCTGAGGAACCTGGGATGGTAATAGATGTCAAGATGAACAACTCAGAGAGTTGTAGGAAGGCAGTGGCAAAGGTCAACATGATGCTTGGATGCATCGCTAGGGGCTCACCTCCAGAAAGAGTGAAGTAATAATCCCACTGTATAACTGCTTGGTGAGGATACACCTCAAGTACTGCATGCAATTTTGGGGCCGCATTTAAAGAGGACATTGAACTCCTGGAGAGAGGGTCCAGAGAAGCAACCAAAATGATTTTGGGCTTGTGGGAAAGCACCTAAGGAGAGGCTCATAAAGCTAAATATGTACACATTGGAAGAGAGAAGGACTGGGGAGAAATGATAGAGGTTTTCATGCACATGAAGGGTAAATGGGAGGAGTAGTCAGGATACTCTGAAGAAAGGAGGTGGGGCACATAGAGGCATGGGTGGAAGCTGGAGGGAGAGTCAGTGGAGAAAGAAGGAGGTGCTACTTCACTGGAAGGGTGGTGGAGTCATGGAATGCACTGCCTCAGTGGCTGGTGGAAGCAGAAATGGTGGAGAGATTCCAGAAGAGTGGGGTTCTGGAAGCAAAACCAGTGCAGTGAGAAAATCCAGGACTGGAAGGCAGAAGCCAAAGAGGAGAGGGGCAGCAGGGTCACTTAACAGGGTGGGTGCTGACCATATGAGCAGACAGAACAGACCTTAAGGCTTATTGTTCTGGCATTTTAGAATGTTATATTATATTATATTATATTATATTATATTATATTATATTATATTATATTATATTATACTAATCACCATTCTGTAACAGGGATAATTTCACACAGTTAAGCACTACACTGTATCAGAGCTTTTAACTCATTGTTTAGAACCACAGTATGAGAGGCAATATACAGTAACTCTTGTTTGAGATAAATTAACACACAGATTAGCTGCACTGTTTCAAAGATAATCTAGCACATTTATTCCTTATACAGTTACAGAGATAATTTAACACATAACTCAACTCACACTATCACAGAGATATTTTAACACATAGTTTAACACCACTATGTCACATCGATAATTTAACGCAGTTATAATATCACAGCATTATATTGTATCATATCATATCATATTATATTGTATTATATTATCTTATATTAATCACCAATCTGTCACACTGATAATTTCATGCAGTTAAGCACAAAAGAACAAAGAGAGCTTAATTAAATCATTGTTTAGACTCTCAGCACAAGAGATACAATTTAACCCATTGTTGAGATAATGTTACACATAGTAAAATAATATGAAATAATATATCATATAATATAATATAATATAATATAACATAATATAATATGATAGTGTGCTGTTATAATATTATAGATATTAAAGCACTTAACTATGTGTTAATTTTTCTCATTGAAAGTGTGGTGTTTGTATTGTAGAGAGTTTTAAACAATGAGTTAGATGCTCTCATTTGCAGTGTTGTGCTTCACTGCATGAAATTACACCTGTTACAAGTGGTGATTAAAATAATGGAATATAATATATTATGGTAGGATATAGTATAATATAAGAGAATACAATATCATATGATATGATATAATAAATATAATGTAATATAATATAATACAATGCGGTGTTATAATATTTTAACTATTATATTAATTAACTCTGTGATAATTTATCTTCATGACAGTGTGGTACTAAACTATGTGTTAAAATATCTCTGTGATAGTGGGGCTGAACTGTGTGTAAATTATCTCAAACGTGTTAAATTGTATCTCTTATAGTGAGAAGCTAAACAGTTAGTTAAATTCTCTCTGCTACAGTCTTGTGCTTAACTGTGTATTATTATCCCTGGATATGATATAATATAATATAATTTATTACAATGTAATATGATATAATATATGATATGATACAATATAATGATGTGCTCTTATAATATAACTACATTAATTTATCTCTTTGGTAGAGTAGTGTTAAACTGTGTAAAAATATCTATCGATAGTGTGGGGCTTAACTATGTTTACATTTTCTCTGTAACAGTGTAGTGCCAACCAGTTGGTGAAATTATCTCAAACAAGAGTTTAATTGTCTCTTGAGTAGTGTGATTCTGAACAATGTGTAAAATTCTCCCTGTTACAATGTTGTGCTTATCTGTGTGAAATTATCTGATATTGAGCAGTGAGTAACATAATAAAATATAATAATATAATAGAATAGAATAGAATACAATATAATGTTATGTAATGTAATTCCATATGGTATGATATGATATGATATGATATGATACGATATGATACGATACGATATGATATGATATGATATGATACGTTACAAGATGATAAGATATATTTATGATATGATAAATGATGTAATATATTGTAATGTAATGTAATGTAGTATAACATATAAAATAATGTAGTATAATATGATAGATTATAATAAAATATAACATAGTAAAATGCAATATAATATTGTGGAGAGGTGTTATGATATTATAACTATTAAATTAATTGTTTAATTTATCCTGGAGTCAGAGTGATGCTAAACTATATGTAAAATCATCTAAAACATGAGTTAAATTGCTCTATTGTTGTGTATTTTAAACAATAAAAAAATGCTTTATTTTACAGTGTTGTGCTTAACTGTGTGATATCATACCTGTTAAGCAGTGGTGTTTAATATAATATAATATAATATAATATAATATAATATAATATAATATAATATAATATAATATAATAATGTAGTATAAAAATTAATAATATAATATAATAGCATTGTGTTATAATATTATAAGTATTACATTAATTATCTATGTGCTAATTTATCTGTGTGACAGTGTGATGCTAAACTGTGTGTTAAATTAACTCTAAGTGTGTGGTGCTAAACTATGTGTTTAATTATCTATGTGACATCGCAGCACTAAAACTATGTGATAAATTATATCTGAGATAGTGTAGTGCTAAACATTATTATTTTATCTCTACCACAATGCAGTGCCAAACTTTGTGTTAAATTATCACTGTGAGAGTGCAATGCTAAACTCTTTTAAAAAGTTTATTTTACAGGGTCATGCTAAGCTGTGTGTTAAATTAACTCTGAGAGTGTGCTATTAAACAATGTTTTAATTATCTCTGTGACAGTGCAGTACTAAAACTGTGCAAATGTATTTATTTGACAGTGTAAATCTGAATTATCATTTAACTTATCTCTATCACAGTGTGGTTCTAAAGTATGTGTTAAATTAACTCTGTAACAGTATGGTGCTTAAATGTGTAACATTATCCCTGTGACAGTGTGTTGCTAATTTATGTGTTAAATCATCTCAAACATGGGTTAAATAGTTAAATACTCTCTATTGCAGTGTGGTTCTCATTAGTGAGTTACATGCTGTCTGTTTCAGTCTTTTATCTGTGTGTAATTATCTTTGTTACATTGTGGTGATAAATGTAATGTAACAGAGTATAACATATCATAACAGAACATAACATTGCAGTGCTAAACTATGTGATGTTATCACTGTGACTATGCATTGCTAAGCTGTTTTAATTGTTTCTTTTACAGTGTGGTGCTAAACTGTATGTTAAAATACCTCTGTAGTAGTGTGGTGCCGAACTGTGGTTTAAACTATCTACAAATCACAGTGTGGCTCAAGATTATATGGAAAATTATCTCTGTAGCAGAGTGGGGCTTATTTATGTGTTACACTATCTCACACAAGGGTTAAATTGTTTCTGTTGCAGTGTGGTTCTAAACAATGAGGTAACTGCTCTCTCTTTCAGTGGTGTGCTTAAATGTGTGTGATTAATATACTATAATGTAATATATCATATCAGAACATAACATCACATACCTAACATAAAACAATATAATGGTGTGGTGTTATAACTATTAAATGACTTAATTGTGTTAATATTTCTCAGTCAAACAGTGGTGCTAAACTATGTGTTAATTTAACACACAGTTTAACACTACACTCAAAGATGCACACTGCATTGTTTAGAATCGCAGTTTAGCACCACATTTAAAGAAACAATTAAGTTTAGCATCGCACTCTCACAGTGAAAATTTAACACATCCTTTAGCACTACAGTGTCACAGAGATAATTTACATCTAGTTTAGCACCACACTGTCAGAGTGAATTTCACACATAGTTTCACCATACTTTGTCTGACATAAATTAACACTTAGTTAAATAATTTAATAGTTATAACACCTCACCATTATATTATTTTATGGTGCTATGTTATGCTATTTTATGTGATGTGATGTTAATCACCGCACCATAACAGATATAATTTCACACAGTGATCCTCAACACTGCAACAGAGACAATTTAACCCATGTTTGAGATAATGCAACACATACTTTTGGACCACACTATCACAGAGATTATGTAACAATTTTAAGCATCACACTGTTACCGAGGTAATTTAGCCAGATTAGGTTAGGTTATGTTAGGTTATGAGACATTATGTTATATTATACTAATCACCGCACTTTAACATAATATATTTCACAGAGTTAAGCACAACACTGAAACAGAGACCAATTAACTCATTGTTTAGGAACAACACTGCAGCAGAAACTATTTAACCCATGTCTGAGATAATTTAACACATAAATTAGCACCATACTATCATAGAGATAATGTAACATATACTTTAGAACCACACTGTTGTAGCGATAATTTAAAGTAAAATTCAGCACTACACTATCACAGAGATATCTCTTTAGTTTATCACCACACTGTCTTGTGAGATAAAGTAACCCACTGGATGTCAGAGAGATAATGTTCACATAAATTATCATCACACTATTAAAAGATAATTTTCCACATCATTTTGAGCCACATTGTGATATACTTTAAACCATAGTTCAGCACCACACTATCAGAGGTATTTTAACACAACATTCAGCATCATCCTATTATACTATGTTATATTTTATTATAATATGTCATATTATACTATATTATTTTATATGTTATATTACCTTACAATACATTACATTATATTATATTACATAATTTCTTATATAGTAATATATTATATCATATTAATATAATGTCATAACATATCATATCATATCATATTACATTACATAATATTATATTATATTATATTATATTATATTATATTATATTATATTATATTATATTATATTATATTATATTATATATAATATATATATATTATATTATGTTACTCACCACTTAATAACTGATAATTTCATGTATTAAGCACCTCATTGTAACATATAGCATTTACACATAGTTTAGAGCCACACTACTCTAGAGACAAATAAACACTTGTTTGAGATAATTTTACCAACAGATTGGCACCACACTTAATTTAAGCAGAACATTCATACAAAGATATTTTAACACATAGCTCAGCACCACACTATCCAGGAGATATTTTAACAGAGTTTAACATCACTCTGTCTAAGAGATAAATTAATGTAGTTATATTATAATAGTACAACATTATATTGTATCATATCATTTACCTTATCTTATCATATTACGTCCTAATAATTTATATTATGTTATCATATCATATTATATTATATACATACTATATAATATTGTATTATATTATATTACATATTATATAATATTGTATTATATTATATTATATTATATTATATTATATTATATTATATTATATTATATTATATTATATTATATTAATCGCCACTCCGAATAACAATGGTAATTTCACACAGTTAAGCACAACACTGTAACAGAGAGCATTGAACTCATTCTTTGAACCACACTGAGACAGAGACAGTTTTAACCATCTTTCAGATAATGCTATACATAAATTAGCACCACACTGCCACAGAGACAAATTAACACATAGTTAATTAATTCAATAGTTGCAATATTATAACATGACACCATTATATTATGTTATATTATATTATATTATATTATATTATATTATATTATATTATATTATATTATATTATATTATATTATATTATATTATATCATATCATATCACATCACATCACTTCATACAATATCATATCATATTATTTCATATCATATCACTTCACATCTTATAACATATCATATCATATCATATCATATCATATCATATCATATCACATTACTCACCACTTAATAACTGATAATTTCATTCAATTAAGTACCTCATTGTAACATAGAGCATTTTACACATAGTTTAGAGCCACACTAATCTAGAGACAAATAAACACTTGTTTGAGATAATTTTACCAACAGATTGGCACCACATAATTTAAGCACAACATTCATACAAAGATATTTTAACACATAGTTCAGCACCACACTATCCATATCGTATCATATCATATCATATCATATCATATCATATCATATCATATCATATCATATCATATCATGATATCATATCACAACTAACATGACAGCACATTACACTACCTCATATCCTATCCTATTATATTATATTATGTTATATTATAATGTATTTCATTATTTTATATGTTATTATATTATATGATATTATTATAATGTATTATATAACATTATGTTTTAATAATCAATATACTATTCTATAATATACTATATTGTATTACATAATCTTATATTATATCATATCCTATTATACCTCATATCATAATTCAATGTATTGTATTGTGTTATATTGTGTTATTTTATATTATGAGACAAATTAACACATAGTTAATTAATTTAATAGTTATATTATAACACCACACTGTTATAGTATAGTACATGATAATATATATTATATTATGTAATATTATATTAAATCATACCATGTCATATCATAATATATTGCACTGTATTATATTGTAATATATTACATTATATTAGTATTATATTATTTTATATTAAGCACCATTACATAAGAGTTAAGCACAACACTGTAAAAGAGATGATTTAATTCATTGTTTGGAAACACACTGCAACAGAGACAATTTAACCCATGTTTGAGAAAATTTAACTCCTTAACTAGTGCCACACTGTCACAGAGATAATGTAACACATTTAAGCAGCACACTTTGCAGACATAATTTAAAACATAGTTCAGCAACACATTATTTGAGATACATTTTAGCAGTAAGATTAACACCATACTATCACAGAAATAAAATGACATGTAGTTGATAAATTTATACATCCTTCCATATCATATCATATCATATCATATCATATCATATCACATGATCTAACATGACAGCACATTACACTACCTCATATCCTATCCTATCCTATCCTATCATATTATATTATATTATATTATAATATATTTCATTATTTTATATATTATTATATTATATGATATTATTATAATGTATTATATAACATTATGTTATAATAATCAACACTATGTAAAAGGTATCACACAGTATCACACAGTTAAGTAGAACACTGTAAAACAGAGCATTTATTTCATTGTTTAAAACCACACAAGAAAACAACAATTTAGCCCATGTTTGAGATGATTTTACACATAGTTTATCATCACTCCGACACAGGATAAATTAACACATAGTTAATTAATTTAATAGTTATACTATTATAACACAACACCTCTATATTATATGATATTAAAATATGTTATCTTATATTATATTATATTATATTATATTATATTATATTATATTATATTATATTATATTATATTATATTATTTTATATTTATATTATATTACATTATATTACATAATTTCTTATCATATCATAATATATTATAACATATACTGCAGCATTTCATATCATATCCGATGTCATAACATATCATATCGATCATATTATATTACATTATATTATTTTAGGTTATATTATATCATATTATATTATATGACATTATATTACATCACATTATTTCTTATCATATAATATATCATTTCATATAATATCATATTATTTTATAATGTATTATATTATATTATATTATATTATATTATATTATATTATATTATATTATATTATATTATATTATTCACTGCTCCATATCAGATAATTTCACACAGTTAAGCACAACATTGTAACAGAGATCATTTTACACATTGTTTAGAATCACAGTACTGAGAGACAATTAAACTCTTGTTTGAGATAATTTCACCAACAGATTGTCATGACTTTCTCACAGAGATAATGTAACACATTAAATCATTACACTGTTACAGAGATAATTTAACACATAGGTAAACACCACACTATGCAGAGCTATTTTAACACATAGTTTAGTACCACACTTTCACGGAGATAAATTTTCACAGAGTTAATTACTATAATAGATAAATATTATAACACCACATTACATTATATTATATTATATTATATTATATTATATTATATTATATTATATTATATCATACCGTATCACATTGTTTCATCTTATATTATACGATTATCATATAATAATATATTATATTATATTACAATAATCACCACTCTGTAACAGGTGTAAGTTCATGCAGTGAAGCACAAGACTGTTTAAAAACTCTCTACAATAGAGACACCACACTTTCACAGAGAAAAATTAACACATAGTTAATTGCTTTAGTATTTATAATATTATAACAGCACACTATCATATTATATTATATGACATGATATGATATATTATTTTACATTATTTTACTATGTAACATTATCTCAAACATAGGTTAAATTGTATCTCTTGTGCTGAGAGGCTATACAATGTGTTCATTACTCTCTTTCAGTGTTGTGCTTAACTGCATGAAATTACCAGTGTGACAGTTGTGATTAATATAAGATAATATAATATAATGTAATATGATATAATATATTGTGACATAATATGATACAATATAATAGGTGTGGTATTATAACTGGGTTAAATTATTGATGTGACATAGTGGTGTTAAACTATGGTTACAAGGTCTCTGTGATAGTGTGGAGTTGAATTATGTGTTAAATTATCTCTGTAACTGTGTAATGATTAAATGTACTAAATTATCTTTGTGACAGAGTGTTGCTAATATGTGTTAATTTATCTCAAAGAAGAGTTAAATTGCCTCCCTTGTATTTTGGTTCTAAACAATGAGTTCAATGCTCTCTGTTACAGTGTTGTGCTTAACTGTGTGAAATTATCCCTGTTACAGAGTTGTGATTAATATAATATAATATAATATAATATAATATAATATAATATAATATAATATAATATAATTAATTAATATATTATAATATAGTATAGTATAATATAATATAATACAATACAATATATAACATAATGTAATATAATATAATATGATATAATATGATATGATATGATATGATATGATATGATAAAATATGATATGATATGATATAATATATTATATTATAGTATAGTATAATATAATACAATACAATATATACTATAATATAATATAATATATGACATGACATGACATGACATGACATGACATGACATGACATGACATGACATGACATAACATAACATAACATAACATAATATAATATAATATAATATAATATAATATAATATAATATAGTAGCATTCTAAATGGCAGGACAATAAGCCTAATGGTCTTTTCTGTCTTCTCTTTGGTCAGCACCCACCCTGTTAACTGACCTTGATGCCCCTACCCTCTCTGGCTTCTGCCTTCCCAGTCCTGGATTTTCTCGCTGCACTGGTTTTGCTTCCAGAACCCCATGCCTTCTGGAACCCTCCACCATTTCTGCTTCCACCAGCCACCGAGGCAGTGCATTCCATAACTCCACCACCTCTCAGTGAAATAGCACCTCCTTCTTTTCCACTGACTCTCCCTCCAGCCTCCAACCATGCCCTCTAAGTGCCCCACCTCCTTTCTTCCAAGTATCCTGACTGCTCCTCCCTATTTGCCCCTTCATCTGCGTGAAAACCTCTATCGCTTCTCCCAGTCCCTTCTCTCTTCCAATGTGTACATATTTAGCCTCCAAAACTGCATGCAGTACTTGAGGTTTGTCCTGACCAAGCAGCTATACAGTGGGATTATTACTTCACTCCTCCTGGAGGTGAGCCCCTAGCGATGCATCCAAGCATCATGTTGGCCTTTGCCACTGCCCTCCTACAACTCTCTGAGTTGTTCATCTTGACATCTACTACCACCCCAGGTCCCTCTCAGCCATCAATACTTATAGCATTTCCCACCCAGGGTGTTGACTTGGCTTGGGTTTCTGACTCCAGGGTGCAGTACCCTGCATATTCCTGCTTTGAACCTCAGCTTCCACTTTCTAGACAACCTTTCCAGAGCCTCCAGGTCCCCTGTAGGACCATCCTCCCTCCTCCCCATCCACCAACGCCCAAGTTTTGAGTCATCCACAAAGAGACTCAGCTCACTCCTATTGCATTTCCTAATGTCAGATACATAGGCATTGAACAGGAGGGCCCAAGGACTCCAGAAATGATCATTCTTGGAGATGTGACTATCCCTCCAACCATGACTCTCTGGGTCCAATTCTGGAGACAATTTCCTATCCACATGATAATGTGCAGTGTCAGTGGTTCAGAAGGTAGCACACTCACCTCTGAGGCTGGGAGATCAGAGGGCTGTGGGTTCAGTTCCCACCTCTGGCACTTGGGTTAATATCCCAGTACTGACACTGTAGTGCAGCATGAGAGGGTGTTGCACTTCTGGGGTGCTGTCTTTCCAATGAGACATTAAACCGAGGTCCCATCTGCCTGGATTGGTGGTAGTTCAGGTGGATTTAAAGATCCCATGGCACTTATCGAAAGAGTAGGGAATTTCTCCGGTGCCCTTGCCAAATTTCCTCATTCACTAAAATACCACCAACAGCTTAAGGTCAGTTCAAGGTCAGTTGGCATCCATCTGTATCCCCTCCCTGGGTCATGACTGAAAATAGGCAGGAATTGTCTAGTGCACTTACCTGGTCAACAAAACTAAATAAATAAATAAAATAAAATCTGGTTCCCCACCCCCATTTCTACAACATTATTCACCAGGCCCATGTGAGGAACAGAGTCAAATGCCTTGCTGAAGTCAAGAAAGAGGATGTCCACTGGTATTCCCAGGTCCATGGCACTCATCAGCCAGTCATAGAACTCCACAAAGGTTTGTCTGACATGATTTCCCAGGATGAATCCATGCTGTCTATCGTTCAGGCTCCCCAACTTTTCCAGATCCCCCTAGTCTCTCCTTGACAATGTCCTCCATTACGTTGCCCACTATCAATGTCAGGCAGATGGGCCTGTAGTTCCCTGTCACTCCCCTGATCCCCGCTTGTGGCTAGGCACTGTATACACCACCTTCCAATTCTGGGGCACCCATGCTGTCCTCAGAGAGATGCTGACGAGCTTCATCAGGGTTTTGCCAGGACATCCACCAGTTCCTTCAGCACTCTGGGATGTAATTTATCCAGCCCTGGTGCTTTCTCCATCTTATGAGACCCAAGGGCTTCCCTCACTCTCTCTGCCATGATTTCTACCTCTGCTACCTCATCTTCCTGATTTGCCTTCCCACACCTGCCAGTGATGCACCCCTCCCTGAGGTATAATATAATATAATATAATATAATATAATATAATATAATATAATATAATATAATATAATATAATATAGTATGATATCATTCAACACAAGACAATATAATATAATATAGTATGATATCATTCAACACAAGATAATACAATACAACATATTATAATATAATATAATATAGTGGTGTGGTGTTATAATATTGTAACTATTAAATTAATTTAGTATGTGTTAATTTATCTCTCTCACAGTGAGATGCTAAACTATGTGCTAAATCATCTCAATCATTAGTTAATTTGTCTCTATTGTTGTGTGGTTCTAAATACAGAGGCTTGGATAATCAAACTGTGCCCAAAAGTGCACAACAGCAGGAGCAAGCGCAAGTCCACTGCGCCCATGCGCAAGAAGCGTGATATTCAAAACTGCGCAGGTCAATACGCACTCGACACATGACTGAATATCATGCCACCTGCAACCAGGGATGTGCAGTTGCACATTTCAGGTGCACCATAGTGCAACCAGGGATGCTCAGTGGAGCAGTCCAGATGTGCCATAGCACAACCAGGGATGCCCGTGTAGTAGGGCAGCAGTGCAAAAGCACAACCAGGGATGCGCAGGGACAGGATGCAGGGG
The DNA here is from genome assembly GCA_016271365.2 of Neoceratodus forsteri. NCBI lineage: Eukaryota > Metazoa > Chordata > Ceratodontiformes > Ceratodontidae > Neoceratodus > Neoceratodus forsteri. The sequence continues at coordinate 73,346,255 of CM028133.1, read as the reverse complement.
CCCACCACCCATGCCACAGATGGGCAGAGGAGCACACAGCAGAACAGAGATCACCCTCACATGACATGCACTGCACAACTGGTGGAGAGCTGGAATAACCACTGCCCATGGATATCAGCAACCAACCCACAGCTGGGGCATGGTGCCCCAGCACAAATCTGGCAAGCTGTGACTGGCACACACGGAGGGCTGACCACCCCATGCCACATCATTGCACGAATGCAGAGCACACCTGCACCATGATCACCATACACCCTTTCCAGGAGTAGCTCGCAACAGTGCAGGACACCCTATGCATGCCAGATCATCCACTATGACAATGCAACCCTATACACCAAGGAGCCATGCAAGCAGCCCCACCATGTGCACCCTGCAGTGGGTGGCAGCAGACAGCGGTGCAACAACTGCATACATAGTGCCACCCTGCATGCCCCCAAGGTACAACTGAGAGACTGACCGCGCATCGGCACACAAGGTACACCGCATGTGACAGGACATGCCCCGACCCCACCACCAGTGGTACAGCACCTGCACACCCTCCCAGGACACATCCGTCCCAACAGTGGTCACAACAGCCAGCACAGACACACACAGTGTTGCCCTGAAGTATCGCCACACAGCATGCAAACAGCCATACATACCAAGGGCACTCCAACACAGGGACATGAAGAGGGGTCAACCAAGCCACTGGTTGTGTACACATGGCCAGCACTTCTATATGGCACAGGTGTGCTAGCCACCTGGCGCAGGCACAATGAAGCTGTATGCCACCAGCATGCAGCTGGAGCATAAGTGACAGACAGTGGAGCACATCCCTGCAACAGACACAAGCAACAGCATGGAGGAGGGACAACAACAGTGGAGGCCACAGTGCCACCAGAGGGCAGCCATGCACCATATTGGTGATGGAAGGCAACCTGGCATTGTGCGGTACAGTGGTTGTCCAGCATGGACAGTCACCACTGAGATGCCAGCAGACCATGCATACCACAGACATGCAAGGGTGTCAGCTGCACAGACCATGGATAGCCTGACAGGGGTGCCATGCACTGTGGACCACTGCACACAGGCATGCAGTGCACAGAACAACACACACAAACCACAGATAGTGACTGATCCCCCACCCACACCATAGGTGGTTCCTTCTGGACACACCCATGCTTGCACCCCTCCTGACGCCATGCACACCACTGCAGCTGAGCACCTGTAGCCTGCTGCAAATCAGAGAGCACCACAATTGTCATAACAAAATGTATGTATTAAAAATATAAACACTCAAACATATGTACAAATATATACAAGGGTGGGGAAGGGCCACAAACCAGGTGGGGGCAGGCATGGGGCATGTGCACAAATGGAAGAGGGAAGAAGGGGTGAGGGTGGGTCCAGGGAATTAGGTCTGGACCGGGCCACTCCATCCACTCCAGCAGTGCCAGGGATGCCTGTGCCAGCTGCAGCATCTCCTGTATGCCCTGTTCCAGGGCCATCCAGTGTTGTCCACCTAGGACAATTGAGCAGAGTTAATATGTATGACTGTCCAGCCCCTGCAGCCCACTCATTGTGCATGGCATACAGCCATGTGCCATGACCCTGTGATGGTATGCTACCACCCACAGTGACAGCATCCACAAGACCTGCCTACCCAGGCACCCACAACCATGTGGACTGCGGCACACACCACCGCCCATGTCCTGAACAGCACCACCATGGCCGTACAGTGACATGGCTATGCGATGTGAAGGCAGTAGCACAGCCATGTACCCAGTGCATGCATGGACCACCATTGATGCACTCCCAGACATGCAGTGCCACTGGACAGTGCTGACTGTAACAAGTTCCGTGCATGGCAGTGGTGTCAATGGATGGTGTCCATGCCCCGCTGCCCACCCTGTTACAAAGCATACAATAGCAATCATGGATGTAAGGCACTCACCATCATCAGGCTGGTCCCTGCACCTCTGTGGTCCTGCATCCCTCCTGGCCTGCTGGTCCTCTTGGCAGTGCCTCCTCTTCCTCGCCCGCCAGCTCCTCTGGGCCTAAGATGCAAACATGGAGAGAGGAACTTCAGTACAATCTGGTAGCAAAGTCCCCCGCCCCCATGTATGTGCAATCCCACACAGCCATGCCCATCCAACCCCAAACAGATACCACCACCATGGCCAATATTGACACCCCCATGTGCCAGACACATGCAACGTGGATACCCGCTTGGGCGTTAACAGTGTATGGATGGGGCACCTACCTGGCCGTGGCACTGTTCCCCACCTGGCATCGGCCTCTCCAGATCTCTCCACCGGAGATCCCCATATCGGTGGTGGCACTGCTCAGTCCTGCGCCTGATTCATGTGGCCTCCTCCAGCACCACCGCCACCTCCTCCCATACTGCACTCCTGGCCCTGTCCAGGTGATGCATCTAAAGTTCCCCAGCATGGGGCTCTACTATGGCCACCAAATTGGCCAGCTCCACCTGGCTCCACACAGCAGCCTTCCTCCTGCCACCTCTACAGCTGGTTGGAGTCAAAATGATGCTCGTAGCACAGTCCACCACGTGCAGATGCTGCACGGCACAGCCTGCCATTCCCCATCAAACTGTCCCCGAACAGCACAATAGTAGTGCGCCCATGTGGATGCATGGTGCCTGGGGGCAAAGGTCAGGCACAGGGTCAAGGATCTCTCATGCACAGACCACCACAGCGTGATTGGTACTCAATGCATTTAGCACATCTGGGTGCCTGTGTGTCACCTCCTCTAGTGGCCTACGCGCTGTGGCCACAGTGTGCCTACAGCACCCCAGTGCCACAGCGCCATATATGTGAACATTGCAGTAGCACCACTGGCACAATGGTGGCCATGCCCTGCATTGCCTCCCTACGCACAGCATGTCAGGAGCAAGGCGGCATCAGCGTCATCACTCCGGGGCATGCGCAATTTGGTGTGTACTGCACATGTCACAGAAATGTGCACTGCCTGAGCACGTTCAACACAATTGCGCAAAATGCAACAGCGCAATAATCAGCGGCATATGCAAATTGGCTAATCAGTAATTCAATGGCACAGATACTGCATTTGCATCCACCAAAAGTACGCCTCACCTCATTTGCATTCATTGTGCTATAAACATGCGACATTGGGTTGCACTGGCCATAGTCGGTTATTGCAGTCTATTGTGGTGAGTTGCATGCTGTTGGGAGTGTGGACTGTGGTGTGTGGGACATGAATGGGACTACACAGTCACAGGTAACACCTGTCATTCTCACAGGATGAATAATGAGCGATCGTGAGGTGGAAGAAGAGGACAAAGACATGGGAGGAAGAGGAGGACTAACTTCACAAAGGCAGAAACAGATGTACTGTTTGAGGCCTACCTCGACCAGGAGCAGCTGCTCAGCAGGCGGTGGGAACACCACAGGCCCATGCTGCTGCATGGGAAGAGTGCCCGTGCAGTCACATAGCGGCAGCCACCAGCGGTCCATGCAGGAGTGCAAAAAGAAGATTGGCACGGACAAGCGGAGGATTAAGGACATGGTGGCTGCCATCAGGGCAGCACAGTCTGTGACCAATTGGGGACAGGTGGACTTGCAACACTTACCCACAAGAAGAAAGTGTTGCTGGTAGCATGCAGTGTTGTGCCATCGAGGGTGTTCCAGGTGGTGGATTCCAGATAGGTGGTAGCCCATCACTGCATGGTAGGTCTGGGTCTGTCAATGGGGGGACAGGGTAGGGCAGATACATTAATGGCACTGTGTAGCAGCTACTGTGTTACAGCTCCTGAGCATCTACATGGGTCAGCTGTGGTGGGCTTGTCCACTGAGGGCAGTACCATGGACATAGAGGAGGGTCTGTCCACCTCCACAGGCATACAAGGTTCAGGGCGACAGTGGGCCCACCTGGACATCCGGACTGATGTTGGTGGAGCAGTGCGGAGGAGGCCCTGCCCGTGTACAAGCATGTCAGCATCCATGGATGCCAGCATGCTGAGACTTGGGCTGTGATGGATCCGTCACTGATGAAGATGGAGCTCACTTCATGGACAGTGATATGTGGGCGCAGGATGGCCACACAGCAGGTGACATCATGGGCATGGCCATGGGTAGTGTGCCACCGTGGAGGCCTGCATGACATCACAGTCCCAGCCTGTGCCTGTCTGCACCAGTGGGGCAGCACTTGGTGTGTCGGACAGTGGGGCTGTTGCGGCCACTGTGGTGGCACCGTTGAGCCCTGGAGGCGGCAGCCAGAGGGACAGTGTCAGCAGTCAGCCAATGTCCATGGAGATACAGTGTCAGGGCGACATCAGTGCACTGCCTGTGGACATGCCCAGCACTGGCCTGGTGTGCAGCACCCACCCTCAAGGGGTGCTGCCCATCAGGACCATGGACACCATGAGGGACAACATGCCAATCAGGCAGATGACCTCCTAGAAGAGTACACCACATACTCCAAGAATCAGTCAATCGGCAAGTGCAGCTAGCACGGCAGTGGATGCACTTAGTGCGGCTCTGCACCAGGCAGAGAAGCAGCACAGCAGAGACACTGCTCTGCTCTTGGCAGGGATGGACCGGATGCGGGAGGATGGACTGCTGCCATTGACAGGCAGACACAGCCAATCACAGCTGTCATGGCCACAGTGGGCACACAGTTATTTGCCCATGCATTGCAGACACCAAGCAGTGCAATATCCACCCCCATTCCCAGTACCATGTGACACCCTCCTTGTTGATACTGGGTTCAGCTGTGGGCATCCCGAGCATGCCTGGTGCAGGCATGTTTGCTGTGCTGCAGACCCATGCACGAGCACGGTCACATTCACGCAGAGGAACCCCTGAGGGACAGTCAGTGCCACACCATGAGGCCAGAGGTCAGCCTGTCACTGCTGGTCGGTCTCGGTGGGGCTGTCCACACAACCGCGGGCAGCCATGGCACTGTGGCGCGTGACTGACCTGTCTCCACCACGGCTACTCTGTGACGCTGCCCTGTGTGCATTGTGTTGTTCAGCGTGCAGGTGCGGGTGGGGTACCCGCCTTGCATGCACACACACATTCCCTCTGCACACCCACCTGGCTGGTGTCCACTGTGGAGGGTGCATGATGAAGCTCTGCATTCACTGTCCACCATTGTGCAATGGTGCCCAGCATCTGACACAAGCACAGTGACAGGCACTGGACGTGGTGGTCTGTTGACATGAGTGTGGCTGGGGGTGGTGGTTGGGGAATCGATTGTGCCTCCTACCCTTTGTGCTTGTCTTGTGAGATGTGTGTGTGTGTGTGTGTGTGAGTGTAACCACGTGCCATGTTAGACCTTGCCCATCCCTGATGGTGTGGCAGTCCATGCTCAGCCAATTCCCTTAAAGACATGCACCCCTAGGATTTGTCCATGCATGTTTGTATGTTGTGCCTTTGCCACTGGTGGTTCCACATGGCTCGACTTACCTGGGTTGGTTGAAGTGCTCCTCTGCGATGGTCTCCCAGTGCAGCTATGCCATCTGGATCAGCCATGGGTCCTTCAACCAAGGGAGGCTGCCCATCTCCATCTTCACCAGCATCCTCATTGTCCCCATCGCTGTCCCCCTCTTCAACCTGCACGGCTTATCCCACAGTCATTGGCCATGTTGTGCAGGAAGCAACAGGCCAGGAATAGCTTGCATGTCTTTGAGGGGCCATACTGTAGGCACCACCAGACATGTCCAGGCATGGAAACATGCCTTCAGCATCCCGAACATTCACTCGATGACATTGCTTGTGGTGGCATGTGCCTCATTGTAGTGCTGCTGCTATGGGGTCACGGACCACCGGTGTGGTGTTAGCAGCCAGGGATGGAGTGGGTATCTACTAGTCACCTGTGCGTAGAGGTGGATGTTAGTTTGGTGATCAACGTCACCCTGCCTTGGACCACCTAGGCCAATATCCATGTCACCTCTGACTATGCCCTCCCAAGCTCCATGTCATTCTGCGTGCTTTGCATACTCACCCACTAGGTGGCCAGTGGGGATGTCCCCACTCTTGAACCTGTGGCACTGTGCAGACTGGTATCAGATGAAGGCATCATGTGCTCCCCGGGTGCATGGCACGACATTGATTATGCGCCCCTGGCATTGCACACCACCTGGCAATTGATGCTTGCATACCCTTCTGATTCATGTATGTGGCCTTTGGAGCCCACATGGCATGCAGATAGCCACATGGGTGCAGTCTATTGCTCCAAGCATGCCAGGCCTAACCTGTGGAAATCCTGTATGTTTGCTATGCACTCCACCAGTGTGCTGGGGAAATGGATGTACTCTGAAAGCAAGTGGCAGCAGTGTGCTGAGGAATTGGGTGAAGATACGTGTGCCGGACCGACTGAGTTATGCCCATCATTTCCCAGTAGATCTCTGGAAAGTGCCTATGCTGAGCAGGCACATTCAAGCTGTCACTTTGGTCTCCACTGACAGAACATGGCTCTGTCATTTGGGTGCCTGCATCACATCACTGCACAGCACACAGAGCCACCTCAGGATTGCCCAGTTCAGCAGTAGAACTGGCCCCACGATCTCAGTATCAGTGTAGAGCTCAAAGCTGGTGCAGGCTCAGTACTGTCTGTTCAGGGCATCACCACCGATGGGGCCTTCCACATGCCACGCCCCACCATGCCTTATCATCCCTCATAACTGCCTCCATCTGGATGGTGGCACTGGCCATGTCCCTGGCCAGTGGCCCGGCAGCTGTTTCTGTGTTTCCCCACTGTCCTTGCTGCTTCTCCTCCTGCACCAGAACACCTCCCTGTAGTAGCCTCAGTGCTGTGTGGCACCCCCCTTTTGACCTGCACTGTGGAAGAGGCTCCCACACCTTCTCTGTGGCTATGGCAGCTGTGATTGCATGTGTCAGCCTGTCAATGGCAGGTGGTCACATCCTCCTGCATCCGGTCCATCCTGCAAGGCAGGAAGCGGTTTCTCACCTGCGACACTCCTCTGCCTTCTGCAGAGCCACACTCAGTGCATCCACGCTGTCGCAAGCGGATCTGGTGATTGACTGATGCTTGCAGTAGTGTGCTCATCCACGTCATCTGCAGATCGGCATGCTGTCCCTCAGGGTGTGCATGACCCTGATGCTCATCACCCCTTGAGGGTGGGCGCTGCACACCGCGGCCAGGCTGGCATGTCCACAGGTGGTGCACTGATGCCACCCCCTGACACTGTACCCTCAAGCCCATTGGCCGACTGCTGATGCACTGCCCTCCAGCTGCCACTCCCCAGGCTCAATCTTGCACCACATTGGCTGCAACAGTTCCACTGTCCTGTACACACACCAGTGCTGCCCCCCACGGTGCTGACAGGCTGAGCTGGAGACTATGTTGACATGAGCCTCCATGGCGGCACCACCCACAGCCATGGCTGCAATGTTACCTGCTGTGTGGCCATCCTGTGGCACACACGTGTCACTGCCCATGATGTTAGTGACATCATCATTAGTGATGGACCCGGCAGCAGCCGGAGTCCCTGCATGCACGGCATCCATGGATGATGGCATGCTGGGACATGACAGGACCTCCTCTGCATCTGCTCCAATAACATCAGTCTGGATGTCCAGCTGAGCCTACTGTCACACTGAGCTGCGTATTCCTGTGGAGATGGATGGGCCTCTCCATCTCCATCTGACTGGCCTCAGTGAGAAAGTCCACCACCGCTGACCCATGCAGATGCTCAGGTGCTGTAACATTACTGCATGTGACCTACCTGGTCCCCCAATAGACAGACCATGACCGCCATGCAGTGATGGGCCACCACCGTCTGGAATCCACCACCTGGAACACCCTCAATGGCACAATGCTGCATGCCGCCAGCAACCCTCTCCTCCTTTGGGGTCATCGTAGCACTCCTGCTGTCCCCACCTGTCACGAGACCATGCTGCCCTGATGGCAGCCGCCTTCTCCTTATATCCTCCTCCTGTCTGTGCCCATCTTCTTCCTGCACTGCTGTGCGGAGCGCTGGTGGCTGCCATGCAGGTTTACAGCATGTGCCACCTCCTCCCATGCAGCAGCACAGGCTTGTGGTGTTCCTGGCATCCATAGAGAAGTGGCTCATGTTCTGGGTAGCCTCGAACAGGGCATCCATCTCATCCTTCACAAATTTGGCCTCATCTTCCTCCCACAACTCTGTTCCTCTTCTCGACAACTCACTCGGTCCATGATTCAGTCTGTAGAGAATGACAGGTGTTACCTATGACTGTGCAGTCCCATGCATGTCCCAAAATCCACAGTCCACATGCCCAAACAGCATGCAGTAACCGAATATGGCCAGTGCAGCCCAATGTCACACTTTATAGCGCAACCATGCAAATGAGGCGGGCACTTCTTTAAGTGGATGCAAATGCAGTGACTGTGCCATTGAATGGCTGATTATCTGATTTGCATGGCAGCTGAATATCAGCTTTTGCACTTTGCACAATTGTGTTGAATGTGCCGAGCCAAGGGCACAGTTCTGTGACATCACGCGTATACACCCTAACTGTGCATGTCGGGTTGATGACACAGGCACCTGCCACACTGCTGACATGCTGTGCATGGGAAGCAATGCAGGGTATGACACCATTGTGCCAGTGGCACTACAGTGCTGTTCACCTATATGGCGCTGTGGCACTGGGGCATCATAGGTGCACTGGGGCAACAGAATGGTAGGCCACTAGAGGAGGTGGCACACAGGCACCCAATTGCACTACATGCATTGGGTTCCAATTGCACTGTGGCTGTTCATGCACCAGAGACCCTTGACACTGTGCCTGACCTGGCTCCCCAGGCGCATGCATCAGGCATGGTGCACCACTGTCACGCTCTTCGGTGACAGCATGATAGGAAATGGCAGCGGTACTGCACAACATCTGCACGTGGCGGAACTGTGCAGCAGAGTGCTATTTTGACTTAACCGAGCAGTAGAGATGGGCGTGGAGAGAGCAGTACAGTGGAGCTAGGTGGAGATGGCAAACCTGGTTGCCATTGTGGAGCCATGTTGGCCCACTATTTGGTGAGATACCTCTGGAAAGGGCCAGGAGTTGGGTGTGGCAGGAGGTGGCGATGCCCTGGAGGGGCCACTGGTGTGGGGCAAGACAGTGGAGAAGTGCCGTCGCAGATATGGGGACCTGAGGTGGAGGGACCGGACCTGCTTGCCTGCCTGTGGGCACATGCCGGGAGGGGCATGGTGCCACTACCAGGAAAGTGCAACATCCACACCTTTTATCTTCCATACGGGTATCATGGTTGCATGTGTCCAGCACATGGGGGCCATCAGTGTTGGCCGTGGTGGTGTTTTCAGGGTGTGGGTGGGTCTGGCTGGGTGGGATTGCACACACATGGGGTGGGGGATATTGCTACAGGATTGTACTGATGTTCTTTTCTCCATGTTTGCACCTTAGGCCAAGACAAGCACTGGCTGGCGAGGGAGAGGAGGCACCAGCAGGAGGACCATCAGGCGGGAGGGGCAAGGACCGCAGAGGTGCAGGACCAGCCTGAAGATGGTGAGTGCCTTACATCCATGATTACTATTGCATGCTGTGGCAAGGGGCGGGCAGTGGGGCATGGCCACCATCCACTGACACCATTGCCATGCACGCATCTTGTTACAGTCAACACTGACCCATGGCACTGCATGTCTGGGGAGTCGTCAATGGTGGTCCATGCATGCAATGGGTACATGGCTGTGCCACTGCCTTCGCACCACATAGCCATGTCACTGAACAACCACAGTGGTGCTGTGCAGGACTTGGCCAGTGGGTGTGCAGCGGTCCGCATGGCTGTGTGCACCTGGGTGGACAGTTCTTGTGGACACGATCACTGTAGGTGGTCACATACCATCACAGAGGCATGTCCCATGGCCGTATGCCATGCGCAGTGGGTGGGCTGCATGGGGCTGTGCATTCACACCTATTGACTCTGCTCCCTTGTCCCTGGGAGACAGCAGCTCCAGGAAATCAGAGTGACACTGCAGGAGATCCTACAATGTTGCCAGGGCCTCTCCTGTAAATCCTTGACAGGATGACCCGCAGAGTATGGTCGGGAGGGGAGCAGCCAGGCTGGGAGCTGGGCTCCTACTGAGCATACTAATGTCCCTGATTTTCCCTACCCCTAGACTCACTCCACACCCTCCTTCCTCTACCATTTGTTCACTCTTGCCTTACCTACCCCCACCTTGTTTGTGGCCCTCCACCCAACCTTTTGTAAATATATGTATACAGTTTTGTGTGATGTTTTACAATACATTTGTTTTGATTACCTAATGTGATGGTCTCTCTGTTTAATGGGCTATAGGTGCTCAGCTGCAGTGGTATGCATGGCATCAGAAGTGGTGCAGTCGTATGCGTGTGTGTGTGCATGAGGAAGTGACTATGGTGTGGGAGTAGCTATCAGTCACAGTCTGTGGCATGTGTTTGTTCCCTGAGCACTGTGTATAGTGGTCCATGGTGCATGCTCTGTGTCCATGACACCCTGTCAGCCCATCTGTGGCCTGTGCAGCGAGCACCCTTGCATGTCTGTGACCTGCATGGTCTGCTGGCATGTCAGGGTGGCTGTCCTGCATGGATACCACTGTACCTGGCACAATGCTGGGTTGCCTCCTGTCACTGGTGTGGTCCATGTCTGCCTCGGGTGACACTGTGGCCTCCCCTGTTGCTGTTCCACCTCCATGATGTACGCTTGTGTGTGTTGAAGGAATGTGCACCACTGTCTGTCACTTGTGCTATGAGCAAATGCTGGTGGCATACAGATCCACAGTGCTTGCATGGGGTGGCTGGCACTCCTGTGCCACGGAGGAGTGCTAGCCAGTGTACACAGTTTCCATATCCATACACTGGGGCTTGGTTTTGCCGCTACTGTCCCTGTGTTGGTGTGCCGTTGTGTATGGGTGGGTGTTTGTCCATGCAGTATGTTTGCATCCTGTGTGGTGCATGCTTTCATACCACTGTCAGTATCCCAGCATGGCTGTTGTGCCAGTGCTGGGTCAGAGTGTGTCCTTGGGAGGTGTGCAGAGGTGCCAGCACCACTGGTGGTGGGGTCAGGGCATGCCCTGTCATGTATGCGGTACCTTTGTGACGATGCATGGTTGGTCTCTCAACTGTACCTCGGGGGATGTGTGTGGTGGCACTGTGTATGCAGTCATTGCCGCCTTATGTGCTGCCACCCACTGATGGGTGTTATGGTGGGGCTGCCTTGCATGGTTCTGTGGTGCACAGGTTTGCATCGTCACAGTGGGGGTGGTGGCATGCATGGGGTATCCTGCACTTTGGCGCTGCTCC